>JAPPVO010000029.1:123398765-124111706 GCA_030407325.1 Camellia japonica
AAATGTATGATTCTTTTTTTAAAAACACATTTATCGTCTTTTTTTTAATGAAAAATATGATAAATTGAATAAGTTGCAGTTATAGAATCGATCTAATTTTTTTGTGAATGAAATATACGAAATGTCTAATAAGATGAACAGTTCGGATTATTGAAATAGGGCCCATAGTGGGCCCCACGGGCCCAAGCAACCCCTCCAATCCAGATTTTGAACTAAAAGGCGTTGTTTTGATCTATAAGGCCCCACCACGGGTCCCATTTGTCCTAACCGTTTATTTTGTCGAGTACTTTGTGTATTTTATCCAGACAAAAAATTAGGTTGATCCGATAACTGTAACTTGTTCAATTTATTGCATTTGTTACCAAAAAATCATATGATTTATTTTTAAAAATACAAATTTTTTTGTTAAAAATGAGATAAATTAAATAAATTATAGTTATCAAATCGACCTAATATTTTGTGGATGACATACACAATGTGCTTGACAAAATGAACAGTTCAAATCATTGAAACAGGACCCATGGTGGGCCCCACGGTCCGAAACAATGCCCTCAAATCCAAAATTTGGACTGGATCCAATTTTTTAAAGGGAACCTTTATTCCCACTCCATTTTGCACCAAATACACTCTCTTCTTTATTCTTATTATACATAGTTCCATTAATAGTTTTAGAATTTTAGTTTTTTCAAGGAGTGTATTTTGTGTGAAAGGTATTAATGTAATTATGTATAATAAAGGACAAAGAATAGAGTGTATTTGGAGCAAAGTGAAATGGAAATAGTAGCTTCTTTTTTTAAATTATTATTTTAAATTTTTTAAATAAATTGTGATTTTATTTGATAATTTATGAAAATAATTTATCTCATTTGATAAAATAAGTTGTTGCATTTTTATTTTTTTTTTTGGTACAAATATAAATAATGTTCTCAAATTACAATTAAGACGCCAAAAAGTCTCATATCCTAGGTTTTAATTATCCAAAAAACAAATATTTAAGAGTTCAAAATAATTCGTAATTTTTTTGACCAATTATATCTTAAGAAAATTTAATCCTTTTTTTAATCAAATAAATTAAATATATAAACTTATATATACCACCACATGGGGCCATTCTTGTCATGAGGTGTATCAAAAAGAAAATGGAGAAATAGCAATTCAATGTATAATTAAAAAAAAGAAAAATCACACATCAATGGTAAATGGGTAATTTTATTTTCACACACCAAATCTTCTCAGTGCATATTTTTCTTGAGTAAATTACAAATACACCCCCTGAGGTTTACTTAAAGTACAGATTGCCCCCTGTAATTTGAAAAATTACAAATACCCCTTATTAAAAAAATTTATTTAACAGAATTAACTAAAAAAAAAAGAAATTCATAATTATTCTCTTATACAATAATAAAATTACCTAAATTATTAATTGAAACATATTTATAACATTATTAAAAATTGTTAATTGACTTGATAATTTATTAATAAAATGGGTGATTTGTTATGAAATTAAAAATCTCAGGGGGTGAAATCTAATTTCTAGAACCACAGGGAGCGATTTGTATTTTAATCAAATCTCAAGGGGTGTATTTGTAATTTAAACTTTTTTCTTTAGACACACAATTAATGAATTTTAAATCTTATGATTTGCTTAGTACACATTTTACCCTACAAAAATATCCTCATATTCTTCATCGTTCAAACCCTAACCCTAATCCCCTAATCCATATCTTCTTCATTCATCGCCGGCCAACCACCACATCCTCCGCCAAAAAATTGTACCGCCACCGCCACTCATCCTTTTACCTTTGTCGGCCACCATTACCAATCTATTTACTCCACAGCATCTAGTTTTACTACTCACTATTTCTTTCTAAACCCTAGGCACCATGAATCCCATATCTACACCACCTTATCTGCCATGAATATGGATGAGGATGACGTCGAAAACGAAGTTAGAAGTAATGGAGGTCACCGCCACCAAGGGAGTAGTGGAGGATTCCAACTTAGGAATTAGGGTTTTGAATGAGGAATATAAGGTTATTTTGATAATTTTATTTTTAGAAAAAATTGTAATAAAAAAGAAATTCATTAAGTGTGTGCATAAAGAGTATATAGTGTGTGAAAATAGAATTACCCCGTGGTAAATTTTAGAGTAAATCACCAATGGGTCCTACTTTTGAAACTTATTACCCATTAAATTCTATTGATAAATTTATCAGTCTCTCTTATTTTATGAATAAATTTACAATGATAAATTTATCAGTCATAACTTGTAGGTAAATAAATCTACTTATGATTGGTAAGTGTCCTAAATTTTATAAAATTAATAATTAAAATTCTAAATTTTTTCATTTATTTGTAAACATTTCAAAAGTTGACTGTAATTCCCCCAAAGAAAATTAGTAGGCACTCAAAATGTGTTATGTGATATTATTTAGGGACAATCACAACTCAGTGTTGTTCAAAATATTTTCAAATCAGTGTTAAAGTTTATAAATATTAATAAACTTTTCTACTATTCTGTAATATTTTTGTTAAAATTTGATTGATGTGTAATTTTCCATATTATTTATGCAATTCTTTGTCATCTTTTTATATCATATTTGATATATCATCTCATCTTTTTATATACTTGAAATTCTCATTTTTTGTGCCAAACAAATAATTTGAGACGAATGTAATACTATTTTAGCAAAACAAAAGTATATTCATACAAATTTATTAGAAGTTGTTCCAACAATATGTAGTATTTACAATGCTAATGGAGATAACATAAACAAATGGTATTTGAAAAAAGTGAGAAAAATCATTGAACCTGTAAGAAAATATAGGTTACCTTAGGCGAAAAAAACACTCATGTAATATGATCTGAAAGCTTGAATTACGAGCCCTTCTTATTGCAAACTCCATGTCAGTAGAGAGGCTACTAGAGTCTCTCTTATGGGACACACACTTCAAATTCCAACGTACAAAAATGGTGACCTTGGAGAGATGAACAAAGAGAGAAATAAGTTTTGAGTGATCTCTTACGAGTAAACTACCACACAACACACATATACTTCTTTTCTCCATATATAATATATAGACAACTCTCTTATAGATAATTAAATAATTATCTTATCGTATAATTCAAATAACTAAAGATAATACAATAATTATCTTATTATTATTATATGATAATAATCTTGTAATCCATGTGGACGCTCTGTGGGTTATGGATTAGGTCGGATCCGATCCAATTCGCAACATCTCTCACACGTCCACTTTTGGTATGATTTCTCAATCTCTCATTCAATCGACTCCTCATACGAAAAAATAGAGCGTATGACCTGACGAGAAAGTATAAGGTAGGAGTGCTATATTAAATCACCATCAAGCTAACATAGCACATCACTCAAAAAACTCGTCTATACCCCAAATTCATTAGATCACACCAGATCAAGCATTTTAAATCCCTCATGAGTCAACTCATAAACATGCTTGATCTCAAACGTTGTATTTGTACTCATGACTATATCGAGAACACAAATCTGACATAATCGCTCGGCAATGAACTATAATACATGGGTATGAAATCTAAGAATCTTCCTTAGCCACTCATGTCAATCCACTCAAACTCGACTGCTTTCCTAGACATAGTCCTCTGGATCATATTCATCATGATCCTAGGGGGACATGCTAAAGTAGCAACATCGAGTCATCACTTCATGATATAATTCCAGGTTCAAGGGCATAATATAAACCAATTAATGGCTTAATAGGGCTCACACAGTGCTAGAGTAGGGATCCATCTAGCTACTATTTTCTATGGTCGACTATAGCACATACAGTATGATATGTATGCTATGGCGGAGCTCCCACTCAATTGGGTTTGTCACTCTCTAATGCTATACAAATCTTAGTCTATACAAGCGCCTAACTTGAATTTCTTAGCCTAGTCGCAAATTAAGCGCCTATCTAGGGATATAATAATGGCCCAGCCCAGCCCATCCGGGCCCGAGCTCAAGTCGACCCAAGCGGGCCTCGCGAGCTCTTTCCTTTTTAGCTAGACGGGCCGGGCCGGCCCATGGGCAAAAAACTGGGGCCCAAGCCCAAGACCAAGCCCACTCATAATAGGACCTAGGGTCGGTCCTAAGGCTTGGGCTCGTCCTAGGGCCTAGGCCACGGGTTGGGCCTAGTCGGGTCTTTTTTTTTTAATATTAGGAATAAAAAATAATAAGAAATTCTACTAGATTATTTTAGTTAAGATTAATGAGATGTTTTGTTTAGTTATATTTCATGATGATATTTAAATTTAATTATGTATGACTTATTTTTTTTAATTATGAACTTATAACTAAAAAAGTATACAACTGTGTAATTTTTTTTCTTTTGAAATGAATATTTTATATATATGAAAATGAAACTTTCAATATTACAATATTAAATTATTTATACAACATTTATTAAATGAATAATTTTTATTTCAAAATGAAATAAAATATTACAAAAATTGATATTATTAAATAAAATAGGTGTAGATTATTGATGATGGTAGAGCAATTGCATCATTATAGGTCAAGTACATCCCAACTAGGTTAGCACATACTAGCCTACCAATCATTTGCATTATACTCCACCTCAATAATCTAATACAAAAAAAAATGAAATGAAATAGTAAAAAACAAATTGTTGATCAATCATCGGAGGAGACAGACATTTCAGTCGTGTTGCCCGAGGACATATCATCCAAATCATTTTGAATTTGCTCCTTTTCACTATAATTTTGTCTTCTTGTACGCGCATGCATATGATCTCTGGATATCATCAGTGCCTCAACCATTTGAGATGAAAGCCTGCTCCAATAATCACTCAGCACCCGTTCACCTGTACTAAAAGCTATTTCTGAAGCAACTGTAGAAATAGGAATGGTTAGTATATCACGAGCCATCTGTGAAACCATAGGCCACATAGTTTCATTTTGTTTCCATCATTCCAAAATGTCAAAATCATCGGAATCATTCACTGACGGGCTTTCCAAATAATGTTATAGTTCAGAACTACTTACACTTGTATGTTGAAATATTCTTTTACTTTTTATTACTGAAAAAACACTTAATCTCCCGCCTCGAGATGAAACTGCTAGTGTAGTGTGTGTGGGTATATTTACAGATGCAGCTACCCTGTATTCTTCAAATAATCTGTTGCATGTTTGCATAATAAGGGCAAACTGTGTTTGATCAGCAAAAAGATACTCTAAAAATTCTTGTAAACCAATTTCTTTATACCTAGGATCAATTATTATGGCTAAACCTAATAGATGAGGCAAATGATCAAAATATTTATCAAATTTTTCTTTCATTAAAGTAATAATGGTTACATAATATTTATTACCCATATATTTTACGAAAACTTTAATTATTTCTACTAGCATATGTAAAACAAATGGTGAAGTACGAACATATATATAAGAAAATAATTTTGTTGAAATATCGAAAACTTTTAAAAAATCTTTATACAAGGCTACTTGGAGCCAATTAAGTTCTGTGGGAGTCAGTACTCCTCCTATTGATGTTGTTGCAAAAAATAAATCTATTGCACTTCTTTGTTTACAAGCTATTTTTAACATATTTTATGTTGAATTCCACCTACTATCTACATCTAAAATTAATTTTCTAAATTGGCATATTTTCTTGTTGACAAATTTTTCTATATTCCGAAATTCGATTACCAGAAGACATAATAGTAACAACTGCATTTTTTATTACAAGTATAGAAGTCTCGTATACATGCATAGCTTCTTTAACAATCAAATTGCAAATATGGGCACAACAACGAACGTGAAATAAATCGCCATCAACAAGTAATTTTAAAGTTGATTTTAAATGGGCTACAGTTTGATTATAATATGTTGCATTATCTAAACTAATCGTAAATATTTTATTTTGTAAAGTCCACTCATATAATACATTTCTTATTTCTACACCAAGCGAATGACCAGTTATGGAAGTTCAACTAATTTAAATAAAATAATTCTTTTATTTAATTTCCAATCATTATCAATAAAATGTGCAGTGATATATTGATATTCAAAACCATTATTTGACCACAAATCAGATGTTAAACGAACTCTCTCATTAAAATTTTTAAAGCTATCAAATAATTCACTTTTAACATCCTCAAATTTCTTTAAAATCCTATTTCTAGTAGCATTTCTTGAAAAACTTTGATATTGCGGTGCAAAACTTTCGTGAATCATTTCGGTAAAATCGGGGCATTCACTAGTAGTAAAAGCTTGTTCTTTTTTAATAATATAATCAACTATAGAATTTTATGCACGTATAAGATCATATGAAAATATTTGCAAATTACCAGTTGATGAAGCCCCTAATTGCATTTGACTTCGAATATTAGGTTATTGACTTTGTAAATGTTTGTTAGCATGTTTTTTTAGATAACTAGTACGCCCTGCAGATACAACACTAAGTAAATGTGAACAATATTTACATTTTGTTTTAAATATAATTGTACCATCAGGATTATTTATAGATATTTTTTCAAAATGTTCCCAAACACTTCTACTTCTGCTCCTAATGATGATCCAACTATTATAAGAGGGATATTAGAAGGAGAATCAATAGATTCATATTGTGTAGTATATGCATCAACATCGACATAAACATTAGGAATATTAGGATCCATAGTAATTGTAGCTCGACTTTTCATGCCCCCTCTCGGGAGACGAATAAGCCGTACAGTATTGGACTCACGCGGTTCTGAATCTGATCTCACAAGTGCAATGTGAAATAGATAAACACCAAAGAGTCCTAATCCGGCAAATCTTTTGCAAAATCGATTTTGAATCAAATTGCCAAAAATGGACTACTTTGCCAGATACAGAGTCGCCACCTAAATATTTTTGGAAAATTTAGGAAACCCATGACTCGTGCCAAAGGCCACGTATCCGTCATCACCAAGATTGTCTTGGCTCAGGAACTTAGGTACGAGAGGGGAAGGTCATGAATTGAGCACCCCCGCTTGCCCGATCAATGATTAACCTTTACTAATCATGATATGAATCTTATTTACATTATATGCTCTTGCTCCGTTTATTAGGCTAGCATTACTATGTGATGTGCACACACACAAGTATAGACTAATTTGCAAGAATTGGAACATTCGGTTCATGTTTGTTTGCAAAATTGTTTCCAATATGTACCATTTGAAAAAGTGATCGCATATAAACATTACTCAAATTATTTCAATTCAAGCAACTAGCATTTATCCACAAGCATTCAAACAGTTTATCATTAAGAAATTAGCCTCATGGCAAGCATGCTACATGGCAACAATCATATTCATGCGATTATGCTAAAGCGAGTAAAGGCTCGCCTAGTACTCCAAGTCAAAAAAGATGACAAAGTTAGAAAAATGCATGATCCTAACTATGCAATATGACTAATGCAACACATGCAATATGCAATTACTAGGCTCGGTGACTAATATGGCATATGAATCAATTTGATAGTATGCGGTCTAAGCACATATTCAAACAAGTATTAAACTAACAATGCAAGTTAGAATAATGCACCGAGCCTCGGTGTATGCAAAACAAGTGAATGCAAACATGGATTATGCTAAACAAAACATGATACTCTAATCTAACCATCGTAAGCTAGTAAATAAAAGAGAGAAAGATGTGGGGTTGGAAGACATGCACATCATTACAACATTACGCCCTCACACGAGAGGGTCAGAATAAACTAACTAACTAACTAACTAATTAAAGCTAAACTAATTAAGTAACTATTGCAAACCCAAATGAATAATTTAGCTAAACTACTTAACTAATTATTACAAACCGAATTAATTAACTATTCTAGCTAACTAATTAATGACAAGACAAAATTAAACAACTAACCTAATTACAATTGAAATAGAAGTCCCAAAAATATTTAACTACTCTAATTACTCCTCCTCGAGAAACAAGGAATGCTTATGCATGCACGGACTTTTCACCCGAAAAAGCAACTGTTTCTGCTGCCAAATGCCTCTGTTGCACAGCAGAACACTTTGCACTGATTTCCACCTCAAGACCAACTTTGTTCTGCTTTAAAAGTACAATGCTGAATTTTGCACTGGTGGCTGGCAGGCTAGAGGTGATGGCCTGATAGTGGCCTACCGGCTACAAAAAGGGGCCTGCCGGCCACTACTGCCTGGTCCTTTTTTGCTGCAACAGAGAGCAAACAGTGCACAATACAGGGTATTCTCAAGGGTTGTTTGCACAACTCATCCCTCCGTATCATCAAACAGCTCAAAGGAGTGGCAAAATTTGATTCACAAACCATCAATGGATGCAATTTCATTGCATGATGGCCTATGAACCAAGTGTGCAAATTCAATGAATGCAACAAAACAAGACTCTCAAAACCACCTCTCTATCATGAATGATCAAGGGAAATAGTTGTCAATGAGTCTTGAGCCGTTTACATCACTAATGAGTATGAAACGACTCAAGACTCAAGGGTTCAATTAACGTCCGATTGAACCCAAACCAAATTATTATCTTGCATCATTTTTAATCACCAACTTTATTACTTAATTTTAGTTACCTTTCAATTCTTTAATCAATTAAGTCCAAATGTGAGTTTAAGTTCTCTAAAGGAGAGAAGTCTCAAACCAAGAGTTGGCTTAAGGCATGAGAAAGATGTCATGCCGTTGATAATAAACCCCTAAAAGGGATTAAACCATTAAGCATAACAACCTCGATCTCAAGCATAAAAAAATAATAGGTTTGAAACAACTCTCAAAGAAAAGCAAAAGCTAAGAAAGGAGGGAGGTTGCAGAGGTGATTAAAGGTGATCACAAGTATGGAAAGCCATAAATAAACACTATCAACTCAAATAGGATGGTGGCTAAGGCCTAACCCACCAAACCTATAAGGACAATTATACTACAAGCATGCAATACAAGGTTCAAATGCAATGAATCATTAAAAATAGTCCTAAAATAGTACTAAATCAGTCCTAAAACATGCTGAAATTAAGACAAAAATAATTAGAAGAATAAGCTAAAACATGGAACTATGTAAGCTAGTAAACAAAGCATTAGGAAGGGAGGGTTCCCCCTCCATTTTTAGACTTCAAAACATCATTTTAGCCACTGAAGTAACTTTGAAAATCAGTGTTTAAAAGGTCAGAAAAAGATAGTGAGACAGTGGGAAACACAAGGACAAAGGCCTTAGAAGCAAGGTGTAAAAAAGGGCTATCAACCCCTCTACCTTTAATGACCTTAAATCACAAGTTTTAGCCCAAAACTATAGGTTTTAAACAGCTCAAAAAATAGTAGAAAATATGGAAAACAAGTGGTATAAACATGGTTCAAAAGCAAGAGAAGGTATAACTCTTGAAGAGGAATGAACCCTTGAGTCACAAACCACTAATTTCACACTCTCAAGTGCTTCAAGAGCTCAAATTCAAGCTCAAATCACCTCAACAAGAGGCTTTCTAGGTTTGGTTTAGAGTGTTTGGGCAAAGGCTATGCAAGTTGCAAGGGAGAGAGAGAGAGAGAATTGTAGAGAGAGAAAATATTTTTGCTCCCAAAATTTTTCTAACCTTCAAACCAAGAGAGAAGGTCCTCTATATATAGAAATATATGAGCTTCAGTCAAAAATATCTTTATAGAGACTGGTGGAGCAATGTAGGAACAGCTGGCATAAATATCTGTAAAAAACTAGTTTTTTGACACTTGTGGCCGGCAGGCCACTAATGGTAGATGGAAAGACACATTAGTGGGTCAAAAGGGGCAAAAGTTTCACTACTGGCTGGCAGGCCACTAGCAAGAGCCGACAGGCACCATTTGTGGCCAGCAGGCTACTAAAATGGCCGGCCATAAAAATCTACTTCTGGGCCCGACTTCGAACGGGCATATCTCCTTCATTTGGACTTCGTTTCAGGTCATTCTTGAGTCTAAATTGAAGCCCCGAAAGTCTATTTTCCAATGGTGGTCACATCTAAATTATAAGTGTGAAAAGAGATATACCTATTTTAATGAAGGCTGCTCAATTTTGTCCTAACGGATTGATGCCTAACTTTTCTCCCAACTAGTTTTCTTCCCTCTCCTCCTATTTTCTTCAATTCCAAACCTTTAAATAAGATGTTTTAAAGATTTTTTTCAAAGATTTCACCTCCCTTTCATTTATTTCCATTTTCTCCTTGCTCGGTTTACCGAAAAGTGTAATATTTTGAACAAAATGTGAGCCTCGAAACATCGTAGAAATATTTTCAAAAATATTTTGAAAGAGAGGGTTTTAAGGTCTAAAATAGTTTTAGTCAAAAAAGTTGTGGTCAAAAATAGGGGTGTGAGGTTGGGATTTAAAAGCTCTTCTTACTGAAGAAATCGAACGTTTGTACAGTATAACTTTCATCATCGAGTCATCAACTTGAGGCACCCAAGTCTTAAGGGTGGTCAAAAATGGGGTGTCTACAGTTGCCCCTCTTTGACAGAGCTCGAAGTCATGAAATAATGTGAGTGAATGTCAAAGCCCGAAGACGACCCATTTTGACAAGGCCGTAAGACTTGGGCAAACAAGCAAAATACAGATGCAATTGGTTGAACCCGACGGTTGCCTATGTATCCCTTTGCAAGGAATCAAACTAGCGTAGTTCAGGGGCAAAATGCAAAACAATACACAATGTAACAAAACAATGTAAATGATATACAATGTAATGAAAACAATCAAACCACAAGCAGTCCAAAACACAAGAATACCATAAAGGAATGAAGATGCAAATCAAACTACGTTTTATATAGAAAAGAAGTGGGCACAGCCAAACGTAACACAGGCTAAGTGCCTACATCCTCAATACTGACCTCAGCGCAGCATGGATGCTTACACATAACAGAACCATGTTTTAACGTGAAAGGAGTGCGAGCACATGCAAAACTATGTTTTTCTTAAGAGAAAGAGTACAATTAATTAGGTGGCATGATATAAGTAAAGAGTGATCTGCTAAGGAAAGATCGTGATCCTAAATGCTGAATGCAACAAAATAAAATACGATACAGTGGATGCAATGGATGCAGTGAATAAGGCATAGGCCGAACCACATTTTACCTAGAAAAGGTATGGTCACAAAACAAACCACGTCTAATATAGAAATGGTGTTGACACCCTCAATATTGGCCTCAGGGCAGCATGGGTACTTACACATGACAGAACTGTGTTTCAACGAGGAAAAAGTATGAGCACATGCCAAACTAAGCTTAACATGGAAAGGATGCGGGTAAAATGGATAATGCAGTGGATGCATGCAATAGATTCTATATGCAATGCGAGAGAGGTGATGTAATAGATAATGTAGATAAGGTAACATACTCCAACACGCTGGAATCGTGAGAGAAGGAAGAACAAATCCCAAACACGCTGAAATCGTATAAGGAAGGGAAGAAGGGAACACTCAAACCACGCTGAAATCATGAGAAGAGGTCCTACAGCTCAAGGTCGCGTTCCACGCATCTTGAGATAAATTCCAAACATGCTAAAATCGTGTAAGGAAAGGAACACTCAAACCATACTAAAATCGTGAGAAGAGGTCCTAAGAAAACCACTCAAGGTCGCGTTCCACACGCCCTGAGATAAATTCCAAACACACTGAAATCATGTGAGGAAAGAACCACTCAAACCACGCTGAAATCGTGAGAAGAGGTCCTGAGAAAATTGCTCAGGGTCGCGCTCTACACGTCCTGAGATAAATGCCAAACACGCTGAAATCGTGTGAGAAAAAGAACACTCAAACCACGCTGAAATCGTGAGAAGAGACCCTGAAAAAATCGCTCAGGGTCGCGTTCCACACGTCCTGAGATAAATTCCAAATACGCTGAAATCGTGTGAGGAAAGGAACACTCAAACCACGCTGAAATTGTGGGAAAAGGTCCTGAGAAAATCGCTCAGGGTGCATTCCACGCGTCCTGAGATAAATTCCAAACACGTTAAAATCATGTGAGGAAATGAACACTCAAACCACGCTGAAACCGTGAGAAGAGGTCCTGAGACGATGCGATGGATGCAAAGAGTATGATGAGATTGTGCGATAGATGCACAGGAAATGTAGTAAACAAACAACGCGGCACTTTTAGAAAGTACCTCATGGGGTGAGTGGCGATGAACCGCTCTACTCTGACGGAGATCTCCCCCTCGTGTTCTTCGAACTCTTACCTTCAACTCACAATTCAAAGGCCCTCAAATGCTGACAAAGGGTAACTTCTGCATATAGAATCCACGGATGCCGTTTTTCTTCTTGATCATAGTCACAACTTTCCCTATTCTCCAACGGGGTGACAGACTAGGTTGGTTCAGTATCCAAAATTGAGGCGCACACATGCTATCTCAATCTATGGGTCTGCCATACAGATTTCAAGCCGAGGATACACCCCTGCGTATTCAAACCAGACTTTAGTCTCAAAAATTCCAAACCTTTGTGTTCTAGGCATCGTCATTCGAACTCTAGCTTCCAGCGTTGTAGTTGGTCTCCTAAGAACTCATTACAAACACAGCCAAGATACCTCTGACAAGGTATGCTATTTGGGAGAGCACTTTGATCACCATTCTGACTTGAAGCAGGCTTGAGCTTGAGCTTGAGGTAGAGGTACACTCATAATTCAGAGAAATGACAAAGCCTAAGAAGATGCACCCGAAATGCAAACTCAAAAAATGCTGAAGATGCTCCAATCTTCCCTCTTTTCTTTTGCTTTGCTGTCCGGAACCTATGTAGCTTCACATAGGTCCTTGTTCGGTTGTTTTCCTCTTGATCAAGGTTGGACCCTACAGTTTATGAAAGAAAGACATTATGTTTTGCACATCATGGTGGGAATGGCATGGCACTCCAAGCACAAAACGATTTATTTTTGCAATTGGAATTGAGAAATGAGTTCTTAACCGGGTATTGAGCCTACGACTGACCACAGTCAAAACGACTCAACAAAGGAAAACAAAGTAAAACAACCTAAACACAAATATTTACAATCACAATGACTCAAAACGCGAATCGAGACAAACAAAAATAACAAACACAACGCTAGGATATGTTCCAATGGCGAGAGACCTCTCAGTTCATGAGGAGCATGCTTCTCTAGGTATTGTTTCCCACCCTTTCTTATTTGTGATTCTCGCATCACTTTGGCACTCAATCTCTATTTTCTCTGAAAAACCCTTTTTTTACTTTTTCTCTCAACGCACATCTCTCTATTCTGTAATCTCTCTTATTTTTTATCCCTTCCCAGGTGTGGTTGATGGATAAGTTGGAAGTTGTAGACCTTATGAGGGGGATCGAATATCCAGCATTCGTGCTTCACACTTAGTTCGATACCTCATTGCTTGGAGGATGAGAGAGTTTTGGCCTCTGTGGCTAGCTTCAATTGTGCCCTTTCTGGCAAGTACGTTGATTACAGGAAAAAGGCAGAAAACCGAACTCAACTATATCCCTAGTTCATCACCTTGACCATTTTTTGTTTTTGGCTTTCTACTAAAACAATTTTGACCAACATAAGAGTTAGATTAGCATGCTTATTCGACTTTCTGCTTTAAAATCATGCAAGTCAGGTTGTGAGCACTAAAATGTTTCCTTTTGGGGTCCAAGAAATGGTCTGGTTTTGGAAAAAAGAAATAATTTTCGAGAAAATTAGTCAGCTTTACTAAAAATACCCAAAATTGTTTGCAAATGGCCACTACCCGACCAACGAGGAATTAACTCTTGAGATGTACAACCTCAGATCTGAACTTGATTTGTCTTGCAACTGAATCTTCTAACGGAATAGAACAATCAATTTTGAACGAAGATGAGCACGAAGATGAGCCAATTTGCACATGGATAGGATAGCCGAGTTGAATAAGGATACGCCAACCAATGTGGATGAGACAAGCAGGTTGAAAATGGTTGGGGTCAAACTTCAGAATGAAATTGCCTACGTATCCCAAAGATGGGAATCAGGCCGTACATAGTTCCCGAGGTTAGGGTGCACTTGAGTATTAACACTCTCCTTTAACGCTCTAACTTTTGCCAAGGTCGCCCTTTCAGGTTTTCAACCTTGCGACCTCTATTTTCTTCTTCTTTTTCATTTTTTCATTTTTGTTCTTTTTTCTTTTCTTTTTGCTTCTTTACTTTTTTTCATTTTTTTATTTTTGTTCTTTTTTCTTTTTTCACACTCTAACTTTTGCCTGACTCGTCCTTCTGGGTTTTCAGCCCAGCGAGCCTCTCAAGGATAGAAAAGTTTAACTTGTCCATGTTGATCGATTGTGAGATCTCTAGGCTATCTGAATTCACGAGAATGGCTGTTGTTCCTGACTAAATAGTCTTGATGATGTAAGAGCCCATCCAATTAGGTCTGAATTTGCCCCTAGTGTTATGGATGAGAACTCGATTTGTCCTTCAGCAATAAATTTTCTTCTTTCCAAATTCTGGGATTTGGATTTCTTGTCGATCTTCATTGGCTTGAGAAATGACCCAGTTTTGAATCTTCAATCACATTTGACATTTTTGCCCCTAATTCAAGGGCTACTGTACAGTTTCAAGATCAATTCCAAGCATGTCTTTATAGGACCACACAAAACATTTTTTGAAATCTTTTAATAAAGCGACTAGTCGCTCGTGCTCTTCTGAAGACAATGTAGAACCAATTTGGAGCAAGTCAGGATCCTTCTCAATACTCACATTAACAGAGATGATCTCATTCATTAAGGGCTTAGCAAGCCTTTCTTCCTCTCAGTTGATCAAATTTTTGCAAATCCCAAGGAATTCCTCCCTCTTTGTTTTCATCACAGTGTTGGAAACAGTTTTGAAAAACTTTGGTCAATGCAATGATTTAGAGGCACAGAGAAGTAAGTGGAAATTATTGTCGTTTCATTCAGATCTTCTGGCACAACTGGCTCAATGATAGAAACAAACACAAAAAAAAGAGTGAAAAGACAAACAAAACAAAACAGTGATGTGATACCCGAGTTAACACACCTGAAATCACCTAACCCCAACACTACAAGACTGACTCAATACAACATAATAAGACTGACTCAATACAACAAAACAAGGCTAATTCAATACCTAAGTCTGAAAGTAAAATAAACAGCATTTTCAAAGTGCTAGAAAAGTGCATGCCATCCACCACATCTGGAGTAAAATGAGTGCCATCAACAGGTGGTTCATCCCTGATCACATAGTCACATTATCTCCCAAGTTCATCGATCAAGTGCCGATAGACTTTGTAGGACCTGGTGGAATGATGACCTTATTGTCAATCAAATCTTGAACCTCATGGCGAAGACGAAAGCAACCATTAATGTCATAGCCGATTTGTTGATAGAAGCCACAGTACTTAACATCATTATGCCTAGATGGAAGGGGATTAGGGAGAGGCCAAGGGTCAAGGGGTTTAAGATAGCCTTGTTCTATGAGGATTTAGAGAGCTTAGGACAAGGTCATGTAAAGGGGATTGAAGGTGCGGTTACCAATCCTGCCAGGGTTGACGGGTGTTGACTGGGTTTGATGATCTCTTACGAGGGTAGGACTAGAGCTGAAAGGGGTGTTTATGGTCAGGCATCCCTTTTCATGGCTTATCCCTAGATTCAAAGTGCCCCTAACCTGAGCGACAAAAGTGTCATCCATAGTTTTTGCAACAACTGCAAGCACTTGCTATTTGTTCAGTCCTTTGCCCTTCAAAGCCTCAATAGCCCACTGAAGTTGTTCATAAGGATCAATACTTGCCCTGGCCTTGTTCTTGTGACTTGCTTCAGCTTTGCCAAGGGATTGGGTGACTATATTGAAGGGAGGCCCAATTATTGTTGACATGTTGTCACCCAGACTTGAAACGGCTTCGGGTTGGCCCTTTTCAATTGCAGCTTGCCCCAAGATTCGGGAGCCTTTTGGCGTGAAATTTCTGGCATATGATGTGCTCAATGATGGAGCCAAAATCCCAAAGGCTAAATCTGCCACAGTTCTCTGCAAATCTTCAATCATGTGCAGACACCCTATTTTGACCAGCTCTAAGACTTGGGCACTTTCTTCTGAACATCCAATAATGAAAATTATAATGTGCTCTTTTATGAATTTCTCAGCAAAAAAATCAGATTTAAGCTTCAATCCCAATTTTACACCCGTTTTGGCCAAATAAGTTGAGACCTATTCAAAAATCTTTTTCTGCATTTTTTTCTCTTGTCCAGAAAATTTAGCAATTTGAAACAATAGGCCTTTCAAAAAACTAAATGGATTTTGACTATTCACAATTGGCCTTTCAAACAAATAAAGGGGTTTTGACTATTCACAATTGGCCTTTCAAACAAATGAATGGGTTTTGACTATTCACAATTGGCCTTTCAAACAAATGGATGGGTTTTGAATATGCACAATTGGCCTTTCGCACAAATGGATGGGTTTTGAATATGCACAATTGGCCTTTCAAACAAATGGATGGGTTTTGACTATTCACAATTGGCCTTTCAAAATATGAATAGGCTTTGGCTCTTCAAAATTGGCCTTTCAAAATTGGCCCTTCAGAACATGAAAGGGTCTTGGTTTTTGGCCTATATATAGAAGACCATTAGAACTATGAGAGGTGGTGAAAATTTTTTATGAGAAAGAGGTCTAAACTTTGATCAAAGAAAGAGTTTATTTTACTCCAATTGAGTGAAAATATTTTTAGAGAGAGGTCTAAACTTTGATCAAATAAAGAGTTTATTTTGTTACCGCCCAAAACTTCACCAAAGCTAAAACTTGAACTTTCTTGCTGAGATTTCAACAACATACTCCACAACTTGAGGGTGATCAAGAGGAAGTTTGGAAATCAAGAAGTTCAATCTTTCTTTGGAAGTTGAATTTCTAGTCTTTCATTTTCTTATATTTTCTATCTCATATTTATTTTCTTGCTTCTTATTACATAGTGTTTTGTTATAATCCAAATGGTTTGTTTGTCTCATATTTATTTTCTTACTTTATATTTCATAATGTGTTCCTGTAATCTAAGTGATTTGTTTAGCTCATAATTATTTATTTATTTATTTGTATTTATTCATTTGCTTTAATTTCATATTAGTTTTGTTGTAATCTTACATGTTCTACCTCATATTTGCTTTCTTGTTTTAAGTTCACGTTGTAATCTTGCATGTTCTATCTTATATTTGCTTTCTTATTTTAGTTTCATAGTAATTATGTTGTAATCTTGCATTTCCTAGCTTATATTTTTCTTGTATTAAGTCTTTTATTAGTTTTGTTGTAATCTTGCATGTTCTGCCTCATATTTATTTTTTTTTATTTTAGGTTCATGTTAGTTTTGTTGTAATCTTGCATGTTCTATCTTATATTTGTTTTCTTGTTTTAATAGTAATTATGTTGTAATCTTACATTTCTTAGCTTATATTTTTCTTGTATTGGTCTCATATTAGTTTTGTTGTAATCTTGCATGTTCTACCTCATATTTGCTTTTTTTTTTGTTTGTTTTAGATTCGTGTTATTTTTGTTGTAATCATGCATGTTCTATCTTATATTTGTTTTCTTGTTTTAGTTTCATAGTAATTATGTTGTAATCTTGCATGTTCTACCTCATATTTGTTTTCTTGTTTTAAGTTCATGTTAGTTTTGTTGTAAGTTTACATTTTTTTTATTTTATATTTGTTTTCTTGTTTTTAATCTAACCGGTAGTGGTTAGTTGAGCCACCTACGTATTTATTGTTTGTTCCTTTTCTTGGTTTCGCAATAAGATAGGTTTTGTTAGGCCTAGTTGGCCGGCCGACCTATTTGGTTGGTTGGTTAGCTTCTTTTAGACAAGACAACCTTGTCTTCCGATGTTAACCAACTTCCGGTGGTTTCCAAGGCACATGAAACTTTTTTTTCTTTTGTTTATTTTATTTTGAGTGTATTGTGAGGTTTTTATTTTGTTGTAATATTCTCCTCCCCCCCCCCCCCCCCTCTAATTTGGTTTGTAATAATTTATTCAAAGTGTTGTAATAATTTCCAGCCCCACTTCTTTCTATCCCGTTCTTTTACTTGCTTTCCTTATTTGTAAATATGCATCATGTTTATTTTATTTTATTTTTTGTCGTTATATCCATGCTTTGCATCTATGTTTCATGCATCTTAATTCGGCTAAATTTGCATTTGTGGATTTAATCAATTCCTATGTGATTATGTGTGCTACCTCATGTTCTTGAGATGATTCTTCATGTTCTTGAGATGATTCATATGTCATATCTTAGAATCCGAATCTTTAGTTGCATCTCATGAGTAAATTGCATTAGGATTTTGTATATAAGATCATACATGTTTTACTAACTTTGTTTTGTAGCTGTTCGAGAGACGTCGGTAAATATGTAAGTTTTTATGCTTTAGCATCCCGTTTGTGTGCGTTTTTCTTATTATGTTTAGGCATCCTACCATGTGGCTACTTGCTTACTTGATATAACTGTATGAATGCCAGTGGATGGAGGTTGTGTCGCTTAATTTAGAATAGTGTTGATTTTCATATTTGTAAACTCAATTTATTTGGGTTGTACATCTCTAAAACTCTTTCAAAACAACATGAAATCAAATTATTCCAAAATAAATGACATAGTCTATACTTGTATGCTTCACATAGTAATTTTTAGGATTTATTAAATAATCGAAATATGAACATATAAAATAAATAAAATTCATCTCATGGTTTAGTAAAGGCCGATCTTTTGATCAGGTGAGTGGGGGTGCTCAATTAATGACCTTCCCCTCTCATACCTAAGGTTCCGAACTGAGACAACTTTGGTTATGACGAACAGTGGCCTTGGCACGAATCATGGGTTTCCTAATTTCCCAAAAAAATTAGGTGACGACTCTGAGATCTGATGACGCAGTCCATTTCTATCAAAACGTTTTGCAATAAAATGGATTTTCTAAAAGTTGTCAAATTTGGACTCTCATCTATGTTTCACATTGCACTAATGAGACTAGATCAAAGAGACCGAGGGTCCGAACTGTTTAACGTGCACGGGTACCCTCTGGGCATGTTACAATTTATGGCGACTCTGTTGGGAATTTTATGAAACCTTGACTCGAATTTCATGATATGACTTTTATTTTCAATTATATGTTTATTGCATTGCATGCATTGGTGCACTTAAAGTTCTTGTGTTCCCCAGATACTGGTGGGAGCACAGGAACACTTTTTGTGACACTACACCTATCTCTACGTTACTTTGGAGGCCTTGTGTTATAATCTTTTGAGATCTGAAGGTTTTCAGACTTTGAAGAGAGGCTATTTTGACTCTTTTGATTTCCTAAGATCTTCACTGGTTATGACCTAAAGGACTCTTTGGTAACGCCACCTTGACTTCAACCCTTGGAGTAGAGCTAACCTTGTGCATATAATGAGCTATAGTACCTTCCAAAATTAGGACAGGATGCTCTCGCATTTCTAGGATGTATGATGCCACTTGTTTGAATAGTGAAACCCTAGATCATTTCAAGGTTAGGACAGGGTAACCCTAGCCCCCATAGGGGTGTTTGTTCTCTTTCTTGCTATGTGTTATGTGCAATGTATAGGAATTCTCAGATTCAGATGAGTGGTTCAGTCATTTCAGTTTGTGGGGTTAAGTTCAGTTTTTCAACATGAGTTAGCAGTAATCAGTTGAGTTGGGATGCTAATGAAATTCTAATTGGGGGTCCCATTTTGTTTCAGCAAGGTAGTTGAGCACTATAGCTTCCGAAAGGTCTGATATCTCCCAAGTTTTGTGGACTCGCGTTGGTAGACTTTGCAAAAGTGCAGGTTTAGTTCAGGGTCAGCCAGTGTTAGTTTCTTTGCCACCGGTTACATGAAGAAAAGCAAAAGCTTCATCAACTGTCCAGAATACCCCTTCTTCACCTGCTAGATCATCACCACTCAACTCACCAGAATCAGTGATGGCTCAGATTCCAGAAAATATAACAGACATACTATTGGCCCTTCAATGGAGCATGGATACCGTTGCCACTACGGTTACTGCCCAAGGCACTACTCTTGCCGCTCAAGGCAATCCTCTTGCTGAATTGCAACACTCATCTAGGGCATCCATTACTCAACCACCTCCGGTGACTCATTCAGTTCCACATCCACCTCCACCTCCACCTCCACCTCCACCTCCACCAGCTGACGAGTTTCCCGAACTTAACTCACCAGAAGATTTGAGGGTTCCTGCACAAACTTCAGGAGGATCATTTCCACTTCCACAACTAGTATGAGGGCTCCTTCCCTCTGAAGCACCTGAGTCTGACTCAACTATGTTAAAGCTGGCCAAGTTGGAAAAACCTTTCAAAAAGGTACAAGGAGTCAATTCAATCCCGAACATCGAAGACGGGTACACTAAGACAGCTGTGAAGTTGCTAGAACTGTTCAAAATGCCACACATTGATAGGTTTGATGGCTCCAGTGACCCAATGGTGCACATTCGCCTGTTCTCTGATGTCTTAAAGCCTATGGGTTTGACTCATCCACAAAAGCTCTCCTTATTCGAACGAACTTTGTCAGGAGTGGCTGCCATCTGGTATGCCAAGTTAGAGGACTCGGTAAAACAAAGTTGGGAAGAGTTGGTCGAGGCCTTTATCACCCAGTATGCTTATAACACCTAGATTGAAGTGACTACTCGGAAATTAGAGGCCACCCGTCAAGAGCCCAATGAAAGTTTCGTGGCCTTTATCACTAGATGGAGGGCAAAAGCAGCAATAATGACCAGTAGACCACTTGAAAAAGACCAAATCCGTATGATAGCCAGAAATTTGCATGGAAAGATGTTACAAAAAATGATAGTCCTCCCGCTCTTCACTTTTAATGACTTAAATGAGATAGGGGTCCAGATAAAGGATGCCATCAAACAGAGAATCATTGTGGAGGATAAGGAACCTATTCGGAAGCCTTTTGGTCGCAGTTCCAATGCTACCACCAGTGGTAGCACAGCTGTAAAGCCCTCTGAAATCAACTTGGTTGCCACCACCACTAAAATAGCCGACCCCTTTGTTCATGCTAGCCTACAAAACATAACCCGAGCCCCAAGCAGAACATTCACCCCTCTCCATATGTCACTCTCCAACGTAATGAAAATCTTGACGAAAAGAGGGTATTTAAAGCCTTTGGACCCCCGACCTCTTCTTGAACCTCTCCCAGCCAAACATGACCCCACCAAACACTGTGTTTTCCACTAACAACCCAAACATGACACAGACCATAGCTTTCGTCTCCGTCATGAGATCTAAGATCTCATAGACAATAAAGTCATAGCTCCCCCACAACCACCAAAACCCAACGTCACTACCATCCCATTGTCGCCCCATGACAGAGTTTCACCACCTCCTCATCTTAACCTCATCCATACACTTTCATCCACCTTTAACCCCAGTATCTATATCACACCCACCCATTTATCAAAACTTGAGGTACATATTCCTAAAGGCACCGAGTTGTGTATGATGGATGCACCTCCAACCCAGCCAAAACCCAAAATCCCTATGGTGGTAGCGAACAAACTATCAGAGAAAAAGTATGATCCTAGCCGGTATATTGTTCCCAGTGGTCAACTAAAGCTTGAGGTTGATCCGCCTGACCCATTTTCTATCAATATTGTCAGAGAAGATGTACTTGAACAAGGGCTGGATGACTTGGCTGACCTAGAGGAGGACTTAGCTAATCTTCATTTCTTTGAAGAATTAGACCTTAGGAATGTACAGATGGGATGGTGGGAACCGAAGAATTATAGTCACGGTTGGTCAAGTGGTGACGAAGCTTGTAACAACCCTCATTCTGGCTTAACCATGCTTGCATACATACCTGTATGATCTTGTTTTATGATGTTGCAAATCTGGTTTATCTTGTTTTGTCTTGCTTTGTTTGAAGTATTGCTTGCGTGATTTTGTTCTTTGCTTGGTGTGTAGCCGAGGTCGTCTTGAGCTTAGTTCACCTTTGAACCTTTGTACTTAGAATTATTTTTGGAACCACTTGGTTGACCTCCATTTTCACCCCGGGCATGTTTGCCGAGATGACACTATCTGGGCCGAGGCGTTCGGAACCAAGGCCGAGGAGTGTATCATCTAGGCCGAGATGTTTTGGCACTTGATGATCTTTGTTCTTGGGCAAGTATGGCTTAGACCGAGGTGTGGCACACCCAGGCCAAGGTGTAGCACAGCTTAGTCAAGGGTCGTCCTCCCTAGCCGATGTTTTTGTTACCCTATTGCCGAGCTTTGACTTTAGCCGATATCATTACTTGCCGATGTGTCTTGCCATTTAGCTTGTTGTATACACTTTGTCATAGACTTGTCTTATCAACCAGCCACTTTTTGAGTTGAACCAACCCGATAGTACCACGTGTCCGAGCTGTGTGTTAAGACAACCGGCAGACCTAGAAACAAATCATTTTGTCTCAAATCTTTGTCTTTAGAGAGAAGCTCTAGAGGAAGAAGGGGGAGTTTTAGAGTGAGAGAGTAGAGTTCCGAGCTTGATCTTCGAGGATCGAACCGTTAGATTTGAGTTTTGAGGTTAGATTCTTGCTCTACTCTAGTTAATCTTATTGGCTGTCAAGCTACATTGCATGATTGATTTCGTTTTGCACGCCATGCATTGATGTGAAGTTGGTTCTTGAAGAGAAAATGGTGTTCTTGAGTTTTGATGAAAAGCCTCGTTTTGATCCGAAAAGTTTGGAACTAGAACCGTGTTTTGTGTTTGTTCTTGCATGATCTTCTTGTATGGGTACCCAGGTCCATGTTTTTGAACTCATAGCATGAAAACTCAGTTTTTGGAATAAACGAGTTATGATTTTAGCATGCATGTTCTTGATGTTCTTGATAATCTTGTTCTTTGCATTCTTTATGGGGGAAACCCAGGTTTTTCCCGATTTCGCTTTGAATGTGGCCATCGGGACTACACCTCGGCAAGGAGGTGTGGGACCTCGGCAAAGGCCTGGTTGGTACCCAGTGTGTTTTCATGAGACGAAAAAAAAAAAATAGTGTTTAAACCCGCAGCATGTTTTGCTCTGTTTTGACTTGGATCTGGTGAGAATGCCGGGATCATTGCATGCATGTAAAGCTTGTTTTGAGAATGTATTTGCCATGTGATTGTAGGACCTTGATCTTTTGCTTTGAGCCTACACCCGAGAAGAACTATGTGAGTGGTATTTCTAATAAAGCTATGTTATACCGTTTTGATAAATCTTGCTTTGCTTTGTTTTGATGAAAGTATTTGTTAAGCATGAATGATTAGCTCTATTTTGATGTATCAAGTGTAAGCTTTGTTTTGATGTCATCTTGAAAAGTCCCTTGTGCTGGAGGACTCTAAACTTTCGCAGTACCAAGTATAAAAGGATACGGTCCTTTTCTTGGAAAGACATAGTGTTAAAGCAGGCTACGGGCCTAAGTAACACAAGACCATCGTGTTAAAAAGAGCTACGGGCTTAAGTAACACAAGTCCCTTGTGCTGGAGGACTATAAACTTTCGCAGTACCCTTGACTAATCGGTTATGAATCGTACAGTCCTTGTCTCGCCACTGACGGTTTACCGCGTGGACTTGTTGTTCGGAAAGTTGGATTTGTGTTTTGCCGATGCCAGTAAGCATCCCTTGAGACTTGTAAGACTTGATAGATGAATACGGTTCATCTCTTGATTTGATAAGGTTTTGATGTGTGTTGTTTTGAAAGAATCTCGGCTAATATTCGTATGGTTCAGCATGTTCTGTTTTGAAAAGACTTCGGCTATATTCATGCAAAACCTTTATTATTGGTACCATTCACTGAGTATCCAAGCTCACCCTCTCTATATATATATGTAGGTGATGAGCAGGACGGCGGCGACGCCTAAATGTGTTTTGCACAGCTTGTTTTGGATTCATGATTATGTCGGCCTTGTTTTGTATTCATGTCGGCAATGTTGTAACTACGTCGGCCAATCTTGAAAATCATGCTTCTTGACTTGTATTCTTTGTATTTTGTACATGTCGGCTCGAGAAGCCTTTTGATCAAGATGTAACTTGTATTTTTGTTATTTCGAACTGGTTGTAAAGCTATAACTGGTATGTCATTCCATTTGACTTATGCACAGCTCTTATGGACTACTTGTATTTTAATTTATTGCTTCCGCATTTGTGAGCCCCATATGTATATTATACTCTGATTGTGTGTGATCTTTGTAAGTTGGCCTTCGGTAATCACGGATTACTGGCCATCACGGCACCATCCTACTAGGGGCGGTTTGGGGTCGTGACAAAGCTTCTGATGAGGAAACTGAAAAAAAAAAGAGGGATGAATTACGACTTGATTTCGAAAAACTTGTTGAATATGGTAAAAGAAAGAGTTCTAGAGGAAAAGAAGAAGAACCAGAAAGTTATTCAGTGCATACTGTGGGAATGATTCAAGCAGCGCTAGATAATTGCCTTTCGGTTAACGAAGGCGAATGGTGGGATGATAATGACCTACAGCTCGCCCACACTGATAATGAATGGGTAAGCAATGTGCTGGATGAGACTTGGTATGCAGATGAAATTGATCATTTGACCAGGAGTGGACACTACTTCAGGCCTCCACATCTAGACCAAGGAGAGCCCTCTGGCAAAGATAAAGAGGTAGAGAAAGAGAAAGAGGTAGAGGTAGAAGAAGACCTGGTTCTAAAACAACTGAAAAAGATCTAGGCAAACATTTCCATTTGGGGTCTTCTCATGGCTTCCCGACAACATCGACAAGCAATGTTGTTAGCCTTAAACAAGGCCAAGCTATCCATTGAGACAACGCCGGATCAATTAGTATCTTTCATCACACCTGGAGACACGACCCCTATGTTATTATTTACAGACAAAGAGTTACCACCTGAGGGGGTTGACCACAACAAGCCTTTGTATGTGGCCTTGGAGTGTAGAAAGAAGTGGATTACAGTAGTTTTGACTGATACCGGTTCAGCCATTAATGTGTGCCCAGCAAGGACTGCTTATACAATTGGGTTAAAGCCGGCTGACTTCACACCAACAAGCCAAGTTATTCGGGCATATAACAACACCAACAGGAATGTTATTTGGACCCTCTAAGGATGAGGCAGAATTCCATGTCATGGATGTCCTGACAACTTTCAACCTATTGTTGGGCAGGCCTTGGTTGCATAAGATGAGAGCAGTGTCTTCAACCGTACACCAGCTGGTGAAGTATCCGTGCAATGGAGGGATTGCCACAGTTTTTGGCAATTCTATGATCCACCCTCCTCCAGAAGTCACAATGCCAGTACTAGAAGTACAACATGGGAGTGAAGATGTTTTTCTCTCAGGTTTTACCTTGGCAGAAGCACGTCTAGTGCAGACAATCATGGCAAAAGAGGAGGGTACACATCTGATTGCTCAGTCAGTCTATATGATGAACAAACTAGAATACATCCCAGGATCTAGATTGGGAAAAAGTGGCCAACAAGGCACCACAGAGACAACTAAGGTAATCCACAACCCACATGCATTTGGGTTGGGATATGAGCCAACAGTAGAAGACTGGGAGAAGAAAGGGAAGAAAATAAGAGAGAGAATCAATGCAAAGAACACGGGAAAGAAGTATGAGCTGGTTTATAGGCCAATCCATGTGACCTTGAACGGACGCTTTGTCCGCCAAGTAAAAGACTTCCCTTTTTGTGGTTTTTTTGAGCCCTGGATTGATCAAGTGGAGAGAAAGAGATACCCTGGGTTTGAGATCTTCTTCGATCACCAGCTCTCTGACAGTGACGAGAAGTGAGTAGATCCTAGTATCGACATTGGACAAGACATAGTAGTCAGCTCAGAAAGCAGCACAGAGGAAGTCCTGGGTCTAACACTAGCTGATTTACTGACAGAATCGTGTACTAGTGCTGAACCGATGAATTTGGGAGATATGACCATTGCCGTGATCGGGAAAGAGGTACATGTTGACTGCTCAAGCTTCATCATGGATGCAGTGAATGGCTCACAAATAAATTGGCATTTTGAAAAGAGTTGTATTGAGAGTTCTGAATTGGTTGTTGAGTTTGAGTCTGGTGCGCCTATGGGCTTGGAGGCAAATTTAAGTTTGTCTAAAATGTCTGAGTCTTCTTTTTCTTTCTCTTTTGAGTCTATTGCAACTTGTGAGCCTGAGGCTTTGAATGAAGATGTGATTTCCGCTTACTTTTCTGTGCCCATAGTTCATAACATTGACCAAAATTTTCAAGATCTTGATAAAAACGAAGAGGAAGAAATTCCTCAGGCTTTGAAAATTTTGATCGACTGTGAGGAAGAAAAGCGTGCTAAGCCATTAGTGGATGAAATTGTTTCTGTAAATGTGGGTACTGAAAAAGATCCTCGCTTGATCTAAATTGGTTCTACATTGTTTTCAGAGGAACGTGAACAATTAGTTGCTTTATTAAAAGAATTCAAAGATGTTTTTTGCATGGTCCTATGAAGACATGCCAGGAATTGACCTTGAGATTGTACAGCATAGGATCCCTCTCAACCCTGAGGCCCGACCTGTCAAACAGAAGCTTCGTAGAGTTCGTCCGGATTAGGCCTTGAAAATTAAAGAAGGGGTTACCAAGCAAATCAATGCTGGGTTTTTGCTCGTATCAGACTATCCTACTTGGTTAGCCAATATTATGCCAGTTCCAAAGAAAGATGGCAGTATCCAAGTTTGTGTTGACTTCCTAGATTTGAATAAGGCTAGTTCGAAGGATGATTTCCCATTGCCACATATTGACGAATTGGTAGACTTTACTATAGGGCATGCCTTAGTGTCATTTATGGATGGTTTTTCAGGGTATAACCAGATCCTTATGGCTCTAGAGGATAGAGAAAAGACAGCATTTACCACACCATGGGGGACATACTGCTACAGGGTTATGCCATTCGGTTTGAAGAATGTCGGGGCCACTTACTAGAAAGCTGCTACCACTCTTTTGCATGATATGATCCACAAGGAAGTTGAGGTGTATGTAGATGACATGATTATCAAGTCCAAAGATCAAGAAAGCCATTACACTACATTAAAGAAATTCTTTAAGAGAATTAGGGAATACAGGCTAAGGCTGAATCCACAGAAATGAACCTTTGGGGTAACTGCGGGCAAGATGTTGGGATTTCTGATCACACAACGGGGAATCGAAGTTAATCCATCTAAAACAAAGGCCATCTTAGAAATGCCGCCACCAATGACTAAAAAGGAGGTGCGGGGTTTTCTAGGAAAGGTGCAATTCATAAGGAGGTTTATTTCAAAGCTAGCCTTGACTTGTGAACCACTATTTGGTCTGCTAAAGAAAGGAAAGAAGTTCCAATAGAATAATCGATGTCAGTTTGCGTTTGAGCAAGTCAAGCAGTATTTGCAAAATCTACTTATGTTATCACCACCTGGGCTAGTGAACCCACTGATCCTGTACTTATCAGTGATCAAATCAACTATGGGATGTATGCTTGCACAAGAGTCGGATGAGAAAGTGGAGAAGGTCATCTACTACTTAAGTAAAAAGATGCTTGAATATGAGACCCGCTACACTCCTTTGGAAAAAGCTTGCTTAGCTTTGGTATGGGCCACCAGGAAGTTGAGACACTACCTGTTAGCTCACTCAGTAATTCTGGTTTCAAGATTAGACCCAATCAAATATCTCTTTGAGAAACCAGCACTTACCTGTAGGCTAGCTCGTTGGTTGCTTTTGCTTTCCGAATTTGACCTTAAGTATGTCACTCGCAAATCTGTATCAAAGGAAGGGCCGTAGCAAAATTTTTGGCTAATCACCCAATTGAAGGAGGAGAAGATATGGAGTACTCATTCCCAAATGAAGAGGTCATGCAGATGGAAGAAGACACTTAGAAGTTGTACTTTGATGGAGCGTCCAATTAATTTGGCTATGGGATAGGCGTGTTGCTCATAGCGCCGGATGATTCCCATATTCCCTTAGCTTTTAAACTCCGATTCAAGGTATCCAACAACCAAGCAGAGTATGAGGCATGCATTGTCGAATTGAAAGCAGCCCTGGAACTAGGGGCAATAAGGTTGGATATGATTGGGGACTCGAACTTGGTCGTCTCTCAAGCCAACGAAGATTGGAAAGTTAAAGAGGAAAAAATGAAAGTCTACCATCAAACCATGGACATGTTGATCCCGAGGTTTGAAAAACTGACTTTTACACACCTAGTAAGAGAGAACAACCGATTTGCTGATGCATTGGCAACCCTAGCATCAATGATAGATATACCGGTCGGGACCAAGATACGCCCGATCCTTATAGAACAAAGGTACACCCCCGCGTATGAAATGATAGCCGCAACGGAAAAAGTTCAAGATGAAAACCCTTGGTACTTTGATATTTGGAATTTTTTGAAAAGCGGTACATATCCACAAGGGGCAAACACTAAAGACAAAAGGGGATACGACGTCTGGCCACTTAGTTCATCATTTGTGGAGATAAGCTATACAAGAGAGGGCATCTGGGAATGCACAAGCTGTGTGTAAAGGAAGAAGAGGCAAAGCGTATCATGGAAGCCATCCATGGAAGAGAGTACGGAGCCCATATGAACGGTATAATGCTACCCAGAAAAATCCTTAGACAAGGATACTACTAGTTAACCATGGAGAGTGATTGTATCAACTTTGTTAGGCGATGCCACAAATGTCAAATCCATGCTAATCGCATGAACATCCCCCCATCAAAACTCTACAACATGACTTTGCCTTGGCCTTTCTCAGTCTAGGGCATAGATGTCATCGAGGCAGTCACACCGAAAGGTTCAAATGGGCATCAGTTCATCTTGGTTGCCATTGACTATTTTACCAAGTGAGTTGAAGCACAGTCATATTCAGCATTGAAAGCATCACATGTGGCCAAATTTATCAAGAACAACATTATCTGTAAATACGGGGTGCCAAACAAATTAATTTCAGACAATGGCTCACATTTCAAAGGAGAAGTGGCAGTTCTACTTGACAAGTATAACGTGGCTTTTCATAAGTCATCAACCTACAGGCCACAAACCAATGGAGCCGTTGAAGCTGCAAATAAGAACATCCTGTGTAAGACGGTAGAAACTTATAGAGATTGGCCAGATAAGTTGCCTTTTGCACTTTAGGGATACAGGACATCAATCTGAATGTCTACAGGGGCAACCCCTTACTCTTTGGTATATGAAATGGAGGCTATTTTGCCAATTGAGTTGGAAGTTCCTTCATTGAGAATTATGGCTGAATGTCAGATAACAGAAGTTGATTGGCAACAGAATCGATTTGAGGAACTGATGCTATTTGATGAGCGAAGATTGAAGGCGTTATACCATATTCAAGGGTACCAACGTAGGATTGCCAGAGCATTCAACAAAAGGGTTAGATCCAGGAATTTGAGGGAATGGGATTTAGTGTTGAAAAACAACCGAGCTCTTATTCACGACCCTAGGGGCAAGTTTAGACCCAATTGGACAGGGCCCTACATCATTAAATCAATCTGGTCAGGAGAAGCAATCATTCTCATGGATTTGGATGGTTTGGAGTTCTCACAACCAATCAACATGAGAGGCTCGCTGAGCCGAAAACTCGAAAGGGCAACCCAGGCAAAAGTTAGAGCAGAAAAAAAAATGATGACAAAAAAAATGAAAAAATGAAAAGCTTGCAAGGTTGAAAACCCGAAAGGGCGACTTTGGCAAAAGTTAGAGTACAAAAGGAGAGTGTCAATACCCGAGTGAATCTTAACCGAAACTACGTATGGCCTGATTCCTCTCTTTGGGATACGTAAGCAGCTTCATCTTAAAGTTCGGCCTTAATCATTTTTCAACCCACTCATCTCGTCCATGTTTGATTGGTGTATCTTTATTCGACTCAACTATCCATATTTGATTGACTCGTCCCCATTTAATTTAGTTGTCCTATTTCTCCTTCATAATGGGTTCAGTGGCAAAACAAATTCAGTTGTACATCTCAAGGGTTGATTTCATGTTGATCGAGTAGTGGTCATTCGCGAAAATAGATTTTGAGGACTTTTAATGAAGTTCACTGATTTTCTCAAAAATTATTTCATTTTTGCAAAATTCAGACCATTCTTTGGACCAAAAAGAGAAAATTTTCAGTGCTCATAATTTGGCTCATATGATTTCAAGATAGAAAATGGAACAAGTGTGCTAATTTACCTCTCATGTTGATCAAAATCACTTTAGCAAAAAGGAAAAATAAAAAAAGGCAAAGTGATGAACTAGGGGCACAGTTGAGTCAAGTTTTCTGTCCTTTACCCACACTGTCGAGTTCTCGTCACCTTAATCAAGCAATCGCCGGAAAATGCACAGTAGTTATCGCCGGCGATGCTTTTTCGTCGGGCAGTCGACCGGTGTTGCTGTATTTTGCGTTCATTTTGCTTCAACAAGCACAAAGGGGTGTGTTCGAGATGGTCTTTGCTTCATTTTTATTTCATTGAGTTGTGTTTTGTGTTTTGATCAGTGATAGGATCAATATTCAGTTTAGAATTCATTAAAATGCAGCCATTTTCAAAGTTCAAATTCAAAACAAAATGATTTTTATGTTTAGTGTTGTGCCATTTATGCCATCTAGATTTGCAAAACAAACTCATTTTATTAAATGCCAGGAATCAACCCCGATCAAAGTTGTACAAAAAGGAGTTGGGCTATAGGTGCCCACTTCAAACAAAAAAAACAAAAAAAAAAAACAACAACAACAACAATAAAAAATAATATTAATAATAATAATAATAAGAGAGAGAGAGAGTAGCATTTTCTTAGTTTTTCGGCAGCAGCCCGGCGGCGAAGATTACAACCGGCTTCATTTCCACATAGCTTCATTGCCCGACTTTACCATCAGTTACCTCACTTCATCTTTGCTCCTTCGAAGCTCTTGAAGACTCTCCCTCAGCCTTGGCAGAACTTCCAAAGGAGATTATTCCTCGCCGACCATCAAATTGGTTATGCGAAGGAACTCCGAATCGGGCCGTGGAGGTGGCCTGTCGTTTCAGTTCTTTGTTCTACTTTTTCAGTGCACTAATTTCTACTCGAGAGTCCTTGTACATACATTGGAGTAGGGAGAGTTGTGCAGTTAACTGATGTACATCAAACATCCTGTTCTGCAAACGACGGGACAAGTTGGAGACCGCAATCACGGTCTCCACACATGACCTCAGCGTATACGAGTTTGCTTCGATGTCAGATTGTGCCACCATTATTTGCTCAACTGACATCGTTGGAAAGCTGAAAACAAGGGAAGGGGGAAGAGCTCGCGATTGAGATTCAGAGGAGTCGAAATCGGTCATTTCTATCATGGACTCATTCAAGTCTGGGAAAAGAGTGAGAGAACCGTGTGAAGAGGCCATGGCAGAGGAGAGTAATTCAAAAGAAAGAGGTTACAGAGTAATGGCAGAGAAAGTTTACAGGCTTTTGCTCTGTCTCTCTCTCGCAGGCCTCAACTTAAGAAGAGAGCAAAGAAGAAAAAGAAAAATAAGAAGACAAAGAGGAGAAACATTGGGAGAAGGCATTGAAGAATTAGGGCAGCCTGTTGGTCAGGCGCCGCCATTGTTGAAATCGCGCACCAGACACGACGCTCGAAGAAGATGAAGGAAGAGAGAGTGAGACAAAAACAGGGGAGGAGAGAGAGACATGTATATGTATATGTATATGTATGTGTATACGTGTGTGTATATATATTACGTACGTATATGTCTACGTACATGTAAATATTATATATTTTGTTTGTATATGTATATGTGTGTATTTGTATATGTATATAGTTTGCATGTGTATATACGTATACGTATGTAATACGTATTTTGCATATCATCACATCCCACCTTTGTTCCTTTCACATGAAACGTGTTAGGATTTGATGTTTACCTAGTTAAAATCTTCCCCCTTTTCGTATGAGATACAGTTAGGTACGTCTATTGGTTACACCACCTTTGCACCTTTCACGTGAAACATGTTAGGATTTGATGTTTACCTAGTTAAAACCTTCCCCCTTTCCGTATGAGATACGGTTAGGTACGTCTGTTGGTTACACCACCTTTGCACCTTTCACGTGAAACGTGTTAGGATTTGATGTTTACCTGGTTAAAACCTTCCCCTTTTCCGTATGAGATATGATTAGGTACGTTTGTTGGTTATACCACTTTTGTTCCTTTCACGTGAAACGTATTAGGATTTGATGTTTACCCAATTAAAACCTTCCCCCTCTCCGTATGAGATACGGTTAGGTTGTTGGTTTCACCACCTTTGCTCCTTTCACATAAAATGTGCTAGGATTTGATGTTTACATTCCTCCTCTCCATCTGAAATACAGCTAGGAACATCTATTAGTTACACCACTATACCTCCTTCCGCGTGAAACGCGTTTGGATTTTGAGTTCATTATTTTCTTTTCTCGCATAAGATATGTTTGGATTTCGAGTTCACCTATCATTTGTGTTGTGGCACATTTGTATGTGATCTTGTGGCACATTTAATGCGATGCACCCCCTGTTATGTTTCATATCATTTGCACGAAGCTTGCCTCTCATGTTGTCATCTTCATATGTTTATCATCACTCCATAACACTGCATTGCGTTGCATTGCATAATCATGAATTTTCAAACAACTGGCTTCGCGAAGCGTGTAAGTCCAACTTTCAAACTACATTTTGAGCATGTCATTTTGCATATTGCCCCTGAACTACGCAGGTTTAATTCCTTGCAAAGGGATACGTAGGCAACCTTCTGGTTCAACCACTTGCATTGCATCTTGTTTGTTTGCCCAAGTCTTACGGCCTTGTCAAAAGAGTCGTCTCCGAGCTTTGACATTCACTTACGTCATGAAATGACTTCGAGCTCTATCAAAGAGGGGCAACTGTAGACACCCCATTTTGACCAGCCCTAAGAGTTGGGCGCTTTCTTTTGAATACCCAATGATAAAAATTATAATGTGCAATTTTATGAATTTCTCAGCAAAAAAATCAGATTTAAGCTTCAATCCCAATTTTACACCTGTTTTTGCCAAATTAGTTTAGATCTATTCAAAAATCTTTTTTTGTATTTTTTTCTCTTGTCCAGAAAATTTAGCAGTTTGAAACAATAGCCTTTTAAAAAACTAAATGGATTTTGACTATTCAAAATTGGCCTTTCAAACAAATAAATGGATTTTAACTATTCACAATAGGCCTTTCAAACAAATAAAATGGGTTTTGCCTATTCACAATTGGCCTTTCAAACAAATGGATGGGTTCTGACTATTCACAATTGGCTTTTTAAACAAATGAATAGGTTTTGACTATTCACAATTGGCTTTCCAAACAAATAGATGGGTTTTGACTATTCACAATTGGCCTTTCAAAACATGAATAGGCTTTGGCTCTTCAAAATTGGCCTTTCAAAACTGGCCCTTCAAAACATGAAAGGGTCTTGGTTTTTGGCCTATATATAAAGACCATTAGAACTATGAGAGGTGGTGAAAATTTTTGATGAGAGAGAGGTCTAAACTTTGATCAAAGAAAGAGTTTATTTTACTCCAATTGAGTGAAAATATTCTTAGAGAGAGGTCTAAACTTTGATCAAATAAAGAGTTTATTTTGTTACCACCCAAAACTTCACCAAAGCTAAAACTTGAACTTTCTTGCTGAGATTTCAACAACATACTTCACAACTTGAGGGTGATCAAGAGGAAGTTTGGAAATCAAGAAGTTCAATCTTTCTTTGGAAGGTGAATTTCTAGTCTTTCATTTTCTTATATTTTCTATCTCATATTTATTTTCTTCCTTCTTATTTCATAGTGTTTTGTTATAATCCAAGTGATTTGTTTATCTCATATTTATTTTCTTACTTTATATTTTATAGTGTGTTGTTGTAATCTAAGTGGTTTGTTTAGCTCATAATTATTTATTTATTTATTTGTATTTATTCACTTGTTTTAATTTCATATTAGTTTTGTTGTAATCTTGCATGTTCTACCTCATATTTGCTTTCTTGTTTTAAGTTCATGTTGTAATCTTGTATGTTCTATCTTATATTTTCTTTCTTGTTTTAGTTTCGTAGTAATTATGTTGTAATCTTGCATTTCCTAGCTTATATTTTTCTTGTATTAAGTCTCTTATTAGTTTTGTTGTAATCTTGCATGTTCTATATCATATTTGCTTCTTTTTTTTTATTTTAGGTTCATGTTAGTTTTGTTGTAATCTTGCATGTTCTATCTTATATTTGTTTTCTTATTTTAATAGTAATTATGTTGTAAACTTACATTTCCTAGCTTATATTTTTCTTGTATTGGTCTCATATTAGTTTTGTTGTAATCTTGCATGTTCTACCTCATATTGGCTTATTCTTTTTTTTTGTTTTAGGTTCGTGTTAGTTTTGTTGTAATCTTGCATATTCTGTCTTATATTTGTTCTTTTGTTTTAGTTTCATAGTAATTATGTTGTAATCTTGCATGTCTACCTCATATTTGTTTTCTTGTTTTAAGTTTATGTTAGTTTTGTTGTAAGTTTACATTTTTTATTTTATATTTGTTTTCTTGTTTTTAATCTAACCGGTAGTGGTTAGTTGAGCCACCTACATATTTCTTATTTGTTCCTTTTCTTGGTTTCGCAAAAAGACAGGTTTTGCTAGGCCTAGTTGGCCAGCCGACCTATTTGGACGGTCGGTTAGCTTCTTTTGGACAAGATAGCATTGTCTTCCGATGTTAACCAACTTTCGGTGGTTTTCAAGGCACATGAAACTTTTTTTTCTTTTGTTTATTTTATTTTGAGTGTATTGTGAGGTTTTTATTTTGTTGTAATATTCTCTTCCCCCCTCTAATTTGGTTTGTAATAATTTATTCAAAGTGTTGTAATAATTTCCCGTCCCACTTCTTTCTATCCTATTCTTTTACTTGCTTTCCTTATTTGTAAATATGCATCATGTTTATTTTATTTTATTTTTTGTCATTATATCCATACTTTGCATCTATATTTCATGCATCTTGATTCGGCTAAGTTTGCATTTATGGATTTAATCAAGTCCTATGTGATTATGTGTGCTACCTCATGTTCTTGAGATGATTCCTCATGTTCTTGAGATGATTCACATGTCATATCTTTGAAGCCGAATCTTTAGTTGCATCTCATGATTGAATTGCATTAGGATTTTGTATATAAGATCATGCATGTTTTACTAACTTTGTTTTGTAGCTGTTCGAGGGACGTCGGTAAATATGTAAGTTTTATACTTTAGCATCCCGTTTGTGTGCGTTTTTCTTATTATGTTTAGGCATCCTGCCATGTGGCTACTTGCTTACTTGATATAACTGTATGAATGCCAGTGGATGGAGGTTGTGTCGCTTAATTTGGAATAGTGTTGATTTCATATTTGTAAACTCAATTTATTTAGGTTGTATATCTCCAAAACTCTTTCAAAACAACATGAAATCAAATTATTCCAAAATAAATGACATAGTCTATACTTGTATGCTTCACATAGTAATTTTTAGGATTTCTTAAATAATCGAAATATGAACATATAAAATAAATAAAATTCATATCATGGTTTAGTAAAGGCCGATCTTTTGATCGGGTGAGTGGGGGTGCTCAATTAATGACATTCCCCTCTCATACCTAAGGTTCCGAACCAAGACAACTTTGGTTATGACGAATAGTGGCCTTGGCATGAGTCATGGGTTTCCTAATTTCTCAAAAATATTAGGTGGCGACTCTGAGATCTGATGACGCACTCCATTTCTAGCAAAAGGTTTTGCAATAAAATGGATTTTCTAAAAGTTGTCAAATTTGAAGTCTCATCTATGTTTCACATTGCACTAGTGAGACTAGATCAAAGAGACTGAGGGTCCGAACTATTTAACGCGCACGGGTACCCTCTGGGCATGTTACATCATGCTCATTAGCTCAAAAGTAGTAGGTTCATGGGTTTGAGATTATTGGGGTTCAAGTGCATCCATCATACACAAGTCTGTGCTTTCTGGAATGAACACATTAGGCTTGGGTAAATGGGCTGGGGTGATGTATATGCTGGGGTTGTAGGTGGATGGCAGTGTATGGATTAGATTGAGATGTGGAGGTGATGGGTTAGTAGTGGCCTGAGGTTCTTTTAGTGGAGCTATGATCTCTTCGTTAATAAGATCCTGAATCTTATGACGGAGGTGGATGCAACGGTTTGTATCATGTCCGTGCTGTTGATGATAGGCACAGTATTTAGCGGGGTTATATCTTGGTGGAAGAGGATTTGGGAGAGGTCGGGGTTCTAGGAGCTCTCGATACCCTTTTCTAGCAACATTTTCAAGGCTTGAGTGAGACTCATGTAAAGAGGATGAAAATTTCGGCTTGGGGCCAAGTTAAAGTGGTTGGTTTTTGGACATTATCAGGAAAATGGCTTTTGATGGGATTGGTGACAGTGTTTACTTCTAAGCATTTCGTAGTTATGCTACCATTGGAGCTGCAAACAATATTCCTCCTCATAGGTTCATTACCCTCCACAATGATCCCTTGCCTGATGGCATGCTCGATTTGAACCCCAATTTCATGGAGGTCCTTAATGTTGAATAGCATGAGGACTATCATTTTCTGTAATAGCCTTTCATGCAGATTTCTAACAATGATACGAACTTGCACTTTCTCTGGAGGCCTACTTGCCATCATAGCCGCCTTTGCCCTCCATCGAATAACGAACTCTGAAAAGCCCTCCTTCAGTTCCTGACGCGTTGTCTCAAGATCACGAGTTGTGACCTCGATTTGCGTGTTGCAAGAATATTAGGCAACAAAGGATTCGGCCAACTCTTGCCAACTCTGTTTCACAGAGTCCTCCAATTTAGCATACTGAATGACAACTATTCCGGACATGGTTCGGCTGAATAGTGAAAACTTCTGTACTCGAGTCAAACCCATTGGTCGTAGGATATCAGAAAACAGATGCAAATGCACCGTCGGATTTCCAGAGCCATCGAAGCGGTCAATATGCGGCATTTTGAACCGCTCTGGTAAGGTAACTGTCGATTCGATGTGCCCATCCTCTATGTTTGGAATAGAGTTGACCCCCCGTGCCTTTTTGAATAGCTTTTCCAGCTTGTTGACTTTGAGCGCGGTCCGATCAACCTCGAATTCGAACGGTGCCTCGGTTTGATACACCGGGGCTCTGGAAGTTTGTGGTGTGATGGGTTCTGCTTTGACTGAGAAAATCGGAACATCCTCGGTTTGTGGATCTTGAACAGTGACAGCAGTAGCTGTGGTACCAAGCATAGGGATAGCCACGGTGGGTACATGTGATGCCGAGGCCGCTGCTGGCTGCGATTGCTGTTGCTGTAGCCTAATTATAACCTCAGCCTGACAGATCGTAACCTCGACCTGACGAGTCGTGTCATGCAAGAGGGAGTCAACTGTTTGCTGTAGATGGAGTAATAATTCCTTCCAAATTTGTCGAAGGCTGAGCCATGATAGAGGTATATGTCCAGGATGAACTGAATGAAGGTAATCTAACTGGTGAATATTGGAACAGTGGAGTTGGTGAACCCTGTATGGCCCTCCTTCGTCTCGCCACCAGCGAAAGTAAAGCAAACACTGGCTGCCTCTGAACTAAATTTCCAACCTGACAAAGTCTATCGACACGAGTCCAGAGTACCTAGGGATATCAGAGCCTTCTAAAGCTATGGTTCCAGGACTACCTTGCAAAAGAGAAAACAGATAACACCTCAGCCCAATTTCACTAGAATAGATATGATCACAACTGAATGACTGTATTCCCCACTAAATTCTACCCTACAAACTAATACCATTTGTACCACTGATATGATGCACCCCTATACAGTTTCACTATAAAGCACATACCAATTAAAAGAGAGCCCAAACACCCCTATGAGGGGGTAGGGTTACCCTGTCCTAGCTTTGACATGATCTACGATTTCACTACTTCAATCAAGCAGTTTCACGCAATCCTGCATTTCGAGTGAGCATCATGTCCTAGTTTGGAACAGTCTCTGTGGCTTTTCGATATGTAACTAGGCCAAATGGTTAAAAAGGATACCTCAGCAAAACTACCTAATAAACCTCTCACACCTAACACCGAGAAATAAAAGGAGGATCAAACGGTATAGCGGTAGTACAGATCCAAGGGTTATGTTCCCATCATGCCAAGCCCACGACCAATTAGCCTTTTGGCAAGTTTTTAGGCAAGCCTCGGCAAACCGTCTAGGAATAGCAAATGGCAAATACAATGACTTAGGCGTACCAATGCAAATGTAAATGCAAAAAAACATATAAGTGTAGATAAAATTTCACATCATGAAGTTCGAGTCAAGTTCTCTAATTTCCCTAGCAAAGTCGCCAGAAACTGTAGCTCGACTTTTTGTGCCCCCTCTCGAAAGACGAATAAGCGCTACAGTATCAGACTCCCACGATTTTGAATCTGATCTTACAAGTGCAATGTGAAATAGATAAACACCAAAGAGTTCCAATCCAACAAATCTTTTAGAAAATCGATTTTGAATCAAATTGCCAAAAATAGACTGTTTTACCAGATACAGAGTCGCCACCTAAATATTTTTGGGAAATTTAGGAAACCCATGACTCGTGCCAAAGGTCACGTGTCTGTCATCACCAAGATTGTCTCGGCTCGAGAACTTAGGTACGAGAGGAGAAGGTCATGAATTGAGCACCCCCACTCACCCGATCCAAGATCGGCCTCTACTAATCATGATATGAATCTTATTTACATTATATGCTCTTGTTCCGTTTATTAGGCTAGCATTACTATGTGATGAGCGCACACACAAATATAGACTAATTTGCAAGAATTGGAACATTCGGTTCATGTTTGTTTGCAAAATTTTTTCGAATATGTACCACTTGAAAAAGTGATCTCATATAAACATTACTCAAATTATTCCAATTCAAACAACTAGCCTTCATCCACAGGCATTCAAACAGTTTATCATTTAAGCAATTAGCCTTATGGCAAGCATGCTAGACATGACAACAATCACATTCATGCAGTTATGTTAAAGCGAGTAAAGGCTCACCTAGTACTCCAAGCCAAAAAAGATGACAAAGTTAGAAAAATGCATGATCCTAACTATGCAATATGACTAATGCAACACATACGATATGCAATTACTAGGCTCGGCGACTAATATGGCATATGAATAAATTTGATAGCATGCGGTCTAAGCACGTATTCAAAGAAGCATTAAACTAACAATGCAAGTGAGAATGATGCGCCGAGCCTCGGTGCATGCAAAATAAGTGGATGCAAACTTGGATTACGCTAAACAAAACATGATGCTCTAATCTAACTATCGTAAGCTAGTAAATAAAAGGGAGAAAGATGTGGGGTTGAAAACCATGCACATTATTACAACATTGCGCCCTCACACAGGAGGGTCCAAATGAACTAACTAGCTAACTAATTAAAGTTAAACTAATTAAGTAACTATTACAAACCCAAATGAATAATTTAGTTAAACTACTTAACTAATTATTACAAACCGAATTAATCAACAATTCTAGCTAACTAATTAATGACAAAACAAAATTAAACAACTAATAATTACAATTGAAATAGAAGTCCCAAAAATATTTAACTATTGTAATTACTCCTCCTTGGGAAACAAGGAATGCTTATGCATGCACGGACTTTTCACCCAAAAAAGCCACTGTTTCTGCTGCCAAATGCCTCTATTGCACAGCAGAACACTTGCACTGATTTCCACCTCAAGACCAACTCTGTTCTGCTTTAAAAGTACACTGCTAAATTTTGCACTAGTGGCCAGCAAGCTAGAAGTGATAGCCTGCCGTCCACTGATGGTGACCTGCCGGCCACTGCTGCCTAGTTCTTTTCTGCTACAACAGAGAGCAAACAGTGCACAATACAAGATATTCTCAAGGGTTATTGTAGACACCCCATTTTTGACCGTCCTCAAGACTTGGACGTCACCGCTTGAACACCCGGTGATCATCCATATTTGTGTTTGTTTGGAGTTCCCGGAGTTCTCGGCTACGCGCCTTGCCTCAGGATCTCCGAACTCGACTCTTTCGTGTCTGGTTTTGCACCAAACACTTATGCTTTGCCTTGGAGGGGCAGGGAATGCCTTTTGAGGCATCCCCACACACCACCGGCAGTGGCTAGAGGCCACCGGCTGGTTGGTGTTGCAACCGGCACTATATTGTGCCGGTCGGCTATCTTTTGTGCCGGTCGGCACTATTTTTGGCAAAATGACCATTTTGCCCTGCCGACTACTGTGCAGTTGCTTTTTGAGATATTTTTAAGCAGCTGTGTACCACTTTCTTCCCCTCCATACACGTGTATGGAGGGATGAGCCTCTTGTTTGCTTGGTTGCTAAGCTTACAAGATTGCCTCCTCTATAAGAGGAGGCCTTGTCTTCTTGGCTAAGGGTTAGCCATTTTGAGAGGTCAAAAACCAGAGCTTATACATTCTCTCTCTCTATACCTCACTCTCTCTCACCCTTGTGTGTGTTTTGTGGCCAAATAGTGCACTTTTACCTTACTTTTGCACCATTACACACACTATTACACCTTATTTCGAGATTGAGGGACTTGGAAGGTTGTTTGTTGTGATTTTGGACTGATTTTGACCACTAGGGAGTGGCTGGACCACTTGTTCTTCAAGGGATCTTCAAGGGTAAACTCTTTACTTTAGTTTCTCCATTCTTGCAACTAGTTTCTACCCCTCTTGCTTTGTGTTTTAAGCTTTGTGTATAACATAAAAAAAATCTTGTTTTTACTTGCTGAAGAACTTTCATTAAGGTCACCTTTTGATTTGAGTAAGAACTCACCCTCTTAGGCCTTGTTTTGGCCCTTTTAGTGCCTTTTCTTTAGGCTTTGTTTGCTTGGTGTTTTTGGCCTTCTCACCACTGAAAACCAGTGGGTTTTCAGTGGTGAGGAAGATGGTTTCAAGTCTCATATAGGGGAGAGACACCCCTCTCCCCTTTGTCCCTTGTTTGCCTTGTTTTTTGACCTAAAAAGTAGCATGTGTGCATGGTCGGTTTTAGCTTCATTTCAGAGTTTTTTTGAGTGTTTTGGGGCATTGTTAACCTCTGTTTTTGGTCGGATTTATGACCCTTAGCATGTCTCTCATACTTGCTTTGAAATGCTCTCTTATGCTTAAAAGTATGCCATGCATCCAAGCCATGTTCTTTGCATGTTTTAGCATAGTTCCATGAGGGCATTAGCATCATATTGCTATGTATAGGGGCTGCTAGCCACTATTTTTACCATGTTTGGCATGTTTGGTATTGTTGTCTTGCTTGTTGGCTTGCAAGCTTTGGGTGTGTGAGTCCCTAGCATGTTTAGCCTACCTTGATCTCATGATTTGGCATCATTTTAGATCACATTTCAGTCCTTGTATCATGCCTATAAGTTCCCATTTACCATCTCATTCATGCTTTGAAATGTTGTATTGTTATGCCTAGGAATGGGCCATTTGCATGTTTCCATGTTTCAAGGCATTTTGGGACCGCCATATAAGGGGATTAGGTGTATTTTTGCATGCTAAGAAATTGTTTTTGGTTGTCCAACATGTGCCATGAGTGGTCATATTAATGGTGGTTAGATGCTCTCTTTGGTGCCCTTGGTTTTGGGCCTATTTACTTGCATGTTTGTGTAGCATTTTGCTCATATTTTGGGGCACCTTTTGCCACTATTTTGGGGAGATTTGAGGGCTGCCCCATTGTAGTTAAATCCACCATTGTATGCTTGCGTTATGTTTGTTGCATACTTGTTTCATTAAGTGTTCTAGCATGATGAGCCTATGCTTGATTTTGTCCATACTTACATTGCATTTGCACCTTGCATGTTGCATTACATTTAGCATGTTGGCATTTTAGCATTGGATTGTGTTATGGAGTCATGTTTGCATAACATGCATTGCATTACTTGGTTTGGGGTTGTCAAACCAAGCATAAGGGTTGAGGGAAGTTCACACTACAAGTGGTGCAACTTGTTTCGACTCTTGGTCACCAAGACCTTTGATCCATACATGATAAGGTTTTGGTCTCATTTGTGTGTTGCATGCATTACCATTAAAATGCAACCTTGGTTCCTTAGGCCATCATGCATCAAGATGCATAATTGATGGCCCAAGAACCAAGGGCCATGCTTCCTTGATCCCCAAAACATGATAGGAGGCAATGGCCGTGCATACATATGCCCAAAAACCCAAGCCATGCATTGCTGGTCTGCTGCTGCTGTCAAACTGTCCCCTGCAGGAACTTTCTGCCGACCGGCAGTATAATGTGCCGGCCGGCACTATATTTTCAGCCGATAACCTTCATTGCAGCCGATGGTCAATTTAAGCAGCCGGTGGTCATTTCCTCTAGCCGGTGGTGTACTTCAGTTCATTTGGAGCATGTCCTGAGGCTTTGGCAATTTTCAGAAAGGCAGGGCAGTGAAAACAGATGCAGCAGTGCTACGGTGTGAGTTTTCCGGGCAGGTTGGATCGAACATGCATCATTCACGCATCCCGAGGCAGGGCTGAGGCCCCTTTCTATTTTGTTAATATTTAATTTGATAATTAGAAATTTCTGTAATAATTAATTTATTCTGTATTTGGACTGTATTATTTTTGGACTGTATTATTCTTTTGGTCCCTCCGTGTGAGGGCATAATTGTAATAAGTGTGGGTGAGTGTGTGTATGTCTTCCAACCCCTCATTTCTTTCTTCCCTTTTATTTACCTGCTTACGATGGTAGATTAGGGCACGTTTATTTTAGCATACCTTATGCAATGCATGCGTGCATCCATGCATTTGTTTACATGCACCGGGCTCGGTATATCATACAAACTGCATCGCATTTACGATTCCAACTTGAATACGTGCATCAAAATAAAGTGCATCTCACATGCCATTTTAGGGTTAGCCGAGCCTATCCTAATCACATGCTGTATGTGTTGCATTAGTCACTCCAACATGAACTAGAGCATGCATGTTTGCTAACTAGTTTACTGTTTTGGCACGGAGTACGATGTAAGTATTTTACGCTTTAGCATACCACATGCGTGTGAATGTTGCCATGACAGTATGCTTACCATGCGGCTAAATGCTTATATGATATAACTGCTTGACTGCCTGTGGGTGGAGGTTGGATTGTCTGAGTTGGGAAAACTCATTGAAATCCGTGCTTTAGCCTACTTGCGGGTAGCGAATTTCAAAAACGCTTTTTCAAAAACAAACGGATATGCAATGTTTGTTTCCAAATTAGACAATCTGGTCTATACTTGTTTGCTGCGCGCATAACATAGTAAATTCTAGGCTAATAACCGGAATAAGAACACGTAACGTTTTCAAAATCGGATATCACGGTTAGTAGAGGCCGGTCTTCGGACCGGGCGAAAGGGGGTGCTCATAGCTGACCTTCCCCGATCGTACCCAAGCTCCCGAGGCAAGACATTTGGTGATGACGGACACGTGGCCTTCGGCACCGAGTCAGGGTTTCCTAAATTCCCCCATTAAAAAATATTTAGGTGGCGACTCTGTAATCTGGCAAAGCAGTCCATGTTTGGCACTACTTTTCAAAAAATCTGTTTTTCTTCAAAACGATTTGCCAGAGTTGGACTCTTTGGTTCAGATATAGAACCGCAACACACACACGAAGAGGAGAGTCCGAGCTGTAGCGAGGTCCCACGCGGGCGCTGTTACAGTTATTTGCACAACTCACCCCTCCCTATCGTCAAACAGCTCAAAGGAGTGGCAAAATTTGATTCACAAATAATCAATGGATGCAATTTCATTGCATGATGGCCTATGAACCAAGTGTGCAAGTTCAATGAATGCAACAAAACAAGACTCTAAAAACCACCTCCCTATCATGAATGATCAAGGGAAGTAGTTGACAATGAGTCTTGAGCCGTTTACATCACTAATGAGTATAAAATGACTCAAGACTCAAGGGTTCAATTAACGTCCGATTAAACCCAAACCAAATTATTATCTTCCTTCATTTTTAATCACCAATTTTATTATTCCATTTTAGTTACCTTTCAATTCTTTAATCAATTAAGTCCAAATGTGAGTTTAAGTCCTCTAAAGAAGAGAAGTCTCAAACCAAGAGTTTGCTTAAGGCATGAGAGAGATGTCATGCCGTTGATAATAAACCCCTAAAAGGGATTAAACCATTAAGCATGACAACTTCAATCTCAAGCTTAAAAGAACAATAAGTTTGAAACAACTCTCAAAGCAAAGCAAAAGCCAAGAAAAGAGGGAGATTGTAGAGGTGATTAAAGGTGATCACAAGTATGGAAAGCCATAAATAAACACTATCAACTCAAATAGGATTGTGGCTAAGGCCTAAACCACCAAACCTATGAGAACAATTACACTATAAGCATGCAATACAAGGCTCAAATGCAATGAACCATTAAAAACAGTCCTAAAATAGTGCTAAATCAATCCTAAAACATGCTAAAATTAAGACAAAAATAGCTAGAAGAATAAGATAAAACATGGAGCTATGTAAGCTAGTAAACAAAGCATAAGGAGGGAAGGCTACCCCCTCCATTTTTGGATTTCAAAACAAAATTTTAGCCGTTGAAGTAACTCTGAAAATCAGTGTTTAAAACCTCAAAAAAAGATAGTGAGAAAGTGGAAAGCACAAGGGCAAAGGCCTTAAAAGCAAGGTGTAAATAAGGGCTATCAACCCCTATACCTTTAATGGCTTTAAACCACAAGTTTCAGCCCAAAACTACAGGTTTTAAAAAGCTTAAAAAACAATAGAAAAGATGGAAAACAAGTGGTGTAAAGATGGTACAAAAGCAAGAGAAAGTATACCTCTTGAAGAGGAATGAACCCTTGAGTCACAAACCACCAATTTCACTCTCTCACGTGCTTCAAGAGCTCAAATTCAAGCTCAAATCACCTCAGCAAGAAGCTCTCTAGGTTTGGTTTAGAGTGTTTGGGCAAAGGCTATGCAAGTTGCAAGAGAGAGAGAAAATTGTAGATATAGAAAATATTTTTGAACCCAAAATTTTTCTAACCTTCAAACCTAGAGAGAAGGTCCTTTATATATAGAAATATATGTACTTCAGTCGAAAATATCTATGTAGAGACATGTGGAGCAATGTGGGAACAGCTGGCATAAACATTTGCAAAAAACTGGTTTTTTGACACTTGTGGCCAGCAGGCCACTAATGGTGGACGGCAAGACACATTAGTGGGTCAAATGGGCAAAAGTTTCACTACTAGCCGGTTGGCCACTAAAGTGGCCGGCTACAAAAATCTGCTTCCAGGCCCGATTTCGAACGGGCATATCTCCTTCATCTGCACTCCGTTGCAGGTCATTCTTGAGTCTAAATTGAAGCCCAGGAAGTCTAGTTTCCAATGGTGGTAGCCTCACATCTAAATTCTAAGTGTGCAAAGAGATATGCCTATTTTAATGAAAGCTACTCAGTTTTGTCCTAACGGATTGATGCCTAATTTTTTCCCCCAACTAGTTTTCTTCCCTCTCCTCCTATTTTTTTCAATTCCAAACCTTTAAATAAGATGTTTTAAAGATTTTTTCAAAGATTTCACCTCCCTTTCATTTGTTTCCACTTTGTCCTTGCTCGGTTTACCAAAAAGTGCAATAGTTTGAACGAAATGCGAACCTCGAAATATCGTAGAAATATTTTCAAAAATATTTTGAAAGAGAGGGTTTTAAGGTCTAAAATAGTTTTGGTCAAAAATGGGCGTGTAGGTTGGGATTTAGAAGCTCTTTTTGTTGAAAAAATCGAATGTTTGTACAGCATAACTTTCATCATCGAGTGATCAACCTGAGGCACCCAAGTCTTAAGGGCAATCAAAAATGGAATGTCTACAGTAATGTAAGTAAAACAATATATAAGAATTAACAATTAATTTAAATAATGTGTAAATACCATCAGTAAAAAATAATAATTAATATATGTGCATGAATAATTAATGAAAAAAATGAGTAACTAATAAATTTAATTAAACTAATTAATGTTATCAATTGGCAAATGCGATACAAAAATTAGCTTCTTCTGATAAAAGTTTTCTTGTTGCACAATTGCAATTGTCACTTAGGGATGACACTTTAAAATTAATTGAGAGTTGAGAGAGATTGAGAGTTTAAGAGAGATTGAGAGAGTTAAAGAGAGAGAGAGAGAGAGAGAGAGAGAGAGAGAGAGAAAGAGAGAATTATTTGTTTTGAGATTTATTTTGAAAAATGAAGGATATTTATAGTAGTTTTAAAGAGTGAAATAAATTTATAAAATTATATATATATATTATCGTTTGAATTATGACCGTTTGTATATATATTACCGTTTGAATTTTTTTTATGACTGTCCGTCTCTACTAATTTATGACCGTTTGAATTTTTATTTTTATTTTCATTCAGTGAATGAAAAAGAGTGTGAGTTGAGTGATTGATGAGATGCAACAAAGCAGAGTAGGCTAGGCTACTAGGGGCGGGCAACGCAGGCAGGCTCTTCTTTTCTTCAATGCAATGTCATTTCGGCTACTATAGCAACTAGTAGGTCCCACTCTCTCTCTCTCTCTCTCTCTCTCTCTCGTCCTTGTGGCTAGGGGTGGGTAAACTATTATTATTTTTTGTTTTATTTTTAAATTATTAATGTTATTTATTCAATTATATAAATTTTTATTTCAGTTCTTGTAATTCAATTACAAATAATTGTACAAATTATTAACTATTAACTATGATGTTATTTTGTTTTTGTTTTTGTTTTTTTATTTTTATAAGATCAATCTTTTTATTTATTTTATTTATTATTTTTAATTATTTAACTGTTGCAAGTTGTTTTTTATTTTTATTTTTCGAAATTTGACCATTGGTAGAGAGAGGGCCGGATGGGTGGATCGGGCCCCGAAATTTTTTTTGCCCATAAATGGAAGGCCCATGCCCAGGCCCAAGGTACTGGGCTGGGCTTGGGTCTGGGCCTAACCAGGCCGAAACGGGCCAGGCCCACCTCGGGCCTCGGGCAGGTTTCAGGCCGCCCATGGGTCTCAGGCCATTTTTACACCCCTACGCCTATCTAAGACCTCTCATTCAGCTATATTCAGGCTTCATGAAGTTGTGGAAAAACTTCATGTTTGATTTATCTAAGTCTGATCTCAGCTAATGCCAAGGCGACATCTACTAATAAACCAGTTTTGTTCACTCCCAAGTGACAAAACATTTACCTCGCTCACTCTCCAAGTGCCAAGATAATCTATGTCTCATTCTGCTTTCTCGACAAGCACTAGGGTGATCGCCAATGTGAAAGGGCTGATCTTAGCCTAGTGACATATACATGTAATTCAAGATATGTGCTCAAACAATCCATCATTATGCAAAATAAAAAGGAAAACTAATTTTATTAATGCATAAGATCAAAAAGGGTCCATCTAATACAAGCATATCAAATCCTACGGAAGCCCAAACTCCTAACATGTCTATGAAAAACATCCCTTGCAATGGGTTTGGTCAATGGATCAGCAACCATGTCGCTAGTAGAGACATGCCTTAGGACCACCAAAACCCTGCGCAATGATATCTCGAATAAAGTGATAACAGGTATCAATATGCTTAGTTCTCCCATGATATTTGGGATCTCTCGCATAAGCTATAGCAGTTGTGCTATTACACTAGACCACAACAACCTCATCCAAATACCTGTTACACTCAAGCTCTGCAAGAATCTCTTTAACCATATTGGTTCTTGAACGGCAGCAGTGCAAGCCACATATTCTGACTCCATCGTGGACAAGGAAACACATTGTTGTTTCTTACTGCACCATGATATAGCTCCTCTTCCAAGTACAAAAGCATAACCAGTAACTGATTTATGTTCATCTCTATCAACAGACCCATCTGCATCACTAAATCCGACCAATCTAAGAGAACCACCTTGGAAGCATAATGCGAAGTCTGCAGTCCCTCGCAAATACTGAAATATCCTCTTAACTGCAACCCAATGTGCAGCTCCAAGATTACTTTGATATCGGCTATCCATTCCAACCGCAAAACATATGTCAAGTTGAGTACACATCATAACATACATTAGACTACTAACAGCACTCGCATAGGGAACATTAGCCATCTGCCTCTTTTTTCCCCCTGTTTTAAGACTTTACATGGTGCTAAGGATTTGACCTTTCTCAATTGAAGCATCTATTGGTCTCGAATAATGCAAACGAAACCACTCTAAAATTCTCTTTATGTAAGTCTCTTGGAACGATCTCTTAAGATCTTAACTCTTGGCACATAATCTACCTGACCCATGTCCTTCATCTCAAAAGTAGAAGACAACCACTTTTGAGTGGAATGAATCAACTTCAAATCATTCAGAGCTAATAAAATATCCTCCACATACAATGATAAGATAAGAAACTTATTCCCAATCCTTTTGACATACACGCAATGGTCTTCTTCTATCGTCACAAAACCCATAGTGACAATAGCTTGATGAAACTGAATATACCATTGCCTAGATGACTGTTTCAGGCCATAAATAGAACACTTCAAGAGACAAACCTTATGTTCCTTTCCTGCAACCTGAAAACCTACTAGTTGATCCATATAGATATCTTCGTCTAGTTCTTCATTGAGAAATGTTGTCTTTACATCCATTTAGACTAATTCCAAATCTAGATGTGCGACGATAACAAGAATAAAGTGAATGGAGGCAAATCTCACCATAGGAGAGAATGTCTCCTCATAATCTATAGCCTTTCACCACGAGTCAAGCCTTGTACTTATCAATTGATCCATCAATCTTGCACTTAATTTTTAAGACCCATTTGTTACCAATGGTCTTGCGCCCAAGTGGAAGGTCAACTAACTCCCATACATTATTCTTAGCCATTGAGCTCATCTCTTCCTGCATAATAACTCCCATAGTTTTCCAAATTAGGTGATTTTATGGCTTCCTCAAAAGAAGTTGGTTCATCAATATCCACAGAAATACTCATTAAGGACTTTCTTTCTATATCGAAACGTGGGCGAGGAACTATTCCACGTTGGCTTCTACAAATCTGTGGATCTTCAGGGCCTCCTAATGATATACTTCCACTAGGTAGAGGATCGCTACCACTGTCTCTAACAACTATCAGATGAAATTGTGATTCCTCATCCTATCTGTGAAATATGAAAGGTTCTTCTAACTCAAGAGTTCGAGATCCTTTTTCACCTCACCAATGCTTGGAAAATCCTCCTCTAGGAAATCAACATCGCGTGACTCTATTTCAGTTATTCCCTCATCTAGGTGTTCACCATACATAACATAGCCCTTAGAATGCTCTAAATATCTAATAAAAACACATTTATTAGCTCTAGAACCTAATTTTCCATACTTAAGAGAAGTACTGTGAACATGTCCAGCCAATCCCCATAGACGTAAGCCTTCTAAATTAGGCTTTTCACCGTTTCATAACTCATATGGAGTGGCAGGAACCGACTTTGAAGGCACTCGGCTAAGAACATAAGTCGCAGTCATTAAAGCATCTCCCCAGTAACTTACTGTGAGATTAGCTTGCGCCATCATCGATCTAACCATGTCTAAAAGAGTGTAATTCCTTCTCTTTGCAACACCATTTTGTTGCGGAGTACTAGGAATTGACAATTGTCTGCGTGTCCTTTTCCTAGCATAATTCTCTGAACTGATCAGACATATATTCTCGACCCCTATCAGTTCGGAGAACCTTCAAGTTCCTCTCTTTCTGATTCTCAACCTCTGCTACAAAGCGTTTGAAATAATTCAAAGCTTCAAAATGGTGAGCTAATAAAAATATTAAGCCGAAACGCGAGAAATCATCTATAAATGTTATAAAATAGGATGCGCCATGTCGTGCCTTGACATTCATTGTTCCGCAAAATGGACTAACTCTAACGGATGAGTAGCTCTAGAAGCCTTACCAAAATGCTTTCTACATGCCTTTCTAGCTAAACAAGGCTCACATATAGGTAGGCTAACTTTGGCGAGAGAGCCCAATGGCCCTTCTCTAGCCAATCTAGCCATTCTTTTTGTCCTATATGGCCTAGTCTTGCATGCCATTTAATAAAATAAGATACATTATTAGAAGAAGAAGAAGAAGATGCAACACAAATAAGGGAATTATTATTCAATTTGATTCTAAATGTAACATAAAAGACATGTTCCCTCAAACTACCATGACCATAAAATGTTCTACCAAGATAAATTGACAAACTAATGTCTTCAAAACGGGAAGAGGAAAAATAAATAAATAAAAATAAAACTAACTTCAAAAGTACTGAAACTGAAAGCAAATTACATCGGATAGTGGATACATGAAGCACATGATGAAGGAGCAAGTTGCACCCAGTACGCAACTTGAACTAAAAGGTACCAACTTCTAAGACTTCTTCTTGAGCTCCATTTCCCATTATTACATAATTCCTACCAACTGGTATTCGACGATAATCTACAACTCTAGTTGATCTCTAGCTACATGTTTGGTTGCTCCTCGTGTCTACAATCCAACCAAGGAGAGAGTGAGCAATAAAAACATGTAAACAACCAAATATATTTAGAGAGCTGGTAATAAGGTGTACCTTTTTTGGCTCAATACACTCTTGAGCAAAGTGACCCATCTGTCCACAATTATAGCATTTGAGTTTGGACTTGTCATTCTTTCCAGCACGCTTGCCTCTGCGACGCTTGGTTACTCTACCATCCCTTGGCACTAGATCTCAAGCTTTGCTTGTCTAACTCCTTTTTGTTGTCCTTTTGCGCTGAGGCTTGTATCCCTGCGCTTTCTAGCTTTAGCAACAAATGTAGCAGAGCGGTTCGCATCTTTGCACTCCGCCTCAAGCTCAAGTTGTCGAGAGATGTCATCAAAAGTTTTGATTCCCTCATTGTGCTTGAGCACCAATTTCACACGTCCCCACAAAGGGTCAGGTAAGGATTTAGTGACTGACAGAATCTATTACTCATCAGTGAGATCATTGCACAGGGTTTTGGTGGTATAAGGCATGTCTCTACTAAATATGGATGAGTGGGAGATGTTAAGAATTGGATCGGATCCGACCCGATCCATAACCCTTGGAGCGTCCACATGGGTTACAAGATTATTATCATATAATAATAAGATAATTATTGTATTATCTTTAATTATTTGAATTATATGATAAGATAATCATTTAATTATCTATAAGAGAGTTCTATTGATAGTAAATCTCTATCTACATATCTCTATATATCAGATATAGAGAAAAGAAATATACGTGTGTTGTGTGGTAGTTTACCCGTAAGAGATCACTCAAAACTTGTTTCTCTCTCTGTTCATCTCTCTAATCATGGCAGACTTTACCCTAAGGTGTCCATCCATAGTATGTTTTGGGTCCATCACATATTGATTGAACTTCAATGTAAGGGCACACAACCTAGTAGCTGTCGTACCTCCATACTTCAGGCACAATTGATCCCACATTTCTTTAGCAGTTAGGAATTCCTCAAATTCCCTAATGAGGTCATCATGCATGCAACTCAACAAGGTAAAGCGCGCACTCGTATCCCTCTTAAACCAATTTGCATAAGCATCTTGGTCACGACGATGTTGTGCCGTGTTTCCTGCCTCAAGTATGGCCATGATGTTAGTCAAATGGTCGAACAGCTCTTGCTCATTGAGAAGGTACTAAACCTTCTTGTGCCAGATATCATAGTTGTTTCCATCCAATTTATTTGCTTTATTAAGTTGAACAACGATATTCTTTGAGGTCATTTCACTAACTCATTGCACAAGGATTTAATTAGACACATATCTCAATATTTTATTCTAAATATTATTCGACCATAAAATTCTTTCTCACATTATAAGATAGAAAATTTCACATTTTTTAAGTGTTAGTAATCATCTCCCACAATGTGAGTAAGAATAAAATGTCTATTTAATTTAAAATAAAATATAGGGAACAATTCCCATTATTCACAATTTTAAATTATACATGATATAAATGAGTCTATAAATTTTGCCATACAATTTGCACATGGGCTCCACTTGAAGCCCAATTGGTATTTTGGTGCAACATGTTAAGGCAACCTTGAAATATATTAGTGATAGTTAAACACATCCCCTTACATGGCTATGAAAAAATACATCCAAAAAATAATAATTTACAACCCAAAAAAAATCCTACTACATTGATTCTAAATACAAAAGAAAATAATATAGGGATGCCACTTCACCAATACATTTAGATGGTATACTTTCAACCATAGACAATAAAATAAAAACATGTGAATATCCATGTTACCTCCATCCAAAAAAAAAAAAAACCACCTAAATTAAATTGAGCAATTAATAAATAGAAGCAATTTAAATGGGTTAAAGGATGGAGTTCAACTACAATTCCATCTAAGGAAAAGAGTGTTGGACAATAAAACGTAGGACTCATATTTAATATATTAGTACATAACCAACATATTAATTAATCACAAAATAATATTAACTCAACAACTTAATAGCACAAAATAAATGCTAACAATATTAAAAGGAGTTAATTAATTATGCACAATAATTAATAAAACAGAAAAAAAAAATATCTAGAATATTTTCTTAATTTCATTTTTTTTTTTTTTTTTGTTGACTTAAAAAAAATTTTGAAAAGCCATATATTTTTCAATTTAACTATGATTAAAGCTTATTTTATATCAATAGAAAGCTTACGGAGAGTACAATCTAAAAGAGTTTGAAAAATCATATATTTTTCAGTTTAACTCCAATTAAAGTCTATTTTATATCAATAAAAAGCTTATGGAGAGTACAATCTAAATATGTCAATTTCATTTACAAAAAAATGAAATCTTATTTTATGTTTTTGAGTACAAAAAATCTGTTGTATGTGAATAACCCAAAAAAAAAAAAAAATCTCTTAGAATATGCCATAATATAAAACAATATTAATAATGCATCAATCTATAAGCAATAAACATATCAATGCCATACTAATCAAGAGGCGAAAACAAGCAATAGGCTCTAATATCACTGTAAGGAAATATAGGTTACCTTAGGCGGAAAAAGCACTCACATAGTAAGATCCAAAAGCCTGAATTACGAGCCCTTCTTGTGGCAAACTCCACATTAGTAGAGAGGCTACTAGAGTCTCCCTTATGGAACACACACTCCAAATTCCAAGGTACAAAATGGTGACCTTGAAGAGATGAACAGAGAGAAACAAGTTTTGAGTGTTTTCTTACGGGTAAACTACCCACAACACACGTAGATTTCTTTTCTCCATATCTGATATACACAGAGACATGTAGATGCAAATACACTCTTAATAAAACTCTCTTATAGATAATTAAATAATTATATTATCATATAATTCAAATAACTAAAGATAATACAATAATTATCTTATTATTATTATATGATAATAATCTTGTAACCCATGTGGAAGCTCCATGGGTTATGGATCAGGTCGGATCCGATCCAATTCCCAACATAAACAAATCTTCCACTTGAACAAAATGGAAATCTTTTGCAACCACTTGATGGTTTTGCTAAATTCTCTAAATTTTAATTAAGCTTTGGAATTATATATTACAACTTGTGTTGTAAGAAAGAGGAACAAAGGGTATAGCTAGCTTCATAAAATTAGAGTTCTTTTGATTATTCATCCACTAAAAGTATTTCAATTGTCTAGTCTTCTATCATTAGTTTCAAAATTAACAATGTTTTTTTCAACATCTTGGATCTTAATAAGTGTTTCTGAATGCATGCTAGCTAGCACCAGATCTGAAATGATGCTCCCACCTTATAGGATTCAAAAGTTTCATTTTCTTTCTTTTTTTCTTTATTAGTTGTTGTTATTTTATTTTTATTTTTTTTTGTTTTTTTGTTTTTTCCCTTATCATATGATGTGTCACATCTACAATTGCTAGTCATTGATTGTAGGTGTCGAAAAAAATGTGATAGAAAATTCAAAGAAAGTGTAGACATGATTGATGAAGTTATAGGAACCTATAGGATTCTCTACAATACTTTTCTTGCAATTATCAAGATTATTGCATGTTTTGAGTTTAAAACATCTACTACCATTGCAAGATTATTACAAGAATAATTCAGGGAAAGAATTCTAATACAGAACATAGAGGGCCTAAAATTGCTTTAGGATAATTAAAAAAAAGGTAAAGGATAAATATTGATAGCCATAGAAATTGAAGTAATAAATATGTGATGGCAATGGGACTCTCAAATGTAATCATTCTGGTTTTTTTTTATATTTATTTATTGAGAAGACCAATTAAATGACACACTTATATTTATTATAATGAATAGCCTCTTGGTTTAACAAAGTCTTTTAACCTCATTTTGTATCTCACTCTTCATGACAAATCAATGGTCAAGTTGGTATTATGATTGAGGAAATGAGGTATTGTAAACTGTGTTCTGCCTTTCCTAATGTTAACTTACTCAAGGATGAGAAAACATAGCTGGGGTCCAATTTGGCTATTCAAATCCTATTCCTTAATAGGAAAGCACTTTATGAGGGACCTTATGTTTCTACACATTATTTTCTCTTCATTTACACATTATTTTTAATTATTAAATTTTGTATAAAATTACATGATTCAAAAATTAAATTTTGAACGAAAACTTTTTCATTGAAAAATCAAATTTTGAACCAAAGATATAATCGAACTATTAGTTTTCAGTCAGAGAGTGATTTCTAAACCAAAAAATTGTATGAACTGAAAGAAAGTAGTGTGTAGAAAAATTAATATAATCTCCCACTTCATGCCCTTATGCTTTTTAAACTAGCAAAATAAAAACAAAACATTAAGCACAAACAATATGATAAAAATTTAAATTAATTAGCATACAATTTCAGAATATATCAAACATACGAAACTTAATATATTAACTAACATAAAATCTTTGTTAATGTTATCATAAAACTGTTTTTTCTTAAAACTGTTTGCCTCCCTTTGTGAAGATACTAGCGACATGAAACAATTTTAAAATACAACAATGCTACACACCCCCAGTACGGACGACCCCCAGTGACGTGGTAGCGTGTGGTTGGCCGAAATCCAAAAAAAAAAAAAAAAAAAAAAAAAAAAAAAGAACAATTTTCTGGCCAATCAGGGAAGACCCCCAGCACCCCCAGCTGGGGGTCTAAGTCATTTTTCTTTAAAATAAAATCCAATTAGCTCATGGCATCACCAGTACTCACAAATACCAGAAGACTTGAACCGAGCCAATAATAAATAACAATAATACAATATGCAAACATAGAGAGAGAGAGAAAAAAAAAAAAAAAAAGAAAGAAGGAAGAAGAAAAAGTTGAAACTTTTTCAAGAGTGGGTTATATTGTAGTGTCTGAAACTTGGACAAGGATGTTGCACTAAAAAAAATAATAAATAAATTATAAATATCTCTCTTAAAGTTTATTTAAAATATCATTGTCTTCTATAGTTTTAAAAATTATAAATACCTCTTTATTATAATTTTTTATTTAACAGAATTAATAGGAAAAAAATGAAATTACTAATTACTCTCCTATATAATAAAAAAAATTACATTAATTGTTAATTGAAATATATTTCTGATATCATTAAAATATTAATTAATTTGATAATTTATTAATAAAATTGGTCATTTGTTATGCAATTAGAAACTTAAAGGGGTCGGATATAATTTCCAAAAATACATGGGCAATTCATGTTTTCAGCAAATTTCAGGAATGTATTTGTAATTTATCAAAAAAAACCAGCAAAAAAGTCCAAAAAAAATCAATCATATATAGATATATCAATCATTCAAAAAAACCCTACGCTCTTGAGTATCATTAGAAATCGTTAATTTTAAAATTTCAAAATTAATCAAGGTGGATAAATTAAAATGCACACAAATTGTCCTACACCCAATTAAAAAATAAAATAAAATAAATTGCTTCCCAATCTTATATGTGGCGTGACCCCATTATAGCCAACTTCATGGGGAATTTTTTGTAAGATTTCTGATATTAAGATTTTATAAGATAAAGAACATACAATATTTTCATAATAATTAAAGTCCCTCAAAATTTCACAGAGAAATTTCAATGTGATCACATTAGAGAAATTTTAAAATTTCTCTAAGTTGGAGGCGGAATTTCTTTTGAGTCAGGCGAATTTCTCTGAGTCAGGTAAAACTTCTCTGAGTCAAATTTTCTCTATGAAAATATTAAGAGATCTTAGCTAATAAAAAATATATATATATATTTTTTAAATCTCTCCTACTACACAAAGTTAGAGAGAAATGTTTCACTAATTTTTCCTAATTTCATTAATTAGTTGGCTCTTCTTCACTAATATTTTGCCATTTCATAACATTCGCCATCCTCATATTTTACTACAATTCCAAGCATCGCATGTGGTGTACCTGTTACATTCAATGTGGAATGCACGCATGAATGCTTTTTTATATTTTTGTTTTTTTTTTAGCATTTTTTTAGAGGAGAAAAAGGAAAAAAAAGAAAATAATTATCAATAAATAGATTAAAAGTGAGACGTGTTCAAAGCAAAGAAAAACTGCGCAAAAATGATACACTTCTCATTTATACTCTTTAGATTCGAAATTATTTTTCTCGTTTTATATTTATCTAATTAAAAAAGTTGGTTTTGATAAATTGCACTCTTAAAAAAAGATTACAATATACGTAACTGATTATAATATTTCGTAACAAACGCCACAACACTTCCTAACTTTTCTCACTATAATAATTTATAAACTTTGTCATAAATGGTTAGTAACAGGGGCCGGGGCTATGCGTAATTCAGTGGTGTCAGTTGACACCACTGAATTTTCAAGTTTTGTTTAAAAATATATGAAATTTTATTTAATAGTTTTCGATTTTAACAAAATGACCCCAGTGTTTAGAGCTATTCATTGTTTAGTAGTTTCAATTTTAACAAAATAATCCCAGTAAATCTAGATAAATATCACATATATTTAGAACTATTCATTGTCTAGTAGTGTAAATTTTAGCTCAATGTTCGTTCATTCATTTGCTCCATCAACGCTTCATTCTCTAACAATCATTGTTGCATTGCCATTGATGCATTCCTTCATTTGTTCTCTCTCTCTCTCCCTCTGAATGACCCCACTGAAGGAAATTCCTGACTACGCCACTGGTTAGTAACCTTCACTTGAGAAGTACACATTATAGATTCAGCATTTATAACTTTTACCATAATATAACACAAATATTTATAATTTTTATAATTAAAAAAAGAAAAAGAAAAAATCATACTTCCTTATTTTAATGATATTATAAATTTATTTCAATTAATAATTCAAATATTTTATTATTGTATAGAGGAGCAGTTATGGATTTTATTTTTTTAAGTAATTTCGTTAAATAAAAAATTCTAATAAAAAAATATTTACGATTTTTCAAATCACAAAAATAATCTATATTTTAAGTAAATCTCAAAGAATGTATTTATAATTTATTTAAAAAAATAAAGACAAAACATTAATGAAATGTTAAAGTTTTCATTTAATCATATAGAAATGCACCGGCACTTAACATACTGAAACAATGAGTTGTTTCGATCCTTCTTAAGAATATTTAATAATACTTATTATTATTTGTTGTTTCTTATCAAAAGAAAATTGTGATAATAAAAAATATAAAATATATATTCCTTTCGTTTCAAAATATTAGTATATTATTCATTTTTTATTATTTTAAAATATTAATCCTTTTTTAAAAATTAAGAATTAAAATAATATAAATTTTTTATTTTTCCCATCTTTTAAATTCATTAAACATTAATATTTTTTAAGTGTAATAATTACACTACCAAAAGATAGTTTAAAAGAGTTAATTTTTTTAAGTATAATAATTATATTATCAAAAAATTTAGATTCTTTAAAAAGAACTAATATTTTGAGACGGAAGGAATATTAAATTTGCTAAACATGAGAAACTATATAAGAGAATACGAGAGTTAGAGAGGAGAAGATAACATAATCATAAGGAGGACTTACGTGTAGATCTTAATAGGTTTATTATCCAATAAGTCTTATGAGAATTAATGGCATTTTGTATTAAACACTATTAAAAAAGTCACTAATTGTTAATTTTTTGTGACAAATTAAAATTTTTGTCACAAAAAATTTCACTAATCATAAGTTTTAGCGACAATTTTAAAAAAAATCATTAAAAACAAATGTCACTAATTTTTAACTTTCAGCGACAGTTTGAAAATTCGTCATAAAAAATGTTACTAATTGTAAGTTTAGTGACAATTTATAAAAATCGTGATTAAAAAAATACTAATTGTCAATTTTTAACAACATATGCAAAAAATCGACACAAAAAATTATTTTTAGCGACGATATTACTATGATTTATTTTTAATAAGATTTGATAGAAATTAAGTCCAATTATTAGGATCTCTTAATAATTTACCCTAATTAAGTCACTTTTTTTTTTCATCCCTACTACTGTCATGAATTTTACAATTTTGTTCCCCTTACAATAGAAAACCTCTTTCCCAATGAAACCTTTATGCTGTGTTTAGTTGTGGGATTTGAAAATAAATTTGGAAAGAAAATAGAAAAGGTAGGTAAAATGTGAATAAAATATACCTATATTTCACCTAGTTCACACACCTTTTTCCTTTTCTATTCCAAATCTCTTCTCAAATCTCCTAAATAAACACAGCATTAACTCATTTTTTTACGAACTTTTAATATTCATTAACCTTTTTATGTTTTCTTGTTCAATCATTTAGAATATATTCACGTGAGGGTTTTTTTTTTATATTTTTGTATTTGTATTCTGTTACTCTAATTTTTATTATTTATAGTTAAGAGAGAGATGGATATCCTTATACGCCTTGTAATTTTCTTACCATAATAAAAGTCGTAATAGCCATGTAACCCTATTTTTGGAATGAACATGCAAATTTTTGTGCTTTTCCTGAGTATTTTATTTATGTTTTTGTGTTTTGTGCTCGATATGACATTTTCTCTTTCAACAATGTTACGTCTCTCTAATTTATCGAAAAATGTTATAAGCCTTAAATTTTCTACTAAATGAATGATTAAATGTCTCACATGGGTGTGGGTCCATAAAAGTGTGGACCCACATCCATGTGAGACATTTGATCATTTATTTAATAGAAAATTTGGTATCTCTAGCATTATTCTTAATTTACCACCCATAAATCACCCCTAATGATATGGCAATGAGATTAGACCCCAAAATTTGATACTTGTTAGACACATTAGGAGTGGTGATAAATTAAATGTCCTTAAGTATTTTTCTTAATTTTTGCTAATTGACAGTTTTTGTTTTCAAACATCTTTAAATTTGTATCTCATTTTTTTAATATATTCAAAATGTTATTTTCATTTCTAAACTAATCAAAACAACATATAGAAATTTTAATCCTAGCCCCACACTTAGATAGAAACTGAACATTTTGGACTTTAACCCACATGAGAATTGAAAGATTGCTAGAAAGAGTACAGACATGGAGATGAAGCTAAAAGAGCAAGGATTTGAGACAATTCAAGAGGAATGGACCAGACAATTAGCCGCAAATTCTGGATCAGATGCTCTTCCACTTGTTTCAGGAATCATGTGTATGTCTATATATTTATGTATGGGTGATAAACGAACCAAATAATTTGAGCTCGACTAGTGTTTAATTTGTTAAAAACTCGTTAGAGTTTGGTTTGTTAGATAAACAAGTCAAACTTAAATACATTTTAGAGTCCGCTAAAGTTTTCAAACTGAACTTGAACAGTCAATTGTGTGCTCAACTCAGTTCAACAAGTCTAAAATTATATAAAATATCAAATATTTAAGTTCGACTCGATAAAAGTTTGTTTGAGATTGACTCGAAAATTTAACGAATTAAGTTTGAACAAATTTTAAAGTTCTTTAAAGTTATCAAATCAAGTTTAAACATTTAATTGTTAGATTCGTTTATCATCCTTATCTGTATGGACGTTTGTGTGTGTGTGTATGTGTGTGTGAGAGAGAGAGAGACCGAAGCCATAGCATTGCATGTTACTTACTTAAAGATTTAACAATGCTATATACTCTCAAAAAATACAATTTTCACAACCTTCACTTATCTATGATTGGTCCAATTTTCACAACCTGCACTTATCTATGATTGGTCCAAAAAAGAAAAAAAAAAAACAAAAATATAAATATAAATATAAAAACATATGTTAGTTCACATCATTTTAAGAGTCATAAGAGTCTCAACTTTAGGGTCCCAAGAATTTTCGCTTATAGATTTTAGATTCAGACTCCATTCACGCTATGCCAAACTCTCTTAAACTGAAAAAGAAGTCCACATGATAGGACTCTTCTTGTCATTTCTCATTCTTGGATACACATTCAATAATTTTACTGTGTCCTAAAATCTGATTAGACAATTAACACGATAACTTTCAATGTAATCTTCAATGCAACAACTAGGAACGAAATCGGTTAGTTTAGATGAATCCATTGAGGGTGAAACTAATACATGTCTCGGAAGAAACTCCGATAATAAAATTAGTTCACTTTCCAAAAACAAACGAAAGCCTATTTTAGGAAGCGGGTTAAAAGTCACTTCTTAGCTTTTAACCCACTTTCTACTCTTATAAAAAAGTTAAAAAATAATTTTTAACCATCTTTTCAAAATATCCCAAAGCACAATAGTGTTGCACAAGTACTCATATGGGAAATTCTGTATATATCTTATTATAAATCAATGTAATTTTATCATAAAATTTTATAATATCAATTATAAAATGCGTATTGTAATAAAATCATAAACTTTTGTTATATAAATTAAAAAAATTTAAACATTTTATAACATTAATTTAGGATGAAATTATGCCAATTTAATAAGATACATATGAAGAGTGTGTATTATAGGATTTTCCTACTCACATATCTTCTCCCTTGGAGTGTAAGCCTTTATATAAGTTGTTCATACAAGATACCTTTGGATCACATCTCTTACTGGATCTCTTTCCTAGTTGTTCTAAGTAATTAAATTGTATTTTTTTTTTTTCTTTTTTTAGTACAATGATAAATTTATCCCTGAAAATTGGAGTATAACTTTTTAATAAATAAATCCAATCTACAAGACCTGGTCGCAATTATCCCTTTAAAATTAGAGCAATCACATACGTAATATCAAGGATAAATTACAAATACATCTCCTGAGATTTGCTTAAAATATGAATTGCCTTTTGTCGTTTCCTTTCATAATTTTTCATTTAACATAATTAATTGAAAAAGTAAAATTACTTAAATAATAAAATTATCTGAATTATTAATTGAAATAAAATTTTAACATTATTAAAAACTGTTAATTAACTTGATGATTTATTGATAAAAAGACCTATTGGTTATAAAATTAGAAACCTTAGGGAACATAATGTAATTTCTAGAACTACAGGAATAATTTATAATTTAAGTAAACTTTGGGAGTGTGTTTGTAATTTACCCTAATTTCAATTATTTATCTTATTTTCTCAATCTTGTACACAAAGTAATAAGACCCACATCAACAAATGGACATGGAATCCAATCACTCGTATTTAGGAGTGAGAAAAGAGAAAGAAATAAAATTATATTTAATATGTATCTTAAAATTAATTTAAAACTCATTTAAAATCAACTTATTAAGTAAACAAGAAAACCTTAAACATATTTTAAATCTTATAAAATTTTTAAAATAAACTTGAATAATTATATACATATTAAAAAAATCAATTCACTAAAACTCGACTAATAATTAACTCGATTAAATCTCGCTTGAAAACTGTTCAAAAAGTGAACTTGTCAAATTTAAAGATTTGAAAAATTTTATAGTTTTCTCATGCTTATACACCATAGGGGTGAGCAGCGGATATACCAATCCGCCAAAACCGACCGAACCGAATCGATCCGTCGCATTTTGGACGGATGCGTGATGACGAGCGGACGGTTGCGGATTGATTTTCTCCAATCCGCCAATTTGGCGGACGGATGGCGGATTTGAGGTTCCTTTGGCCGCAACCGAACCGCCAAACCGCGAACACCCTTAGTAATTTATAAGACTTTGTGTTTTCAATTTGTTTAAATATTTTGTTTGCGTTTTCAATTGAAAAAGAGTTCAAATATTCTATTGAAAAAAAGTTTTCAACTTGAATATATTTTTTGAATTGAAAAAAATAAACGTATTATTTATCTATATTTTTTGGTTTTTAAATCTAACTCTAAAAGTAATAAATAGAAAATATAACATATGCTGGTTGGTTTTTGTTTTTAAAAACATATATAAATGTAACAATATAGAGACATACAATCTCTACTATTGCTTTGTTCATGGTTTTGGTAGTTTGAATTATTTTTATATTTTAAGAACCACAGATTGTAATATTTTATGTGGATGAGGCATGCTGTAATTGTAATATGTGGATGAGGCATGCAATGATTGTGATATTCTAAAGTTTCAAACTTTCTTTCTTTGGATGATGCATGCAGTAATTGTAATAATTTTTTAAATCATTGACTGTAATACTTTCTTCTTTTTTTTTTTTTTTTTTTTTTTTGAGGAAGTGCACAAATTGAACTATGTTGAAAATTTATAAAATTTCAAACCGCCAACCCGATTCGCATCCATCCGCCAATCCGTTCAATCCACATCCGCCGGATTGGCGGACGGATGCGGATTGATTTTCTCCAATCCGCCAATCTGGCAGACGGATGGCGGATTGAAGGTTTCGTGGCCGCAACCGACCCGCGCCCACCCCTAATACACCATAATCAAAGAAACGATTTTCATTACAGAATTTAATTTCTTCATGCGTAGGAAACCATTTTCTAATAAAACCAATAAGAACTACAAAATTTGGGTTCTTATCAATTTTGAATTTCAATTTTCAACATTTTAGATTTAGAAATACAAATACTATGAGAGTATGAAAACACAATCATCAAGATTTTAGCCCTCAAAACAGAAAAAAAATCATGAAGTCAACATTTTTCTTATGAATTCGATCTTTTCCCCAAAAATGAGCATCATACAATGAAGTTTCTCAAAAAAGAGTGAAAAAGGGCAATTTTCTCAAATGGTATATTCAATTCCATTGGTATATTACTACGTTCCAAATTATGACTGTCCCTATGAACAAACTTCATAATAATTGCTAAGCTTGTTATTTCCTTATAATATTTGTAAATCAAAAATGCTTGGTAGCCCCAAAAAGAGAGACTGGCCCAAATAGGTGCTAGCCGGACGTCCGGATAAAAACTTGTCTATCACGGTTGTCACCTATATCGACGGCGGCTGTCAGTCTTCTTGCTAGACGACTAGCAAAATGAATTTCAAACCATTCGAGCCAACCTCCTTTTCGGCTACCAAGCATTGCTCTTTGTAAATTATCTTGATTAATTTTATTTTTCATCCATTTTTTAGAACTAAATAAAGCCTGAAATACTAGACACTATTTTATTAATCAAATACATGCAAGTTAGACAAAATATACAAGATATAGGTATGCTCCAAATCAAACATGTCATATAATTATCCAATAACTGTAACCAAAAGCCCAAGAAGCGCCTCAGCTAATAGATTATGCAGTATGCATGGCGAGCATGCACACAGACACAGCCAGAGTTACACACACTGGGCCTCAGCAAATAGATTAAGCAACATGCATCGTGCGCATGCACGCAGAGAGAGTTACATAAAACACTGCAGCATTGTACAATGCTTAAAAGTAGCTACCAGTCGAGAAAACACTGCATACAATGATTACACAACTGGGCTTGGAAGCCCTTGATTGTTAATTAAGTTGAAATCATACCCGAGCTAAAAAGTCCTCCACTGCCTACAACTTTACAGGTTAGATTAACACACACACAGTGCGGACGGACGACTCTTCTAACACCTAGCTGCTCTGAGGAAGTTGTCAAAAGGGCTGGCAGGCGGTAGCCTTAGAGCCAACCATGGGTCCATCTGCGGCATAGCTCCCCGAACAGGAACAGATCCCTCTCTATTGGTTATCTACACCAGCACCAATTGTCCATCAGAAAATGAATGCAGAATATGGCTGACTATAAGCAAGAGCATGGTTTTAAATAATAACAATATCAGTATACTTGTTAGTATCAGCAATAAGGTCATATATCCAGCTAATATCAAACAGTATCAGCGAGTATCAATATCGCAAGTCCAAAATCCCGATACATTAAATATGTAGATATTATATTTACTGTTCGATATTATAACAGTATCAGGACTTGGACTTCTATAAGCAGTACCTTCACAAACTCTAAAATTGGAACAAATTGCACAAGACCTATAATACAAGGAGAGTCTACACCATTCATATAGGGTTGCTTGATTTGGGATCCCCGTAGTAGGCTGGACCAAAATCCAGCCGAGAGAGGCAGTCTTTAGAACAACAGGTTAGGAAAGTCACACAACACTTCACGTTTTTTCATCTTCTTCTCACCATGGAAGCGTGCTCACTACATAGATTCCCCATGCAAAATCTTAGTAACTATGTTGACCTTATGCATGTGAACTTCAACAAGGGATACATGTTGGACTCTGCTAGGCCTAGTATAAAACTCAAAACTTCTAGATCAACCAAGACTAATTAAGAAATCAAAGTAAGCTAACCTTCCTGATTTCTGACAACCCATCTGCAGAAAATGGCGAAAGTACTTTCTCAGATGTTTTTGTGTAATGACTTTCTTGGGTCAACCAATTTGAGAGCTTCTTCCTTGCACCTGTTCCGAGGGCTTCACACTGACTGGCCATGGCGCTATATGGAAGGGGTGAAGTTGAAACAGACGTTCCAGCCACTTGACCAGCGACCTCAAGTGCCTGAAAATGCAACTAGGTAAGTGTCGTGCCAAGGACCAGGATGCATGGCAGTGGGTGCACAAAATGTGCATGATTAAATAACCAAGATGGTTTTCATTTCCCCAGCTCAGATCAAGGAGATAAGCAATGCAATGCAACTCGTATTGAGGATTAGAGAAGTGAAAACACGAGTTTATGTAATGTGTACACGAAACGCTATTTATGTATAGACACAAATTACTTGACGGGTGTGATTTCCAGAATTTGACAAAGCTGTGGTTTATTGAAACATAGACAAACAAGTTTCTCAACTAAACTTTTTTTCTTTTTTTCAGCAAAGGGAACAAAACTAAATGCCTTTCCTGAAATTTTGGTAGTAAAAACAAGTATGCCCTTCGCTATTTCTTTTATTCCTTTGTTATTTCAACACTAAAAAAATGTTTGCAGAAACCATTAACATAAAAAAGAAAGTGCAAAAAACTTTTTCTTCAACAAGAGCTTTGGTATCATCACATATCAAAGTCTCACCGACTCGAGGGGAAAAAAAAAAAAAGAAGAAGAAGAAGAAGAAAGAAAGATCGTGGTCTTTGAACCATGCAATGTAACTATTGAACTTGAACCGCCACACAAGGTTGTTAAAATCAGGATCCTAGACAAGATCGTTGAGAGGGACTTATGGATTGAATCGTAGAATTGGATCGAGAATTGTAAGATTCTACTATTAATGTAAAATAAAATCATAAATTATCTATAATGATAATGTATGTTAAAAAATTGTAAAATCATTAACGAAAAATGATTAATTTGATATAAAGCATCTTTTATGTTATCATAAATTTGAAGAGATGTTTGTAGAAAAAATTTATAGTCAAATTTCTTATATAAATATATACATATACATACATATATAAGATATAAATAAAAAGAATTTTTTTTTTTTTTTGGTAGGATCGAGATTGTAGTAGAATCAGGATTGTAGTAGAATCGGGATCGTAGTGCGATTCTACACGATTTTATGACTAAGATCATACTCACTTTAATCCTAGTGCAATCCAAATCATTTGGCCCAACTAGAATTATACGATCTGGATCAAGATTCTGATAACCATGTTGCCATGTCTATACAAAATGGCTAGCCCAATAATTGATGAATTCTAACTAGGACAGTTATTGAAGGTTTTATCCAATTTACTAGTTTAGAAACAGAAGAATCAACCTAAAGCCATTGTACAATCTTTTCTTCATTGATACTAGTGTCATTTTAACTCACTTTTCATGAATGACAAGCTTAAAAACTTTTAGATGCTGCATGATCTTGTTGACTAACATGCACTCATCTTTTTTGAAGGGTCAATATGTGGGCATGCGCACACAGGAAGAATGAGATTACCGATTCCAGAAGCTGCCCAATGCTGACAATGTGAGACATGGAAGGGGATGCTGGCATCTTGGGAATGAAGCGAGAGAGGTCAGCAACAGAAGATTCACTCATCGCATCGTCCTCGGCTATCAAATTTGTCAGAAAATCCTGGAACATAAGTGAAAATAATATAATAGAGCTTCTATTGCATCACTATCAGGAAATATCTTGGTGTAGTTTAACTAGGTTTGAAATTTAAAAAATAATTTTCTCACTGGACCAATTAACTCAATAATTGAACAGATAAAAGACAATTTGATTACATACTTAAAGATTAGATATCTGACAGAATAAAAGCATTTTCATCCAGGTAACTAACATACATCTTAAAACACCAGACAAGGACTGTTACTGATAAAAAATAAAATATAAAAAAACAGACAAGGACTCTGAAAGAGCATACCCCATCACAAGAAAGAGTTTCCTTGGAATTTGCAATTGCCTGAATGTGATCCAAATCAAGGATTGATTGTGGACCAAACATGAACGCATCATCAGGTGTAAATGGTTCTGAAAGCTGCTTTACAAGGTCATCCACATCTAGCTGAACATGTGCACAGATGGAGGATACAGATATAAGTTTGTATATACTATATACTGCACACATTGATAAGAAGTGCAGAGAGAGAGAAAGAGAGCAATAGACTAATAGTATAAACAGTAGAAGCTCAGGTTTATCAGTTACAAACCACACCTCGACACTAGTAGACAAGTTCTGAACTAAGATATCCACGAGAATCTTGTCAGATTCAGAGATCTTGTTCCGTAAATCGAACAGCAACGATGTGGCCACTTGGTTATCAGTGACAGAACCATACTCTCTCACATCCGCCCCAGGCTTCACATATATTTGAAAGTCGTCACTGATGCCCAAGTAGGGATCCACCTGAAACCGTACAAAACATATTTTGATGATTAATGAATTTTAGTTGTAAATCTTATATTTGAAGTAACACAAACTTGGCACAATGAACCCTACGAAAGCAACAAAAGAAAACTGACATCCCATGCTAACCAGAAGGATATAAAGAAAAAGGTAAAACTTGAAAGAGATTATAGAGGAAGACACCTAGGGTCTGTTTGGATGGATATGGTTTTGACAAGCATAGATTTTGACATTAATTATTCAAAGAGAATAGCTCAAATTTAAATTTGATAGTTTACCTATAAATTTCAGTATTGAATGAAATAGCTTTATCATGATGGCTTTGAAATAGTTATGGGCTGTTTAGTGCAGCTTATAAGGCTGTTTGGTGCAGCTTATGTAGCTGCTTATAGCTTTTTTTATTTTGGAAAATTGTGCATGAGTGTAAAGCACAGCTTCCGCTAAAAAGCTTACGAGGCAAAAATAGAATAAATAAGCTTTTCTTTTTAAAAAAAAAAGTTGATTATTGAGAAGCAGGCAGAAAGATGCTTTTAGCTTCTGCTTCTGATTATCAGTTTTCATTTTGCAAAAAGCTACACCACATAGGCCCTATATAAAAGTAGTTATTTGAGATCATGTTGAGGATTCTCTTCCAGTAACAAGGATCCTACTAAATACATCTCTTTTATGTTAACTTATCTTCTTCTATAATTTCTCTCCACCTGTAATATCTAACTCTCCAATATTTTTAACTTCAAATCCCTTGATTTGAAATCCATATCCATCCAAATCACGATTTTAAGTAACGGAATCAAAATATCAGTATTGATAATATGGTCATATATCAGCCAATATCATAGAGTAATGGACAGTATTAGCCAATATATCAATGCATAATGGTATCAAAAGGCCAAATCCCGTTACGTAATGCCCGATACAATACATAACAACCAATATTTAAAACCCTGGTCCAAACAGACCCTTAAATTAACTAATTACAAAACATGACTATAATTAAATGCATGGCAAGTGAAACTTACATCACATTCAACCAATGAATTGATCAAATCATTCAAATCAGGAATCTGATATAACTTTGCTGCAAACATCAACATTGCCGTTGACAATATAAGAACTAATCTCTGGTATGTTGGAGGCCACATCCCTACCAAAAAAAAAAAATGTAGAAACACATCAATTCCACAACTTCAATCTTCTCCACGTTTAAGAGGTGCTTTTCACATACCATTGTTAGGGTCCAATGAAATATTCCTAAGCGACAGGGGAAGCTGAAAGAAGCGGACCACTAGGTTGTTACTGTGACTCTGCAACAAAACAAGTACGAGAGGTTTTATAAGAGAGTCAACCCGATATATATAATTTTAAAATAAAAAATATAAGAAAACAAGAACATAATAGCATGCTTGTGCACGTAGTTAGTAACAGAGTCTTGAAGAATAGAAGAAGAAGAAGCACATAACAATTCACAAGTCCGTCCCATGAGCCCTTAGGTAGACTTGGGTGCCCAATTACATAGCATTTGAAGGAACATATCCATCAAAAGAATTTGTACTATTATAGCAGTTTTAGGATTTCATGACACTACACTGTTCTGATTTATCACAAACATTTTCACAATGGCTGCAATTTCTATAATATCACAAACATCTTGTATGACAAATATGTACAAAAGAATAGACATAATAGAACAATTCTATTTGTCATATTCAAGCGTACCATTAATCAATTTGAAATTGATGTAGTTCCCCCAGTAAGATCTAAAGGCACAAAATTACATTGCAAAGAAAACGACATGGAATGAAAAGCTGAAAGAAAGGCAAGAAGGAGAATGCACGCCAGAATCCTTACCTTAAGGTGTAACGAAATAAGTGTCAAGCAGTAAGAATGGGCTATAGCTTCAACATTTGAAGGTAGATTATCTGGAAGATTAGCTTGTACCCAAAAGGCAGACAGCAACTGTGCTATTTGATCCTCACTAAATTTCATAATAGATGGTTCCTGTGCCAATCACATAATGCACTTGTATTAAGACTAGTGCAACAAATTTAGATTTACCATTTAAATTTCATAATATATGCATATGAAATACTTTTACAGAAAATATATATATATGTCCTTACAGCCACAGCCAAGCTAGTTGATCCAGCAGTCTTGTCAATTATAGAACTTATTTTGTAGAAATTAGGGGAATTCTTGAGAGCCCGCCCCTGCTTCCGTTCTTCTTCAGCGTCTCTTTCATTAAAATCATCTCGAACATTAATTGCATGCTTTTGTACTTTAGTTCCATCCTTTTCTCTCCGAAGCCTTTCAAGTAGAGCAGTAATTGAAGCAAATGCAGAGGCAGAATTGGAATGCCATCTCCTTGGATGGTTAGAAACATCACGTAGTGGATGATTAGAACTTGGGATGAGAAGACCAGAAAAAATTTTATGTGCCCCAACACGTACTTCAACGTCAGGATGCAACATTACTTTCAAAAGCTGAACAAGAAGAGCCTCTGGAAACACCTATAGAAAATGTTGCAAAAAAAATAGTTAATTCACTGTTTTGTAAAAGAGAAACTTTTGAGGAAGATTGTCCATCAATGTCAACTTTTTTAAATACGTCGCATTGTAAAATCTTCACCATATTCCAAAGTGCATACAGCATCAGCTACTTTAAAAAGGACTCATTTGGGAGGTTATAAAACAAGAGCATTAATATGGCTGGTAGCATGCATCCCACGTTCAATGTTTATTGGTAATATATTACATATGCAATGTGAAATCAAAATATCATTTAATTGAACACTAAATAACAATCTTACCTGAAGTTGGCTTAAAAATATTTTACCCTAAGTAGGCATAGACACTTCTAGGAAGCAATCATGTCTGTGTTGAACACATGCCGGACACTAACTCTATGGAAACACCTATACGCGTATACTAATTTAGAAATGAAATTATATAATTCCATATTCTTTTGTGTCCATGTCCCGTATTGGGGTCTATGCCACATAGTTCTGAACTCAAAAACCATTTAAAAATAAATAAAGCTAAAAAAAGGAAATAACGAAATTCACCAGATGCATGGACATGCACAGGCACAATGTAGCTATATAGAGGATACGACAGGAATATCCAAATCAACTCACCTGCTGTAAAAATGAAGAGACAGATGCTAATGAAATTACATGAGCAAGAATGATCAGTGATTCAATGGTTGCTCTGGTAACTACTTTAACAGACGGCAGCTTCTCCAGTGTCGTCGCCATCACATCAAATAGTTGCCTTGCATCAGCAATCTAATAACAATGGATAAAAATCAACTTAGAAGACTCAATACAGCAGAAAAAGAAAGAAGAAAAAGTTCAGTAGTGACAAAGGATTTACCCCTTTAGCAGTTTCTACTAGACAATCTTCAATGGCATTTTGGAGTGAGATGTTCAAGTTTAGCTCTTGTTCTCCCACTGAATCAACTGTTGCTTGAATACTTTTCCTCAAATGCCTGCATAGGTCACTGATATATCCAATATCTGATAGAACAGCTTCAGATCTAATTTGCCGAACCAAAGCAGTAGCAATTTGGATGACACTAGATTTAACTTGCGGATCATGTGAAACATTTTTGTGGTCCAAATGATGAATGACAGTAGTTAAAATCAATTGCTGATTCCCTGAAAAAGGAATAAGATAAGCATCAGTAAAATCCAAATAGATCAAGCTGGTTTCTATTCTCCGATACAGTTGCCTGCACTTATAACCAAAAAAGGAACATGATAGAATCACAAATTGAAAATCTAGCTGTCAAATTTAGTTCGCACAATTTACAACAGACAATTAGCATTTTTAAATCACTTAAACAGAATTAAACCAGTCAAGAGAAAGCAGTAAATTTATTTATGTATTCAAACAGAATTTAAGAAGCTGCCATATGCACACACCCGAAATCAGTTAACCTTCATAGCTAACAATATTGTAGGGTAAGTGACCATCTGCATGAACATCTACTAATAACTAATGATAACAAAGTACATGCATTAACATAAACCAGCAATATACAAGAGAACGAAAAATATATGTTGTTCTTAATAGTTACAAAATCCAAATTCTTTTATTTGTAAAATAGATACTTGGAAAGGTATAGTGCTGCAATTGCACACCACTAATAAGTGTCTAGGCATTCTCCTTGGGAAAAAGAGAGAACACAGGAAAAGAAAATGATGTGATTTGAAATTTTGGCACATCAACAAAACATGAGGCAGAATATGTCAAGTCACCTGGAATCTCCACGAAGTAGCACATATCAGACAGAATCATTATTGCCAACCCATGCCGAGGAACCCAATGTCGGCCAGTATCAAAATAGACAAACATTGGATCCAATATCCGGCGCATTGTTATACTCTCTTTGGCTAGTTCAACCATTCTTTGGATACATATTTGCACCCATACTTTTGGTGTCTCAATCTCTTCTCTGTATGGATAAAATAAAAAAATAGAAGTAAAATGATTAGAATGCAAGACAGGATTATGTTTGCATACCTTTTTGGTACAAGTTTAAAAATGTAGCACAATGCCTTTGGAATTTGAACCTGGTTAAAAGAGAAGGATCTTTCTTCTCTGGTCGTGACCTAATCATCATGCTGCTAGGGATCATTTCAGTACCAGTGCCAACTCTCCCTTCGCATCTAACTACTTCATCCACCCAATGATGATGTAATTCCCCTCTTTCATCATCATCTTCATTTATTGTATCTGGCTCATAGTTAGCCAAAGTAACATGCACAATCTGCAATATGGAGATAAACAAACTAAAGTTGATGCACATTATTATGTCCATAAATCATACCTAAATTGGAATGGAAGCCATGCATATATAGACAAAGATTACACAATTAAGCACTTTATTCATATCCACAAAAAGGGGCAATATGAGTAACTCAATTAACAGTGTCGACATGTAGTTAGTATTTAATACATGGAAAGTTTATGTTTTGGGAAGTTCCATCAAAATTGAATGCTTCCGATCTTATTAAAGATTTGAAATGAGTGAATCAGATTATTGACAGCATGTAAATGAATCTCAAACGGGAGGATTCTAGGATCTAAAGAAATGATATTGTTCTAATTCCCTTTGGCCATTATGGTGATACATCGATATTTCATTGCAACCTTCTTGTTTAAAAATTATATAGAACTTAATGATTACGCCAATCTCATGGGAAGTCCCAACAACTGCATAACCCTTTCAAGAAACCCCACACCAAAGAATGTCCACTAAAGCAATAAACAGCTTTAAGAAATATAGCACCAAAAAAAACAAGACTAACCTGATCAAAATCAACAAAGATGTGCGAAAACTCTGCCATGAACCATACCTGCAAAGGAAGAAGGCTACTCAGTAACTACATTTGCATTAGAAAGTAGAAAGGATACAGGCAACAATAAAGAATAAAGTAAAATGCAATATTACTAAATGGATGCTAGAGAAGAAAATTTGCCAGAAACATTAAATTGAATAAACAAGTAAATAAACTATCAAATTACCATGGCTGAAAGGCACTGCAAGCCTGATGCCCTCAAGCAGCGCTTCTCATGTTCTTCTCCAGTCGCACGAGCTAGTATACATACTTTTTTAACCAAATTTTCAATATTGTATGTGTAAGTTCCGTCTACCTATTCATGCATCAGGACAAAACAAGAGAGAACAACAGGAAAAAGTGCTAATCAGAATCAATTAAAAGAAAATGGCCATACAATATGCATGTAAAATAATAAGTACCATACACTATTAACTGCGAGCAACAAGCTAACAATGCTGAACATTATTGTTCTTTCCAAACATATAGATCTAAGATTAATTAACTGGTGTATTTGGCCTAAATCATCGACCTTCTGAATATTTGCAATTTTTCACACTGTGAAGCTAATCATCTTCAAAAATAAAAGAAATAATTAAAATTTAAAACAGACAAACAAAATAGCCAGTTAATTTAAGTTTGTTACTAAAAATTCTATTTTTTAACTTTGGTGTGAAGTGGGTGATGCCCTATTCAGTTCAAGAATTGTTTACCTCTTGGATTTAGAGATTGTCCGAGAGGTAGCTTTTGAAGGGCATAGGAGCTTACTCTCTGGCTCATGTCGCGCTTGAGGAATGAGAGAAATCAAAAGTCTTTTGATAAGATTTAGATGTCTATTTTGTGTTTAAAATGCACTGATCTTGTCCATATATTTTTGGCTTAGGGAGTCTTTTCCTTACTCCTTGCTTGATTTGTTGACTTTTTTAGGGAACATATGTTTCTGTTTTGGTTTTGGTTTTGTTTTCTGTATACTCCATGAGTACAGGTTGCGCTGCCTTTCGTGATACTTTCTTAATAAAATTTTTACTCGTCAAAAAACTATTATTATTAATTCATTCGTTAAAGGTGGAGTGGGGGAAGAAGGGGCAAGATTTGGAATGCATACAATTTTTTTCTCATCTCTAATGGAGTTGAGCCTATTAGCAGAAAGTAATCTGTAGGAATTGTAATAGGAAATGGTTCAACTTACATTAGAAAAGGTCAAGACCATTAATATCATGTTATCAACATATTTGGAGACAACTCCAAGCCTCCAACTATTTGCAAACATTCCAAATTATCTTATTATTAAGTGTTAATTAATACCTTTAAAGTTTGAATAATACAGCAAACAAAATTACATGATTTTAATCCCATAGGACATGGTGCCATAGTAAACATCTGATGCAATTCACTTCTTGCTATATTTTTTAAAACAAGAATACCGGTCATGAGGCCAGCAGTATCTTTTCATTTTCTTTACATTACTGCAAGCAACAGTTTCAACAATTACAGAAATCCTTTTCACCCATTAAAAGAAGAAACAATCCAAAAAAGCATCCACATAACCAAGATTTCCAGCTCAGATTCTTGAGATTGTACTATAATATATATTTAGCAGAATATCTAAAATTGATCACCAAGATCTCCTTCCCCATTTTTACAACATATTCAAGTACTCATTAAGAATAGAGGGAAGGCACATAATTTACCTGACTATAAATGAACCTAGTTAATGTCTGGCAACCAATTAGTTGCACGGCATCTTTCTTGGAGTTATCCAATAGTTCATTAACAACATTCAGCAGACTGACAGCAAAATATGCCCTGCAAAATAAAAGAAAAGAAAATAAAATACTATTACAAGAGAATTCTACTTGTTCCATTATACTTTGGCCACTTTAGTCCAGAGTAAAACAAAGTAAAAAATAAAAACAAAATGAAAAGGATATTAAAAAAAATATTTCCTATTTGGTCTACATAAGTATCAAACATGTTAGCACCAAGCTTTTCAATAGAATACCATGTGTCCAGATCTAGCATGAAAACAAAAGTGAAACAGCACAGTGAACCTTTTAACTTTTCAAGAGACCAAAAATTTAACCAAAAAAGTTTGCAAGAAAAAAATAATAATAATTTAGTATTCTTTTTTCCATGAGGGATAAAGGCCATAGCATGACTAGTGTGATTTTGGATTTACAGTCTACTCAAAAAATTCCACGACTTCTATTCAACAATGAGCATCATGGTGGAAAGTAATATTAATAGCAGAGAACATAACTTACATTTGCTCCTTACAAATACAAAGCAACTTATTGTACGCTTCTGTGATGATATTGACAAATTTGATGTGATCACATCGCAGTTCTTTGAAGCACCTTTCTTCTAGATATTGTGCAATCTATTGAGAATAAATAGCATCCGCAATACATCAGCATTGCACATTAATTCAAAAGGTCAAACCCAATTAGATTGTTAAATGGTATGATGACAATGTCAATACCTTTGGGATTCTAAAAGGGTTTTTGGCAGCATATTCACACAACTTGACAATTTTCCGTTCACTTGGCGGACCATTCTGCATAACAAAATGTATACTTAAACTTTTCCATACATGATAGATAAGAACATAGTATTTCATTCATTTAACCCAAAAGTATAAAGTCAATCAAGTAGCTCACTGAAAATCAAGCCACCTACTACACAATATTTGAAGTTAACTTCTCATCATGAAAAAATTTCTATCTCAATAGATTTGGTTCACTGGCCAGAAACTTCAAAATAAATCATATCCCCGTGTCGGAGACTCGACACTTGGACAAGAGTATGGGACACGTGTATGATACTTTCCATTGAACACTTCTTATATTATATATTTGTTTTCACACTATCATTATATATATATATATATATATATTGTTTTATAATATCATTATATATATTATTTTATAATTGCTATAAAATGAATAAAATGTATTTTTGACACTAGATGATAACACCATTTTATCTCACATAATAAGATTAAAACATAAAAATAACCCCTTTTTGCCGAGTCCACATACCCAGGTTTGATGGGTTTAACCTCAAGATATGCATCAACACCTGAGTCCGTGTAACACATCAGCTAAGGTCAAAATTTGGACCTACCAAAAAATTTATAAATGGACAACGCCTACACTCTGAAAGAATAAATCAACTCATCGCCACCTGTGGGTGACAAAGAATAAGTTCAAAGATGCAATCATGGTGAAGTGATATTTTTTCTTGGATGCTTACTTAGACTTGGGATTAAGTCCTTCAAGAAACCCGAGCATCACCTTACCCAGGTGGATAGAGTTAGGATAATCTAATGTGACCTAAGTGCTAAAACTCCAAACACAAACTAACAAGAGCTCAAACCAGCTAGTGTTAACAGATTCACATGATACATTTGGTCAGCTACACTCATTCACATTCATACATTTGCTGAACCATGCAGAGATGTGAGACAACATGACACAAATGACTGAAATCTATAATTGAGAATTTTTCTGAACAAGAAGCCATCAGATTCAAAGAAAATACTAACCAGAGATTTTGGGAAAATTTCAGCAAGCAGTTTCTTGTAACGCTTAACCGGTTGGCGAGAACTAGACCTCAAAGCAGGGCAGCAAACACACATTTTCCCACATGCTGGAAATATCTTCCGAGAAATAAAACCCATTTTCCTACAAATACTAGAAAAAATAAGAAAAAACAGTGACATCCACTAAAATCTTCTACCAAAATCACCACCAGAGCATGAGACAATAAATCCAACAAACCCAAAGTTGCAACACATGTAGACATAAATACACATACATACACACAAAACCAGAACCCAAAACCCAGAAGGAAAGTGGGGGAAGAGAAAACATCTTTGGGAGCTAAAAAAAGAACACACAGAGATCACACAGGCCTCAGAACAAACAAAGATCACACCTACCACACAACTTAACCCAAAAAAAATAATCCAAAATTTGAAAATGAAGAAAGGAGAGAAAATTACCAAACCACCAAAAAGACATGCTAGAAAGAAGAAAAAAAAAAAAAACCAATCAAGACTAGACAGAGAAGAAACTGAAATACTAATTACATTTGCCCAAGATTACACCAAATTTTTTGAGAAAGAAAATACCCAGAACCCAAACTGAAGGATAGATCCAAAAAATCGCCAAAAGAGCGAAAAAAAAAATATACGACATACCCAGAACATCAAATAGCGCCAAAAGCATAAAAGAGAGAAGAGAAACGCATACCTTGCCCTGCGGAGGCAGATCTGGGTAGTGAAACCTCCCGCAGGGTTTATGCTTGAAGAACACCAGCAAGAATCAACAATGTCGAACAAAACAAACAAACAGTGTGGAGAGAGAGAGAGAGAGAGAGAGTGGTTTGAGAAGAATCAAACGAACATCGGGGATGGAGAGGATGGAGGGACGGTATCACGTGATTGACAGTAGAGAAAACTGCTTTATGGTTTTGTGTCAGAATTTTGGGAAGACTCAAAAAAAAATCCAAAACATGCTTTTGCTTTTCTTTTTTTTTTCCTTTTTCTTTTTATAGTTTGGATTGGGAGAGTTTGAAATTCGATTTGAACTTGAATTGAGTTTGAAATTCGATTTGAACTTGAATTTGAAGTGATGATTGCTTTTTGAGTTTGAACACTTTTTCTATGTGTATTTTAGTAATTGAAATTTGAAGTTAACTTTTGTTTGAAAACTATAATGGTGGAAAAATGTTAGAAAGGGGTTGAAAGGGGATTAATTGAATAATGAAGTGCCTTTAATGTCATAAATTAACCAACCTTGTTTTCATAACCATCCTCCCATGGAATATCTCCTTGCGTAGCACTTTAATTGGGTTTGGCAGAATTTTAGGGTCGTAAACTTGTTATGAACCTAAATTATTTATGTTATAAAAAAATTTAATTATAATTTTTTTATTTTATAGTATGTTTTTAAAAAATAAACTATAAATATAATTTTAAAAATAAATTATTCATTTTTAAAGACAAACACAATAAAATAAAAATGTTATAATCATCAGATTTACGTAATTTTTTTGATGAATGACATATGTTGAAGGCCTTGCAAAATAAATGATTGGAATTACGGAAATAGGACTTGTAATGAGTTTTACGGACTCTTCAAATTCTTTCATATTAAAATGATAACATAAAAAAAGTCAAATCCTTTCAATTTATATAAATTTCACTTAGATTTATTTTGTTTGAGAAGACTAAATAAGTGCACTTTTTGACTTTTATTGTATTATGTGTAGAAAAAGTAGAGAGGAGATATTGATTGATGTGACTCAAAAAAGATAAAAAGATGAAATAAGTGCACTTATTTTATTTAGCCAAACTTAAAATAGTCAAAATTTTATTACAAAAAATTTAACTTTTTTACATGTTATTTCATAAAAAAATCAAAACAAATAATTAAAAGGATCAATTCTCAAAACAACCTTTAATTTATTAGCAAAAAGTTTCTTACAATTTTAATTCCACCCACTTTGTTTACCCTTTACTCACCGCCACCAACTCCAGCTAGCAGTGAATATGGTTGGATTTGGTTCAATTTTGAAATAAATTAAGGGTTACCTGTTTGGAAAGTGGGCTAGTTTTTTAACTTTTTGATTTTTTTTGCTATTTTAGGGTTGGTTTGGGATGTTCTAAAAAAATATACTTTTTGACTTATTGGTTTATATGGGTTGGGTTTGGGTTGAGTTTGATGTGATATATTAGAGAGGTGATGTGATTTAAATAAGATGATGTGACTTAAATAAGATAGTGACTTTTTAACTTTTTATATTATTTAGGCTATGCCAAACTTGGCCTTAATCTAGGCTAAAAAGTTTGGTTTGGCAATGACTTTTTGACTTTTTTTGTGAGAAAAAAGTGTAATGATTATGGATTGGATGTAATGTTTTGTTTGTTATGGCTAAAATAATTTATTTTGTCTTTTGTAGCTAAAATAGCCAAAAAAAACTCTTGCCAAACGGAGCTATAAATATTTTCATGAATTTTGCAATCAAATTAAATTAAGCAAATTTGAAATCAAATCAAACTATAAAAATGTAATTCAATTTAGTTTTGAATCATGATTTTTATAAATTTTATCATTATTTTTTAATTACAACATGCTCAAACATTAAACAATATGTCAACATCTTATAAACAATGATAATCATGATTTTTATAAATTTTATCATTATTTTTTAATTACAACATGCTCAAACATTAAACAATATGTCAACATCTTGTAAACAATGATTGTTTAAATAATTATTTAGAGCTAGTTTTACAATTTACAATGGCACACATGTAAGAATAGAGGGTTAATCACTTATGAATATATATATATATATATATATAAGATACTAACAAGTACTTTAAGTGATACCAATAAATAAAAAATTAATATATATACCTCGTTTGACAAGTGAATTTTTATAATTTTTTGGCTAAATAAAAAATTAATAAGACAAAATGTCATATTCAAATTATAATTATTTCATCTTTGCTCTCACAAAAATTAAAAAAGTCAACCCAAACTTCGTTTGAGAAGCAGGTTGATTTTTTAGCTTTTTACCTAGGGCTAAAAAAGATCATTTTAGTTGGATTTTTTTTTTTTGACTTTTTGACTTTTATGAGAAAAAAAAAAAAAAAGGTGACATGATTATAGTTTAGATGTGACATTTTGTTTTATTGATTTTTTAAGTGTTGTTTGGGAAGTGCTAGATTAGTATATTTTTTGACTTTTTACGAAAAAAATATGAAATATGGGTTGAATTTGAAGTGATGTGGAAAAGGTGATGTGATTTAAATAAAGGAAAAAGATTTGTGACTCGAAAAATTTGAGCCCCGAATGCCCCAAGAGAGAGAGAGAAAGAGAGAGAGAGGAGAGGGAGATCGTCGCCGATCGTCGCCTCCAGTCCCTGCTCGTCGCCGATCGTCGCCTCCAGTCCTTGCTCGTCGCCGATGTCGCTGCTCGTTGCCTCACCCACCGTCGGCTCGTCGCCCCCGCCCCCGCCTCCGCCTCCAGCCCCATTTTTTAGGGCCCCCTCCAGTCCCCTCCTCCTCCTCCTCCTCCTCCCCTCCAGTCCCTCATCCCCCTCCTCCTCTTCTCCTCCTCCTCGTTCTTCTTCCATCTTCTGCTGAAGAAAAAATAAAAATAAAAAATACAAAAACGGGATTGTTTTTGGAATTAAGGGCATTTGGGGCTCACAAATTCGAGCTCTCAATCAGAGCTCTTAAATAAAATGATTGTGACCTAAATATGATAATGTGCTAAAATAGTATATGCTATTTTAGCACATATCAAACAACCACAGGTTGTTTGGAATGCATTATATAAGTGTACTTTTTGATTTTTTTGACTAAAAAATTAGAAGAAAAAAAAATATGTTTGCTTTAGATAACTTTTTGACTTTTTACAAAAAAATGTGTATTAACATATTGTATAAAATACCAAAATTACCTTCCTACTCTTCTGATAGTGCACTGAGCACACATTCCACCCTTCTAACAGTGCACTAAGCACTTCTCACTTTCCCTCTCACAGTGCACCGAGCTGCACTGGTGCATTGTTTGACCTTTTTTTTTTTCTTTTTTTCTTAAACAGCCGTGAGCTGTGCATGTTAGTGAAGGGCAAAAACGTCTTTTTGCCTTTTGAGTACTCAACCCCACTTTTCTGCCCAAACATTGTGAATAATATAAACTTTTTTATTTTTTTAGTGACTTTTTTGTTTTTTGTCTTTTTTAAATTATGCCAACCAAGCACTTAGTCTTTATTTTGTCTTTTTGTGATTAAATTAGCCCTCAATCTCAAAAAAGCCTTACGTCAAATGAATGCAAACTTTTTAACTCTAAGTTAAAATAACGAAAAAAGTCAAAAAAATAAATAATTCAGCCCACTTTTCAATCGAAACTATATATATATATATATGTAAGTATCTAAACGGTCTGGTGTGATTTTAAACCAAAATTTTAATTATAAAATCACAAACAAAACCATTAAATATGATTTGCCTAGTATAAGAACTATAATCAAATTATATATTGAGAAAATCATAGCAAATTGTAGAGTTTTATCTAGATCAAATCAATTTGCGATTTTTTCAATTCTTTTACTCCATCCTAGCTCAAGCCATCTTCCCTTGCCTATCACCGGCTCTGACCGTCTTTTTTTCGAAGTTTTTTTTTTTTGAGAGGATGAGGTTTACAAAGGAGTCCAACAAATATGTGATTACTATTAATTATAACTTTAAGGGCGTGTTTGATTCGCCAGATTAGGGGGGACTATTCACTATTTGGATTGTAATCCAAATAGTGCTCCTTATCCGTCGTTTGATTTTTTTTTAGTCCGCCGGACTCCATGTCCGGCCGGACTCCTTATCCCCCATATGGGGGACTATTGTGTCCTAAGGGGGGTATGGGATAGTTTTTGGGGGACTATCCACTGTTGGGATTGGTGGTCAAAATGACCATTTTGACCCTCTACTATTTAATTATGTATTATATTTAATAAAATTCAATAAAATTTAAATGTATCAATTTAAAAATAAAATAATTTTATTTAACTTTTTATTGATGTTTTATTTATTTAATTTTTTGAAATAATTTTTTATAGATATTTTATTGATGTTTTATTTTAAAATTTTGTTTATATTTTATTTAATTTCATTATTTAAATTTAATAGATGTTTTATTTAATTTCATTGTTTGATTATTATTATTTTTAAAAACAAATTTATTTAAAATTTTAATTAAAAAATAATATATATTTTTATTGATATATATATATATATTTTTAATAATAAATTTATTTAATTGTGTAAAAAATAAAATAAAATAAATTTTTATTTAATCTAGCTAAAAATAATTAAAATATTAAAGATATGTTTAATATTGCTATTACTTAGTAAACAATTGAAAAATGGTAAAATAGTATTTTGTTCATTTATCCTATCCAGTCCGTCCAACTAAACGTTGGATTCACTAAAAATAGTCATTTCCAGACATCTAATCCCACGAAAAAACAAACACAGGATACATATCCAATCCAGCCAAATAGTCCGAGGGATTCACAGTCCCAGGACTCAAGTCCGATGGATTCTAATCCCCCCTTATCCAGTCTGTCCAATCAAACACACCCTAATAGTTTTAATTAATAATACGATCAATTTAAAGCTTGTCAAAAGTTTAAAACTGTGTTGGGTTTTATTTTCATAATCTATTTTTAGAAATCACAAAATAAAAAAAAAAACTAAAAATTAATTTAGTAAAAAAATTTAAAAAATTGAAAACACTTATCATTTTTATATAATTTTATCTTTTGAGATGATATAAATAATTTTTGCAAATATATTTTTAATATTTATTTTCGTCAAATTAATTTCAATTTTTTGAAAAAAAATTATAAAAATGGTCTAAGAAAATCAAACCAGGGATGACCTAAGTATCTTGACACATTCCTTAACAAAATTATAAGCTAATATAATTTAAGTAATTAAAATATTGAGATGTTCAATCAAAAGTTCACAAATACATATCTGTTTTATTTTTCAAAAATATATTTTATTAGTTGTTAAAAAGTTTATTGTATTTGGAAACAAATTTTGAAAGAGAAGGGCTTCTCTCCGGTCCATAATTGGACTGGAGAGGTGTTGTTCGGCTCAATAAGCCTATTTTTAAATCATGTTTCAATAATTTAAATCGTTCATATTTTACACTTTGTCAAGTATATCATTCCTGCAAAAAATCAAGTCGATCAAATAACGGTAATCACATGTTCAGATAAGTTTTGTATAAAAAAAATGAACGTTATACAAAACTAATTTGAACACATGGTTGTCGTTATTTGATCGACTTGATTTTTTGCTGAGATGATACTCGATGAATCCTAAAATATAAACGGTTTGGATTATAAAAACGAGACCTACAAGTAAGCCCAGTGGGCTGAAAAGCACCTCTTCAGCCCGATTATGAACTGGAGAGAAGCCCAACGTATTTTGAAAACCTTCTTTTGGAAACCATTCTACAAGTACTTTTTGTATTTTTTGAAATAAAATAAAACAAAACGTAAAAACGAAATAAGTCCTAAATGTTAGGACTAAGTAAGAAATCTGTATAATCCGTAATCCGATCTGATCCAATTCAATCCGGTAAGTTTGGATTAATTTTTTGAATCCGTAGTTCGGTTCTGGATTGAAAATTTAAAAATTCATAAGCCACGGATCAGTTTTGGATTGGAACCGATCTAGATCGTATACAAATAGTCTAAATTTATACTATAGACCCTCTCACATAATATCATTTCGTATTCTATATAAAAGCTAAACCCTAACCCTTATTCAACATATCACATGCCACTCTCACACTCTCATATCTCTTTCTTCTCTTTTTTAGACTGAGTTCTCTTTCTATTTTTGTGATTTCATCTCAGATCAGATTGGTGGATTTCTCTATCTCTATCGCTCGGTGAGCACGCTCTCTCTCTATCAATGACACTCTGTTTTTGTTGGTTTCTTCTCAGACTTAGTAAGTTCTCTCTCTCTCTCTCTCTCTCTCTCTCTCTCTCTAACACTTTGTTTTTGTTGGATTCTTCTCAAACTTAGCAAGTTCCCTCTCTCTCTCTAACACTCTGTTACTTTGTTGTGAATTTCACGCCAGATCGGTGGATTTAATCTCAGATCAGAGATATTTTATGAACTATACACTGTCAAATCGATTGTTTATCTCATCTTTGTTGATTTTTTCTTCAATGGATTCAGTAAATGTAAGTAAAAAGTTCTTGTTGATTGTTTTCTTTGGTTTTTGATTTATGTGTTTTATTTTCTTTAATATTTTATTTTCTCTAATAATATTAATCTTATTTTTTTTAATGTATTTCTTTTTCTTGTTTGATAGATATCAAGTACTGGAGAGATAAATGATGTCATTGACCTCTCTTAATCTCAATCTGAACCAGAGCATGATCCTCAGCTTGAAACTCCTTCTGGTTCAAAGGTATGCCCCATTTCTCCTAAGCCAAAAGCTTGACAATATTCTGAAATTTGGGAGCATTTTACTACAATTTTTAAAGAATGGAGTAAGACTACTGCATGTGTTAAATGTAACCATTGTAAAGCTTCTTATGCTTGGATTAGTGCACATGGAACTAGCACTTTGAGAAAATATAATGATTCTATTTATGGAGTTCTGTTGCTGTTGTTTATCAAAAACTAATTTTCTTATTGCTTTTGTTTGATACTGTGTTTAGTTTTAATATAGAGGAGAACTCTGCTTTGCGTAATGTGTATCCAATTTTATTGCTTTTATTTGTCACTTTTGTTTATTATTTTTTTTGATACTATGTTTATATTTTTATGAAATTAAAATATTCTATATTTTCTTTGTTATTTAATTATTTGAATTCGTGATCTTAAACCGATCAAATCCGTATTTAAACGAATTGTTCCGGATTGGTTCCAATTTTTTAAAAATCATAAATAATGAATTGATCTTGATTTTATCCCAATCAAAACCATGCTTACCCCAACTAAATGTCATAATTTGATCTGAAAACTTATGGTAGAGCCCTTGTCAGTTTGTTTTGGTGGACTAACTCGTACCACAAACGAGTTGGTGCAACTCAAAAGAGGCTTAGGCTAGGGCTAGTCTTAGGATTTGAAAACCATCCCTACTCGATGACTCACTTGTCGGGCAAGCCCTTGAGCCCGTTAAAAAAAATATATTTAAAAAAAAAAAGGAAAAGAAATTTTAAAATAAAAAATAGTCTTGAATCTCAACCTATTGTGCTAATTTTGTAGCTGAGTGATGATAGAGAGCATTAGAGTTGGAGTTCTAATGTCAATTCTAATGATGTAGTAATACATAAAATAAAAAAAAAAATTACAACATTACAAATCAAAACATCAAATCATAAGATGAAATTTATTTTTAAAATTTCTCATTTAGAGATCTGAAACATTTTTGTTTTCTAGCTTGATCCATTAGTCTATGAGAGACATTGTGTTAGACCACCTAATAATTTATTTGGGTCAAATCCGTTAGGCAAGACTTAGGCTTAAAATTTTGACATATGAGTCTATCTATAAAAAAATAATAATAATTAAAAAAAAAATTAAACTTAGCTTAAGTACTATTTTCATACCGAAAAAATCGGAGAAAAAGCTAAGTGCACGTTTGGCATATTATATTCAGGTTAAAATAATCATAAAAAGATAAAATAGACTAAAAATAATAAAATAAAATATTATATCTAAATTATAATTATTTCATTTTTTTCTCACAAACGTCAGAAAAATAAAAAAGTTTATTCCAAATGAGATTTTTTGATCCCAAGCTAAAATAGTCAAAAAAAAAAAAAAAAAAAAAACTAATCTATTTCATTTGATTCACTAGTTCACTTTTAGTGAGAAGAAGTGAAGAAACCGAACTGTTAGGGAGGGCATGAAGTAAGTAATCAACAACAATAGATGCCTCTTTTTTGGAGGATCCTCACAATTCCCAAAGTGATTTACATTATGAGTGAACTCCACACATCATGTGTGGTATGGATCATTTTGAGAGTTGTGAGTATTCTCCAAAAAGGGGGTCTCACTCATTTTCCAGTAAGTAATGGTCAAGCCATGGTTCAAATTAGTGACAAGTTAGACTACAATAATCAACTGGGAAAAATTATTCAGTTTGTTTGGTTTGAATTTTCAGGATTTATTTTTTAGAAATTTAAAATTTTTTATTTCCGGTATTTTTTTGTTTTCACTGAATTTTTTTAATATTCTAAGCAATTTTTTAAAATTTTTAGATACACCTAACATAAATACACTAAAAAGTATAATATTTATTAAAAAAATATTCAAAAAATTCACTAAATACCAAAAAATATTATAAAAAAAAAATCTACAAGAATTCAGTATATTTTTCGTATTCTTGTATATTTATTAATTTTTTAAAATATATTTTACTTTTTAGATACATCTAAGTAATGTGCACCTAAAAAAATAAAATTTCCCAAATTTTTTAAAATATTCATTAAAAATTTTTAAAAATAAGAAAAATATATAAAAAAAACTTAGTTTTCAAAAAATTAAAACCAAACACACTGATTATTTAAAGGGTAAATTATTTGATCATTTGAGATTTGAAATAAATATAACAAATTTTATAATTTTAGTAATAATTGAGTTCTCTTAAAATTTTAATTTATATATTCTTTAATTATTTTTTTATCAATAACTTGCTAGTCATATTGATGAAAAAAAATAATATTATCTCATATTTTTAAAATATATATTTTTCATTGTTTATCTTTATGTTTTTGTATCTCTTACATTAATTTCAGTCCATTTAGCATTATTAAAATAAAGATCAATGTAATTCTACTAAAATTATAAAATTTATTATATTTTTTTCAAACTTAAAAAAGAGATTAGTGTAATTTACCATTTAAAAAATATTCAACTGCTAAGCCTCGGTGTTTGAAAAAAATAAATTAAAACCCTAAAAATCTCAATCAATGTTTAATATAAAGGAGGCAGAGACAAAAGGCTTACCTACCTGGATATTGAAATTGAATTTTAATCATATGGTCCAAAATAATAGGATTTGATTAATCTTTCAGTCATGTTTTCACCTTTTGGGTTTGTGTGAAAGAAAGTTGTCTAATACCACATAGAATATTGCCTCATCAAGCTGAAGCCTTGACCAAGAGAGGACAATAATAGGGGTGTGTGGCAAGAAGAATTTTAATCTCTTTTATGTTAAAATTTATAAAAAAAAAAAAAAGAAGTTAAAATAATTAATAAGATAAAATATCACATAAAATTCATAATTATTTCATTTTTTTTTACACAAACATAAAAAAAAATCTAATTATCTTCTTAAACAAAAATTTTGTAACCTACTAAAATAGTCAAAAACTAAGCCTCCGTTTGGGAAGTGGGTTGGCTTTTTGGCTTTTTTAGTCTGGGGCTAAAAAGCCTGGTTTGGGAAGGGCTTTTTGACTTTTTAACTTTTTTGACTTTTTTTGTGAGAGAGGAGTGTAATGATTATGAGTTGGATTTCATGTTTTGTTTTTTGTGGCTAAAATAGCCTATTTTGTTTTTTGTGGCTATTTTAGCCCCTAACCCACCAAAACCAACTTCCCAAACTATGCCTAAAATAGCTTACTAAAATAGCAACTTTCCAAATACCCACAATGTTTGTGGTACCCTAGAATTTCATACCAAATATACTTTTCTCAAGAAAATTGTTGGAAATGGATAAGAATTTTTTGTCAAATAAATTTTTCTCAAGAAAATTGTTGGAAATGGATAAGAATTTGTTGTTATTGGGAAAATTATATTTTGCTCGCAAGTAAAGCTTTAACATGCATTTCATTGGTTAAAATAATAAGTCGCACCATTTTTTGTCTCTTTTAAGGAGACAATGTAACAAGTATCATGATTTGTATAGTGTAAAGCAATGCTTCACGACCACCCAATAGTTTATCTTATCATTGTTTTTAATGATTTTATCACAATAAATATGTTAGAAAATATATAATTTAATGACTTGAATTTAAAATTAAAATAAAATGATTTCAAAATGTTTGTATTTTTTTTTTTAAACCAAACACCCTACAAAAATTGGTTTTGTTTTAAATTTAAACTGTTTAATTATCATAATAAAATCATTATGCAAAAAATGTATGATAAAGAATTTTGACGCAATCCGAACAATTTTGAATACGTCCCAAATAAGAAGTGGATAAATCCTTTGATTCAAAAACAATTTTAAATTAATAAGGCTCGGTTTTGATCTACATAAATGAAGTTTTGCTTGGTCAACAACTCAAAATATAAACTATTGATAAGTTGGTGAAAGTTACGATTGAATTTAATTAAAACTATCACTTTACTTGGTTTGAGTTTTTTAAAAATATTTTTCAGAAAGTTCTACTTTCTTATATTTTATTTTTATTTTATTGTTTTTATTGAAATTTTTAATATTTTAAGCAATCTTTTTAATTTTTAGACACCATAGTTAAAAAGTTTAATTTTTGTAAAATTCACTAAATACCAAAAATATAAAAAAATATATATGAAAATTCAGTAGATTTTTCTTATTTTTGTGTATTTATTAATTTTTTGAAATATTTTTTCACAAATATTTTATTTTTTACATACATCTAAGTAATGTGCATCTAAAAAAGTAAAAAAAATACTTAAAATTTTAAAAATATTCACTAAAAAAAAAATAAAAATACGAAAAATAAAAAACTCAATTTTAAAAAAACTGAAACCAAACACACTGATCTATATTGAAAACTCATTTCTATATTTTCTATATTATAATAATGGTTTCCAAATAGATAATTTCAAATTACTCTTTCAGGTCAACAAAGTTAGGGATGGCCATGGGGCTGGTTTGGGGCGGATTTATCATTCCCTGCCCCTGCCCCACTTCAGCAACGAGTGAAAATTTTCAGCCACATTCTCGCCCCACGGATACTCGCGAATATCCGATTATATTTCAAATATTCAAAAAAATTGAAAACCATTTAAATTCTTAGCACACTAAATAAATTTTCTTGTTCCCATATATATAAACAGTGAGATTTTTAGGATTATTACTTATTTATTTATATATATTATTAATTATATCAGATCGGGTTTGAATCGGACGAGACGATACCCATCCCCGCCCCACCCCCATTGTTGGTAACCAAAATATAATCTATCCCACCCCCACATAAGTATTGGGTCATGTAAAATCTACTCTATTTGGACAGGTATGGGTGAGCCTCTATTAATCGAATTAAAATAGTCATTCTTAAATAAAGTCATGATATTTTGATTTATTTATTTATTATTTTACTTAATGAATTTATCTGGACCAATATAGATCACAGCAACGTGCATCTCAATCTATTATCAACTATTTATTTTTTATTTTTTTATATCAAAACCACATTATTTTTAAATTAGAGTGTATTATCAATATACAATTTTAGACAAATATGAACAATGAGAAAATGTTGGATAATCCCGGTGCTTTTGTTCGTCCCAAATTGAGTGGGATGATATTTATTTTCATTTTATTTTTTAAAAATAAAAATATCTAAACATACAATTAATACAGACCTTACAAAAGTACCTCAACTTCTTTCCTTTTTTAAAAAAAAAAAAAAAATTACTTTGCATTTTGCATATGATGAACTACCCACGTTGGACTGCACTCAACAAAATAAATTTCAGATATTAACAATCACATTTGTAAATTAGGGATCTACTGTTCATACCAAAGCAAGTGTTTTTCCTATTGACGTGCGGGGGTTTACGCCCCATTTTACATGATATTTGACGGAATAATATTATATGTATTAATTAGTATATTAATAAATGATATAATAGAATTTTAAAGTTTTGAGTATTTATAATTTGTATAATAAGTGGGGTTAATAATAATGTCATAACATTAGTTGATATACTAGTTGATACATGTAACACTACCGTATTTTATAACATAATTTAGTACTTAGAATTGAATGTGTTAAGTATGGCTGACTTTGACATTTTTGAAGCTTCAAGTAGACTTTTAATATGGTACCTTTTACACATATAAAAAAAAAGAGGATATTCCACCACCACACAACTGTTATTTTATTTCCACTACTATCGTTATTACCACTATCTTCACACAATTACCACCACTGCCATTACTCCAACACCAACACCACCACCACCGACATGCCTCCATCACTATTGTCATTTTCATAATTATTTTAATGTCGTATAATCATCATCATTATTGCTACCACCACATGCATTCTACTACACTATCATCATTTTTGCAATATGGCTACCAACTTTTGAAACACAGATATCCCAAAATGGCCCTCGCACGCGTATCAGATACGGATACGCACCCGATACGGCGGGATACGTATCAAATATGGCAAAAGAAGTATCCTATTTTTTAATTTTTTTTTATTTTTAATTTGAGATATGCCAGGATACTTCAGGGATACAGTCGAGATACTTTCAGGATACGGCGGGGCAAAAAATAATTTTAAAAACTTATAATGTGGGTCAAACTATAAAATAACAAAAGTAAAGTAAAATAAAACAAAACAACAAAATTAATCAACCAAACCCTACCTAGGTTGCAACAACAACAGCAAAAGAGGAAAGGAGAGTAGTCATCTCTATCAACCAACCAGCAGCTCATCGAACAGCAGCTCGTCGATCGATCAAGTTCATTATTCTCTCTCTCTCTCTCTCTCTCTCTCTCTCTCTTTCTCTCTCTCTCTCTCCCTCTCACTCGATCTTTCTCTCTCTCTTTCTCTTTCCCTCTCGCTCGATCTCTCTGGTCTGGATGGACAGATCTCGCTCGATCTGACTCTCTTTCTCTCTCTTTCCGTCTTGGTTGATCTCTTACTCTCCCTCTATCGCCTCTCGCTCTCCCTTTCGATATTTGTAGACTGTGGACTGTAATGCAACCTGTTTTGACCCCATTTGATATACATTTTTTATTTTTTTTTATTAGTATGTCTGAAACCTGTTTTGGCCTATTTGGTATCATATATATATACATATTAGCTTTTATATTTATAAAATTTTTGATTATTAGTTTAAAAGAATTAAAATAAGTTGTAAATGTGTTTGGTTATGAAAAAAGTTGAATCTATTTGGCTAAATAAATTGTCACATTTTTTTTTGTGCAAAAAATATAAAAAATGTCTTACAAAGTTATAATTAAAATAAATATGTCACTTTATTTGTTCATACATATTTAAAATGTCCTAAAAATTGTCGAAGTTTTATTTTTATGTATGCTACATTACTAAAAATTGTAAAAATAATATTTTTTTATGAACATATCCCTGTCATACCTGTATCCTAATTTTTCAAATTTTGTTGTATCACCGTATCTGTATCGTATCGTACCCGTATCCGTATCCGTATCCATGCTTCCTAGCTATCAACCCACCACCATAAATATATAAATAATATGAGAAAAAATTAATCATCTTGTTTGATTTTAATTTTTGAACTCAAATTTTTTAGAAATTGAGTTTTTTACTTTTCGTATTTTTTAGCGACTTTTTAGAATATTTTAAGTAAATTTTTTTTAACTTTTTAACCATGACGTGCCTAAAAAGTAAAAAATTATTAAAAATATTTTTAAAAATCAATAAGTACACAGGAATACGAAAATGTATTGAATTTTTTATATTTTTTATATATAGTGATTTTTTTAAAGATATTTTTTTACAAATATTATATTTTTTAAGTGTATGTATGTTAGGTATATTTAAAAATTGATATTTACTTCAAATATGAAAAAATTAAGTGAAAATAAAATATTTTTTGAAAATAAATTCAAAATTCTGAAACCAAATTCCAACGTTTTCTACATATTAAATAATTTGATTAAATTCAACACTTCCATTTAATAAATATCAAACCAATTTTTTTATTATTTTTTTTATTTTAAAATTTAATTTAATTTTAAAATTTCAAGCGAGTGCTGTTATTAGTATCTCATCAATTATTTTGAATCACCTATTTTTCTAAAGCCCCACTTATAAATTCTAAAACCCTTTTAAAAAAAAATTATCCTCCCAAATAATACCAAAATTATCATTGTGGAATAATTTAACCCATTCAACTGAATGCACATCCCCACACCACAAAAAGTTTCTCTCTCAAAAATCCTAACAAAACTCACGAAGGTGATTACTATGGCTTGTTTTGGGAAGTTGGCTTTTAGCCACTTTTTTTGGTTTGTAGCAAAAGCCAAAAGTTGGCTTTTTTTGAATTTTTTCCCGTTTGGGAAGGTGGTTTTTAGCCAAGGGTGAAATTATAATTTTACCCCTCATGAGTCAAAATATACTACATGGGAGAAGTTGTAATATTTTAAACTAAATAGGGGTAGTTTGGTCATTTGATTATAATTTGACATCATAAACAAATATTAATCAAAAAAGCCAAAAGTCATTTTTTACCAACTTCCAAAATCATTTGTCTAAAAAAACCAAAAGCTTGGTTAAAAGTCAAAAAGTCACTTTTTACCATCTTCCTAAAATAAGCCTATGTTATCTCTACATACTTGTTCATGACTTGAGAAAATAAATGTTTGGTTACTTGTTCCCGAACAAATAAATAATGTCTGGACTTATACTCTAGAATTTCGGTCATATAGTCAAAAGTTTAGTTCCAAAAAAATGGCAAACAATTTTTATTATTTTTGTCATTTTTTTTAAAGAAACTTACCCTTATAAGGCTAATCTTCTCTGAGCTAAGAATATCATCAAAGTTATAAACTTCTGAGTTTTTATTGTTGTACTCCTCTCGTCTCATGGAGTTGTAATTGCCGAAAAAACTTTCACTCATTGTCATTGTTAGAGAAGTGTAGGTAATAAAATAGTTGTCACCGTTACCACTGAAATTTTGTCACCAAAACATTTTCAAGGTTTTGAGGGTAGGTAAGTTTTGAATGTGAGATTTTGGAAAGATAATGATGGATGTGGGTATTGTCATAAATCCTAACTCATGATGTAGTCGGTATATGAGCTCAGTGGTGTTTTGAGAAGATGGTTAAAAGTTAATTTTTTAACTTTTTAATTTTTTTTTTGATTGTTTTATGTGAGAAATAATATGACATAAAATAAATTAAAAATTGACTTTTAACTTTTAACTCATGTTCCCAGATGACCCCTTAATTACGAGATAAGACATCACAAAATTATTGATATTTTTTTAATGATTTTATTTAAAATTATTATTATAATAAAAAAATTTAAAAATAAAAAATAATAGATAAGATACCAATCATCTTTTCAACCCTTGAGCGCAGGAAAGCTCTTTATATTGATAGTAACGTCAAACCCCCAACCGCGGAGTACGATATAATAATTATTAATGATAGGTTGTTGGATAAGCTGCAAGTATTGATGGCGAAGGACCCCACTTGATTTTGATTGAAAACAATTTATCCTATAAAAAGCTAATAATTAACTTTGGAAGTGTTACGAAAATTAGAAATATATAAAACATATAAAATAATAAATTTAATACAAAATATAAGTTTATTTTAGAAAGTGATTTTTTTTACTTATTAATTTATTATAAAAAAATGTATAAAAATTAAAAAATAATATGATTTAAACAAATTAATAAATTAATAAACTGATTTTTTTTTAACACCTTTTTAAAGGGAGACCTAAGTGTGAGGTTGAATTATAATCACTCTAATCGGGAAGAGCAAAAAAAATAAAAAAAAAAAAATAAAAAACCTAATTGGGCCTAGCATGTAAGGCCTAGATTTTCAGAACTTTTCCTAAATTAAACTCCTACACTATTTTATTTCTCAAACTAAGTTTAAACACGTTTTTCAGTATTTTTGTAGTTTAGACAGACAAAATAAATAAAATTATAAAAACGTGTTTAGAAAACACAATTTCAATTAATATCGCACGATTACAAATCGCGAGTTCACTAATTATTACGTTAATTAATAAAACGTAATTAAAAAACGCACAACAGGAAAATGTATCTTAAAAACACGCTTCCAATAAAAATAAATAAATGATTAATTTTACACTCACACTCTTTTTTTTTCTCTCTCTCTCTCTCTTTTACACATACTTACACCGACATCCTTACACTCACATCACTCCACTTTCTCTCTCTCTTTCAAGCACATCTACACACACATATAATAAATAAATAAAAATAAAAATAATTAATTTTATTCATTATATTTATTTTAATAAAACATATATAATTTTTAATATATATAAATTTTATTTTATAAAATTGAGACCAATATTAAATATATATAATAATAATTTATAATAACAAATAATAATCAACTATATAAAATGATCACTTTTTTTATTTTAATTCTTAATTTTATTTTTATTTTTTATTTTAAGGTTTAGGATTTAGGGTTTAATTCTTAATTTTTTATTTTTATTTTAGGGTTTAGGGATAAAATTAATTTTTTTTTTTATTTTAGGGTTTAGAATTTATAGTTTAATTCTTAAAAATTATTTTTTTTATTTTAGAGTTTAGGGTTTAATTCTTAAAATTATTATTATTATTATTTATTTTAGGGTTTAGGGTTTAATTCTTAAAATTTATTTATTTTTATTTTAGGGTTTAGGATTTGAGGTTTAGGAAAAAGTGTAATAAAAAAACATAGAAGATAAAACTGTGTCATTTTAAGCACAATAAAAAACACAATAGGGGGTCACAGTAGTGACTAGGGATGTGAGCGGTGCGGGTCGGTGCGGTTTGAGAGAAAAATAGAAACCGTATGGCGGGTGGCGGATTAATAAAAGTGTCACTAGAATTTTTCATTTTCCTTATCAAAAATCGGCGGTTCAGTTGGCAAATAATGACGGATTTGCCTTGGCGGTTCGGGCGGATTGGCGGTTTATAAAAAATATAATTCAAATTACAAAACTTAAATCAAAGAGTAAAAAAAAGACGAGAGATACCGTGATGTTAAGCATCTTGTGAAGCTTTCTTCTGATGCAGCAAGTGTAGCAACAACATGATAATATCAACGACTATGCCATTAGTTCATTACAAGCATCTGTGGAAGCTACAATGATCAAATATAATACATAAAATTAATATCATTTAGGGTTTACAATATATTGAAAATGTTTACTGTTGAAAAGTATTTAGATTGAAAAGTGAGCTGATGCAAGTTTGCAACATGGCCAGAAAAAAAAAAAAAAGATTAAAAAGTAAATTGGAATCCAACTTTATTTTGGATTACTGACATTTTGAATTCCCCTCAAGCAGTAATGTAATACTATATTCTAAGGTATAGAACAACAAGCAAACTTAAGTAAAAAAGAATTTTTAAAATCTTATAAAACATGATTTAATAGCGGTGCGGGTCGGTGCAGTTTGGAAGAAAAATAGAAACCGGCGGATTGATAAAAGTGTCACTAGAATTTACCATTTTTCTTGCCAAAAACCGGCGGTTTGATTGGCAAATAATAACGAATTTGCCTTGGCGGTGCGGTTTTGACGGTTTCGGCGGTATTATGCACACCCCTAGTAGTGACCCCGGGGCAAAAAAAAAGAGATAAGGCTTAGCGTCAGACATCACACGCACTCAACACTCTTTTTTCTATGACACACTTACACTCACATCACTCCACTCTCTCTCTCTTTCATACACATCCACACACACTTATAATAAATAAATATAATTAATTTTATTCATTATATTTATTTTAATAAAACATATATAATTTTTAATATATATAAATTTTATTTTTATAAAATTAATACCAATAAAAAGATATCAATCACATTTTTTAAATGAGACCAATATTAAATATATATAATAATAATTTATAATAATAATAAATAATAATTACTCTGTTTGGTTTGGTTATATTTTTTAATATATATTTTTTAAAATTATTAGTCTCATTTTAAAGATAATCAAACCAAATAGAGTAATTGTTATTTTTTATAGACGAATATCAAATATATGTAACAATAATTTATAATAATACATAATAATCAAATAAAACAGAATGATTATTATTTGTTATTATAAATTATTATTATATATATTTAATATTAGTCTCATTTTAAAAATATGATTGATATCTTTTTATTGGTATTAATTTTATAAAAATAAAATTTATATGTATTAAAAATTATATATGTTTTATTAAAATAAATATAATGAATAAAATTAATTATTTTTATTTTTATTTATTTATTATAAGTGTGTGTGGATGTGTGTGAAAGAGAGAGAGAGAGTAGAGTGATGTGGGTGTAAGTGTGTGTGTGTGAGAGAGAGAGAGAGAGAAAGAGAGAAAAGGGTGTGAGTGTGAGTGTGTGTGATGTGGGTGTAAAATTAATTATTATTATTTTTTTTTATTGAAAGCGTGTTTTCAAAGCACGTTTTCATGTTGCACGTTTTTTAATTGCGTTTTATTAATTGACGCGATAATTAGTAAATATGTGATTTATAACTGCGCGACCTTAATTAAAAGCGCGTTTTCTAAATACACTTTCATAATTTTGTTTATTTTGTCTGTTTGGATCGCAAAAATACTGAAAGCGTGTTTAGTAAACACGTTTCAGCTTAGTTTGGAAAATTTGACCAAACTAGACTTAGTTTGGAAAATAAGTGTAAGGGCTTGGTTTGGGGAAAGCCCCTAGATTTTGGGCTGAGCATGTATAAGATTAAGGGGCTATTATCTCTAAGTGGTGGCAGGAAAAATAAAATATAAATTTAAGAAAAAATTTATAAATTTAATTATTAATATTTATAAAAATTTTCGTTAATTTCTAATTATGTTTTCTATACCCCACTGATGTGATATTTCCCTTAAGATTAATGAGAAGGTTTGGGATATTGTGTTGAACAACTTAATTTTGAAAAGATAGTTAAAAGTTATTTTTGGACTTTTTAATTTTTTTTGTGAGAGAGGGAAGTAGGTTAAAAGCTAAGAAGTGACTTTTAACCCACTTTCTAAAAGCAAAATAGGTTAACTAGGCCAAATAAGTTAATCACCGAGTAAGCTGATAGGCGGTGTGGTTTGCTGTGTGCTAGGTTGAGCTTAATCGAGTCTATGGCCTCGTTTGGGGAGTGGCTATTTTAGCCAAAAAGTCAAAAAGCCAACTAAAACTAGTCACATCACCTCTCTATTTTTCTGCACATCTTTTCATAAAAAGTTAAAAAGTTATTAAAATTGCCTATTCCCAAACGAGGCCATGCAATGGATGATCCGAGTATCATGGCTTAGATAAAGCAATACACTTATGAGTGTAATGATTGAGCTGAACTGTAAAACAAGGTTGGTTATCAAAAACACAAACCGCTTTGGCTAAAATTGGTGTCAATTAGGAGTGACTGATTTGTTCAGTGAAAGAATGCTATCTAGTGCAGAGATGTGTACAAGTACTCTAAGAAAAGTATTATCTTTAGGTATCGAAAGTCCAAATGAGGCAGAATCATAGGTAGGGATGGCAATTTGAAACCGGCCCGACGGGGATCCCCGATCCCGACCCCGATATAAGCGGTTTTTCCCCGAAAAATACCCCCGACGGGGAGGGGACGGTATTTGAAAATTAATCCCCGATCTGTTCGGGGCCGGGGACGGGGATAAGTGTCCCAGCCCCGTCCCCGGCCCGGCCCCGTCCCCGTTCCCCGGCCCGGTTAGTCCCCGAAAGAAAATTACTAATTTACCCCTAGATATATATATACACACACAGTAACCAATACCAAACCAAACCTCATTCTGTCTCTCGCCTCTCTCTCTCTCTCTCTCTCTCTCTTCCTTCCCTCTACTCTCTCTCTCACCCTCGCCGGTCGATCTACTCTCTCTCTCTCACCCTCGCCGGTCGATCATCACTGTTGCGACGTCCACAGCATCGTCCACAGCCACAGCCACTGTTGATGCGAGTCCTCCGTCGTCCACAGCGAGTCCTCCGTCGTCCACAGCCACTGTTGCGACACAGTCACAGCATCGCGATGCCGATGATGCTCTTGGATCGACGATCAGATGATGCTCTGTGGCGATGATGCTCTCGGATCGACGATCAGATGATGCTCTGTGTTGACGATCAGATGAAAATCAATCTCCGATGATGCTCTGTGTTGATGATGCACAGACTAAGATCTGTGTTGGTGTTGATGAGGTTTCTTTTTTATTTATTTTTTTTGATGAATTTATTTATTTGTTTCTTTTTTGTTGATGAGGTTTCTTCTAAGATCTCCGACCAGATTTCTTTTTTATTTTTATTTTTATTCTGTTGTTTATGTCTCTCTGATGTTGTTGTTGATCTTTATGTTGTTGAAAATGTATGTGTGATGTTGTTGATGTTGAAAGAAATTTAGGCCGGGGAATGTTCGGGGTCGGGGAAACCCGATCCCCGATCGGGGGCGGGGATGGGGAGAGTGGTAGGTTCCCCGTCGGGGATCGGGGCCGGGGACGGGGCCATGTTCACCATCGGGGATCGGGGACGGGGAGTGTGATCCCCGGCCCCGCCCCGCCCCGTTGCCACTCCTAATCATAGGAGGCAGAATCTTACATTAGCTCAAATAGTCCAAAACTAGCTATAAAAAGAAGACAAAAAGGATCATAGGAGGCAGAAAGGTGTAGTTTGAAAAGTGGAGTTGGTTTTTTGATTTTTTAATTTTTTTAATTATTTTAACTTGAGTTGAAAAACTTGATTTAGAAAGAATTTTTTAATTTTTTTGATAAGAAAAGAGTATAATGATTATAGGTTGGATGTGATGTTTTATTTTTTGTAACTAAAATAACTTATTTTATCTTTTATGATTAAAATAATTAAAAAAGCCCCAAATAACTCTTCCCAAACGGAGCCTCATAAAATTCAATCGATTTCTACTATTCAAGTAGGCCTATACACTTTGCTTTGTGCATTCGACCTTGGAAATAAGGCTGGAGGCTAGTGTCAGGAGCTGTTTATTGCGGAAAAAATTGATTCTTTAAAAATCTTATAAATTTTTAGGATGCAATTATGTAATTAAATATACATTTTAGTATATTTCTCACATTACATCAAACAAATGAGTTGCATTGCAATTTATAGAAGAAATCACATGGTGTAGAATAGTAGAAAAATTTATTTCTACTAAATAGTAAATACATTTATTTACTTATTAATCAAAATTTCCAAATGCTATTCTATTTCATCCTCAATTCAAGCCTTTAGACTATATTTTAGCATTTAAATTTCACAGATTTTTTTTTCTGCAAATTTTTTAACGAAAATATTGACTTGTTTGTGAGAAGAAAAAATATTATCTAACATATTTTGTATAGAAACTCATGGACAAAATATTGAAAACTGTTAACTAATCGGAATAGCTTAGTTAGCTATTATTGTACACTCTCAATTCAGAGGTGGGTATATGATTAGACTATTTCGTTATGCTTAGTCACTTTCTCACTTTGATCCTTATACTTTATTTATTTTTTCACTTTAACCTTCATATTTCAAAATTTTCTCACTTTACTCATAAAACTAATTTCTATTAAAAATTAGATAGAAAATAACTAGTTGACAGCCATGTAGCATAAAAACATAAATCAACTAACTGAAAAAAAATAATGGAAAAATTGCAAAAAAATATAAAAATAAAAATTCAAGTTTAACTTTGTAACAAAATAAATTTTAAAATTTAAATATATATATAATATATATATATTTTTGCTTTCAATCAAAACCATAAACCAACTGCCACAAAAAAAAAAAAAAGTTTTTAAAATACTAAAAAATAATATTTTAGATATTTTATATAAACCTACATTAAGTTTAATGACTAAAATATCATTTTTTGGGTCAATTTTACTTAGTTTATGGTTTAAATTAAAAACAAATGAAAAAATTTAAAAAAGAGTCCAATGATGGATTGTTTAAACTTAACTCGGAACTTAATAAATTTTAAGAATATATTCAAATTTGATTTCCTTAATAAGCCTATTTCAAAAAAAAAAAAAAAAAATTCAAGCTCCAATAGTTTAATTATATATATATATATGCACGTGTGCATATGGTATATAGTATAGGACTTTCAAACCCGGTCCAAAATGATTAACAAATTCTCGTATGTGTGCAAACTTGATTTGTTATAAACCAATCTCAAGTAACATGATATGTTTTCACAATGTATGCACAAGTCAAACTAAAGCACTACTATCATGCCTCTTTAAAATAAAGTTCAACAATACGGCGGGATACGTATCAGATATGATAAAAGAAGTATCCTATTTAATTTTTTTTTTTTTAAATTTGGGATACGTCAGGATACTTCAGGGATACGGTCAGGATACTTTCAGAATACGGTGGGGCAAAAAAATAATTTTAAAAACTTATAATGTGGGTCAAACTATAAAATAACAAAAGTAAAGTAAAATAAAACAAAAAAAATAAATCAACCAAACCCTACCTAGGTTGCGACAACAGCAGCAAAGGAGGAGAGGAGAGGAGTCATCTCTATCAACCAACCAGCAGCTCATCGAACAGCAGCTCGTCGATCGATCAAGTTCATCATTCTCTCTCTCTCTCTTTCTCTTTCCCTCTCGCTTGATCTTACTCTCTTTCCCTCTCGCTCGATCTTACTCTCTCTCTTTCTCTCTTTTCCTCTCGCTCGATCTCTCTGGTCTAGATGGACAGATCTCGCTTGATCTGACTCTATTTCTCTCTCTTTCCGTCTCGGTCGATCTCTTCCTCTCCTTCTATCGCCTCTAGCTCTCCTTTTCGATATTTGTAGACTGTAGACTGTAATGCAACCTGTTTTGGCCCCATTTGATATACATTTGATATTTTTTTTTATTAGTATGTCTGAAACCTGTTTTGGCCTATTTGGTATCACATATATATATATATATATATATATATTAGCTTTCATATTTATAAAATTTTTGATTATTAGTTTAAAAGATTTAAAATAAATTGTAAATGTGTTTGGTTATGAAAAAAGTTGAATCTATTTGGCTAAATAAATTGTCACATTTTTTTTTTTTGTGCAAAAAATATAAAAAATGTCTTAAAAAGTTATAATTAAAATAAATATGTCACTTTATTTGTTCATACATATTTAAAATGTCCTAAAAATTGTAAAAATAATATTTTTTTATGAACGTATCCCCACCATATCCGTATTCTAATATTTCAAATTTTGTCGTATCGACGTATCTGTATCGTATCGTACCCGTATCCCATATTCGTATCCATGCTTTCTAGCTATCAACCAACCACCATAAATATATAAATAATATAAGAAAAAATTAATCATCTTGTTTGATTCTAATTTTTGAACTCAAATTTTTTTGAAAATTGATTTTTTTACTTTTCGTATTTTTTAGTGACTTTTTAGAATATTTTAAGTAAATTTTTTTTAACTTTTTAACCATGACATACCTAAAAAGTAAAAAATTATTAAAAAATATTTTTAAAAATCAATAAGTACACAGGAATACGAAAATGTATTGAATTTTTTATATTTTTTTATATATAGTGATTTTTTTAAAGATATTTTTTACAAATATTATATTTTTTAAGTGTATGTATGTTGGGTATATTTAAAAACTAAAATATTTACTTCAAATATGAAAAAAATTCAGTGAAAATAAAATATTTTCTGAAAATAAATTCAAAATTCTGAAACCAAATTCCAACGTTTTCTACATATTAAATAATTTGATTAAATTCAACACTTCCATTTAATAAATATCAAAAAAAAAATTAAAATTCATTCTAAAAAACAAAAATTTAAAAATTTAATTTTTTTTTATTGTTAACACCATACTATTTTTCAACCGAGTACTGCTATTAGTATCCCATCAATTATTTTGAATCCCCTATTTTTCTAAAGCCCCACTTATAAATTCTAAAACCCTTTAAAAAAAAAATTATCCTCCCAAATAATACCAAAATTATCATTGTGGAAATATTTAACCCATTCAACTGAATGCACATCCCCACACCCCAAAAAGTCTCTTTCTCAAAAACCCTAACAAAACTCACAAAGGTGATTACTATGTTATCTCTACATACTTGTTCATGACTTGAGAAAATAAATGTTTGGTTACTTGTTCCCAAACAAATAAACAATGTCCGGACTTATATTCTAGAATTTCGGTCATATAGTCAAAAGTTCAGTTCCAAAAAAATGGCAAACAATTTTTATTATTTTTGTCATTTTTTTTTAAGAAACTTACTCTTATAAGGCTAATCTTCTCTAAGCTAAGAATATCATCAAAGTTATGAACTTCTTCTGAACTTTTATTGTTGTACTCCTCTCGTCTCATGGAATTGTAATTGCCGAAAAAACTTTTACTCATTGTCATTGTTAGAGAAGTGTAGGTAATAAAATAATTGTCGCCATTACCACTGAAATTTTGTCACCAAAACATTTTTAAGGTTTTGAGGGTAGGTAAGTTTTGGAAAGATGATGATGGATGTGGGTATTGTCATAAATCCTAACTCATGATATAATCGGTATATGAGCTCAGGGGTGTTTTGAGAAGATGGTTAAAAGTTAATTTTTTGACTTTTTAAAATTTTTTTTGACTGATTTATGTGAGAGGTGATATGACCTAAAATAAGTTAAAAGTTGACTTTTAATTTTTAATTCATGTTCCCAAATCACCCCCTTAATTATGAGATAAGACATCACAAAATTATTGATATTTTTTTAATAATTTTATTTAAAATTATTATTATAATAAAAAAATTTAAAAATAAAAAATAAAAAATAATAGATGAGATACCAATCATCTTTTCAACCCTTGAGCGCAGGAAAGCTCTTTATAAAGATAGTAACGTCAAACCCCCAACCGCGGAGTACAATATAATAATTATTAATGATAGGTTGTTGGATAAGTTGCAAGTATTGATGGCGAAGGACCCCACTTGATTTTGATTGAAAACTATTTATCCTATAAAAAGCTAATAATTAACTTTGGAAGTGTTACGAAACTTAGAAATATATAAAACATATAAAATAATAAATTTAATACAAAATATAAGTTTATTTTAGAAAGTGATTTTTTTTACTTATTAATTTATTATAAAAAAATGTATAAAAAATAAAAAAATAATATGATTTAAACAAATTAATAAACTGATTTTTTTTTTTTTAATCTTTTTAAAGCGAGACCTAAGTGTGAGGTTGAATTATAATCAATCTAATCGGGAAGAGCAAAAAAATAAATAAAAAAATAAAAAAATAAAAAGCCTAATTGGGCCTAGCATGTAAGGCCTAGATTTTAAGGGCTTTTCCCAAATTAAACCCTTATCCTATTTTATTTCTCAAACTAAGTGTAGTTGAATTTCTCAAACTAAGCTTAAACACGTTTTCAGTATTTTTGTGATTTAGACAAACAAAATAAATAAAATTATAAAAACGTGTTTAGAAAACACACTTTCAATTAAGATCGCACGGTTACAAATCGCGAGTTCACTAATTATCGCATTAATTAATAAAACGTAATTAAACAACGCGCAACATGAAAATGTATTTTAAAAACACGCTTCCAATAAAAATAAATAAATGATTAATTTTACACTCACACTCTTTTTTTTCTCTCTCTCTCTCTCTCACACACTTACACCGACATCACTTACACTCACATCACTCCACTTTCTCTCTCTTTCACACATATAATAAATAAATAAAAATAAAAATAATTAATTTTATTCATTATATTTATTTTAATAAAACATATATAATTTTTAATATATATAAATTTTATTTTTATAAAATTGAGACCAATATTAAATAATATAATAATAATTTATAAAACAATAATAATCAACTATATAAAATGATCACTTTTTTTATTTTAATTCTTAAATTTTTTTATTTTTTTTTTATTTTAAGGTTTAGGATTTAGGGTTTAATTCTTAATTTTTTATTTTTATTTTAGGGTTTAGGGATAAAATTAATTTTTTTTATTTTAGGGTTTAGGGTTTAATTCTTAAATTTTTTATATTTTTTTATTTTAGGATTTAGAATTTATAGTTTAATTCTTAAAAATTATTTTTTTATTTTAGAGTTTAGGGTTTAATTCTTAAAATTTATTATTATTATTTTTTATTTTAGGGTTTAGGGTTTAATTCCTAAAATTTATTTATTTTTATTTTAGGGTTTAGGATTTAAGGTTCAGGAAAAAGTGTAATAAAAAAACATAGAAGATAAAACTGTGTCATTTTAAGCACAATAAAAAACACAATAGCGGGTCACAGTAGTGACCCCGGGGCCAAAAAAAAAAGATAAGACTTAGCGTCAGACATCACACACACTCAACACTCTTTTTCTCTGACACACTTACACCCACATCACTCCACTCTCTCTCTTTCACACACATCCACACACACTTATAATAAATAAATATAATTAATTTTATTCATTATATTTATTTTAATAAAACATATATAATTTTTAATATATATAAATTTTATTTTTATAAAATTAATACCAATAAAAAGATATCAATCATATTTTTTAAATGAGACCAATATTAAATATATAATAATAATTTATAATAATAATAAATAATAATTACTCTGTTTGATTTGGTTATATTTTTAATATATATTTTTAAAATTATTAGTCTCTTTAAAGATAATCAAACCAAATAGAGTAATTATTATTTTTTATAGACGAATATCAAATATATGTAACAATAATTTATAATAATACATAATAATCAAATAAAACAGAGTCATTATTATTTGTTATTATAAATTATTATTATATATATTTAATATTGGTCTCATTTTAAAAATATGATTGATATCTTTTTATTGGTATTAATTTTATAAAAATAAAATTTATATGTATTAAAAATTATATATGTTTATTAAAATAAATATAATGAATAAAATTAATTATTTTTATTTTTATTTATTTATTATAAGTGTGTGTGGATGTGTGTGAAAGAGAGAGAGAGAGTGGAGTGATGTGGGTGTAAGTGTGTGAGAGAGAGAGAGAGAGAGAGAGAAAAGGGTGTGAGTGTGAGTGTGTGTGTGTGTGTGTGTAATGTGGGTGTAAAATTAAATTTTATTTTTTTTATTGAAAGCGTGTTTTCAAAGCACGTTTTCATGTTGTACGTTTTTTAATTGCGTTTTATTAATTGACGCGATAATTAGTAAATATGTGATTTATAACTGCACAACCTTAATTAAAAGCGCGTTTTCTAAATACACTTTCATAATTTTGTTTATTTTGTCTGTTTGGATCGCAAAAATACTGAAAGCGTGTTTAGTAAACATGTTTCAGCTTAGTTTGGAAAATTCGGCCAAACTAGACTTAGTTTGGGAAATAAATTAATATAAGGGCTTGGTTTGGGAAAAGCCCCTAGATTCTGGGCTGAGCAGGTATAAGATTAAGGGGCTATTATCTCTAAGTGGTGGCAGGAAAAATAAAAAATAAATTTATGAAAAAATTTATAAATTTAATTATTAATATTTATAAAATTTTTCTTTAATTTCTAATTATGTTTTCTATACCCCACTGATGTGATATTTCCCTTAAGATTAATGAGGAGGTTTGGGATATTGTGTTGAACAACTTAATTTTGAGAAGATAGTTAAAAGTTATTTTTTGACTTTTTAAAACTTTTTTGTGAGAGAGGGAAGTGGGTTAAAAGTTAAGAAGTGACTTTTAACTCACTTCCCAAAAGCAAAATAGGTTAACCAGGCCAAATAAGTTAATCACCGAGTAAGCTGATAGGCGATGTGGTTTGTTTGTGTGCTAGGCTGAGCTTAATCAAGTCTATGCAATGGATGATCTGAGTATCATGGCTTAGATAAAGCAATACACTTATGAGTGTAATGATTGAGCTGAACTGTAAAACAAGGTTGGTTATCAAAAACACAAACCGCTTTGGCTAAAATTGGTGTCAATTAGGAGTAACTGATTTGTTCGGTGAAAGAATGCTATTTAGTGGTAGAGATGTGTACAAGTACTCTAAGATAAGTATTATCTTAGGTATCGAAACTCCAAATGAGGCAGAATCTTACATTAGCTCAAATAGTCCAAAACTAGCTATAAAAAGAAGACAAAGGCCTTCATAAAATTCAATCAATTTCTACTATTCAAGTAGGTCTATACACTTTGCTTTGTGCATTCAACCTTGGAAATAAGGCTGGAGGCTAGTGTCAAGAGCTGTTTATTGCGAAAAAAATTGATTCTTTAAAAATCTTATAAATTTTTAGGAAGCAATTATGTAATTAAATATACATTTTAGTATATTTCTCACATTACATCAAACAAATGAGTTGCATTGCAATTTATAGAAGAAATCACATGGTGTAGAATAGTAGAAAAATTTATTTATACTAAATAGTAAATACATTTATTAACTTATTAATCAAAATTTCCAAATGCTATTCTATTTCATCCTCAATTCAAGCCTTTAGACTATATTTTAGCATTTAAATTTCACAGATTTTTTTTTCTGCAAATTTTTTAACGAAAATATTGACTTGTTTGTGAGAAGAAAAAATATTATCTAACATATTTTGTATAGAAACTCATGGACAAAATATTGAAAACTGTTAACTAATCGGAATAGCTTAGTTAGCTACTATTGTACACTCTCAATTCAGAGGGGGGTATATGATTAGACTATTTCATTATGTTTAGTCACTTTCTCACTTTGATCCTTATACTTTATTTATTTTTTCACTTTAACCCTTAATATTTCAAAATTTTTTCACTTTACTCATAAAACTAATTTCTATTAAAAATTAGATAGAAAATAACAAGTTGACAGCCATGTAGCATAAAAACATAAATCAACATAAATAGTTTAATTATATATATATATATATGCGCGTGTGCATATGGTATATAGTATAGGACTTTCAAACCAGGTCCAAAATGATTAACAAATTCTCGTATGTGTGCAAACTTGATTTGTTATAAACCAATCTCAAGTAACATGATATGTTTTCACAATCTATGCACAAGTCAAAGTAAAGCACTACTATCATGCCTCTTTAAAATAAAGTTCAACAATGTTCAAATAATTCAACATATATCAGCATGGAAGAAGTTTAGCTTCAATACTCAGATAATCACAGCCAATAAAACAAAGAACAATCAAATTACTCAAACAAAACAATGAAATTAATCAAATATGGCCAATTGTCTTACGGGAAAATTACATATCAGTGGTCTATGTTTACAAAATATTTACAGATTAGTGAAAAAGTTTATAAATATTAATAATTAATTTATAAACTTTACCACTGATTTGTAAATATTTTTGAAAAGATACACTGATTACTAATTTCCCCTTGTCTTAATGGCTTGAATCATAGAAAACATACTCACTTTATGTGATGTTCTCAAAAGTTTCAACAATGAAAGAGTTACGGAGTAAAGAGTAACACCACCATCGCTGCACCTCTAGAGATCAAACAATTACATCAGGCTCAAGCAAACCACATTATTTTCCTTTTTTTCCCTCCAAATGAATCCACCATAAACATCCCACATGGGTATATTTGCTTGAGCACAATCAAATGTACGAGTTAAATATAATAATGAACTAGGATCTTCTATAACTTCCAACAAACAGTTTAAAGCTGTCCCACTTAAAAGTTCAGCGACCAAAACTGGTAGAGCAGTGTCAGGATTTCATGTTTAACTGATATACAATGAAATACAGATTAGACAAAACACTCAGATTGTTTGGGACATCTTACCAAAATCCCGTATCCAATAACATCATTGTTTGAGGCAGTATCTGGAGCGCAGTTTATCAAGCCTCTCCGCATACTCCATTGGAGTTGCATTGTTGCAAAATACATCATCCCATATCCTGTGGAGATCTGTTCGAATAAAAAAACCTAGTCAATTCAACTAGTTTCTCTTTTTCTCCACAGTATGCGGATTGCCACAGCCCCACATATATATATATACCAGAGCATGTGCAACCTATGTCAAAATTATGTTACTGATTTTATGGAGAATATGAAGAAGTGGGTGGTTATTTTAAGTAGGGTGACTGGTATTTGGAAACATGAACTTGGAACTGTTTTAAATTTCTACGGATTGTGTGACCGAATATAATGGGTTGTTGAGAAATTGTTAAAGATTGTGTATGAACTGGGATTTAAAAATGAGATGAAATGGCCCCGTGTAATTTTATTGTTTTATTGGTCAAACAAAAATAATATAAAAAGAATGGCTATTTTTATTTGATTGGGAGGATAATTTAGGCATGTGAAAACCTCACGGGCGACACCAAATGATTGTTTATTTTATATAATAGTACACACACACATATACATATATATATATTTATAGAGAGAGAGAGAGAGCTGAGGACGACTATTCTTCTTGTTTAATTATATTTTTTTCCTTAAACAATTGGTAAGAAACTTAAAACCATCCAGCTAGATATGACGCCATAACGAAGATATTGAGCTGCAACTTTTTACGATACTTGTATGTATATATATTTTCAAACTTCTCACCATATGTCGCATTTGACTCGCTTTGTTAAATGAATAACAACCCTGGCCTCTTCACTTTTATATTCCAAGAGTAGAATTCAGTATAGATGTTTGCATTTAACCAAGCTCAAGTATTAGATTTATTACTGCCTGAGGTAAATGACACCATGCCTGCAACAGTATGAATCCTTTTGCTACTTTTCTTTGATGATTGAAATGTGCAGTCCATAAGACAAGCAAGAAAAACAAAACTAAAGCAGAGGCTAAGTTCAGAATTTGGTTTGCTTCAAGAGAAACATACCTAAGATCAATTGGAACCATGTATATAAAGTTTTCCGGCTTTAGTCTTATTTTATGATATTTAGGATATGTATTGCTCTGGTTGGTTTTCTATGTGATTTTTATTTTTATAGGCCAGCAGTCTGTTGATAATTTCAAGATTTTTGGACATTATAGGGGTCATCCATGGGTCATATTACCGGTCAAATTATGCTTCGCCTTTTAGTTAATTTTACACAAGTCAAAGTTTACTGGTCTCCAAATTTGCCTTTTAGTTGGTTCTATATAGGTTTTGGAAGTCAAAAGTCTTGGTTTCTAAAATGTAAATCGAAGTAATACTAGAGTTGGGAGATTTAAGTTTATAGTTTAGACAAAGCCATGAAATCTTCTACTTAAGCTCCATTGTGATTACATGATGCAATTCTAACCCTAGGTATTTGATGCTTTTCAGGTTCTAAGCATGATGCCTAAAATTTTATCCTCCTCTTAATTAACTTTATTTGTCCTTCACTTTAGCCTATAAACAAATTTGTTTTAACCTTACACCTAACCCTAGAAGTCCTATTTCACAACCTCAATCCCTTGCTAACAACTATTGAACCTTCGTGCCTAGAGGAAGACACAAACAACTGTAGTTACTGTTCACAGCCCCAAAACAGTCTCCAAATTCTCTCTTCTTCCGTTGTTAAACTAATGAAATCCTACCCCTTTCGAAACCCTAAAATCTTCACATTTTAGTACCTTTTCTAGGCTCTATAAACCGACTAAAGTCATCCCTAAAACAAGAGTCGTTTGCTGCTGCATCATATTAATTTTGGGCTCACTACTTGAAGGAGGGTGTATCCTGTGCCCATTTTACATCATTGAAGAGCCCATCCAAAACCATGATCATCTTGTAGCACTCACAATCAGTCTTCGATGGTTTTCCAAACTATTCCATCAATATTGTATAGCTTACAGACTTGCCACTACAAATTTCAAACATGATTACAATGTAAAGCCAACGGCATTGTCAGGAAAACATTTCATTTACTTGTATAATAATATAGATGATTTGTACAAAATATAAAATATAGATGCTATACAAATACATAAATGTTACAGCTTTTAAAAGTACAAAGATTATTTAATAAAAACATACCAGCTCTATCTGTAGATGAAAGACACATCATGATCGTGTCAAATCTCGACACCTTGGCTAAGTTTTCTAAATATTTGACAGCCAGATCCATTTCTTCACTGCAAAAAAAATATATATATACATATATAAAACCATGAGAACCTTTTGCAATTGATCTAACAGGAGTTGATATATTTAAGACAAAATTATCAGAAGAGAACTGATCTACTTACGTGAAAAAGGTGGCAATACACCTAATAATGTCAACTAGCATTGGAGCAGACATGGCATTTTTAAAAATCTGTGGTACTGCAACTGGTGATGTCACCTAATCATGCAAAAACCAATAGTCAGGTGGGCCAATCAGAAGTTCATCAAACTGAGGGGACAAAATAAATAAATTGTCAACTGATATGCAAATCAGATACTTTGCATTCTCAAATTACAAGATATGTAGTTGTTTCTGGTTCGAAGGTGATAGCTACACAACGGGTAGCCCTCCCCCTAGGCAAATGTGGGAATCGATCCCAAGTTTTTGGTATCACACCAAAAGACCTTTTTTTTTAAGGGAAAAAAAAAAAGAAGAAAACAACAAGAGACTTTCTAGCTAAGCTAGCTGGCACCTTCACCAGCTATGTGCTTGAGTTGAATATGAGAAAAAAGCAATATGTACAAGCTTGCAAAGTAAGATCATCATTGCAGACCTTCAACAAACAAGCTTGTAGAGTACGATCACCAGCAAGTCCTCGCCAAGAAACCTCAAACTGATAAGCTGAATTTGGCGGTGTGATGTTTTTTGCAGCTTCAGCCTTGGCAAGAGAAGCTGCTCGAGCAGCAAGCTCCTGCACTGATGCTTTGAGCTCTTGCTTTTTGTGATTTTTCTATGAAGAATTATAACAAGGAACAGTGTCAAACAAGAAAACAGAGAGAGAACTTGCCAAAAGATGAAATGGGAGCAACCTCAGCATAAAAAATTTCATGGAATGCCATACAACAGCATATTATAACTTATAAGGAGTATTCTTACACTTGTTCATGTTGAAAACATTCCTCCCCGGTAATATAAAAGCTATTCGGATCTCTAACTTGCCGGTAGTAAAAAAATTTATTAATTAAATTTGTAGTGATATAAAATATATTTCAGACATCACGAATTACAGCCACTTGAAAATGATAATGGACGAACTTAGTTTTTATTATATGCAGTTCCATATTTAGACAAGGAGGGATGGCCATTCATATTAAGTCCTTGGTAAATATGGTTATTTCCAAATTGCAAGTAATCAGTTTTAGCAGTCATCCTCTATTATCTGTTCCACAATATATTTCATTTGCTAAGATAACGAGCATAGCAATAGAAGTAAAACAACAATTGTTATCTTAGCCACAACAATAGAAGTGAAACAAAAATAATATTAAGGAAAGAGGAAAACATAGATAGTTAGCAGCTGTGGTTACAAGGGCTCTTGCTAACCCTTAAAGAAAACATGGGATGGAAACAAGAAGGCGTCCAGGAATAAAATGATTTTCTCTAATTTTAACTCAGTGGAGGAGAATTGTAGTATTCTAATTATGGACATTGTTAAATCTGTTAGAACCTAAACATTCTTCACATTCATTGCCTACCAGGGAGAAGAAAGGGATAGAAAAGTAAGGGGATTTTAAAAAAATTTGTGGACGCAAGTACCAATTTTGCATCCTTCTTGAATCAAATAGAAGACAAACTTCTATAATTAAGCAAGGATCTAAATATAAGACCTTAGAGCTCTCCAAACCAGAACTCTGCACACCATCTTCACAAGAGGCATTTGCTTCTTGTCCTTTACTTCTCATACTTTTGTTTTCTATTTCCTCGATAGACATAGATGTCTTTGCAGGAACTTGTCCATCACTGTCCTGCCAACAGCATTTGGAAGTTCAGAAATAAAATTGTGGCAACAAACAGTATACTCAAGAAGTTTTTACAACTTCAAATGCTAAGGGAAACACAAAAACATGAAAACTCCATTGTTCTCATCATCTCATGATTTCCATTTACCACCCTGTTCTCTTCTCAAGTACATTGCAAGCAATTAATTCAAGAAATCAGGTAGCCTCATGCATTCAAATAACAGATGCACTAAAAGGTAATCTTGGGATTTTTAACCCCATTGAGTAAGCTGCAAGGGTATCATACATAGCATCTTCAAGATTAGGTACTGTACCTCCTGTGGAGCCAATATTTTGGCTGATGGAGGGACAACAAGAAGCCAAATTATAGAACAAGGTTGGTTTGGGACAGAACACTTGGGCTCCATTTGGGTACATGGATTTCAAATGAATGCATTCGGTAACACTAAGGAGTATAACATCTATTTCACTATAATATTCTAGTTACAGATTTCAAGAATGGATTTGAGAGTTTTAGATTAATGGATTTGAAATAATTAAGTGAACATGGTTATTTGAAATCCTTCCATGAATGATTCTACTTGTATAAAAATATTAACAAAAAGCATCTTTCCTATCTCTATGCATCCCTTTCTTTACAATTATCCATCTATACATCCATAATCAACCTTCTTACAATTTTATGAAGTTGAACATCAAATCCCTTCATTTCAAATCCATGTATCCAAATGGAGCCTTAGAATATTTCAAAAGTATTCCAATATCATACACATCACAATAATAAAAATAGAAAATACCAATAAAATACACATAATAAAAGGAGATGTTTTCTTAGATTTCTTCGAGAAGCAAATAGGGATTCAACCTATGCCCATTTTCTAGTTAATGGTGAGTTAAATTTGTTGGAAGAAGAATAGGAAAAAAATTATCCTCGTAATTCAAACAACCAATCTATTGTTTTACAAAATCTCAATAATTTTAAGTTTTAACATCTCAAATGAGCCAACAGGCAATAAAAAAGTCATATTTTAGTTAAGCAGATATGAAAAAAACTTTATTACAACATATAAATATATATATATATATAATGTGATATGCATATATATATAAAGGAAATGTATTGTAAAAATAAAATTGAATAAGCAAATTATAGGGATTTTGTTGAAAAAGATAAGAGAGATAGATAACAAACAACCTTCAGGTGGTATATATATAATTTTAGAGGGGGCAAATTGAAAGACATTTTCAAAATTTTAGGCTAAAATGTAATTTTGAAAATGTAAGGAGTCCTTCATTGGATCCGCTAGAAGTATTTCCTGCCAAGCTCTAACATTATCGGATTTTTTCAGTAAATTATATTTGACTGTTACAATGGAACCTTGTTTTCTACTGTAGATTTGCCAAAGAAACACGATCCAATCACTATTATTTTCCATTTGCAATAATTTTTATTACAATTACCAAATCAACTGATTTATAGGATGATAGACAACATCAGCCAGGCATAAACTTTGCATTTATGAATATAGTCCCAAGAGGGGTTAGAATGGCAGGTCCTGCTCCTTGGGAATACATTAAACATAGGAATAAGTTTCTCATATACGCATTTTTCCTTCTTTTTAGCCTTTCCAACAATAAGCAAATCATAAGTAAACTATTTAGAGTGATCACAAAGGAAAGACAAAACAATTTGTAATTTATACCTTGTTATGATCTTCTTGAATTGCAGCCGTTACCATTTTCTGCGAACTTCTTGATACAGATTGTACAGCCCCAACATGTTCGTTCACTTCCACCTTTGACTTTCCCACTTTCTGCACAGAGCTTCTCAATGCTCCAGATGCCTTATTCAGTATCTCCTGTAAAAGTTAGTTTTGAGTGACTGCTAAGGAGTTGAATGAGTGCAAATTACAATAGCAGTAACATAAAACACATACAGTTATCCTTTTGCTAGGTAGCTTAGTGACAGGCCAGGGAAAGAAAAATCAGAGAAGAAACACGGAGCATCTTATTAATTCTAAAAGAAGCCACACAGCATCGGCTCCCCACATATATGGAGCAGATTAAAGCTTAGCTTAAATCCCACTTTTTTTCATATCTTCTGTAAACTCTACCATCCAGGTATAAAATGGCAAGACATTTAAACTCTCTGTCCATTGAATTGATAAACCTCATATCAACAAGGGAATAACACCATATGCATTTCCAAGCTGGTCATCACAAAGACGGTATACTTATGGTTCCAAACAGACAAGCAAGGATATCAAATATTACCATTTTTTTCAGCACAACAAACACCACAAGCATCCAAGCAAGAATATTCACATATTACCAATTTTTTCAGCACAACAAACACCATAGAACTCGTATAATTTTACATTGAACACTAGCAAACCCATTACAAAGAGAACTCAGTAATTTGAAAATATTTTGTATATATAAAAAATCAGAAATTGAATCATTCATGAAGTAATTAAATTTACATTTGATGTTCAATTTCCCAGCTACCCCAACATGCCATATAACACGATGGTATCTAGAAAAGGCTGGTCGGTAGGTGGGAATTCAAGCTATGATAGTTGTTAAACCTGTGGAGCTCCACCCCATTGCACTTATTGCTGCATCAAGCTTGACTCAAAAATATATTATTATACTGAGCTCCACTCCCAAATTAAAATTGTGCATTGAAGTCCAAATATCCAGCTCCATGAAGTGAGAAAAACCTATATAAAAAGAACTGTATGGTAATGCGATTCATACAGGCAATGCACCTATTTCCTCGTCATGGTTTCATAGATCCACCAAAGTTCCAGTTAGCCAGTGTATAGACAACATCTCAAGCCATGGGCATTTACAATCGCCAGACACACATTAAGATTATCATGATGAGCCCAAAGTAGGTTCTATGCTAAAATTTAGAAGCAACATACGTCTGGGAGTGGTGAAGTTTTTACCTTCTCATACAAAGACTTGGTTTCAGTGTACTGCTTTTTGATCTCCTGGTTGTGAGGCTCCAGCCTCAGGGCAAACTCAGCATCTGCAGTAAGCTATACTTATCAAATCAGAAATACTAAATGATCAGAAAGGATTCAGTTAATCAATAATTTCAACAAAACAAATATTTGAAGGAATTAAATACCCTCAATTGATTCTTTAAGTTTTCCAAGTTCTTTTCTAGCTGTTGATCGACGTGAATAGGCTTTGATGTAACGATCATCTAAATTTAAGGCCTCCGTGCAGTCATCCTCAGCCTCTTGGAATCTAATGAAAAAATAAGAAGAAGAAACTGAACATGTCAGGCTTCACAAAGATGAATAGTGCCCTTTACAACCTTCGCTCTTCAGCAAAATGACTGACCTAGAACACATACAAACAATTGAACATTATTAAAATTTCTGGCCGTTTGGAAATCAAGGTCTGTGAAGATATGGAAGAGCCCTTCTTCATACTGACAACGCACGAGCAAGTATTCAACTCAGAGCCAAGTTCATAAACTGATAAACAACAAAACATGAGAGTACAGTAAGCATCTAATTACTCAGGCTTTTGTCTCACGTTGCAGATACTATCAACATTGACATCAAATTTTAGATAAATTTACATCTGATAATGAAAATATATTAGTGATGATTTTTTCACAAATGGAGACCTCACTCGTGTAATAAAGCTTAGTGACATTGCTAAATGAGAGTGGTCGCAGCCTCTCCGAGTTAAAACTGATACAAGCAGTTAGGCTACTTTGTATCACAGGCAGACATAAAGTATCACAAAAGGATGAAAAAGATACATTAAGAAATCTCCATTTGGAAGAAGAGAAATGTATATGTGTTTAAGAAATAAGGTCTACACCAATCCCTTGAAACATGCGAAAGAATTTTCATAATGCCCAACATTAGATGACAAAGAGTGGTAGGCAGCTCATAGAGAATTGGAACCCTCATCATGCAAGTGTTAATTACTAAAGTAGATGGAAGTTTTGAGGTCAAATAAGGCTTGGGTACAGGTGGTAGCTGAAACTTGAAAGCAATAAGAAATATTTGATCGCTTCTATGATGTTAACTAGTCAATATTTGTCCAGTTATCTTGAAAATGGATCATACTGAGGCAGCAGCCTTTCAAAAAGAGCAACTGACAAGTCTCAAGATATGTTCAATTTTGAGAATGCAAGGAGACGAGCATTTCTTGACAAGGCAAGGGAGACAGCTTTAAATATAGGATTTGACGCTTCAATCATGTGCATGAAATTAGCAACTAGGACAATGGTTTTCAGATCAAGTGCGGTCCAAAAGTCTAAGATACTAGCAAATGGGTGAGAAAAGCACCAAAGTTTTTAGCTGATATCATCTGTAGCATCTGTGCGCCATTCCTTTACTGTTTCATAGAAAGTTTATCTTCTCATCAAAAAGAAGAAGGGAAGTGTAATTTAAGAGAATACAAAGCTTGGGTGATGATTATGATATTATCACCTTTTATATTAATCAATCAATTGTTACAAAAGGAAGCCCTAAAGCACTGATTGAGGAATCACATTTTATATTGATTGATTGACTAACTGATTAAGGAATCACAATCAATCACTTACAATCTAATCTAAACAAGGAAACAAGGAAACAAGGAAATATTCTAACACTTCCCCTCAAGTTGGTGTGAAGATATCTTGCATGCCCAGCTTGCCTAGAATGTCATGAAATGGTTTACTTCCAACTCCGTTGGTGAAGATGTCTGCAAGTTGTTTGCCTAACTTTACAAAAAGAGTACATATCATGCCGCTAGTGAGTTTCTCCTTGACAAAGTGGCGATCAATCTCAATATGTTTTGTCCTGTCATGTTGAACAGGATTGTGAGTTACGTTGATGGTAGCCTTATTATCACAATATAGCCGCATAGAGTCTGTCTCGCCCATCCCTAGATCACTCAACAACAGTCTAATCCACAAGAGTTCACACACATCTTGTGCCATAGTTCTAAACTCAACTTTTGCACTTGATCTAGTCACCACATTCTGTTTCTCACTCTAAGTAACAAGATTGCTACCCACAAAGGTACAATATCCTGATGTAGATCTCTTATTAGTTATTGACCCTGCCCAATCAGCATCTGTATAGGCTTCCACTCTGAGGTGATTATGTTTGGAAAAGTAAAGACCCTTTCTAAGAGAAGATTTCAATTACCTCAGAACTCTCATAACAGCCTCTAAGTGAATTTGACGAGGAGCATACATAAACTGGCTAACCATACTGACAATAATAGCAATATTAGAACGAGAGTGAGATAACTAAATGAGCTTACCCACTAGTCACTGATAACTCTCCCTATCAACAGCTGTGCCTCCTTCATCATCACCAAATTTCAGATTAGGTTCCAGTGGGGCATCACAGGCCTTACATCCAAGCATCCATGTTTCCTTCAAAAGGTCAAGAACATACTTCCTTTGTGAGATGAAAATTCCATCTTTGAAGCGAGCAACTTCGATTCCTAGAAAATACTTCAAGTTCCCCAAATCTTTGATTTCAAACTCACTAGCTAAATATTTCTTCAACAGGGCTATTTCCTCATTATCATCGCCTGTAAGCACTATGTCATCGACATAAACAATGAGAGCTGTAGTCTTACCACGTAAGGAATATTTCACAAACAAAGTGTGATCTGCCTCAGTGTTTTTAAAGGCTCAAAGCGCACAAAGGCGCTAAAGGTCTCTTGGGGCCTAGGCGCAAGGCGAGACACGGGCTTTATTGAAGCAAGGTGCACAGTCTTAATAAAAAATAGACAAATTAACATAAAGTAATCATTTATAGTACTACGACAATTTTTTTTAAGATAAAAAGTAATCAAGGCAAATAATAGAATAATTCTCAAAGTCATGAAAGTACATATTACATAGCATTCCAATTTTCAAAGATAAAATAATCTACATGCAACAAAAAAAAAAAAAAAAAAAAACAAACAAACACTAAATATCCAAAACATGAATATCCAACAAATACTAATATAAGTCTTAACATTTCAAAATATCAATATCATAAGAAAGGTTAGGTTAGGTTAGGTTAGGTCAGGTCAATCAATCGTCATCCTCAACATCAATGGCAAGCAAACCGTCATCTTCTTCTCCATCAATTGATTTATATCCCTCAACATCTTCCTCCTCTATGTTATTTGAGCCCGCCTCCTCCTCATCTATTAATTGAAGTGGAGTTAATCTTGATGATTTAGATATCCTCAGTGCCTTTCAGCATGAACTTGTTGCTCTACTTGCATGACTACTTTATTCTAATCCAGAAGCTCTAGCAACAGTGGCCCACGTCAAGCCGCTATCATCATCAAACACTGGCTCATTATCTTCATCTGATTCTCCATCTATCCTTCCAAGCAACCACTCATTGCTTTCATCAATATTTTGCAAAGATATGGGATCAAGAGTGTTACGCATGTCATAACTAGATCTCAATGTTCTATTATATTTGACAAACACCAAATCATTGAGACGTTGGTGTTCCAATCTATTTCTTTTCTTGTTATGAAGTAACAAGTATTAGAAAGATATTAAATTCTATATAATGAGAATAAAAAATATTTGAATTTACCAAAAATTAGTTAGAATGTTAAATACTCATATGTTCAAATACACTCCAATTTCGTTCACAACCCGATGTATTACATGTTCGGTTAAAGACTTTTATGGCATAAGTATGCAAATTTGGGGTTTCAGAACCATATGATGCCCACCAATCAGCTGCAATAATCACTAGTTAGAAATAATTGTTACCACATATTGAGTTTGACTAAAAGTATTACTAAAAATAGAGTCTATAATATATTGCCCTTGTATTTCTTTGCCTAATTACAATAGGCTTGCCAAAAAGGCTCTCAGCCTTCGTATAAATACTCATCTCATTAGTAATCAAATCTTGAACAGCGACATCTAAGACCAACCTTTGCATGCATTCATAAAACCCATTCCATCACTTCATGATCTTTTTGCACCTCTAACGCTTTTGGATAAAAGAATTCTGGGTTAAGAAAGTACAGAGCTGCATGTAAAGGCCGACGCAATTGGACATCCCACCTTTTGTCAATGATTTCGAAGATTTCATTATATTTCTCTTCTTTATGATCAAACGAACTTACAATGCATTCTTTTACCTTATCCATTGCCTTATAAATATATCCCATGGGAGGTTTCTTCTCAGTATCAACCAATCTAAGCACTTTGACGAGAGGACCTGAGACCTTGAAGGCAAACACAACATTATTCCAAAATGAAGACATCAACAAAGTTTGTGCCATTCTTTTATCTTGTGGCTCCTTTGCCCATTTGCTTGAGGTCTAGTCTTCGGAGGTGACCATCTTTCTTAAATTGTTTTTTTGTTGATGCATCCTAGACAAAGTCAAAAAGGAGGTTGCAAATCTAGTTTTTGCAAGCTTGATCAAATTCTTGAGATTTGTATAGCGCCTCATCATGTTTAGCAAAGTAGGGCGGTTATAAATGTAGCCATGTACTGCAATACCCCTTTCAAATGTCTTTTTCAATCGGGGTATCTTGAAAATGTCTTCTAACATTAAGTCCAAGCAATGAGCAGCAAATGGTGTCCAATACAAGTTTTCATACTTGGCTTCCGAAAACCTCCCTATAATGTAACATATAATTATTATTTTTGAGTTTTTAAATTTTAACTACAAAACAAACTATGAGTAAACAATTTTGAAGTAAGGAAGGAGGAAATATTCTTACCCGCCAACACATTAGCTACAGCATTATCAGTGATAACTTGCACCACATTCTCTTTTCCAACTTTCTTCACAAACTTGTCTAGTAATTCAAATAGTTTCTGTCCATCCTTTGAATAGCTGGAAGCATTAACTAACTTAACAAACATGGTTCCTCTTGGACAATTCAATAAAAAGTTAATCAATGTCCTCCCTCTCTTATCAGTCCAACCATCAGCAATTACAAAACACCCATATTTTGCACAGTCCTCTTTATGATTCTTCATCAAATCTTCAGTATGTTTCACCTCTTTTTTGAGTTGGGTAACCCGCACATCATGGTAAGTTGGTAGCTTCATACCAGGACCATATCCAATGGCTTCAATCATTGGTCCAAAACTCTCATAATTTACTGCATTAAAAGGGATACCAGCATCATACATCCACCTTGTAAATCTTTGCACTGCCCGAGCTCTCATTTCTTTTTTGTAAGGATCATTCTCATCAATTTTTGTTTGCTTCCCTTTTGCTTGGTCTTTTTGATTTTTCACCACTGATTCAGGTTTGGGTGTGAAGTAAACATCTATAGGCCCTTTCTTTTTGGCCTTTTTAGGTTAAATTTGGATGAACCATGGTTGCTACTACTTATCAATTTACGGCGTGGATTGATCTCAATAACATCATCATCTTCACCTTCACCTTCCATGTCCATGTCATCAAAATCAGGCAACATATTCATTTCTTCTTTTTGCGTATTCTTTTTGGACATGAACTCTCTAATCTCTTCTTTTACATGAGATGGAAACTTTGGGCAGGCGATGACATTCCTATAACCTCCCACAAAGTGTTGTTTCACCCGATAAACACCTCCATTTGATATTTTGCCACAAAAATTACATTCTCACTTATTTGAGTTGTTGCCACGCAGGGTCTTTTTTATTACTTTCAGATGTCATTTCTATTACACAACACAACAAATAAATGAAATACAATTTCAGTATAATGTAATGTGTGTGATGTGATGAATTAATTATTTATAAAAAAAAATTTCCTAACAAAGACTCAACTGTGATTATTGCAATTTTCACCGCCATAATAAGAAGTATAGAGACCAAAGAAGAAGAAGAAGAGAGAGAGAGAGAGAGAGAGTCGAATTCGAAGAAGGAAAAAAAAAAAAGAAAAAGAAAAAGCAAGAAGCAACCAGTGAAGTAGAAGAGAAGGAGAAGGAGGAAGAGAAGAACAAGAAGGAGAGAAGGAGAGAGGAAGAGAGAGTTGAAGTCGAAGAAGCAAAAAAAAAAAAAACAAGTTGACCTGCGAAGAAGAAAAAGAAGGGAAAAACCAAAAAAAGCAACTAGCAAAGTAGAAGAGAAGGAGGAGAAGAAGAGGGAAAAAAATTCATCCAGTGAAGAAGAAAAAGAAAAAAATTGAATCAAATCGATTGGAATCACCCAGGCCCAGCAGCAAACAGCAAAAGAGAAGAGGAGGAGAAGAACAAGAACAAGAACAAGCAGCATTGACTTGAATCGAAGTCGAAATCGAAGTCAAGAGAAGAGCCCAAAGGAAGAGACGACACAGATATCTTCGATAGATTAGGGATTCGAGTTGTATACTTATTTGGGTTGAGTTGTACTGTATGAGTTGTAATCCTATGTGGTTGGAGCCTTTCGAAAACAGATCACAGTGTTAGATCAGCATCAAAAACAAAAAGAAAAAAGCCCGCGTAGGCGCAAGCCTTGCGCCTTTCGACGCCTATCCAAGTCACGTCCAAGGTGCGCGACTCATCTAATGTGCCTCGCCTTGAGCCCCTTCAGGCGCACTTCATGCGATTGGCTGCGCCTTGCGCCTAGGCACGCTTTTCACAACACTGATCTGCCTAACTCTATTTGAAACCATATTTAAGCATTGCTTGAGGCCTCGTTTGGGAATAGACTTTTTTAGTAACTTTTTGACTTTTTAATTAAAATATGATGTAAAAAACACTAGTATGTTTGGGATGACTTTTCAATTTTTTATGAAAAAATGTGCAAAAAGTAAAAAGTAAAAAGAAAAAAGAATCTTTGACTTTTTGGTATAAGATGTTGGCTTTTTGATTTTTTTAATTATTTTTTGGCTTTTAGGCTAAAAAGTGATGTTGCCAAATGAGGCATGAGTGGATTTCTCAAACCAAGCCCTTAAACTGTTTGAGACCATATAACGACTTCTGAAGTCTATATACTTTACTCTCTGTCTAATGATCCTCAAAACAAGTAGGAATGTCCATATATATCTCTTTTTCTAGATCACCATGTAAGAAAGCATTTTTTTTACATCAAACTGATGAAGTGGCCAATTTGAATCAACTTCTAGGGAGGGAAGTATTCTGACTGAATTCATCTTAGCCACTGGTGCAAAAGTCTCCTGATAGTCTACTCTATAAGTCTGAGTGAAGCCTTTTGCCACAAGTCGAGCCTTGTAACGCTCAACGGAACCATTTGCTTTGTGCTTCACAGTATACACCCATTTGCATCCCACCAGTCGTTTGCCTTTCGGTAACTTAATTAATTCTAAGTGCCATTCTTACGAAGTGCTTTCATTTCCGCAATCATGGCAAGTTTTCATTCAGAGGTAGTGAGAACATCCTGAAATGTTTGACATTACTCAAGATCAGTAATGTTAGGAATAGCAATATCAGTAGACTCAAGAGAAACAAGAGGTTCAAAGTTACCTGGACTCTTGTCAGAAACAAGAGATGGCAATGGGTGAACAGACGTGGTCTCTTGTATTTAAGTAACTTTCTGTCTGTCTTTGTCCCTGACATAAACTTGCTTTTCCCTGTCCTTGGTGGCATTGGATTCTATAGTCCCAGTAATAGGTCGTGCAAGAGCAACTGGTTCCACTATGGGAGCAACAGGGACAACAGGAATCTCTTTACACCAATGCTCTCCCTGAAGGGATGACTATGACACTGGAGAAGACAAGAAGTAGGACTGGGACTCAAAGAATGTGACATCTATAGACATAAACCACTTACGAGAATGAGGGTAATAACACTTATACCCTTTTTGAGTAAGCGAGTATCTGAGGAAAACACACTTGAGAGAGTGAGGGTCCAACTTACCACAAGTAGAAGAATGATTGTGGACAAAACAAACACAACCAAATATTTTAGGGGAAATGGAAAACAAAGACTTTGAACTGAAAAAGACTTGAAGTGGAGCTTGTTTTTGCAAAACCTGGATAAGAAGGCGATTAATGAGATAGGTTGCGGTGAAAACGGTCTAGCCCTGGTAGGAGTAAGGCACGCTCACAAAAAAACACATGCAGTAGGCCATATCAAGAAGATGACGATTCTTGCACTCTGCAACCCTATTTTGTTAAGGGATATTGGTGCAAGATGTCTGATGTTTAATGCCATGAGTGGAAAAATAGCTCTCTAACCCGAATCGATATATTCACCCCTATTATCAAAACACAAGATTTTGACAATGGCCCCAAACTTGGTACAAATCATTTTATGAAAATTTTGAAAGAAAACCTCACTTTTTTCTTTCAGAAGATACACCCAAGTAGTACGAAAAAAATCATCGATAAAGGTAACAAATCATTTATGGCCTTTTAAAGACATAACATGAGTTAGACCCCACATATCAGAATGTATTAAAGAAAAAGAAGTTAAACTTTTATTGAGACTTTGAGCAAAAGAAGCTTGGTGTTGTTTGCCAAGTTGACAAAACTCACAAAGAAACTCAGACACATTATTGTTCGTAAAAACAAACGGAAATAAACGCCTAAGTAAATGAACAAAAGAATGCTCAAGACGCCGATGCCACAACCATAAATCCTCATTGGTGGTTGGGAACTGGATGGAATGATTAAGCAAGCTTGTTCGGTTGATCCAAGAAATAAAGACCATTTTCTGCACTACCACTGCTAATCGTCCTCCTCGTGACAAGGTCTTGAAAAAGACAATGAACAGGAAAAAAATGTCACACTACAGTTCAAATCCTTAGTAATACGACTCAAGGATAGAAGATTAACAGAAAAATTGAGAACGTGGAGCACTAGAAACAGAGGTAAGGTAAGAATGACATGAATTAAACCTTTCCCAGAGATAAAAGAAACAGTACCATCTACAATCCTAACTTTGTCTTGACCTGAAGAGGGCTTATATGTTGAGAAAAGGTTAGAAGACCTAGACATATGATCTGAGGCACCAAAATCAATAATCCATGGCAAAGACTTATGTGAAAGAAAAACACAAGGAGAAGAGGCTAAGTTAATTGAATGGGAAAACTACGAGGAAGATGCACTGGGAGCAATAGAAGACCAACAGGCTAGCAAATGACGCAAAACACGCTCAAGCTCAGGAGAAGTCACGTTAGATAAACTATTAGAAGTCGGACCAACTGAAGCAAAAGTAGAATCAAGGGTGTCAACAACATTAGACTGATGGGCCCGTGGATTAGAGCCACGTTCTCTAGATTGGCCTGATCGACCGCCTCTAGTACCAGACCGATCACCCAGAATCCCTGATGGAGCCCCATGAAACTTCCAACACGTCTCACGAGTATGCCGCGGCTTGCAGCAGTAATCATAGAACACAATATCCTTCTCTGAAGGATGGGAAAGAGGTAGTGACAAACTAACCCCATCTTGAGAAAGAGCATAAAGTAATGCTAAAAGGTCTCCAGTAATTGGTGGTAATATAACTGAACGACGACTCTTCTCATTTTGTACATATACAAAGGCCCCTTAAAGAGATAGAAGAACATCCCTACCAAGGACATGACTTCGGACCGGATCAAACTCCATATTGAGGTCTTACAAAAGCTTGAAGATCCTCTCCTATGCAAGAAACTTCTGGTAACCAACTGAGTCAACTGTACAGACAGGTTTGTAATCCAGGAGATAATGTAGGCATTTCCAACCATTAGTTAGAAAGGTGTAATACCGGAGAACTATTTGATCCCCCTGTACTGAGCGTTCAATAGATCGGCGTAGTTCAAAAAACAGAGAAAAATTCCCTTTTCGAGAATATGTAGCAGGGGCTGTTTCCCAAATATCCATGGATAAGTAGCCTTCGCTAATCTCAGGAACCATGGAATGAATAAGCCACTCCATGATTAAAGAGTTGGTAATCTCCCATTAGTCATAGCTAGGATCCGTAATACCTGATGCTTGAACTCTTCCATTAACATATCCCATTTTCCACCTACTCTTCAGAAAAAGTGTCGGACATTGAGACTATGAAAGGTAATTTTGACCATTAAACCAAGCGGTGGTGATTTTAAGGCTAGGGCTCAGGTTCTCAAATGCAGTAGTCATAACTGGACTGGAACACTCCCCTTTAGATGGGTGAGAAGTAGTGGTGGATTTACTAGTTAGGTCAGCCATAAGAACTCTACAATTCCAACCCAAAAAACTTTGCATGACTCACAAGAATGGAAAAATGAATGGAATGGGCTGGAACAAGCAAAATCACATACAGAACACTATGGGAGCATAACAATCAGATTAATGGGTCATCTATGGACCCAAAAAATAATTCAAATACGGAAAAAATGAATCTCCAATCAAAACAAGTGCTGAACCGTGTTCAAGAAAATAGAGGAAAGAAACTTAGGGCAACAGAAGATGGCTAGTCCTCAAACACTCATCCACAGGAGCTGAAATACATAGAGAGAGGGTAGGATAGCCCTCACAAGGGTCGACTAGGCCAGAGGGGCCTTCGGCTAAAGTCGAAACAGCTCTGTGGGACCTTGGCTGGTTCCGACAGAGACTTAAGAACTAGTGGTGAGGATGGGTGGCGATAGGTGATGGCTGGTTGGTAGCAATAGCTGTGTGAGTGACAGTTTTTAGGGTTTTGGCTTTGATACTATGTAATTTGAGAGACTATAAAGCTTGGGTGATGATTATGATATCATCACCTTTTATATTAATCAATCAATTGTTACAAAAGGAAGCCCTAAGGCACTGATTAAGCAATCACCTTTATATTGATTGATTGATTGACTGATTAAGGAATCACAATCTAATCTAAACAAGGAAACAAGGAAATATTCTAACATGAAGAACTAACCTTCTCATTTTGAGATAAGCCATTGCCCTATTTGCATAAGCTACTGCAGTTGGTGATAATGCAATGCTCCTAGAATAGCAGTCAACTGCTTCTTTAAATTTCTTCTGTTTAAAGTACTCATTACCCTGTAAATTGACAAACAATGCATGTCAATATCGACAACATCAAATTCTACAATTGAATCTTGAATTAAAAAAATTTACTCAAATAGAAGAAATCATACCGACTCCTTCTCTGATGTAGCATCAGGAGAACTCTCTTCTTTCATGAAATCACCTGATAAATGCGTGATTGAATCATAATTTCTTGAGTAATCATATTGTCTTGCATTACTAGAATTATCAGACATGGGAGCTTTTGCCATCGGTTTTCTGTCCTCATCAACTACTCTTGTCTCCTGAGCATATGACACCGTCAAGGATAACCATCAAATTTTATCACATAGATTTACATACAATCACATCAATTGTTCTATCTCATAGTTTCACAAGTGAACCTCCATTTGTAAACACGTTCTTTGGTCAGAACTCACAAATAAGTTGAGTCACATTGTTCACAACATCTGTGTCAGAAGTTCCAGTAAAATTATTGATTTAAAAAAAAATAAAAAAAGTGTACTTGTCACCAAGGTTAGTTTGATAAGCACATAGTTCTTTAGGAAAACAAACAATGAAGCATCAATTATAAACTTGTGCTCTTTAAGTTTTGATGAAATTGCATTCAACACTCCTAAGAAGCACGGATAATTCCAAGAAGGTGTCGTGTCCATGTTAAATACCGACACTAGTTGGACACTCCTTGATACACGTCTCGAACACTTGTTAAGCATGTCCATTGCTTGAAAAAAAAATTGTAATTTAAAATTACTCAAGATCTAAAGTAAAATATAAATAATGTAAATTTATATCAATTAATTCCTCATCTTTAAATTTTATGAATTTTAAAGCTCAAGACTTCCTTTTTGTTTATGAATTGTGCTATCCAAAATAGATATATGATTTTTTATTCGCACTTCTTTTCCAATATGCATAATGTGAAATATAACTTCTTACTATTTTGATATAATAAAATATTGAAATATTTGTAATGTAAAAATGAAGAGATAGTTATTATTTTTATTCATATATATAAAAATATTTTTTTTGACAGAGAAAAATGACAAAAAAAATATTCTTAAAGGCGATCCACTTGATTTGGACATAAAGCTTAACTTTTGTTTGGTTTTTGGTATATATAAATATTTTTATTTGTTATCTTATCCTTGTGGTGTCATATTGTGTCCTTTTTCTTTCCTTTTTTTAAATTGTCATGTTGGTGTTACCATGCTATGTTGTATTTGTATCATGTGTTTGCATCCATGCTTCTTAGCAGCACAACTATGTAAGCGAGACCCAAAAGAAGGTCATGGCAGATAGTGAACTTTTTTAGGGTTATATTTACTTAACAAAACAATGAAGGTCCTGGTCAGTTTCTCATTTAAATTGAAGTGTTACTATTAATAACGAAAATCAATAAATTTAAGGGTTGTATAATTACCAACTTTTCCTTGTCAAGACCTCGTGATTTTAGTTTCTTGTCTTTGTCATTAAGCGACATCTCCCAATCCTGCAAGTCGTTCAAAAATCCCTGGAAATCCTGGTAGATGGAACAGTTCCAAATAGAAATTATAGCATGCAAAAACAAGTACTTTCTAATTTATTCATGCGCCAGAAGTCTTTAAAAATCACTTATTTGAACCCTTCACATATCCAACAAAATGAGATGAGCATTACATTTCTTTCATTATAACTAGCTTGAAATTACAAATTGATGCATTAAAATCACCCTGACAAAATAAAGAGAGATTTGCTTGCATCCTTCTAATAATTCAAAAAAACAACACAAGTTCAATCTAAAAAAAAATCCATTTGGTTGATGAAAAAGTATACAGTATAATAAAAAAATTTGATTTGATTTGGAAAAGGATTTGGGAAGGGAAAATGAAAAAGTACGTGAAATGTGAATAAAATATATATACATTTCACCTAATTTCACACACCTTTTCCTTTCTATTTTCAAATCCCTTCTCAAATCCCTAATGTACGAAACTAAAACTACCACAGTTAAAACTAAATTGCCAAACTGGGCGTAATTTTTTCATCTGTATTTCCTCTTGGAAACAGTAAAACAACATGAAGGACAACATTTCCATTGGTTTTTCTTTCTGCTAGTTTTCTGAGCAACCAAAACAGCTCATAATTGAATGCTTATCTATACTATTATAAAGCAAACAGCACGGTGCTGTAAACGAAGCCGGCTCACACAGTTTCTACTTTGAGTAGTTTCTAACCCTATTTAGCTGTTATTAATTCATAATTGCCAATCTAATTTTTTCACTCGCGCACAATAATGTGTGCCAACACTATATACACACAGATAGAATCAAGTACAATTTCTTCAAGGATTATAAATACCTAACCTAGTAACAGCTCATAATTGAATCAAATTTCTAAACTAATGAGTTAAAAATTCAAGAGTCTTTGAACTGCTCTACTTGTACAAATATATGCAACACACAAGTCACACTGAAGGCAAACAAAACAAGGAGCAATGAGAGAGAGAGAGAGTGTGTGTGTGGAACCAGAGCTTGATCGCGATCATGTTTGCTCGAAGCCCTAGCCATTGATTTTGAGTTCACGAACGCTTTCGATGTTTCTAGAATTCGAAGAGGGGAGGGCTTTGATAGCGAACTTCGACAACGTTTTGTAAAGAGGGAATCCTGCACCCTTTACGGTTGTCTCTATCTGCACGGCACATCTACCTTTTTGTGGGAGTTTCAATCTCTTAATTTAAATTTTTTAATTTTTTAATTTTAAAAAAAATTCTTAATATTTATTAATTTCTCTCAACTCTCAAATCTTGTCTTCATAATAATACTTTAATGCATTAAGAATAAGTATATGAAAAATTTTTTGAAATCTAATACATGTGAATTTTTTGAAAAGTCCCAACACATATAATTATTATCCCTCATAATAACACTTTAATACATTAAGAACAAGCATAAAAAAAATTTCTTGAAAAGACCAACACATATGATTATTATCAAAATATTAAACTTTAATATAATATAATATAAAAAAAAGACATTTAATTCCTTAAAAAATCTAACACATATGATTATTATTAAAATATTAAACTTTAATATAATATAAAAAAAGAAAAAAAGAAGACATTAAAAAATATATATATTTAAAAATCGCCATTCACATATATAGATAATTGTAAATACAATCCGTGCATAGCACGGGTGATATGCTAGTACTATATATTAAGTAAAAAGGGATTTTTAACCCCAAGCCTTGTGGGAGGTTCAATCTCCCAATCTAAATTTTCTGATTTTTTGATTTAAAAAATAAAATAAAATCTTAACATTTATTAACATCTTCCAACTCCCAAGTCTTACCCTCATAATAATCTTAGCATTTAGTAACTTTTTGGCTATTTGGCTAAAATATGAGCTAAAAAAAACTAGTATGTTTGGGATGACTTTTTGACTTTTTACGAAAAGATGTGCAAAAAGTAGAGAGAAAAGAGAATCTTTGACTTTTTTGTATGGGTTGTTGACTTTTTGGCTAGTAACTTTTTGGCTTTTTGGTTAAAAGAGAGGGTTCCCAAACGAGGCCTAAGAACAAGTATAAAAAAAATTCTTTGAAATCCAACACATATGAATTGCTTAAAAAGTCTCAACACATATGATTATTATCCCTCATAATAACACTTTAATGCATTAAGAACAAACATAAAAAAAATTTCTTGAAAAGTCCAACACATATGATTATTATCAAAATATTAAACTTTAATATAATATAATAAAAAAAAAGACATTTAATTCCTTAAAAAGTCCAACACATATGATTATTATCAAAATATTAAACTTCAATATAATATAAAAAAGGAAAAAAAAAAAGAAGACATTTAAAAATCATAATTCACATATATAGATAATTGTAAACATAATAAAATAGGAGGGCATTCATGTTTACACATTTTTTTTTATAAGATCTCCTCCATTATAATAAGATAGTATTTTATTTCTCTCATCTTATAATCTATATATATTATATATTATATTATATTATATATTATATATCTATCTATACTATACATTAAGCAAAATGAGGTTTTTAACCCCCAAGGCCTATGAGAACTTCAATATCCCAATATGAATTTTCTAAATTTTTTATTTTTTATTTTTTATTTAAAAAAAATCTCAGCATTTATTGATTTGGTCAAAATCTCCTGATCAGTATTTATTAAATTTTTTCAATCCACATGTCTTTCCACATGTCTGCATTTATTGATTTGGTCAAAATCCCATAATCAGCATTTCAAATCCCATTATACAAATAATTATAGATACAATCCATGTATAGTTACTGCAGTACCTTTTTCAACTTCTCCCATATACTATGGTTAGTGATAAGATTGTTAAAGTATTTTTATAAAAAATCTTAAAAAACATAATTTATATATTAAAAAAAATCTAAAACAAATATAAATATTTATAATTATCCCGTGCATAGCACGGGTGATAGGCTAGTTTTATCAAAAGACAAATCATTAATTGATTTATATAGAGATTTTTATTGATAAATCTCATTTTTAGAAGTGTTTTGATTTAAGAAGTTTATGAATAATATGTATTTATACTTTTATTTTATACAATTCTTTTTTTGATTTACGTTATTTTTGTAGACTCTTATATCCTTATATTTAATATTAATATTTAATATTGGGAGAGAAGAGAGAAAGGAAAGGACCAAGGGATAAGAAATTTCATATACAAATTAAATAATATTGATGTTATTGTTTTATATTATTATATAATGTGAATATATTTTTAATTGGCAACACATTAAAAATAATGTGAACATTCTCTCTCATCTAATGTGAACGTTCACAACACCTTTTTGAAAAATTCTCTCTCATCTAATGTAGTGATGTGAACCTTTTTATTTTTAATTGACGACACATTAAAAATAACTTTCATTATATTTTTAATTGACAACACATTCTTATTCATAAATGTAGTGATGTGAACGTTTACAACATGTGAATATTCTCTCTCATCTAATGTAATGATGTAAATGTTCATATTCATATGTTTTAGTATGAATATTCACATCATATAATTGACAACATAATGACAAAAATTCATTTCAAATTAATGTGAATATAATGATGTGAATATTCATTTCAATTACATGATGTGAATATTCACATTATGTAGTTGACAACACAATATCAAAAATTCATTTCAAATTAATATAAATATAATAACGATCAAAATCCTGATGCATGGAAAGTACCAAAACATAATGACAATCAACATTAATAGGAGGCAGGAGAGATTGAGGGTGTTTTGGTCTTCTTACTTTAAATAGGATCTAATGGAATAGTAAAAAACAATATGGGTTGAATAGAATAAAACTTTTAGAAAGAGAATTTATCAAAAAAGCTCCCTATATTTTTTATTACAATATTAACTTTATGTAAAATGATCATAAAGGATAAAGGGTTATGATACATATCTTTTATAAAATTACCATAAAGGATAATAATGAATACAATACATACTAAGAATCTCAAACGTTACTTCCGTATCTTCTTTCTCAAGAATCTAAAAACTCTGAGACAAAAACCAAAAACCTTTAAAAAAAACGATCAAAAAACATCATATTATTAAAGATTTTGATTGAACTAAATGATGATGCATCTAACAATATTAAGTTGGAATAATGGAGCAAGGAAAAAGTTAATTTTTCATTTTTTTTTTTTCGTTTTCGTTTTCGTTTTCATTTACTTGTTGGGTGGAAACCGTTTGTATCCATTCGGTAACCCAGAGTCGAACAAAGTACTCTTATTTGACTATCTACAATCGAACAAATTGTAATTGTTCAATTTAGTAGTATCGAAAATGAGCCAATGATTCGGGTTTTAAGTGCCGAACATACAACAAATGTTCGGCTATAAAAAATCGAACAGTTTCGCTTCGTTCGACTCTGTATTGTCGAACATGTATAACATTTTTTTTCTTGCTTTTTCCAGAACTGTGCATACATGGAATGCAATAATATTGGATCTGAATGTCTTGTTAACTACACAAGTCAATTTATTACTAATGAGGTAGTCTCATGTCAAAAATTAGTTTTTTTTTTTTTTTTCCCGCATGTTTAATAACTTTGGTGAATTTGACATGTAGTTTTCAACATCAAAGAAGAATTGCTCAGTTGGGCATGAGACGTTGGAAGGAAAAATGGTTTTGTGATTGTCATCAAGACATCGGACTATGGTGGTGGTCATAGGACACCAAGGATATATCTTGTCAATAAGAGAAGTGGTCAATACAAACCTCATAAGAAATTTAAAGGAGATGATTCAAACAAAAAATTTGTGAAGATAACAGATACAAATAAATGCGGGTGTTCCTTTGAGTTGAGGGCTCGTAAGTTGATGGCTAATGATGATTGGATGCTAGATGTAGCATGTGGAATGCATAACCATACTCCTGCTAAACATTTTAAAGGACATTCATTTGTAGGAAGATTATTTGAGGAGGAAACATCATTATTAGTGGATATATCCAAAAGCATGGTCAGACCAAAAGAGATTTTGGTTACCTTAAAACAAAAGAATGCTTTGAATGTAACCACTATGAAAACCATTTACAATGTACGTCATAGGAATAATGTTATTGAGAAAGCTGGGAGATCACAAATGTAACAGTTGTTGGGTGAATTAGAAAAGTATAATTACATTGAGCGGCATAGGTGTGACAACAACAAGATGACTGTCACAGACTTATTTTGTGCACATTCTGTTAGTTTAGATTTGCTCTGTTCACTTCCAAAGGTGTTGATCATGGACTGCACATATAAGACAAATCGATAACGTTTTCCTCTTCTTGAGATAGTTGGTGTAACATCCATTGATATGTCATTCTTCGTAGCCTTTGCATATCTCCAATTTGGGCGGATTGATAACAACGTTTGGGTGTTAACTACATTGCGTAGTCTCTTGGATGACATTGCTATTCCTGAGGTGATTGTCACGGACATGGAGCTTGCTTTGATGAATGCTATTGACAAGGTATTTTCTACATCTCGACATTTATTATACCGATGACATATGTAACAACCCAAAAATTTAAGTTGTCCCTTAAATTTTATATTAATATTATTTAATTATAAATGATTTCCAAAAAATAAAAAATAAAAAAATAATAATTTTAACTTTATATTATTATTCATTATTATTTTCTGAGTATTATGATATTTTTATTATATTTTTCTCTATATTTTTCTTGGATCAAAATACACTAAAATACAACATTTTTTGTATAACAAACGATATGTGCCCCCCAAGACTGCTTGCCGTCCATGCCTCATTTACTATATAAATAGCTATCTATCAGCAGAATCATCATCACCAAACTCTCTTATTCTCTCTCCCTCTGTGCTATCTGGTGTCCAAGTTTTATATATAAAACTTTGAGTTTAGTTTGGAGCAGCTAATGGATCGCAGTGAACGAAAGGTAAAAGTTAGAATTAATCTTAAGGTGAGTTATATTATACCTTGACTCACTATAATATATTTTACGAATGTTTTGAGTTACCACAAATTATTTTATATAATTTATGCTTTATGGTTATGTTAATGTTTCAATTACGTAGATTATTTTTTGAACTCTATTTGCTTAAAATGAAACCCATGGATATGTTTGTTTAACTTTTAATAATTATTTGACTATGATTATATAAATATTTATTTTTGAAAAGTACTACCAAGGGAGTCCCATGCCTTGGGAGACTTAAATAACCATTGGCCCTCTGATTAGTCACTTTGCGACCCTTTGTCTGTCATGGATCCACTAACACTCTGATTTCTGGTATGGAACAAAGTGTGGTACTGAGTTAAGCGCTACACTATGATGGGAGCCACCTCTAGAGTTCGTACGAGCCACCTCTTGAGTCTATACACCTTTTATGTTCTGTACCGTGGTTATGATTTATAGTGTGGAGCAAAGTGCTGTACGAAGCTAAGTGTTACACTATGGTAGGAGCCACCTCTAGAGTTAGTACGAGCCACCTATTGAGTCCATACATCTGTTCTGTTCCGTTCTGTATCGTGGTTATCATTATTCTGTTTATATGATTTTTGTATTATATGTCAAATGATTTCCGTATTATATATTTTGTATTTTAATATCAAGCTTTGTTTAGCCAATAATTATCTATGGTAAATTTTATGCCCTTATGTTCTTAATATAATATTTCTCACTCTGCTATGTGCTTATAGCTGTTTACCAATTTTCAGGAAACAATGCAATTCAAAAATAGCTTTTGGAGAATCTTAAACGTGGGGCTGCGGAATAGACACACACAACACTTTTATGGTATTTTTATATGTAAATATCAACCTTTTTAGTCAATAAATTTTGTTGTAAGAGTAGAAGCTCTAATGATTATTTTGGTACCCTCACTTAAATATTTTTCCGCTCGCGTTTAGTAATTTGTTTAAGAATTGGCTGGAGGTAACTTCAGTTACTGGCCATCACGATGCTTAACCCTTGGGTACGGGTAGTGGGTCGTGACAGTATATTAGTAGAAATATACTGGTGAAATGCAAGAAAATATTTGAAAGTAAGGAGAAATGAGACAAGTTTATCTCTTCATGGAATTTCTTAGTACTCTCATTGACTGAGCTTGAATACAATGAACGCCTTGCTATGCTACTTGTGGATTTTGATACATATCTTGAGGCAGTGCAATATGTGTCACAAAGTTGGTTAATTCCATATAAGGATAAGTTTGTTGCTGTATGGATAGATAGTTGTATGCACTTCGGAAACGTTACAACCAACAGGTAATATATATTTATCTACCTTACATTATTGATCATTATGATTTTGATTATTTAAACTTAATTATGTTAATTGTTTCCATTGTACACAGGGCTGAAAGTGCACATGCAAAACTTAAACAACAACTTGGTTCTAACCAAGTCAATTTTGAATGTTCTTGGACCAAGATCCATAGTTTGCTTGAGTTACAGCACGTTGATATTAAGGCATCGTTTGAGAAGAGTTTAAAGTTGTACAACATTAGTTCAAACCATCCCATTTTAGAGAGCTCCAAGGCAATATCTCTATTACTGCATTAGATCATGTCTTAGCGGAGAGTAAGCGAGCGGATGATGTTGGCATTGATGTTTCAGTATGTGGATGTGTTATTCGATGAATACACGGGCTACCTTGTGCCCATGAGATTGCGGATTACATCCGACAGGGTCGTCCAATTCCACTTGATAGCATTAACCCGCACTGGAGGACTCTTGAGATGGTACAAAAGTTGAAGAATGATAAAGTGGAATTGAGTTGTGAACCAAAGTTTGATCTCATACTTAAGCGATTCAATGCATTTGATTATACTATGAAGTTGAAAATTCTGCATAAATTAGGAGAGATTGCAAATTTACAAAGTACTCTTCTCATTGAGTTGGATGTGAAGCCCAACTTTCGAGGTAAGGGCCCTAAGAAGATAGATGTATCTACGCATCGAGATCCATGTGCATTTGAGTTGGTTCAGTCTGGACATGATAGCCACTCACCTATGGGCACCCAGATCCCCACACAGGATTCTGTCAAAGTACATAAAAAATGGCCCACCAAAGAGAAGCTACGTGTAATCATTTTTTACTTACATTTTTATTGATGATAGCTTACATGTTTTGTTGTTCATGTGTTGATGCCTTCCCTGTTGAATAGGTATATCAAACTCGTACAGCTACGACTTATTCATATGTTGATGCCCTCCCAGTTGGATTGAAGCCGTACATACGTCTTATTAAGGATGTAGATACTGATGGCAATTGTGGTTTTTGGGCCATTGCTGGATTGATGGGGCTTACAGAGGCTGAATGGAGTCCAGTCAAGCGTGATCTCCTACAAGAATTGCACACACACAGAGACCATTACAGTCAGCTATATGGTTCACATGACAGGATTGAAGAGTTGACCCATATTCTATCATACTTTAAGCCTAATCTAGGGTATCACCATTGGATGACTGTGTCTGACATGGATCATCTTATTGCATCATGTTATAATGTGGTATTGTACCATTTATCTGCACAGCAATGCCTTACATTCCTCCCCCTACAATCAGTGCCAATATCACAAGTTCAACGGCGTGAGATTGCTATTGGGTTTATTAATGGGAATCATTTTGTCCAGGTATAACATTATGATTTGTGTAATACATTTATTATTTTGTACTGCATTGATCTCATACTTAAAGCTTTATCAATGTAGGTGTTCATGTTACCGGGTCATCCAGTTCCACCGATAGCTACCAATTAGTGCAAGTTTCGTCATTCTTGTGCAGCTGGATAGGGTACTGCATATAATGGCCGAATTGAGCATTTTAAAGAAAATTTTCATTTAGGGGTACCTACTAGAGAGACATTTAATTGTATTAACCTTGATGAGTAATGATGTATGTGAGTTGAGTTGCAGCTATGCAATTCAAATAGTTACCGATACATTTTTTTCCCGATTAGCATTTTGAGTTAATGTAATGCACATGGTACTACTTGTTCATTGCTGTGTATCGAACGCATTAGCATAATACTTCTTTTTCATTACCAAATATTCATTATAAAATAATTTGGTTCAATACTTCTTGTTCATTACAAAAACATCAAAACAGTACTTCTCTTCCATTACAAAAATAACAAAAAAATATTGCCACAAAACTTACTACCTATTATCTACTCATCTCCAACGACTGTATGTTCTAAATGGAATAGAACTAAATCTAGCCTCATCAATTTGTTGACTATGTAGAACATATGTCATCCTCTCAATGGCCTCATATAACCTATCTGGCTCACGAACACTAGCATCATGGCTCGTCTCGATGATAGGATGAGCAATCCCTAGTGCGTGATCAATACACTGGATTAAGAACAAATACAATTGTAATTAGCTAAACGTCGTTAAAAAAATGTAAACAATCTATGCGCAATATTGTCATACCTCAGCATTCTGCACATCATATCGACTATCCTGTGCACATGGGTCAAAACCAGACCGATGTGTGGGGTTCTGGATATATAAGTGTGTGATACTTGTATACCATTACATGTAACCATCAACACAATCAGCTGGACGTCTAACTGGGGTACTCCTCTTCCGAGTAGATAAAACATGATTATCCTAACTCTCTCATATCTGATCAAGATAATGATACATCACTCTATATTGGCCTGTTGTGACACCTCTAACAGCACGAACAGGGTCGAGTGGCGCAGGTGGGATGGTCTGGACCCTACCAAACTGTCTAAGAACCCTTTCAAGATGATAGGGTTTAACTACATCCAAACACTTCAAACAGCCGCTATAGAATGTGATCTCATGACATGGGTGATGTTGATGACAATATCAATATGGATCCCAAGTAACCTAAGAGAGAAATACAAATGAAATCTTGATAAGTGACATGTAATGAGAACACTTAATTGAACTAATATTAATTGTTATACCTTATCAAATGCCAATCTGTTAAGCTCCTCCCGTAACGCCTGTAGGTGTGATATTATTGAACCAGCTTCCCGAAGAGGAGTCCATTGATGCACGTGAGGCAATTGTACAATATATTCCATGTTTTGGGGAGGTCTAAATGGCTGGAAATGCTCATAAATCTATGCCTGCAACAATGTCATGTACCCAGCCATCTGTCGAACAACTGATCTCGTGGCAACTTTTCCACCTGATCTGCCTATCTATTAACTTGAATTCCTTTAACTCTAACAATCTGATTCCAAACAGATAAGAATTACTTTACCTTCCTATGAATATCTTCCTTAAAATAACTATTATTTTCCAATATTTAGTATAGTACTTCTATATATTAAAGAATCAGGGAGCTACTGGTTTATGTAGATTATGTTCGACACTCTAACTTCGAACAAACTGATTATGTTCGACAGTCTACAACTGAATTTTGTAGTTAGGTTCAACACTAAAATGTCGAATAGATCGTTAATGTTCGAAAGAAACACTCCGGACAAGTGGCTAAGGTTCGACAGAAATAGTTCGAACAAATTGTTAAGGTTTGAAAGTCCAGAGTTGAACGGTTTGCAAATTGAAATATTCAAATACAAATCTCATGGCAATGGAAAAAAGTACATAAAATCCTAAATTCTAAGCCAAATGAGAATTCTCACATACTATATCTCTAATGTGGTTTCCAACTGTGATGACAATGAGCACCATCGGCATCTTGAGGAGTCTTCACCACTGTTTTTGTTCGCCGACGTCTTGAGGAGTCTTCACCACTAGTTCTGTTCACCGGCGTCTTTAGGAGTCTTCATCACTGGTTTTGTTCATCGGTATGTAGGAGTTACAATCAAACAGAAAGGAAGGAAAGATGGATTGTGGGTGGGGGTGGAGTGTGTGAGTGAGTGAGTGAGTGAGGGTAAAGATGGAAGATTGTGGGTGGGTTGTGTGAGTAATGGTAAAGATGGAACGTTGTGGTGTGTTGTAATAACCCCGACCCTGATTAGCGCTAATTGGAGCTTAGTTATGCCTAATGATAATTAAGGGGAAATCTGAAATTAATTAGCATATGCATTGCATGAATTATGTGTTTTTATCTGTGCGGTGTCGGAATATCTGTTCATGTTTTAAACTTTAATCTGTAAATTGGAAGCCTTATCGGCGCCCGATTCCGAAATTGACTAGTGTTTTGGACTAATTAGATTTTATGTGACTTAATGGTAGGTTCAATTAAAATTTGATTTAGAACGCTTAAATCTGATTAAATAACGTTTTAATAATGACCCTAGCTTAATTACAGAATTGCCACTAAGTGGACTTTGCTAGGCCATGCTTTAATCTTATAACACTTGATACATCAACTTCATCTCCTTTAGAGACCAAACCGTGGAAGACAAATGAGAGAGGAGAAAACTTGATTCAACAAGGTTTAGCTTAGAAATTGGAGGAATTGTAGGCAACTTGGAGGAATTAAGCTTCTAGACTTGAAATAAGGGTTTAAGGTAAGAATTCATCCTCTCATTCATGTACATGAACTAGTTCTTGCTTGATTCTTGGTTAGATTAGAGTTTAAGGTTGGAAATGGGTTTAGCATGTTGAATTGAAGTCCATAACATGCATGCATGTACATGTTCTTGGCACATGAGGTTGTTTTGTATCAAATCTCTACATGCATGTGCATATTTTTGCTAAAGTCCATGAATTCATCAAAATTCTGAGTTTAACTTTGCTTTAGATCATGTTTTGAAGCTTTGAAATGCACTTGAACTCATGCATGTTGGATTATATCTTGTTCTTGAAGATTTTTGGAGTTGGTGTTCAAATTGACTCACTCTTGGCCCTTGAATTTACAAATTGGCTTTTGAAACTTGATATATTTTGAGTTTAAAGTGTTTTTCCAGAATTTGGGCCCAAGAGGTTGAGTTTTGGGTTGGAGAATGCTTGGTTCGAACTTGGAAGGCAAATCTGGAAATTCCAGAATTTGGCTTCCTCGCTCGAGCGACCATCGTTTGTTCAGAGCTCCGCTCGAGCGAAGAAATGGTGGCTCGAGCGTAAATTTCAAGCTCTCAGAATCTTGGTGCGCGCAGGCGTACTGTAGACACCCCATTTTTGACCGACCTTAAGACTCAGACGTCATCAATTGAGCGCTTGGTGATGTTGCATATTGTGCACGTTCTGAGGTTGCGGAGTCTCGGCTACGAGCCTTGCCTCCGGACTTCCGGACTCTTTTGTGCTTTGCCTCGATTTGCGAACCAGGCTCCGTTTTCTCTATTTCTCTTCCCGAAGGGAGGAAGAGGTCTAGTAGATCATCTCTCAGTGGCCGTAGGCTACGTTTCGTGGTCGTAGGCCATTTTTCCCATTTTGGAGCCCGGTTCCCGGTTTTCGGAGCCGTCAGGCCGTGTGCCTCGGTTCGGGACCGCCTAACCATCTCCGATTGCCCCGGTTTTTGGCATGCATCCTATTTACTCCCTTTCGAGGGACACTGGGGTCTGAGAGACCAATTTCGTGGTCGAACACCACTCCCGGTGCCTAACAGCCCACTTTCGGGGCCCCGAACTGCGTGTTTCGGCTCCCGAACCTTCATTTTACATTTTTGGGCTCCGACCCAAACTTGAGATAGTCATATTTTGAGGTCCTTTTCATGTTTGATTAAGGACCTCTTACTGTTTGACATCTCCATCTGTCACTTGCCTTTTTACCTCTTTTTGGGCCTTTTTGCACGGTATTTTAGGCATACTTGTGGGCTGTGTTGGACTTAGCCATAAACTACAAAGTGCCTTATTTTGAGCCCCTCTTCAACTTTGTTGAAGGACTCTCGGCCTTTTGAAACCCGTAGCTGCCACTTTCCCTTTTGGCCATTTTTGGAGGGAAACTTGAAATGTTTCCCCCCCCTTTTTTTCCCCCCTTTTTCTAAACGTTTTTGCCTATATATACAGCCCTCCAGATCTGTTTTAAGGGTTACAAAATCTGATTTAGGTCTCCTATATACAAGCTCTCTCTCTCTCTCTCTCTATATTCTAATCCTAAAACTCCAAGTTCCTTGCCCCCCTTTCTTCATCACCACCTAGCACCACCACCACTACACCATTTCCAGCAGCAAGGAGGGCCTTCCAGCAGCTAAGAGGCACCATTTTCAGTCCTAGAAGCAGCCAAGGTTTTGGTCTACAAGGGTAAGCACTCATTTCCCCTTTTGAGCTCCATTTTTGTACCATTCCTCTACCCTACTTGCTCACTGTTTTAGGCTCCGACCCTAACTGAAAGGGGCACCCTTTTGAGCTGTTCTTCATCTTTGTTTAAGGGCTCAACCCTGTTTGGGCCCTCCAGTTGGTACTTGTTTCAATATCATCTCATATGCTTTAATCTTGCGTGCTTTAGCTAGCCTATGAGTGATCTGTTTCTGAGCTTGATATGAACTGTGAGTAGGCCTATTTTGAGCCCCTCTTCAACATTGAAGAAGGGCTCAACCATGTTTGGCAACTTTATCATGCACTTGCTTTGTAATCTCTCGTATTTACCGTAAAATTGCATGATTTGTTTGGTCTGTCTAGCTTCTGTTTTCGGCCATCATCAGGTCTGGAAAGAGTCTTATTTTGATCTTATGGACATATTTCATGAAGGGTCTTTGTTGGTTGGATGAATGTTTGGGGTACCTCATGTTATGGCCTATAGTATCCTAGTTCTTGCATGGCATTCTTAGCATATTTGCACACTGAGTTGAGGCGTGTCATCTACTGTAAATATGCATATTTTTGGTCCCTCATCAGTGTTGTAGAAGGAAATTTTTCCATTTGAGCATCGCATATATCACTTGTTTCAATACCCCTCTCTTGGCCCCCGTTTTTGCATGCCATTGTTGTCCTATCTATGCTTACTATTTGGCCATGTTTTGTACTGTAAAAATGCTATTTTGGGGGCTGCCTTGCTACTGTTTTGCATGTCGTGTGCCAATTGTGCATATTTAGTATAGCTATAGGCCATTTCGGGTGCCTAAATTCGCATTTCGGGACTATTCCGTGCATCGGGTGTACTTTGGCCATGATTCGGGACTGTTTTCCCCCACATTTCAGTGCTGAAATTCCATTAGTATGTTTGCATATCATTTGCCATGTCATTTCATGCTTTATGCCATTGCCTCGGTTTGCGTGCCCGTGTGCACGCATTTCGAGGCACTTCATTTTCATCCATCGGCCTCTTATGTGAGTGTGGCTAAGGCTCTCTCTCATGTTAGTGTAAGTCCAATTTGCATTTTAGTGTCATTTGCATCCCGTATGCTATTGCCTCGGTTTGTGTGCACACGTGCACGCATTTCGAGCGTCCCATTTTCATCTTATGGCCACTGATTTTGGCATGCTTGCGAGCCATCCATGTTAGTTTAAGTCCATCATTGCATTGCATGTTCATATGTCATGTTTCATGCCTTGCCAGGCTTTGTTAAAATGGCATTCGTGCCTTGGGATCGGTCCTCGGTTCGCGTGCATACGTGCACACATTTCGAGAATCCCATTTCCCTCTAATGGCCTCCTTGTATTGGTGTAAGCCCATCTTGCATTGTGTATGCTGTGTTTCGATGCGTTGTGCATGTTATGTTGTTAGCATTGTGCATGCCATGTAATTGCCTTGCATGTTTGCATGTTAGCTTGTATGCTTAGGTTGCATGTGCATTGTCATGCCTTGCCTCTTGAATTGAGTATGATAGAGGTTGGGTTTCACTTGTGTGTTTGATGTGCATTTCATTTGATATCAAAGTTGCTAACTTGGCTTTTGGGCCATCATGCATTGAAATGCGTGATTGATGGCCCGGGGGTCAAGGGCCGTGCTCCCTTGAGTCTATTACATGATAGGGAGTGTGTCCATGCATACATTTGCCTAGAAATTCTATGCCTTGCACTGCTGGTCTGCTGTTGCTGTCAAAACTGTCTTCTGCAGGAATTTTGTGCCGACCGGCAGTATAGAGTGTCGACCGGCAATGTATTTATTGCCGATAGCTTCATTTCCAGCCGGTGGACTTTATACACGGCCGGTGGACATTCTATCCAGCCGGTGATGATCCTTAGGATTCAGGGAGCCTGTCCCAGGACTTTTTGCAATTTTCCAGAGAAGCAGGACAGTGAAACAGAGGCAACAGTGGCATGGTGCGGATTTTCCGGGCAAGTCGGATTCGAGCATGCATTATTCGCGCATCCCGAGGCAGGGCTGAGGCCCCTTTCTTTTTTTATATATTGAATTTAATTTGATAATTAGAAATTTTGTAATAATTCATTTATTATGTATTTGGACTGTACTATTTGGGACTGTATATTCTTTTGGTCCCTCCGTGTGAGGGCATATTTGTAATAAGTGTGGGTGAGTGTGTGTATGTCTTTCAATCCCCATTTCTTTCTTCCCTTTTATTTACCTGCTTATGATGGTAGATTAGGGCATATTTAAAATTAGCATACCTTATGCAATGCATGCGTGCATCCATGCATTTGTTGACATACATCAGGCTTGGCACATCATACAAACTGCATCGTACTTTCAATTCCAAATTGAATACGTGATAGTTGTAGCATTTCACATGCCATGTCTAGGATAGCCGAGCCTGCCTAGATTACATCTTTGCATGTGTTGCATTAGACATTTCAGTATGCTTAGGTCCATGCATGGATTTCTAATAAGCTTCTGTTTTGGCTTGGAGTACTAGGTGAGTTTTTATGCTTTAGCATACCACATGCGTGTGAATGTTGTCATGACAGTATGCTTACCATGCGGCTAAGTGCTTATGTGAGATAAACTGTTTGAATGCCTGTGGGTGGAGGTTGGGTTGCTTAAGTTGGAAAACTCATTGAAATCCGTGTTTTAGCCTACTTGCGAGTAGCAAATCCCGAAACATTTTCAAAACGAACGGATATGCAATGCTTATTTCCAAATTAGGCAATCTAGTCTATACTTGTTTGCTGTGCGCATAATGTAGTAATTCTAGGCTAATAATTGGAATAAGAACATGTAATGTTTTCAAAATCGGATATCACGGTTAGTAGAGGCCGGTCTTCGGACCGGGCGAAAGGGGGTGCTCATAGCTGACCTTCCCCGATCGTACCCAAGCTCCCGAGCCAAGACTTTGGTTATGACGGACACGTGGCCTTCGGCACCGAGTCAGGGTTTCCTAAATTTCCCATTTTAAAAAATATTTAGGTGGCGACTCTGTAATCTGGCAAAGCAGTCCATGTTTGGCACTACTTTTCAAAAAATTGTTTTCTCAAACGATTTGCCGGATTTGGACTCTTTGGTTCAAGATTAAGAACCGTGACATTTTGAGTCCTTCGAACTGTAGTGACCCAATATCGAACCGTAACGGAGGGGACTCGCACTCCTCGCCCGGGATGCGTTCGGGGACGTCTACACGTACGCTCGAGCGAAGAGACCTACGCTCGAGCGAGCATCGAGCGAGCATCGAGCGGAAAAAATCAACAACCAGTACTTTTTCATCTTTGCAGATCGCTCGAGCGAAGGAACTCTCACTCGAGCGAACCCTTTGATTTTGCAAGCTCGCTCGAGCGAAGGAAGGCTCGCTCGAGCGAGACCCCTGTTTTCAGCAACTTTTGAAAAACATTTTCTAAGGCATTTTTACACCCTCATTCCATCATAGGCATTCCTAAGTCATGTTTAAGGCTCCATACTAAAGGTTAAGGGGTTAGGGACACACTTAGAATCGTTGATGTAAGTTTTGTACAATTGGAGTGCATGTTTCAAAGTGTGTATCCGTGATGTGTTATGTAGGTCACGTGCCACAACCTGTTTGACCTTTTGATTTCGTCTACGTGTATCAACGCCCACTGTGAGTAATAACTTTGTAAAGTTATGTTCAATGTTATGTATTTTCAGTATACTATGATATGAAATGATTAGTTCTTGAAAAGCTATGATATGTTGGAAATGAATGAATGAATGTCCAGTTTTTCTGAAAAGTATTTGTGGCACCCTTGGTTTCGATAGCCCTCGCCCGGGGGTAACAATACCGTGGCCGATGGCCCTCGCCCGGGGGTAACAATACCGTGGCCGATGGATCTGTTAGCTAATGGGTGTACCACGTATGATCTTATGCAAAATATGAATATGAACATGTATCTGAACCTATATCTGATTTCAAATCTGAACATGCATAAGACCCTGTTTCTGATATGAATGTGTTTCTGATATAAACTCTGTGATGGACATCATTCATTAACCCCTTTACTCTGTTATTATTCACTGGGCTTTCGCTCACAGTTTATTATATATATGTAGGTGAGCCGGTACAAGACCCAGGCCAGAGTTGATGGCCCTCTGTATTGTTGTTTTTGGTCAGCCACCTGTTGTGCCTCCCGAGGAGGTTCCGCCTGAAGCCTGATGCCATGGCAGTTTTGTCTTCGTGCTAGTCAATGTTTGTGTTTTGTAACGTCGGATCTTGGAACGTATTTATGTAAATATTCTGTACATATTGGTGTACTTTGACTGGCATGTTTATGTTTATAAATAAGTTTTGAATTTTCTGTCCCATGTACGTCATCACAGCTCATTGGACCTTGTTTACTTTATATTTGCTTCTGTTAGCCCCTTATATTTTGTTAATGTCTTCAGAGGCCGTAGGTAATTCTCGGATTACTGGCCGGTTACGGTACCAAACCTATAGGGGCGGGTTTGGGTCGTGACATGTGTATTGAGCAAATTGCTTATTTATCAATTTATTAAAGGTGTGCCTTGAGTAGTGGTATGCCTTGAGATGAAAGGTGGTGTGTAAATAGAGGCACCCACCTTTTATTGAGCTTCGACCATAAATAGTACTAATCCAGACCTATCAACTTAGAAATTATTACCTACATATAAACTTCACAAATTTTACATTATACAAATTTAAATTTTACTATCAGTCACCTAAAAAATTTGGATGGATAAGTTTGGAACAATAGAGTTATGTTGGTGCATATTATCCTATTCTAAGGCCTCGTTTGATAAGAGAAGAAAATAGTTAAAAAATTAAAAAATAATTACGGATTGTTATATCACTTTATTTATTTATTTTTTATATATTTTTCATAAAATATTAAAAAATTAATTAAAATTGTCAATTTTTTAGCGAGTTCTAATTTTACTATAAAATTTTATAACATTAATCATAAAAATATGTAATCTTTATAGCTTGGTTACAATATTTTTTATTATATCAATTTATGATGAGTTTGCGCATTTTGTGATCGATTTTACGAAATTTTATAATAAAATTACACATTTCAAAGTGGTGTGTATATGATATACACCCTAAAGGTATGCACACTATAACATTTGTCTTTGTAAAGGGATAAATATTAGAGAGAATTACAAATAAATGAAAAATAAAAAAAGAATTACAAAAAAAGAGGAAAAAAAGTAATTACACTATACATGGAAAATAAAAATAGTAAAATTTAAATTGAAAGCATACAAAATAATAATGAAAAGGTGATTTTTTTTTTAAATTACTAAAATAACCTTCATCTTCTCTATCGTCTACACTCTATTATCTTTCAGTCTTTCTTCTCCTCTAAAATCCTAACTCACTAATAACTCTCTCCAATACTAGAAATCCCTCTTTTACCTCTCTCCTACCAAAAATTCCTTCTCGACTTTCCATCATCGTTGCATATGTTTCCCTCACACTCTTTTATCATCCTCAGCCTCTTTTTCACATTTCTCCATATTTGTAATGACGCCTCTTCTATTCCGTTCCTCTCCTAATATCCTCTTATACCCTCATCTAGTTTTTGAAAGCCTCATTTGGTTTTTGTAAGGCTCTTTAATGTTTGCAATTATGAGAATAGGATAGGGTGGGGTGAAATGAGAAGGAGATGGGGTGGGAATGGCTTGTAGAGGGTGAATGAAGTATTGAAGAGGCTGGGGAGAGTAGGAAAGGGGTTTGTGGAGGTAGGGAATGTTAGACAATCTTCACTGTAATTAAATTAATTAATTCTGTTTTGGTACTAAACGACAAATAGAATATAAAAGAAAAATAGGAAAGGAGAGAGAATGTTTGATTACAAAAATCAAACTAGAAATAGAATTAAATAAATAAAAAACAGATTTTATTTTGTTACAAAAACAAAATTAAAATCTGATTTAAATAAATAATAAAAACAGAAAATAAATAAATAACTTACTTGATTAATATCTTGAATATTATTCTGATCAAGTCCAGTGTTCGACACTGTGTCCTTAAGATAGATTCGTCCTCTCCACGGTACTTTCAGAATATGGACGTCTATCTCCCAGGATGAAATGATCAACAACAAATAAATGCAGCACTACAATTTATTTGTTCAACGAACACACTAAGTGTTTACACTCTTTCTCACAAAAATTAAATGCAACAAAATGAAGAATAAATTTGCAGAATAAAATGGACGAAAAATTGGAATGAATTCATCAAATGAGGGCTGCCTATTTATAAATGGATTGGTGGCTGCTGGTTTTGAATTAAACAGGTAGCATACCTGTTTGAACAGGTACTAAACCTGTTGGTTTGAATTGGTATTGTTTGAGTTCAAATTCAAACAGATAAAACCGAATTTGCACAGATTTGAATCTGTCCGGGTTATTTGAATTTTAAACAGAGTCAATTATGTTCGAGTGGGAGAAAACCGGACTCAATTTTTGAATTTAAATTTCGAAAATCAAATTGGAAAAATTAGAATTTAATTTTAGAAAAATAAATTCAAATGTTTTTGGCCCAAAAAGATAGGTATTGGGTCGGACAAGCCCAACCCAACCTCACACAATGCACCCGCGCCCAAGCCCAGGCCCAGCCCAGCCCAGCCTGCCCGTGTGGTGATTTTTGGATCCAATGGGTCTAGCTCATTTTGCCCATAACCTCTTCATTTTACAAACTTGGGTACCCCTTGGGGCACACCCCAAGTTCCAATCCTAAGCCTTATAAACCCGTTCAAAACTTCCACCAAATCAATGTGGGACAAGCTTTATTCAAACCTTTAAGGATTTTCCACAAAAACTCCATTTCCATGGAGCATACTTTGGCTTCAATTTCCTATTCACTTGGTAATGGTTTTGAGCAACCAAATATACCACGTGAATCACAACGCGACATAGAACGCGTTACCACTTTGACCCGCGAAAATCGACGCTCGGGTCCCACCTAAAAAATAGACCAAACTTAGGAAAAAATTCTGGTTTTACCCAGAATTTTCCTAACCATTTCTAACAGGGAATGCAGGGGAAGGGTAGTTGATGGGCTAGGTTTCAGGAGAAAAGGAAATAAAGAATGGACAAAATAAGAGAGAATGCTGAGGTTATTTTGATAGTTTCAAAAAGAAAATTATACATTTTGATAATTATTTTATATTTTTTCATGTGCAGTGTGTAATAGAAGTCAATTTGAGCCCACTAAATTAATTAGGCCCAATAGTCCAAGGTTAGTGGGCCCGAATTTATCACAAGTCCAAAATTGGTGGGCCCGGATTTATCGCCATCAAACGGGCCGAATTGCTCTAAGCCCCGAAAGGGTTCGGATCCACGAACTTAGAGACTTACTTGGGCTCGGACTCGAAAGGGTTCGAATCCACGAACCTAGAGATCCGAAGCACTTGGCTTCGAACGGATTCAGACGCAATCTAGAAGCCGCTCCATTAATGAGTCCCAGAACACTTGCGGGCTCAGAGCTTTCCGGGATCTACGTACTAGAACCATGGGCGTAATGGAGTTCGAACAAAGGACTGATCCCGAGGACAGTGAGTGGAGATAAATTTACTCTTCGGTTAAACTAGCCTATACCCGGGTCGAGGTGGCACGATCTAGGGGGTCCTTGAAACTCGGCAATATTTGCGGCAGGGCGTTCTCTTGAACTACCCCTGACCCTTCTGCAGCAGACGTCCTCTGGGACTACCCCTGACCCTTTGGGATGATTGGGGCTCATTGGTTAGGTGTGGCTAAGAAGAAGGGTTCGCCGAGAGGTTGATCTCCTCTTCGGGGTTTTTCTCATCCTCGGAAAGGTCACCTCCTCGGATAAGGTGGTTAGAGAGAATATTCCCCATGTGCCTTGCACATGGGCTCCATCCTACATCATGAGGTGCCTACAAATAGCACCCACCCATAGCTTTACAAATGATGGATTTTGGAGAGAAAACTCTTGGGAAAGAACTAATTTTCTTTCTCCATTATCAACCTTGAGAGTGAAAGTGGGAGATCCATAGGAGAGCCTTGCCATTATTCTCTCTCTAGCTACTTTGCCTTCTTCTTCACCCAATCTCTTATCTCCATCATCTCTTTGCTTTTGTGTTGAGACTATTGAAGAATCTAAGCCTCTCATCATCTTCTAGAGAATTCGAATTTTTCTTAAGGATCTTTGAAGATTTTCGAATTTTCCAACAACTTTCTTGAACCCTCTCATATATTTGGCGACTCTGCTGGGGAGGCAGATTGGTTAATGGTCTCAACGAGATCTGGAATCCACACAACTCCAACAAGGATGGCGGGAGAAGATGAAGTTCACCAACAAGGATCCTCTAATGGTGGTGATGACAGGACCATGGCTCCAGATCAACCACTTTTGCTCGAAGCCATTCAAGGACTTCAAAATACTTAGCAAGAGATTCTTACCACTCTTCAGAATCTCACTTACACCATGTTGGTGATGAGTTCTAATTTTGCACCGGCGCCAAACGGAAATCAAACTGGCGGTGGAGTTATTTCCGCTGGAGCGCAAAATCAAATCCAAGGAGAAGTAGGCCCCAGTTAGCCTGTGGCTTATGGCAACACAGCCACAGTAACACATGCTCAAACCACAGTAGGCGGCAGCAGTTTGCTCATGCCCGGGCTCCATGGCGTGCCAAGCCAAGATCCAATGGTGACTAGGGGAGGTTCTGGTGTAATGAATGGCGCTCTGGCGACTGTTGGTGTCCAGGCAAATATAAGGGGCATGATGGCGCAAAAGGGAGCTCTGCCCGTACCTAATCTTGTTACACCACCAGTAAATGTTACTCAAGCACCAAGCGGGCCTCCTTTGGTGTCGACAACAAATTTGCAAGCCCAACCCGGTATAGCTGCGCCGTGCGGTGGACTTTACGGGCCTCAATTCAATATCCCATCACCAACTGGCTTGTCTATAGACGTTGATGGCCAGTATCGTCAAATGTCCTCACCAATGATGAATTCACAGCACCAGAATGGCCAAGTCGCCTCTAGCTCAGTCTTCGGGTCCATAAGTCAAGTTTCGGGAATACCACCATCAAACTCTCTCCCTCAACAGTTTCTCACTCTCGCCGATGTGCAAGCCATGTTCGATCTCGAATGGGGCAAGAGGACTTTACCCTCTTTTCTTGATCCGGATGTCAAGCCGCCTTACCCTATTGAGATGTTGAGCTATCCATACCCTGAAGGGTATACAGTGCCAAAGTTCATCAAATTCGATGGCAAACAAGGAAATGCTCGAGAACATGTTGTGCGATTCATCTAGACTCTGGGTATTCATGGTTCAAACCACGTCCTCCGGCTGAGAGAATTCTCTAAGTCCCTCAGTGACCGAGCATATAGTTGGTATGTTAATTTGGCTCCAAACTCTGTCCGAAGTTGGGAGGAAATGGTTAACAAATTCCACTCCAAGTTCTTTCAAGTGGCGGAGAAGGTGACCACACTTACATTATGTAAAGAAAAGCAGCGAGAGAGTGAAGACATCCTTGACTACATCAAAAGGTTTCAGGACAAGGCTGTGGATTGCCATGAAGCAGTGGATGAGAGTTATCTAGTTCAAATCTATCTAGAGGGGGCATTGAGCAGATACAAAATGTTTCTAGTCAATCACAAGCTACCCACCTTCTCGGCACTAATAGAAGCAGCTCGGAACATTAGCACTCCTCAGGCTCAGGAATCTGGATTTAAAGCCAGTTACAAGACTAGCTTCAAATCGTCTCGTGGACCTATTGTTGCTGCTACCTCTGCCCCCCAAAAGTCACAAAGAAGGGGTCATAGAAGCCAGAAGAGGAAGCAATATAATGGTGAAAAGTGCAATGTTTCTTATCCATGTGGAATCGAGGAGGTAAAGGCTCTAGTTAAGGAATGGGTGGCCGACAGAAAGCTAAAATTGCCTTATGTCGAAGAAATGCCAACAAAGAAGGACCGCGAGAGCCCCGAATTTTGCGTCTATCATCGCACATTGAAGCATCCGACAGATGAGCGTTGGACTCTCAGGAAAATCTTCAGAGATAAAGTCGAGGCAGACGAATTGAGGTTCAAAAAGCAAGGGACTCAAGACATCCGAGAACAACCATATCCTCAGCACCGAGACAAGGGCAAGAATATTGCTATGATAGCTTATGAAGGCCCGATGATCGAGGCTATTGCCAATCTCGGTGATGATGATTGTTATCTGGACGACATCCTTGAGCCCGAGGGTGAGCAAGTTTACTATGGAAGTGCTCTCGATCCAGAGGGCAGAACCTTTATGACTCATGTTGAAGATCCCTTTGATCCAGAAGGAGGAGAAAAGTACTACGGAAGAGGAGGACACCATGTTTATGTGGCATCTTATTTTGAAGAGACCGAGGAGATGGTTAACTACGAGCCTCCAAGAGTGGAAAAAGATCCGGATCACTATGCCAAAACCTTGCAAGACTGTGTAAAGTTCAAGCAATTCTTCGACCAGCTTGGACTTTCCAGGGAGGCAAGAACAAAAATCACCAAGTCTATCATTAATATAGCCGAGGCACACCACGAGGAATGCATGTCGACTGAGGGATTTATCTTGAGGAAGGCAAAAGAGCAATCTAGTGCCATTACTTTCTCCGAGACTGATCAGAAGAATCCCTTTTCTCATAACCGCCCACTTTAAGTGACTGCGTTTATTAACGGGGTTGAGTTCAAAAGGGCCTTTCTAGATAGTGGAGCCTCTATCAACATTATGACTCGCGCTACTCTAGAAAAGGCCGAAATCTCTGAAGAACGCATTGTGAAGCAACCGATAGTCATCACTGGCTTCGGTGGAGAAAGGAGAGTTACCATAGGATGCGTAACAATTGATTTAGCCGTCGAAGAGATTCGCTCGGCTACCAACTTCCATATTATCGATTCCGAGGCAAATTATCACATCATTCTAGGGAGGACCTGGATGCATAGATATGGGGTTGTACCGTCAAGTTATCATCAGTGTGTTAAGGCTAAATGGGGAAAAAAGATGGTGACAATTCAGGCTACAGAAAAGCCTTTCGAGACCCATAAAACTCATTATTCTGATGCCATCTACTTCACCAAATTGGCTGTCGAAGAAGTTCCCACCACCTCTAAGCCTCGGGGGGTCAAAATTCTTCGTTGGGAGGATATCAAAGATGACAAGGAGCCAAGGGCAGAATCAAGTAAATGGGTGATGTCTAGACCAGAAAGTCAGCCTATTCCTCGGAAGGTAGTGAAAGTCCGAGAAGGGGCAAGATGGTGTACTATTTGTGAAGGTGCGGGGAGTCGGTTTCTTCAGTCACCGACTCCGAGTCAAAAGAAGAGCCTCCTGACAATGACATAGTGATAAAGCCTGAAGTGGCTCCAGAATGCATGCAAGATGGGCCTCAGCCTCAGCCGAACAACTTATTGAAATAGATCTGAGTGATGGATAAGATGCACCGAGGCTGATATTCATAAGTTCGAGCCTTAGCCTAGAGAAGCGGGAACAGTTGTTAAAATTGATAAGTCGGTACTCAGGTGTGTTTGCTTGGTCATATAAACAAATGCCTGGACTAGATCCTGACCTAGTCTCCCATTATCTTGATGTGTTCCCAAACTCCAAGCCAATCAAGCAAGCTGCTCGAAAATATCATCCAGATCTCGAAGAAAAGATTAAGGAGGAGATTGAAAAACTTCAACAGGCTGGTTTCATCCGGCCAATACAGTACCCCACGTGGTTGGCAAACATAGTACCAGTAAAGAAGAAGAATGGTCAAATCAGAGTATGTGTAGACACCCTACTATCCACACCCTACTATCCAAAAGGGAACGAGCAAGCGGAGGCCACAAACAAGACACTGATAAGGATTCTGAGCAAGATGATGGATGAATTTGGGGGGACTTGGTCCGAATAGTTGATAGTAGCCCTATGGGCGTATCGCACTTCAAAGAGAAAGCCAACTCAAGCAACTCCTTACTCCCTCGTGTATGGGTTCGATGCAGTGTTACCTATAGAGTTGGAAACACCATCTGCTCGGATGGCTCTCGCCTCGGGGATGGTACTGGAGCCTCAAACCACCAGATTGGAAGCATTAGAAGAAAAGCATGACCGAGCCGCAAAAGTCATGGAAAGATATCATGAGTCCATTGCCCGAGCCTACAATCAGACTGTGGTGCCAAGAAAGTTCGAAGAAGGTGATCTAGTATGGAAGATCGTAGACCCAATCATGCGAGGACAACCCTTGCCCAAGTTTTCTCCAAAATGGGAAGGGCCCTATAGGGTGGTTCAAGCAAGCTCAAGCAGGCACTACAAACTTGTAAGGGTTGAAGATGGCTTCCGAATTGGCCCGCTCAATGCAAAGTTTATCAAGCGTTACTATCCATAGATAGACTTATCTATGTTGAAATTCATTTTCATTTTCTTACTTTGTCTAAAAGTTGTATTTCCCTTACGTTATGAAGAAGCTTGTTTTCTTTTTGGAGTATGTTTATCCCATCACTTGCAGTGAATATATTATACTTTTGTCAAGAAAATTGAAAAATTAATGAGAATATTTCAGCTTTCATAAACATGTGCATATGATTGTTCTTTCCATTGTATCATTCGAAATAAATATTTTATCAAGCAAAATGAGAAAACAATGCAAAAATCTCCAAACAGTAAAGATTTTGTCATTTCATTGCATTGTCCTAGATAAAACATTTTTATTGAAAGGGGCAAGAAAGTAATACAAAAAAAAAAAGAAACTCAATCTCTCCTAAAAACACCCTCGAAGAAGCTGCCCGTCACATCTACATCCGGAGGACAAACAACAGAGTGTGCCTCTAAAGTCTCCAAGGCCTAAGCATAGCCCGACTCAAGTTCACAAAGAGTTGCCTTTGTCTCATCTATAGAGGTCCGATAAGAGGCAAGCACAGACAAAATTTTCACCCGATGACTAGCGTTCGAAGCTATATCCAGGCGTTTCCGAAGCCATGATAAATCCACTTGGTAACGCTCCATGTCAGAGATCCCCTGATACGCTGTCTCGACTACTTTCCCATTAAGGTCACACAGCCGTTGCCTGTCCAAGCTATATAAGATAGTGGCAAAAGACTCGAGAAGAGCAGTCTGAATGAGTGGACATTGGTAAGCAAATGAAACAAAGGTCTCAGGGTAACTCGAATGCACAAGCTGTAGAACTGAAGCAAACTCAAGAGTTACCCAATAATGGAGAAATGATACTTTGCCAGAAGCCGTAGGAGGAATTGGGGCCGGAAAGTTGCTAGTCTCAGGAATCTCCCCAATGTTTATCGGGTTAGATGAACCACCCGGAGGGGTAACTTCCAGCAAAGGTCCCGAGCCTGAGAATGCGGAGCGATAAGGGAAAGACCAAAAGCATCGCTATCAAAGTGGAAATCACTGAGATTCAGATCCAAAACATTCGAAGGCACTTGCGATGAAGAACCTCTAGCAGTCGTCTCAAAGGCAGGTGTCTCCCCTTGAGAAGGAGAACCATGAGGAGTCACAAAGAAAGTCGGAGCAGAGTCTGAGGCAGGTGAAGGTAGGACCCCGGTAGCAACTAACACTGAAAAAAAGATAAGGAAGTCTTGTTAGGGGTAGGGAACAGTAAAGTCATTTGAGTAAAGATTTCTCACAGATAGAAGTACGTGACAAACTTCAGAAAGAAAGATTACCAGAGGGAGAATCATTATGCAAAGCCGGAGTAACTGAAGGGCTCCTAGCATCAACAAAGTCACTTGACTGTACAAGGAGCACCTGATCGATCTCAATGTCTAATGAAGCCTGAACAGTAGCAGTCATCCCTGAAGAAGAAAGGAATGCCGAAGGATGAGAATCACCATAAGTGCTAGAGCGAGTCTCAGAGATTTCTAGCACATCCACCTCCACACCATTCCCAGAGGTGCACCTCATCTCTACATTGCTTCTAGAAGCATGGCCTGCAGCATCAATTTCTGTGGCATTAGTTCCTTCAGCAATCTCAACATCAGAACGGTAAGCCCTGATAACCTCGTCACCAAGATAGCGCTCCTCCTTAGTTACGGTAGGACGGTGATGACGCATGCGTGGGATAAGGTCACAAAAATGATCGGAAGACTCATCATCATCATCATCTATAACTGCTATACGAGGGGTGCGCATCTTCACAAGTCTTGCAGACAAAGAGAGGGTGTCGTCCAAGTCTGAGTCCGGCCTGGTGGAGGCAGCATGGCCAGTAGCCACGGTACTGAGAACGTCAGCAACCGCAGGGTCCTACACAATAAGGGAAAATAAAAAGTGTTCATTTAAGAAGGTATAGTCGCAAGAAGGAAAGTAACTTCAAATCAAAAAATTTCGAGTACCTGATGGAGCCTTTTGGAAAGGCGAGGAGTGGAATGACTGGCATCAGAAGCCCTCTTGTGAGCCATTGTAGACACCCCATTTTTTACCGTCCTCAAGACTTGGATGTGCTTGCAAGTACATCCGATTACAAGTTTGATTGCTCGCTGAGCGCTCAACTTTCGCGACGGAATGCTAGGTTTGCTCTTTCCAAACCCTATTTCCATTCTGTCTCATTTTTGGACCATGTGTTGGTCCTTTCAGCATGCTTCTTGTGATGGCCTGCCGGCCATGGGAAAGGCACTGCCGGCCATGCATTTAGCTTTGCCGACCATTGATGAGGCCTGCCGGCCATCAATGAGGCACTGCCGGCCACCACTGATGGCCGACAGGACACCTTGTTTTAGCAGATTTTATGTTAGATCTTTTGAGCCAGCTGTTTTTCACTGAGCCATCCTCCATACACGTGTATGGAGGGATGGAGGCCATTTCAAGCTTGTTTAACAAGCTTTGCATTGCATTGCTCTATATAAAAGGAGGCTCCTCCTCCTTTCCAGAGGTTCAGTAATTTTATAGACAAAATATCTCTCTCTCTCTGGAATTCTCACACTCTCTCTCTCTCTCTATATTTGTGCTATAGTGTCTCAAAATGTATTTTTCTCTTCACTTTTGCGCTACAACACCTAGTTAAACACCTTCACTCTTGAGGTAAGGTTCTTGGAGGTTGTATTTGAGTGGTTTCAGCTTGGTTTTGCCTCAGAAACTTGTTGTTATTGCTGTGCTTCAAGGGTGAGTCTCATATCCTCTTTAAAGCTTTATTTTCATTGCTTATTTGGCCATCCTTGCATATTGTTTTAGGCCTTGCTTTCAACTACAAAAAGTTCTGTATTTAAGTGCTTAAAATGGTTGTTTAAAGCTTTGTTTGAGTTTGGGGTGGTTTACCCCCTTTGGTGGCTTGTTTGGCCTTGTTTTGTGCCATCTCTTAAGGCCTTTGAGGTCATCTTTGTTTGGCCTTTTAGCCACTGAAATCCAGTGGATTTTCAGTGGTAGAAATGTGGTTTTGAGGTCCAAAATGAGAGGGGGTGGTCCCCTCTCCTCTTGTCTTGGTTGCATGCCTTGTTGGCCCAATGATTGAGCATATTTTTCTAGCATGTGTTGGCTTATTCTCAGCTTATTTTTGGCCTTATTTTAGCATGGCATAACACTATTTTGGCCTGGTTGGGTCACCTCATGCATGCTTTTTACACTTGCAGTGTAATCTTACCATTTAGCCTTGTGTGCTCAATGCTTTGATCCATCATGTTAGCCTATTTTGGTTCTATCTCAGTGTGTTTTTGGTCTTATTTTGCCATGATACAACTCTGTTTTTGGTTGGTTAGAGCATCTCTCATTTGCTCCTTACACTTGTAGTGTAAACCTTGTTCACTAGCCTAGTATACTTGGTGTTTTGGCCCATTATTCTAGCATGTTTTGGCTCCACTCCAGCAAGTTTTTACTCATGTTTTAACATGCTTTAGCTCTGTTTTGAGGCTTCTTGGTCGTATGGTGCTTGTTATGCATGCTTGTAGTGTAATAGCCTTGAATAGCTTTGAGTTTTGAGGTATCTTGCATGCTTGGCTTGAGGTATTTGCATGTTTTGGCATCATTTGGCATGTTATTTCAGAGCATATAGTGTTGTCACACTTCCATGTTTTTCATTCTTTAAGTGCTCTTGAGAGTTGTACCTTTATCCCTTGTTTGTGAATCATTACATGAGCATCATTTCCTTGCCTTTCAAGCCATCATCTCAGTTCATTTTGGCCACTGTTTTGGCAAGCATAAGGTCTGTTTGGGGCTGGTTTGGCCATTTGAGCATTGTCTTGCATGCCTCTAGTGTAATACACTTCACTAGCTTTGATGCTTAAGCCTTTCAACATGCATTACATGGGTTGTTTGCATGATTTTAAGTCATTTAGTATGACATTTCAGAGCTGGAACATATGCCATTCCACTCCATGTTTCACTCTTTCAACGCTTTTGGAGAGTTATGTCTTGTGCCTTAATCTTGGGCTAATATGTATGCATGTTTGTCTAGTCCTTTGAACTTCAATTCCAACATGCTTAGGCCTTTGTTTTGGCATACATGAGGTTTGTTTGGGGCTGGTTTAGTCCATTGAGCATTGTATTGTATGCCTCTTGCGTATTGCACTTCACTAGTTTTGATGCCTTAGCCTTTAAACATGCCATGCATGCATTGCTTGCATGATAGAGTCTCATGCACGCTACCTTAACATGTCAAGATTAGCATGATTGTTTGCATAGCATGTTGTTTGTGTGCATTGCATTGTGTTCAATCGGATGTTGTGTTGAACACAAGGTGGATTAGATCATTTCATACTTGAAGTAATGAAGTGAGACAATCACCCTTGGTCTCCATTGCCTTTGATTTCTCATGATAAGGAGATGGTCTAGGTGTCTTGTTTGTCATGCATTTATTGAATTCGTACATGTTCGATTTTTGACCATCATGCATTGAGATGCGTGATTGATGGTTTTGGATCCAACGGTGCCTCTTCCTTGATGTTTTGAGGTGATATGGAGGGGCATAGTATGTATATACTCTTGGAAGACCCTTTATTTCCTCTGTTTTGTGCTCTGTTACAGCTTGGTGTCACAGCACACTAGTGGCCGGCACCCTCTCATTGTTGGCTGGCATCTCTTCATATGTGGCCTGCAGTGGGCATCTTGGTCGGCAAGAGGGTCGGCAGCAACCATTCATGGCTGGCAGGCCATTGGTGCACTCCCCAGCACTGTTTTGGTAAGTTTCAACAGCAAGCACTGGAAGACACCTTGCAAGCAGAGCCTCTTGAGAGCAACCGGAGAGCTTTTCAGGATGGCAACCGAGCATGCATCCTCTTCTTCTTCGAACAGAGCTGGAGTAGCTTAGTGTAATGCTTACTTGTTAGTTAGCATCAATTTGTAATTTAATTAGTTAATTTGTTAATTAGTTAAGTATTGTAATAATTAGTAATTGGTTTGCTAGTTATTCGATTTGGTCGTGTAATAATTAGTCTAATTAGATTATTAGATTAGTTAAGTAGCTTAGCTTAGAATAGTTTAGCTTTCATTCGGACCCTCCGTCGAGAGGGCAAATTTTGTAATAAGTGTGTGTGTGTGTGTGCATGTCTTCCAACCCCCATTTCTTTCTCCCTTTTACTTATCAACTTTTGATGGTTAGTTTAGGGCATATTTCGATTAGCATACCCTATGATTTGCATACGTGCATTATTCATTTGTCTTGCATGTACCGGGTTCAGCGCATCATTCAAACTGCATTGTATTTCAATACATTTACTTGGATACGTGTTTAATAGCATGTTATCAAGTGTTGCGTTCATATGCCATTTCAGATAGCCGAACCTATTTTAGTTGCATTTTTGCATGTGTTACATTAGGCATCTTAACATAGCTAGGATCATGCACGATTACTAACTAGCTTTTGTTTTGGCTTGGAGTACACTGTGAGTGTTTATGCTTTAGCATCCTTACATGTGTGTAAGTGTTGCCATGTTTAGCATGCTTGCCATGAGGCTAACTGCTTAACTGTTTAACTGCATGAATGCCTGTAGATGAAAGCTTCATTGCTTGAGTTGGAATAATTCATCAAAATGTGCATTTTAAGCCCACTCGAGAGCGGCAAATCATGTTTTAAGCTCACTTGAGGGTGGCAAATCCACATTTTAACCTACTTGAGGGTAGCAATTTCAAACCATTTTCGAAAAACAAACATGAGACATTTTGTTCCAAATTGAGTGATTTAGTCTATACTTGTATGCCGCGCACATCACATAGTAATTCTAGATTAATAACCGGAATAAGAACACATGTGTTTTTAAAAACAACATATCATGTTTAGTAGAGGCCGATCTTTGATCGAGCGAGCGGGGGTGCTCATTTCATGACCTTCCCCCCTCATACCCAAGTTCCTGAGCCGAGGCAACTTTGGTGATGACGGACACGTGGCCTTAGGCACGAGTCAAGGTTTCCTAAATTTCCCAAAAACAAAATATTTAGGTGGCGACTCTAAAATCTGACAAAGCAGTCCATGTTTGGCGCTTTTTGATTAAAATCGATTTTCCAAAACGATTTGCCGGATTTAGACTCTTTGGTGATTTATCAGTCTTGCATTGCACTTTATGAGATTAGATTCAGAACCGTGACAGAGTCCGAACTGTAGTAGCTAGAGCCCAATTCGCGCCCTCGCGCGCGGAGCGAGTTCGGGCGGTCTACAGCCATCTTCTTAAAGCGGGTCGTCCGAGGACCAGAGGCCTTATTCAAAGGGACTGGCTCTGGAGAAACAATTGCCAAGCTAGAAGCAGACGCCCGAGCTAGAGGGTCAGTTGGAGTAGATGAAATAAAGAAACTCTCGTGCATGTGATCAGATTTTTGGCTCTCAGGCAGCCGAAGAGAAGAGTCCTTTTTATAAATCGGCGGAGGCAAACATATGGTCGGTCTGCTCTGGACAAATTCAATAAATGCATCGATATTCTTCCGCCAATATCGTCTGAAAGAGGGGGTGAAACCCCCTACTCGACTCAAGCCTAGCATCGTCAAAGAGCTAGATATAGGAAGCATGGTGTGTACGAGTCCGTGAGTAAAGTGCCCGTAGCTCTCCGTGAAAGATAATGAAAGAGGTGCTGGCCCCGGGGCACACTGGTCAAACCCGAACTGGCATGCCACTCTGTCAGGTCTGTAGACAGCGCTATTAACGCTCTCCTCATGCTATACCGGTAATGAACTCGGACGAATCATTATCAGCATATCAACAAGGCATGCAGAGATACCCTTTGACAAAGGAAAGGACAACAGGCGGGAGGAACTATGATAGATAAGTGGTGTTGCCACACCCACCAGTGGGCATACATAAAGGCGTGCCACAAAGCGCCGGGGATCATCCACCAAAGTATTCAAGGATAAGGTGGAAATGGCATGTGACCAACGTGTGATCAACGGCTAGCAAGACTTTGCTTTCTCAAAAGTGGGAGACCCGTCAGTACCAAGCACGGGGATACCATCTTTATCTACTATCTCCCGAAGAACCTCTGCCTCGAATACAGTCGGAGTAGGGGCAAACTTTGGAAACCTCTCGAAGAAAAAACAAAGCAGGAACTGGCTGTGGATGAAGGAGACAGGCTCATATCGACCCACGGAACGAACCATGTCTCGATGTAGTAGATCCAGCCGTTAATAAAGATTCCCAAGAAATAGCGGAGCCAAAGGAATCCGATCCCCTCTAAAGAGCCTAACTGCCAAGGGGAAGACAAAAGGATTGAGAGAATCCGGATGTGTGCTCGGAAGAATGAAGAATGAAATGAAGCAAGCCAGAAATCCCAAGAAATAGAGCCTAGAGCCATACATCGGGCCGACCTCATATTCCCGAGAATCAAGGTCAGCATCTCTAGCCAAGGGCTGAAGATCTCTAAAGAAGTGGCGGACCTATGCGGTGTAGGAGGCACGGTCCGTCCTCACTCGATTGGTTCTCCTTGCTGAACCATCAAATACGAAACTCCACCGACCACAAGCTTGAAGATTTAGCTTTAAAGATTGGATCAAAGAATCATCCTCGGAGGGTGTCTGCTCAGGATAGAAGGCATCAGGGCCGGTCACTTCCAGACGCAGTAACATGAACACATCCTCGAGGGTGGGCCCCATCTCGTGCTGGCCAAGTATGAAGGTGTGTGTCTTGGTGCTCCACCGAAGAGCCATGGCTTCAAGGCTAGTATTGTTGCGACGAATGGATAGGGATTGAGATATTTTCACCGGGACCAATAGCTGGGCCTCATGAAGCTACTAACAAAGGCTCCTGTCCGAGAGGACATCATCAACCCACTCTTACCAACCAAAATGAGGGTTTGAGAAGGCCTTGAACTGGGGATAGCAGTATGGAAAATCCCCTCGCTCAACCCTAAAGCGTAGCACCGAAGAAGGGGAAATGAGAGCCTCATGACTGGAGTCAGTATCCTCAGAGAGACATAATAGAGCCCCCTTCGGAGACAGAAAAGAAGTGGTGGAGGTAGCCGCTCGCCAGAACGGGTCTTTCCGACCAAAATAAGGAGATTTCCTTCACTCAGATGCTGGAGGTACATCCCTCTCTTTCATGAGAGCCGGTTCTGATGACCCCGGAACAGCAGATTTCTTTCGAGAAGACATATAGCTAAAATAACAAGTATAAATAGCAAGGATTCGATCGTGTCAAAGTTCAAAAAAATATACCGGTATTGAAGCAATACAAATTCGTAGGAATTCAAATCAAATTTCGGCATCAACTATTCATTTTTTCAGAAAATCCATGAATTCAACAAATTCTACGAGGAATTTTTACACCAAGAATTCAGGCACGATGTCTACTATTCAGAGGGTTGCAACAATCAGTCATTTGATAATAAGATTTACAGGCAACATGATGGGTTTACCAACAAATTCAACCTCGGATGTCATCAACAATTCATTTTCTCGGGTATTCACAAGGTCAACAAACAGCAATATATAGCCCTATTCTATACTACGGCTTTTGATTCCCACAAGAAAAGTGTTCACAAGGTTCAAAATGTCGGAGTATTATTCATCAAATATATATAGTTTGAGTATGGCATTATCTTCCTCGAAACTACAATGATCAATTGCTCGACAACAAAATTTATGTTCAACATTATGAGTTTTATCACTGAAATCACTCCATCGGGCATCAACAACAACAACATCTGTGTTTGTTCTACTCCTTTCAATACTATCAAACATGGAACGATAAAAAAAAATCATCATCAACAACAAAAGCTATAGAGTTCGAATTATGAGTTCAAGATTCAATAGTATGGATTTCAAGGGATATAATGTTCAAACAACAATCCCAAACATCAATGGCTCAACTTATATGAGGATTAGCAACTACGTTTTGTTTCATGAAACAATCAACAATAAAGATTCATGGGTCACTTTGAAAATTCCGAGAGGCATAAATCTCAAGCACTATCAGAAAATTTCGAGAAGCACAAATCTCAAGCGAGGGTTTCGATATATATATCCACAAAATCAATCAGATAGGCATAAGACCAGATTTGGCATAGAGCATAGTTCAAGATTAAAGTCAAAACTACCACCCGAGTTCACAAATTCGAAATGTAATGTATCATAACAGGAATTTATTTATTTATTTTTTAAGTAAGGATGTAGAGTTCAAGGCAGGGGGTTTTTAAGTATTCATCCATAGACTTGTAAAAAAAATTTATCACTCTCAAGCTTTACAAGTTTTAGCATTAGTGGAATTTAAAGTCACAAATATTAAGGACCAGTGGATTAAAGTTCTTGGGCTACAAAAAAAAAATCCATTGGAATTAGAGACTCTACAAAATTTCTTTTACAAGAAGCTTCCTCCAGAAAAATTAAACAAAGCTTACCCACAGATCTGAGAGGAGATGGAAACCGGAGCTGGAACGAGCCGTGGGAAGAGACAGTGGCAAAGTGGTAAATATGAGACAAGCACACCCAGGGCCAACAAGACTGATCTAGGCTGGGCAAGACTACACACGTTGCGTTGAGTGGGTGAACGTGCGTGGTCGGCGTCGGACAAGTTGAGGCCAGAGGCAACAGTGGTGCCACAAAAGAGTCGGCAACCACACATGTCATGTTGAGTGGGCAACGTGTGTGGGCTGCGTTGGAACAGTTGAAGCCGACGACGGAGTTCCAGCAGAGAGAAGCCAACAGTGATCGGAGGTAAAGCAGAGAGAGGCCGATGGCGGCTTGGTTAGAGTTGGAGCAGCGAGAGGCCGACGACAGCTTGGGCCACGGTGATGTAGTCGTGTGCAAGCAGAACTAAGATCTGGGTAGTTCGAGCTCTAAAAAAAAAAAAATATCATAATCAATATATATACATATATTCGAAATGCCTACCAAAAGCAAAGATGCGAAAGAAAACCAGTAGCCATGGGAATCAATAGTGAGTTGTGCCGGTGTTGGTGTGCGGTAACGACAGCTCGGGTAGCGTTGCTGGCGGTGCCTAGAGCTACGGCGCAAACCACACACGACGCGTTGAGTGGGCGACGTGTGTGGGTGGCGCTGGACAGCCGAAATAGGAGACAAAGTCGCAGCAAAGAGAAGCCGACAGTGGTCGAGCTCGGCAGTCGAAGGCCAGAAACGAATGTAACGTCGCTGAGGAGTTGGCGTCGGTGCTGGTCAGCGAGCTCCGGAGTGTCTGGATCTGGGTCGCGACATCCGCAATGGTTGAAACTGGGACAAGCCAATGGCGTTGCTTGGAGCTGTGACGACGGATGACATACAAGTGACGATGGTCTTCAACATAGGGTAGAGCCTCTGTGTTGTTGAAGAAGGAGAGCACCACAGTTGCCTCTAGTATTGTAGAAGCAAAGTTTTCTTGAGGATAAAGAAGCTGGGTCTCTCGATATAGAGAGAGAAAGTTTATGCCACTGGGTTTCAAAGAAAAAAAAGAGAAGAAGGCTAAGAGATGGGTTTGGCGGCTGAGCAAAAAGTTTGTGAGGTTTAGGGTTTTGGGCCCTTTCCTTAAATAGAAAAAAATGGGGTATTATTCTTTGAATATTCCTATTCCCTCAGATATTCTATATACATGTATATACACGTGATGAGTGTGCTGGCTTGCCAAACAAGGAAAAAATGTGTGTGTTTAAGCCTTATCTTTTCATATTTGTTTAAGGGCAAAAATAGGTATTTTATTATTCTTTGGTTGGAATAAAAATATATATCAGTGGGCAAAAAAAAAAAAAAAAAATTTTGCTTGTCAATTTTATCCGTAAATTACAGTGCGTCATCAACTTTATCCATAGGCTCTGTCAAGACAACATATATTTTTTTTTTGGGACGTGATGCGAAGTAGGGCCGAACAAATGACAACGTGCATGTCCAAGAAATTTAAAAAATTTCTCATACACGCAAGGGGCAAATGTAAGAGGAGTCAATTTGAGCTCACTAAATTAATTAGGCCCAATAGTCCAAGGTTGGTGGGCCCGAATTTATCGCAAGTCCAAGTTTGGTGGGCCTGGATTTATCGCCATCAAACAGGCCGAATTGCTCTAAGCCCCAAAAGGGTTCAGATCCACGAACTTAAAGACTTACTCAGACTCGAACTCGAAAGGGTTCGAATCCACAAACCTAGAGATCCGAAGCACTTGGCTTCGAACGGATTCAGACGCAATCTAAAAGCTGCTCCATTAATGAGTCCCAGAACACTTGCGGGCTCAGAGCTTTCCGGAATCTACGTACCAGAACCATGCGCGTAATGGAGTTCGAACAAAGGACCCGATCCCGAGGATGGTGAGTAGAGATAAATTCATTCTTCAGTTAAACTAGCCTATACCCGGGTCGAGGTGGCACGATCTAAGGGGTCCCTGAGACTCGGCAATATTTGCGGCAGGGCGTTCTCTTGAACTACCTCTAACCCTTCTGTGGCAGGACGTCCTTTGGGACTACCCCTGACCCTTTGGGATGATTGGGGATCATTGGTTAGGTATGGCTAAGAAGAAGGGTTCGCCGAGAGATTGATCTCCTTTTCGGGGTTTTCCTCATCCTCGGAGAGGTCAGCTCCTCGGACAAGGTGGTTAGAGAGAATATTCCCCATGTGCCTTGCACATGGGCTCCATCCTACATCATGAGGTGCCTATAAATAACACCCACCCATAGTTTTACAAAGGATGGATTTTGGAGAGAAAACTCTTGGGAAATAACTAATTTCCTTCTCCATTATCAACCTTGAGAGTGAAAGTGGGAGATCCATGGGAGAGCCTTGCCATTATTCTCTCTCTAGCTACTTTGCCTTCTTCTTCACCCAATCTCTTATCTCCATCATCTCTTTGCTTTTGTGTTCTTAGTTGAGACTATTGAGAAATCTAAGCCTCTCATCATCTTCTAGAGAATTCGAATTTTTCTTCAAGGATCTTCAAAGATCTTCGAATTTTTCAACAACTTTCCTGAACCCTCTCATACACAGTGTAATTAATTATTTTAATTATTTGGTTTAAAGTCTCTCAACTTGGTTTTCTAATGAGTAAAAAGGACACTCAATTTAATTTTTTATGCATAAAGTTCATTCAAACACATTTTTCATGCAAGAAAGACATAATACCGGCTATATTTTTGTTTGCGAATTTGACTTTTGTTATGTATCAAAATGTCCAAAAGTTATAGGATATCTAGAGACAACAACACCGAGAGACGTTAGGCTTTCTTGATCGCCACCAGTTGGCATTGTGGTCTTCCAATTCAGTTCCCGTTGCATAACTTAAAAATCTTGTTAGGAGAGAATGAGTCACTCCTCTTGTAAAAAATATTGTAAAGCTTGTCACTCATTCGTGAGAATGGAAAAGAGAGGCCATGAGAGGGTAAAAGATATATTTCTAAAATCTGAGAAGGCACAAAGACTGCAAACGAGTCGAATTTTGTAGGATTTGAACTCATATCATTTGTTTACTGAATTCAAAAATCTAGTTCAAGTTTGACTCAAAAATTAATCTAACTTGAGTTCGGCTTGAAGTTTGATGATGATTTTCTTAAACGATTATTTACATTATTTAAATATTTAAATAATAGGAATCCTATTATTTATACATATTTGGAAGAAATGCAAAAAAGTGGCATCAACACAAAATAATTGCAATTTCATGAAAGTATATTCAATTTATGTATTAAATTGTGCAACTAAATCTTGTACTTCTATCTTGTTGTAATTATTTTGAGTTTATATCATTTTTTTTACAATTGTTCCTACATATTTTTACATTATTTAATATATAAATAATATATTTATTCTATTATTTAAATAAATAATAAACGAACCCAGCTTATTAAAATGCAAGATTCTACTTTTTTATTAAACGAATTTAAAAATCTGACTTGAACTCATTTATTTACGTAATGAATTGAGTTGAGCTTGTAAATAGTATGGTTCATCTGCAGCCCTTCATGATACATAGAATTGTTGTAATTCTGAAGGAAGTTCTGCAAAAATGCAAAGAACCAACCCCAATCTCAACACCTCAGAGCCAGTGCTGGCTGCATTGGCATCAGTTACAGGTATGCAGCTGCTTCTATGAATACTTAACCCTCCACTCCTATCCCTAACCAACAACTTTCCATCTGTTTTGAAAGAGCTAAAAACTATGTATATATAGTAGTAGTTTGTTTATTATACAGGCTTCTTCTTATACCATTGACATACTTACCTTTGGTGCGTGGTTGAAAAAACAAAGAAAAAAAAGTAGGGAGTAAATATCAATTTATTTCGGCAGTATCCAAACAATTTTGAGAGAATGACTCTCATATCATTGTGGCTCGCGCCTCTCATTATAAGCTCATAATAATGATTTAAACCGTTCATTTTATATATTCACCAATAAAAATGAGTTGTTCAAAACTAGACAAACAAATTACAAACTAAAATAAATTACAATTTTTTTAATGGACGACGACTATAAACTTAAACCATCCATATTATAAACTAAAATAAATTCGTTCATCTATATTCGATGAAACTAATTTTTGATGATTTTCGTTATGAAATTTATGAGATAAACGATTCAAGAGTAGGAGGATAATAATATTTATGCGGGGGCGCCATTCCCTAGTTTGAAACCGACAAAGTTAATTCCCCGTTTTGTCTCAGAAGGAAAAAAACGAGTGCTCGCTAATAGAAGCACCCGATTCCAAAACCACCTCAGTTTTGAAGCCAAATTTTTACCGTAGCAGTAGATGATAGATAAAGTGAAGGTATTACAGCTATCAGTAGAAACCAACAATGGGGTAATGACATTCCAATTCAACATTACTATTGTTAATGAGTGAACCCCAGAAAGCTTAATCAGATAGAACAATTATACTGATCATCCAAACACAAGCAATCAAATTACTGTAAACTTAAAAAGGAAAAACATAAAAGATAATCTTCAGTTATAATATTTTCATAAGCTATTAAAGAAAAACCATCAAAACACCACTACTATCATAGACCGCTCCATTATGCGCAACCTCCACGAAGACGAAGAACAAGGTGCAGCGTGCTCTCCTTCTGAATATTGTAATCTGCTAGCGTGCGACCATCTTCAAGCTGCTTTCCAGCAAAGATAAGCCTCTGCTGATCTGGAGGAATCCCTTCCTTATCCTGAATTTTGGCCTTTACATTATCGATTGTATCAGAACTCTCAACCTCAAGTGTGATTGTCTTCCCTGTCAATGTCTTCACAAATATCTGCATACCACCACGAAGTCGAAGAACGAGATGAAGGGTTGACTCCTTTTGAATGTTGTAATCTGCAAGGGTTCGGCCATCTTCAAGCTGCTTCCCGGCAAAAATAAGCCTTTGCTGGTCAGGAGGAATGCCCTCTTTATCCTGAATCTTTGCCTTGACATTATCAATAGTGTCGGAGCTCTCAACCTCGAGGGTTATGGTCTTTCCTGTAAGGGTCTTGACAAATATCTGCATACCTCCACGAAGACGTAGAACAAGATGAAGGGTAGATTCCTTTTGGATATTATAATCTGCCAAAGTTCGGCCTTCTTCAAGTTGCTTCCCAGCAAATATAAGCCTTTGCTGGTCAGGGGGAATGCCTTCCTTATCCTGAATCTTTGCCTTCACATTATCAATTGTGTCGGAGCTCTCAACTTCAAGAGTGATAGTTTTGCCTGTGAGGGTCTTGACAAAGATTTGCATACCACCACGCAAGCGGAGGACCAAATGGAGAGTGGACTCCTTTTGGATATTGTAATCAGCTAATGTACGACCGTCCTCAAGCTGCTTTCCAGCAAAGATCAGCCTCTGCTGGTCTGGGGGGATACCCTCCTTGTCTTGGATCTTGGCTTTGACATTGTCAATGGTATCCGAGCTTTCAACTTCAAGAGTAATTGTTTTCCCTGTGAGAGTTTTAACAAAGATCTGCATGCCACCCCTCAGACGAAGAACCAGATGAAGGGTAGACTCCTTCTGAATGTTGTAGTCGGCCAAGGTCCGACCATCTTCAAGTTGCTTTCCAGCAAAAATAAGCCTTTGCTGGTCTGGGGGTATTCCTTCTTTGTCCTGAATTTTTGCTTTGACATTGTCAATGGTATCGGAACTCTCAACTTCAAGAGTTATAGTCTTTCCGGTGAGGGTTTTAACAAAGATCTGCATCTGTTTGAGCATTCACAGAAATTGAGAAATATGTTTTATAAAATAAAATGTTAAAAAAGCTACTTAATAATATAGACTTTAGAAAAAGGAAAAAGACAAAAACAACAAATACTGCTTGAGAATACAAGCATACCAAATCAAATTAAAACATCAGCAAACATAAAGGACAAATAAAATTGCAAATGAATGCCCAACAAATCTTACCCATGTCATGAGTACAGAAATATCAGATCTCCATGGGTATAAAAACAATAAAAAGAACGGGATCAATTCTTTGAGCCCTTAAAATTTAACCAATTATGCAAAAAAGATAGACAATTTTCGCTCATGTAACAACCAACAATCAAAACAACAATAAGCTTTTTAGCAAATAATAAGATTAGAAAAGAGAAACATAATAATTAGCAGTGCAAACAATCCAAATAAAAGAAAGACTCTACCATATTGAGAATTAAGGTCTAGATTTGCAAAATGGGTGCTGGGTTTATAAGCCCTAAATTTAAATGCACAAATATCTACAAAACACATGGCCTGTTTAATTGTTGCTTAGAATTTGAAAGAGTTCATTAAAAAATATAGTAAAATGTAAACTTCTTAAATTTTTATTTTCATTTTAAAAAAAATTGAATTTTGGACTTTCAAAAAAATAGAAAAGAAAAAATTACATAAATAATCCCTAAGGTTTAGCCCTTGTAACAAATTGAACCCAAAAAATTTGAATTTTGGACTTTCAGAAAAATAGAAAAGAAAAAATTACATAAATAATCCCCAAGGTTTAGCCCTTGAAATAAATTGAACCCATCTTGTCGTGCACACAAGTGGCCGTGGTGAGAGGAAAGTTAGGAGTTCGAGTTGATGGAGCGGTGGCAACCCTTCAGTGGTAATCTAACTTTACTAACAAACTTGGCCAAAAAAAAAAACAAATTGAGCCCTGCGTTTTAATTTATTTATTTTTCATATTAAACCCTAATCTTCCAATTAGATGTCAATCCCAACCATTCATTGTTTTTGCCTCATTCAGCTTAATTTTAATCATAATTTTGAATTTATCCTACCAAATCAATACCACACTTTATTAAATATAAACGAAATCAACAAAATCAGAACCACTTATCGATGATCCAAACAACATCCATAGCCAAAAAAAATTAGATCCGATAATTGTAACATTTATTTTATCATGTTTGTCTTAGAAAAATAAATGATCTACTTTAAAAAATACATTTACCGTCTAATTTTTTAGTGACAATTGTGTAAATGATATAAACGAACAGCTTAAAAAATGAATGTCAGACAACGTTCTCGCAATAAGAAAATGAATGAATGCTTTCAATAGTATAGATATAAAGTTATGCAAGAAACAGGGAGGGTATGAGATCACTGATTGACCCCCCCCCCCCCCCCCCCCAAAAAAAAAATACAATCTCCACAATAAACATAGATAAAGAAGATGGTATAAAAACTCAAATAACCAAGCCAGACAACATAAATCTACGGAACCTGAATGGATCAAAACACCAAGATCATATCCTAATCATTCACCATATTTACGTGAATAGAATTGGAAAAAAAACAAAAAACAAAGTGTGGCAACAAAATTAACAAACCAGATAATCGAAACATCAAACCACAAGCAAACGTAAATATATACAATTCATATATCAATATCTAGTGAAATCAAATTAGGAACGTGGAATGCCTAATCGAAAACGAAAATAAGCGGAGAGAGAGAGAGAGATTTAATTTACCTTGAAGGAGGATTGGTGAGAAGACAGAGAGACAGAAAGAGGACGTCAATAGAAAGCGATTGAAAAAACCCTAGAGTTTAGGAAGAGGAAGCGCGCAATATGAGAATGAAAATTGAGAAGGGCATTGGGGAGAATTTATAGAGGGCGGTGGATTGTGGGTAAGGCTAAAAATTCCAATTTTAAATAATAGGAGTTGTACACGTTTGAATTCCTTTTCGCGTACGCTATTCTTGTTCTTGTTCCTCAAGTTACGCCAAGCCAATAATCTCTACTATCTATCCATATGGGAGAAAATCAATAATACATACTGTAAAAAATAAAATAAATAAATAAATAAATTTGAGAGAAGATTTTAGAGTTTCCATTATGATAATTTAAATTATTTATTTTGTAACACGTTTTAGGTGTATTATTTGTAAAAAAAATTTAGATTAATTTAATAATTATAATATTTTCATTTTATTACGTTTATTTTTTTAAAAATAAATGATAAATATATTTTTAAAAGTAAACCATCAATTTTTTTTAATTAACCAATTTTTTTTTCTATTGATGATATATATTTATTGGCTATATATTTTGTATAGACTAATCGTTGCTAACACGTGGCACGTAAAGGGTATTTGGAGAGTTAATGTAAGTCTCTAATCAGCAATAGATACGTGACAGTTCATATTGGCAATGATGGGTTTGCTTCACATGGAAGCAGTTGGAAGGCGCTAAGTGACGTGGCCCAACGGTTACTCACAATTCAAATTTAAATTCAAGAGGGATGCCTAACTACAAGGAAGGCATCGTGGGAGCAGATGATTCAGGGCCACAACCAGTGATCGTGGAATGACATTTCGACGGTTAGAAGTCTGCTTCGACAGTTACCATTGGAGAGTATAAATAGAAGAGAAGGTCAATAGAAGAAAGGTCCAAACTCAGATCCAGAAACCTGTCATTTACTTCATATTTTTCTTTCTAGTCATTACATTTCTAGTTCTTTAATTCTTATACTGTACTTCATTTCCAATGAGTAGATTTAAGTAGTCGTTACTGTAAACCTTTTCAAGGCTGGGTCATCTCATTGTAAGTTCTTATTTACTTAATGAAATTTAGGTCTCGTTTGGGAACAGATAACTTTTTGGCTATTTGGCTAAAATATAAGCTAAAAAAACTAGTATGTTTGGGATGACTTTTTGACTTTTTATAAAAAGATGTGCAAAAAGTAGAGAGAAAAGAGAATCTTTGACTTTTTGGTATGGGTTGTTGGCTTTTTGGTTAATTTCCCGTTTGGGGACTGACTAAATCAGCCAATTAGCCAAAAAGTTATTAAATTAGCCAAAAAGCCAACCACTCATACCAAAAAGTCAAAGATTCTCTTTTCTCTCTACTTTTTGCACATCTTTTCGTAATTAGCCAAAAAGTCATTCCAAACATACAAGTTTTTTTTACCTACCTTTTTAGCCAAATAGACAAAAAGTTACTAAATTAGCCTGTTCCCAAACGAGGCCTTAGTAACTTTTTGACTTTTTGGCTAAAAAGGAGGGTTCCCAAACGAGGCCTTAGTTTTTGAACTATTTTGTACTTGTAATCATTATAAGGCCAAGTTTGGGAACACTCCAAAAAGTCAAAAAATCAAAAAGTTACTCAAAAAGTTAAAAAATTATCACTATTCACCAAAAGTCAACAATTACGGCTGCACAACTCCCAATTCTAATTTTTCCCTACAAATCAATTTTTACAATTTTTTATTACACATTTTTCCATAAAAAGTCAAAAAGTTAACTCAAACATTCATATTTTCAACCTCAACTTTAGTCTAAAAAGACAAAAAGTGCACTTATTTAGGACACCCTAAACAAGTTTCTCCAATCACAATCACAATATTATCCAATCATCATCAATCAAATAGAGTATAAAAATACAATCATCGTATTGAAAAACAATGAAGTCAATTGGTAATTAAAAAATAATTTTTAAAAAAAAAAAAAAACATGCAAATTAAGTTAATTGATAGTTAAAAAACACAACATTTTTTTAAAAAAAATACAGTGACTACTTTATGTAAATATAATAAATACAATCTAATTTTTTTTTCCAAAAAACATAAACTAAAAATACAATCACCGTGTGATTGTATTCAAAAAACGTGAATACAATCCTTTTTTTTTCTTTCAAAAAACACATATTAAATGGAGCGTAAACAAACATAATCATTTAAAAAAAATAAAATTACCGTGTGATCAAAATAGAGTGTAAAAAAACACAATCACATTTTTCCTCATAAAAAAAAAAAGAGAGCAATGAAGTCACTTGCTAATTAAAAAATACAATTATTTTTTTTTTATCAAAAAGCATAGCGAGTTAAAAACTCAAGCACAAATTAAGCACAACCATTTTTTTTTTGAAAGATACAATGAGTTAAAAAACCCAATTACAAAAAATAATTTAATCATTATCATCAATAGTGCGTACTTTATGTGAACCTAATGAATAAAATCTATTTTTTTTTTCCAAAAACATAGATTAAAAATAAAATATTGAAAAATATACAAAGTTTTAATCACAATCACAAAATACAATCTAATCATCATCAATAATTAATATTTTAAGTGAACCTAACGAATACAATCATTCTTAATCAATTTAAAAATATAACCACTATATTAAAAAATAAATGATTTACTTACTGACTTTGAAATGTTTTTCTTCCAAAATTTTGTCCTAAAGTTGTTGCCGTTGTGATAGGAAGGCTCCAAGATTTTGTCTTACTTTATGTGAACTCCCTCTCTTTCACTCAAATATTTTCTTTTAAGTTGTTGTGTGTTGTAGTAGGGTTTTGGTTAGTAGGTAGTAATGGGCCCAAATATTTTCTTTAGGTTACTATGTGCTGTGGTAGGGTTTAGGTTAGTAGGTAGTAATGGGTAATAGGGTTTTAGAGTAATACGGAAATTTAATGGGTAATAGGGTTTAGGATAATACGGATTTTTTTTAATCAAAAAATTAAGAAATTAGGATTGGAATAATAGAACTCCTATAAAGTTTGTGAATTAAAAAGACCATTTTCTGTATATATATATATAGATTTATGAGTAAATTACACTCAAATCCTTCGAGATTCTTAACAATGACATAGCCTCCTCTCCTTTTATAAAATTACACTTGTTAGACTTATTTATTTTGATAATTTATTTAATTATGTTTTTAATTTATTTGGAAGAGAAAAATAGAATCAAAATATATTTTGTCCCATTTTTCTCAGCTAAACCTTTATCCTAAATGTTGTTAGAATGTATTTAATATTTGATTGAATCAGGAGTTCAAATAGTCCAAAAACAGAGGTTCAAACAGCCCAGCACAACAGCAGTTCAAAAGGTTCAAGTGGAAGATATTCAAATTAGTAACGATGGAGTGGAAGATATTCAAATTAGTAACGATGGAGTGGAAGATATTCAAATTAGTAACGATGGAGTGGAAGATATTCAAATTAGTAATGATGGAGTACAACGGTTATAAACGGCTATAAATTCAAATGAATACAACGGCTATAAACGGCTTTAAATTCAAATAAATACAACGGCTATAAACGATTATAAATTTCATTATATATACCAAAGCCTCTAATGTAAACAAGTTACAAAAAATTAGAAAATATTCTTTGATCTATAATCACTCACATCTATTCTCTGAAAAATTCTTTGAGAAGTGTTCTTCAATTTTTGTTTACATCATCTCTAAGAAATTATATACTGAGCCTTATAGCATTAAGCTCATCTTTCCTGTGTGAGATTTATAAGAAATCCAAAGCTTCATTTTTATATCTATCTTTGAGAGATATTTATTGTAAACTTTCTTTGAAAGTAAAAATACCATTTCATCTTGTAAAAGTGTTGCAAACATTATGTTCTTGAAATCTTGAGAGTGATTGTAAATCACCTAAAATTTGCAAGGGTTTGGGCTTGTGAAGTGTGTGTAAAATCTATGGAGGATTGCTCTATGTTTATGAGGTTGCTAACACTCCTGTGAAGCTAGAAGATAGTAGAAAATCTCAAGTAAAGCTTGAGGAGTGAATGTAGGCTTGGTTGAAGTCGAACCACTATAAATCTGTTTGTCTCCTCTCCCATAATCTCTTTACTTTCCTACTATTGCTATAGCTATCTAATATTCATGTGTTAATCATTTGATTTACCCAGTATGTTAGTTATACTTCATTATTATTTTGCTTAATCATTTACTGCTAAGTTCATCATTGTGCCTGTTAATAATTTGTTGTAGTAGTAGTTAATTTTATTGGGGTATTATTAATTTTAATTTGTAGAAACCTAATTCACCCCCCTCTTAGGTTGCTTTTTGGGTAACAACACTAATCTTTGATTTGCAATTCTCCGTCGTCGATGTGAGTTGATTGTTAATTTAACTAATGATTCTACTAATATTCTCCTTTTACTTTAGTCTCTTTTTTATTCTATCCTTATTTTATAGGGTAAATTACACTGACAACCCTTGAATTTATCTAAAATAACACTACCACCCCCTCTATTATTTGAAATATCATTTATGCACCATTGTTAAGTATTTTGTGATAAATGTTACCTATTTTTGTAGTAATATTATGCATTTTTTCTGATAGAATTATGGCAACTTATGATTGTGAAATAAAATTAGTCACATTATGGTAATGTTCCTTAAGAAAAAGTGTGGCTCAAAAGCCAACCATCCCACTTGATGGTGTCAAAAGGCATTTTCGACCTAACATCCATATTCCAAGCTCACTGGCAAAATGATATGTCACAACCCAAACCCGGTACTCAAAGACTTAGCGTCGTAACAAAATAAAAATAAAATAATTCAAATAATTTTGTAGTCGTAGCGCAAGTGGATAAATTAAATAAATTAAAATAAAATAATTGGGTACCAAATGTTTATTAAAAGGAAACAAACATAGTCAATTGGGCTTTATTGTATTACAAGAGTCCAATAAAAAAAAAAAAACAGAGAGAAATCTTAAAAAAGGAAATAAAAAAAAAACAATACAGCGATTCATTCCCCATCTTGATCCCGCTTAACCTCGTCACTTGAAAGGGGTAATAGCTATCAGCACATAGCAGAGTGAGAAATATTATACTGTGAGTATAGGGGCACAAAATAACCATGGATAGTTATTTAAGCTAAAACATTAACATAATTTAAGTTGCATAAATAAATTATTTAACTGGTAGAAACTGAAATACAGAAATTACCTAAATAGTTATAACCACGATACATAATAGAATAGAATAGGGGTCACTGGAGTGACAATCAGAACATGGGTCAATGGATCCATGACAAACAGGGGACCATAAAGTGGTCAAACAGGGGCCAATGATTATTTAAGTCTTCCAAGACATGGGACTCCCGTGGTGGTATTTACAGAAAATAATTGGTTACAAGATCATTGTCAAATAATTTCTAAAATTTAAATAAACATATCCATGGGTTTTAATTTAAGCAATTGGAGTTCAGAAAATAATCCACGTAATTGAAACATTAACATAATCATAAAACATAAATCATATAAATTATGGTAACTCAAAACATTCGTAAAATATATTATGGTACCTCAAGACATATTTAAAACATGTTATGGTAGCTCAAGATATAATATAACTCACCTAATAATTGACCCTTAATCTTTAACCTTCACTTTTCTATTGTTGATTCGTTAAACGCGTATGTATATTTCTTTCAAAGCTCGGTGATCATACAACACAAAGTCCTAAACTATTTATAGGGAGAGTACATATGGCATGTCAGGTGTCAAAATATTCCCAGGTGGCATGTTTAAGTGCCTTAAGTCCTAACTTTTCTATACGTGGTGTTGAGCCACCTGTAAGTTTTACCCCCCTTTGAGTTTAACTTTTGGCATTTCCTAAGAGTCACGTAACTTTTGGCTCAAGGAAACTAAATTTGGCTTCCCATAATTTTTAGGGTTATTATTCTTTTGGTAAAATGATGTATAATTATAAGTTAGGTTCGCGTCTAAAAATCTCAATACCAAACTATAAAACATGACTTACCACTTACTAAAATATTTAACGTGCGGGGCCTCACAATTTATTTCCTTAACAATTTAATCAATTAATTCTCAATTTCCTAAATTATGCATTTATTTATTTATTTATTAATAATAATTATTATTCTTATTCTTATTTTATTTTATTTTATTATTTTATTTTATTTTTAATATAACCATGGTAAAAATTCAGGTGCCACAATTCTTCTCTCCTTAAAAGAAGTTTGTCCTAAAACTTGACATACCTTGGTTTTCGAAGAGGTATGGGTATTTGGCTCACATTTGACTTTCAGTTTCCCATGTTGCTTCTTCGACACGATGGTTTCTCCATAAGACTTTTACAAGAGGTATAGTCTTATTTCAAAGGACCTGATTATGGCGATCAAGAATTTGTACTAGTTGTTCCTCATAAGAGAGGTCTTCTTGAACTTCCAAGTTCTCATAATCGACAACATGCTCTGGATCCCGAAGATATCGCCGAAGCATCGAAACGTGAAACACATTGTGGACATTAGATAGTTCGAGCGGAAGTGCAAGGCGATATGCCACAGGACCAATTCTTTCAAGTATCTCGAATGGGCCGATGTAACGTGGGTTTAACTTTCCTCGCTTTCCAAATCAGATAACCCCTCTTGTTGGTGAGATTTTTAGGAACGCATGATCTCCTATTTGAAATTCTAAGTCTCGTCTCCGTGTATCAGCATAGCTTTTCTGGCGACTCTGGGCAGTGTGAATTCGCTGTTGGATAAGGTGAATTTTATAGCTCGTTATTTGCACGATCTCGGGGCCTAACAGTTTCCTGTCTCCGACTTCAGTCCAACACAGAGGCGATGGACATTTTCTTTCGTATAGTGTCTCGTATGGTGCCATTCCAATACTTGCATGATAGTTATTATTATAAGCAAATTCCACCAAGGGTAGGTGATCATCCCAATTACCTTTGAGGTCTAGCACACACACACGTAACATATCTTCTAAAGTTTGGATTGTTCTTTCAGATTGCCCATCGGTTTGCGAGTGATAAGCCGTACTAACCTTCAGAGTGGTTCCCAAAGCTTCTTGCAACTTGTTCCAGAAGTGAGATACGAAGTGGGGGTCTCTATCGGATACAATTAAAACTGGGGTGCCGTGCAAATGAATGATTTCCTTAATGTATCGAGTGGCGAACATAGAGAGGGAGTACATGATTCTGATTGGTAGAAAATGCGCCGACTTCGTCAATCGATCTACGATAACCCATATTGTATCATTCTTTGAGACTGATTGCGGTAGCCCGACCACGAAGTCCATAGTAATGTGCTCCCATTTCTATTCGGGAATATGGAGTGGTTGCAACATTCCTGCAGGTCTCTGATGTTCTGCTTTAACTTGTTGACAACGCAGGCATTTTGAGACATGGCTTGCTATGTCTTTCTTCATTCCTATCCACCAGAAGTGTTCCTTCAGATTGTGATATATCTTCGTATTGCCAGGGTGGATCGCAAACCTCGAGCTATGAGCTTCTACCAATATCCTTTTCTTGAGTTTTGGAAGGTCGAGTACGTAAATTCGATTCTGAAATTTTAGTATCCCATTGCTTATCGTGAAGTCAGGATCGGGTGTGCTTCCTTGTTCCTCGTACCTTTTCTTCAAAAGTTTATCTTCACATTGGCGGATTCTAATTTCTTCAATCAACTCGGGTTTCACGATTATGTTGGCGAGCAGTCCATTGATCTTGCGGGAAACGAGGGTACATGCCAAACTTTTGGTCGTTTTTCAACTTAATGTGCCTGCTACTACGTTAGCTTTGTTGGGATGGTGATGGATTTTTATATCGTAGTCCTTCATAAATTCTAACCATCGTCGTTGCCTCATATTCAATTCCTTCTGTGTAAATAGATATTTGAGACTCTTATGATCAGTGTAAATCTTGCAGGTTGCACCGTAGAGATAATGACGCCAGATCTTAAGGGCGAAGATCACCGCAGCCAATTCTAGATCATGAGTTGGGTAGTTCCTTTCGTAAGTCTTTAATTGGCGAGAGGCATAAGCAATGACCTTCCCATTTTGTATAAGAACGGAACCCAAACCATTATATGAGGCATCGCTATAAATTACGAACCCTTCTGTTTTTTGCGGGGAGTGCTAGTATAGGAGCCATCACGAGTCTGTTCTTCAATTCTTGGAAGCAACGTTCCTACTTGTCTGTCCATTCAAAGGGTGTGTTCTTCTGAGTTAGCTAGGTCAAGGGTGAAGCTATCTTTGAGAAATCTTACACAAAGTGTCGGTAATAGCCGGCTAGATCCAAGAAGCTTCGAGTCTCGGACACGTTAGTAGATCGTGGCCAACCTACGATTGCTGCAACCTTTTGGGGGTCGACTGAGATACCATCTTTTTTAATGACGTGACCGAGGAAGTGTACACTAGTGATCCAGAATTCGCATTTCTTCAACTTGGCATAAAGTTTGTGATCACGTAATGTTTGCAGAATCGTTCGCAAGTGTTGTTCATGGTCCACCGGTGACTTGGAGTATATGAGAATGTCGTCAATAAAGACGATAACGTACTCATCTAGATAGGGTTTGAACACCCGATTCATGAGATCAATGAAGGCCACTGGAGCATTTGTAACGCCAAATGGCATGACGAGAAACTCATAGTGCCCGTAACGGGTTCTGAAGGCAGTCTTTTCAATGCTTTCTGTTTTGACTTTTAGTTGATGGTAGCTAGAACGCAAGTCAATTTTCGAGAATACTTGGACACCTTGCAGTTGGTCGAACAAGTCATCGATTCGTGGTAGGAGGTACCGATTTTTGATGGTGACTTTGTTCAGCTCTCGATAATCAATGCATAACCTCATCGTGCCATCTTTTTTCTTTACAAATAGTACTAGAGCTCCCCAAGGTGAGGTACTAGGTCGAATGAAACCTTTGTCCAATAGTTCCTGGAGTTGAGTTTTTAGCTCTTTTAATTCTGTTATGGACATACGGTAAGGAGCTTTTGAGATTGATTGTGTACCAGGTTGGGTTTCAATGGTGAATTCGATTTCTCGGTCAACTGGGGTACCATGAAGGTCTTTAGGAAATACATCCAGGAATTCTTGAACCACAAGGATTGTATCGAGTATGGGAGCTTTTTGTTGCGTATCGACCACATAACAGATACAACTACAACAACCCTTTCTTAGAAGTCGTTGGGCTGTCATGAATGATATAACATATGGAGGGGAAGAGATTCCAGTTCCATCAAAGGTAAGCTCAAGTTGACTTGGTAACCGAAGGGAGACCTTTTTGGCTTCACAATCGATGGAGGCATGGTTGGTAGCCAACTAATCCATTTCTAAGATCACATCAAAGATACTAATGCTGAGGGGAATCAAATCTACATGTTAGGTTTCACCTTTTAAGGATATAGTACAAGATTTGTACACATTAGTACTAAGGGCGAAATTACCAGAAGGAAAAGACACAAAGTGTGGTGTAACAAAAGAATGAATTGAACCAGAGTCAAAGAAAACATGGGCTAAGTGACCACAAACAGAAAGTGTACCTGACACGACGTTCTCTATAACTTCTAGGTTTCCAGGCACCAAGGAAAAAGCTCTTCCTTGGTGTTTTTGGTCCTTTCTCGCTCCTCCAGGTACTGCGGGTTTTCGGACTGGTTCAAAGGGGCCGGCTGTAGGACTGGTGAGCTTTGGACAATCTCTTAGTAAGTGGCCAACTTGGCCACATCTAAAGCATGCTCCCCGTATCTCAGCGGCATTGTCCCCAATGAGTCCTTCCACAGGTAGAATAAGCTGGAATGGTGCCACCTCTGGGATTTGTAGGACCTTGATTGCTTGAACTGGTTGAACTAGTTGTGCCCGTATTTACCCTTTTGGGAGGCGCGACACTGGGTCCTCTGTTATCTCTTTCCCAGAATCGCTTCCTCTGGCTTGGTTCCCCGGAGCGCAAGGTTTTAATCCCTTTTTCCGCAATGTATGCTCAATCTACCACCGCCGCATAGGTTGGTAGTTTCAAAACCTCAAGCCTATGCTTAATTTCAGGATCTAATCCTGCTTCAAATTTTTTGGTTTTCGAGCTTCGGTGGGGATGACGTATGTCGCGAATTGGGCCAGTCGCATGAACTTGCTTTCGTATTCGGCCACTGTCATGGTTTCTTGCCTTAGATGTATGAATTCTGACGCCTTTTGTTCCCGGAGTGAATCTGGAAAGTATTTTTCATAGAATACCTCCTGAAATCTTACCCAAGTCACAATATCTTCTTTCTCCAGGGTAAGAAGCCATCATTCTTGTGCATCATCTTTGAAGGTGAATGTGGCAAAAATCACCTTCTGTCTTTCTGTGCAAGGTAGCGCGCGAAAGATTTTCTCCATGTCCCTAACCTAAGCCTCTGCCACTAGTGGGTTTGGATTGCCGATAAACATGGTGGGTTTCAGATCCTGAAATTGTTTAGTCGTAGTTGGTTCTTCTCATCTCTCTAGTATCCCATTGGTTATGCTGGTGTGCAAGGCCTGCAAAAAGTTGGTGACTGTTCTTTCCATGATTTGCTCCATTGGGATGGTACCCCTAGCTGATGATCCAGTTTCATTTCCTTCGTTGGCCATTACTACAAGGTAAAATGATATAAGCGTGACATCACATTGATACAACTTTGATACAACGTCATATAACATATTAGTTTTACTAGTTTTACTATTACATTAATATTACCACATTAATACCACATAAAACATCATATATACATCATTGTTACTGTATATAAGGCGTTAGTCTAGCCGTCAAGAGTTAATGTCTAATCCTACTGATACAAAATTGGATTAGACTAATCATGGTTAGGTCACAAAAAGGATCTCCTGGTCGGACATCTAGAAGGGACCGTTAGGCCACCACCATGAGAACTAGCCCTGGAAAACTAGCCTATGAAATAACCCGCGAACTCACTCTGCATGAGGGACTCGAACTCCCACCCACTGTGCTCTATTCCAAAGCAACTCCATACCATCTGAACTACGTTGACAGGAACACCGTGATCATAACCCCAAAACTCCTGTCCGGTAATTTGTACCGGTACCTCCAAGTATGATACACTGTCAGTGAAGTCCACAGCTGAGGTATGGATAATGTGCTGTGGAGGAGGTGTCGTAGTGCGGATATGGCTGCTAGGATATGTGTGTCCCCTCCTCTTTGCAAAGCCTAGGGATAGAGGTGTGACCAGAAAATACGGCTGTTCTAGGTCCGGAGCAAGACCAATGACGTGGGTCGGCCTTATGTACCTCTCATGAGTGCTGCCTCGGCTAAGTCTTCAGAATAAGAAATCCTCATCGGGGTCGGCCTGCAAATATATGGGTTGTCCCATGATTCGGTCAAGTGCCAGGTGGGCTTGCCTGACAAGAGTCTCTGAATCACCCCAGCCCTCTAATAAGTTTGGGACAAGATGAGCTCCTGGGGGCTCGAACCAAAAGAACTCCATAAGGTTGGCCATTTCCTACAACACAGGAAAACTTAGCCTAGACATTATAACATGGTTTACTTGTGTTAGACATACCACATAATATCAAATAATACAAGGTTAATAATTTTTTTTTTGAAATATTTTTTTGCAATTCAAATAATGTGAATAAAATTAATGTGAATAATTGTACAGGAAATTTCAAAAACATATACAATTTTGTTTTATACAATTTTTTTTTTAAAAAAAAAACCATTGCTTTGATACCACTTTTGTCACAACCCAAACCCGGTATCCAAAGGCTTGGCAAATTGGATAAATTGATAATTTTGTAGTCGTAGCGCAAGTGGATAAATTAAATAAATTAAAAAATAATAATTGGGTACCAAATGTTTATTAAAAGGAAACAAACATAGTCATTTGGGCTTTATTGTATTACAAGAGTCTGATAAAAAAAAACATATAGAAATCTTAAAAAAAGGAAAAAAAAAAAAAACAATACAGCGATTCATTCCCCATCTTAATCCCGCTAAACCTCGTCACCTGAAAAGGGTAACAGCTATAAGCACATAGCAGAGTGAGAAATATTATATTGTGAGTATAGGGACACAAAATAGCCATTGATAGTTATTTAAGCTAAAACATTAACATAATTTAAGTTGCATAAATAAATTATTTAAGTGGCAGACACTGAAATACAGAAATTACTTAAATAACTATAACTACGGTACAGAATAGAACAGAATAGGGGTCACTGGAGTGACAATCAGAATAGGGGTCAATGGATCCATGACAAACAGGGGACCAAAAAGTGGTCAAACAGGGGCCAATGGTTATTTAAGTCTCCCAAGGCATGAGACTCCCATGGTGGTACTTACAGAAAATAATTAATTACAAGATCATTGTCAAATAATTTCTAAAATTTAAATAAACATATCCATTGGTTTTAATTTAAGCAATTGGAGTTCAGAAAATAATCCACGTAATTGAAATATTAACATAACCATAAAATATAAATTATATAAATTATGGTAACTCAAAATATTCGTAAAATATATTATGATAACTCAAGACATATTTAAAACATGTTATGGTAACTCAAGATATAATATAACTCACCTAAATATTGACCCTTAATCTTTAACCTTCACTTTTCTATTATTGATTTGTTAAACCCGTATGTATATTTGTTTTAAAGCTCGGTGATCACACAACACAAAGTTCTAAACTATTTATAGGGAGAGTACATGTGGTCTTTGTTTGGCACATGGCATGTTAGGTGTCAAAATGTTCCCAGGTGACATGTTTAAGTGCCTTAAGTCCTAGCTTTTCTACACGTGGTGTTGAGCCACCTGTAAGTTTTACCCCCCTTTGAGTTTAACTTTTGGCATTTCCTAAGAGTCATGTAACTTTTGGCTCAAGGAAACTAAATTTGGCTTCCCATAATTTTTAGGGTTATTATTCTTTTGGTAATTTATAATAATCCTTAAAATGACGTATAATTATAAGTTAGGTTCGCGTCTAAAAATCACACTACCAAACTATAAAACATGACTTACCACTTATTAAAATATTTAACGTGCGGCGCCTCACAATTTATTTCCTTAACAATTAAATCGATTAATTCTCAATTTCCTAAATTATACATTTATTTATTTATTTTATTATTATTATTATTATTATTATATTATTATTATTATTATGATATATATTTTTAATATAGCCATGGTAAAAATTCGGGTGCCGCATGATACCTCTCAATGCTACTCCTTGGTAGGGGTGCAACTCGGGCGGGTTCGGTCAGGTTGGGAGGTTGTTCCATACCCAGCCCAAGTTGTGCTGAGACTTACCCAAGCTCGCCCAAGCCCGAATTGTAACCCGAGGTTGTCTGTCCAAGCCCGACCCGAGCTAAACCCGAGTTGCTCGAGTTGCCCGAATTGTAAATGAATTTCAGTTTTTTTTTTTTTTATTCTAGAAAATCATTAATACCATCAAAACAAATAATTTATATAATGTAAGAGAGATGCCACTATAGTAGTCCTTACAATTTAAGAGTGAAAATAAAAAGAAAAAAAGTAAGATTTTATGTTATTTGTATATATAATATATATTCAATATGATTTAATAATATAAATTACTTTAATATCATGTAATGGCTAATAATTTATATTTATATTTAATATTTTTATATATCTATATATTTATAATTCAGGCTTGGGGTTGCTCGGGTTGTTTGACATCTTTGCCCAGGCCCGCCCAGATTTAATTCGGGCTTCTGAATTTTTGCCCAAGCCCGTACCGAATTTGAAAATATTTTGTCCAAGCCCTAAAAAAATTCGGACTGGGCTCGGGTTGCTCGGGTTGAGCCCACCCAAATTGCACCCCTACTCCTTGGTGATTGCCTTCTTAGCAAACAAACAGCTTGCCCCGTTGACACCCTCCTGACAAGTGCCCTTAAATCACGAATAAAGCCTGCAAGACACGTTCCATTTGGCATCGAAGTTATCGTGACTATACCACCCTACTACGTGGTTGTCCTCTTAACAGCGGTGATATGCATATTCACCCCAACTTCCTCCAATCGGTATATACTTCATACACGGTGCCACCTGTACACATAAGTCCAAACTCAAGAAAGATATAGATAATTACTTTATAAGTAGAGTCAACAACCAAGCATTAACATGATGCATTACCACTAATAAGACACAAGATACAAATGAACTCCCCCAAATTAGGATCAAAACTGATTACATATAACAACTGACCAAACAAAACATACATGTAAAACCAACATCCTCTAATTTAATAGAGTCATCTTTCCCCTTGAAACAAACCAGTGATAGTGCCATAAGCACAAGCTAGGATGCGAACCATTTTGCCATCTTCATGATGTAAAGTAGTTTGCAAAGCCTTGCGGTAGCAACCCACAATGCAACCTAAGAGCTGAATTGTGCTTGATGGTGAAGTAATTCTAACACCTAAGTAACAACTCATTAGTACGACGTGCTCCATTATTGAATAAGCTCACACCAAGTTTGCTTGCTTGCCCTTATACCATATCTCTCATTTCTCTATTTAAAATATAAAAAAAAAAAATTATATAGAGAAGTGCACAAGACTCAAAATTTTGATATTGAATTTAAGAAATTAAATTTTTATCACTTGAAGAACACACATATTGTGATATTAATTTTTTGAAAAGATTATGGTACACATCTTTCAAATGTTGTGTATCATATGTACTTTATAACTACAGAAGAAAATGGCATAACTCCATACTTTTTGAGTCATAACTAAAAATATATATATATATAACCAAACACAAAATAATTATAATCAAATATCTTAAAATAATGTCATAACTAAAAAAAAAAATGACATAACTAAAGGTATATATGCCATGGGGTGTGTATAATAAAATTCATCTTAATTTTTTTATCATTTATTTTTATTTTTACTTAAATTGCACAAATATTACGTAGACCAACCGCTAGTTAATAATTGAGAAGGCGTGTTACATTTTTAGTAAAAATGGATTCTAAGGGCATCTCCAACAATTCATCAAATATTTCATTAAATCTGAGTAAAAAAAAATATGAATTCCTCTATTTGATATCAGCTACTCTAACGATGTCGTCATCAAAACATAGGTCGACTGGAAGGACGTTCGGCCGGTCAACCAGCAGCTGTAAACCCTTTATAAGATGGCTATAGACAATGTGATCCAAGACAAAGCCCTACTTTTGAAGCTACTCCACCAAAGCATGTGCAGTGCTTGTAAACCTTGTACTGCATAGCTTTTCAAGGACATCATGACAAGTATGCAATCTTGTGTGAGGATATGCCACCAACATGCTTTCAAAAAGCTCGTGTACTCCCTTGATAAGTCCTTTCTGGCATAGACAACCTCAAAGAGCTTTACAATCCTTTAGCTTGGGTAACCATTTATCTAGACGTGCAACTTCCTAACAATTGAGGAGCCCTGTCAGGTTTTTTTCCCTGAGTAAACTAGTTATTAAAGCAGTACGTGTTTCCATCTTGATTTTTGAATGCCTTTGGATCATGCCATCAAAAATTAGCCTAGCATTGTGTGTGAATCCCTTTTCACTGAGTGCTTGGACAAGTAGATTGAGAGTTTCTTGATCAAGTTGATCAGTCAACTTTGGTGGTCATTCGAGAGTTGACCAGGCGGTCGACCGGTCAATGTAAATTTTTCACAAATTATGCCTTGAGGTGGTCATCAGAGGGACATCCGGCCGGACGTCCAGTGGGTCCACACTCAGCTGCTTTGCACAGTAAATTGCTGAAAACGTGCAAGACATCCTCAATTTGTGTAATGACCCAAACCCGCCCCTATAAGTTAGCGTCGGAACCGGCCAGTAATTCTTAGATTACCAAAAGCCTCTTAATGGAATAACATATAATTAGGGGCTACGGAAGCAAATATACCAAAATACATAGTCCATAGAGCCGTGTAGACATACATGAGACAGAAAATTAAAACCTTATATAATATATATGCATATACGCAACATCATAATACAATAATCTTCGTCACATTTAATACAATTGTAGCCCAAAAGGAAAATACCCCAATATACACATAACAAAAGACTTGATCGTATTACTATTTGTTAGACTTATTTATTTTGATGATTTATTTAATTATGTTTTAATTTATTTGAAAGAGAAAAATAGAATCCAAAATTTATTTTGATGATTTATTTAATTATGTTTTAATTTATTTGAAAGAGAAAAATAGAATCCAAAATTTATTTTGATGATTTATTTAATTATATTTTAATTTATTTGAAAGAGAAAAATAGAATCAAAATTTATTTTGTCCCGTTATTTCTCACCTAAACCTTTATCCTAAATGTTGTTAGAATATATTTAATATTTGATTAAATCAGGAGTTCAAACAGCCAAAAACAAAGGTTCAAACAGCCCAGCACAGCAGCAGGCCAAAAGGTTCAAAATGTTCAAGTGGAAGATATTCAAATTAGTAATGATGGAGTAGAAGATATTCAAATCAGTAATGACGGAAGTACAACGGCTATAAACGGCTATAAATTCAAATGAATACAACAGTTATAAACGCCTATAAATTCAAATGAATACAACGGCTATAAACGGTTATAAGTTTCATTATATATACCAAAGCCTCTAATGTAAGCAAGTTACAAAAAACCAGAAAATATTCTTTGATCGATAATCACTCACATCTATTCTCTGAAAAATTCTCTGAGGAGTGTTCTTCAATTTTTGTTTACATCCTCTTTCAGAAATTATACTGAGACGTATAGCTTTAAGCCTATCTTTCCTGTGTGAGGTTTACAGAAAATCAGAGCTTCATTTTTATATCTATCTTTGAGAGATAATTCTTGTAACTTTCTGTGAAAGCAAAAATACCTTCTTTTCAACCTTGTAAGAGTGTAGTACACTCAGTGTTCTTGACTTAGAAAGTCTGTGTAAAATCCGTGGAGGATTGCTCCATTTGTGAAGAGGTTGCTAGCACCCACGTGAAGTTAGAGCATAGTGGAAAATCTCAAATGAAGGTTGAGGAGTGGATGTAGGCCGAGTTGAAACTAAACCACTATAAATTTGTTTGCCTCTCTCTCCCTTATCTCTTTATTTTATTTAAATTGCCATAGCTATATTTCATATTTTTTATTGTGCTAAAATCATTAATTGACATAGTTGTTAGAACACTTGTTTTAATTATTTTTATTTCATTGACTATATTTATCTATTGTGCTAGTCATAATTTTTATTAGGGTATTATTATTTTTATTTGTAAAAACCTAATTCACCCCCCTCTTAGGTTGTCTTTTAGGTAACACTATTAATACTAGGTCTTAACTTATGTCGTTTAGACTTTACTTGTGCACAAAAGGGAACCTCCTCGGAGGCACAACGGCTGGCTGACAAAACAGAGATACCAGATCCTCAACTTTAGGTCTGATTACGCACCTGATCACCTACATACATAATATAAATAGTGAGCGGAAGCCCAGTGAATAATAACAGAGTAAAGATTTTAATGAATGATGCCCAGAACAGATTTCAAATCTTAAAGCAAATCAGAAACATAATCAGGTTTATAGCAGAGTCAGAGTCATAGTCTTATTCATATTCAAATCATGCGTGGTACATCCATTAGCATAAACATGTTTCTTTGGTCAAGCATATCAAGTTCCAAAAGGAACCTCTGGTACTGGGTAACATATCTCATACATGGGCCACGATATTGTTTCCCCCGGGCGAGGGCCTATGCCACGGTATTTCTCCCCCAGGTGAGGGCCTCATGACTATAAGCCACAGTATTATGTCCCCTGGGCGAGGGCTTCTGCTAAGAATTTCACAATTATTTTTCAAAGAAAATTGGACATTCATTCATTCATACAAAACATAGCATTTCAGAAAACTGATCATTTCGTATCATCAGAAAATATTTAAAGTCAAACATAACTTTACAGAGTTATTACTTACAAATAGCTTTGACAGTAAACAAATGGATCAACCGCTCACAGCGTGTGACCTACACCAAACATAACAGATACGTAAAATGAAACTCACACTCTGTTAATACTTAACTTCTTTCATTTCATTCTTAGTGTGTTCTTAAGTTTTAACCTCTTATTGAGTTTTAATCATGGCCTAAGGATGCCTAGGATGCAATGAGGATGCTAAAATGTACTTGAAAACACTTAACAAAAATTGCTGAAAATAGGGGTCTCGTTCTAGCGTAGCTTCCTTCGCTTGAGCGGTCTACAAAAGTACTGGTTGCTTAGTTTTTCTGCTCGACGCTCGCTTGAGCGTGAGACTCAAGTCCTCGCTCTAGCGCAACTTTTGTCGCTCGAGCGGTCTACAAAACACTCAGACTTCTGAGAGCATGCATTTTACGCTCGAGCCAACCTTTGGTCGCTTGAGCGGAGGTGCAAGACACAGAGTAGTCGCTCGAGTGTAGACTCTTTCGCTCGAGCATAGGAGCAGAATTCTAGAATTTCCAGATTCGTTTCTAAGCTCAAAATTCAATTTCCAAACCTTCAAAACACATTCTTTTGGACCAAAACTTAGTAAAACATTAAGAAACTCATAGTACATGATGAATTACAAATTATTTTGCAAAAGTAAGCCCAAAAGCTAAGCCAATTGTACTAAACAAAGCTTGAAACTTAAATAACATAACTTGTATGTAATGTCATGAATTTCAACTCCCCAAAACATGATCAAATGAGTCATTAAGCTCAAAAACAAGTTGAATTCTTTTAACAAAACCAAGATATGAACATGCATGTGGAAATTCTTGTAAAAACAACTTCAAAACTTCATGATATGCACATGCATGCATGAGTCATGTTCAATTCTATCATCAAATCTCAATTCTCTTTGAATAATGCATAACAACTTCATTTCTTGTTGATTTCACATGTAATTGAGCCTAAGGTTACAAAATGTGAGTTGAAGTCTTACCCAAGGCTCAAATTCTTTAAGTTTGAGTTTAATTCCTTTGAATTCACTTCAATCTCCTTCAAATTCTAACAATCACTCTACAATTGAGCTCAATTTCCTTCTCTCCCACTCTCACACGTTTTTTTATGGTCAAGCAAGAGGAAATGGAAGTGTAAAAGTGTATAGGAAGTTATGAGGTGGCTTTCTATAAGCTTGATTAATAAATTCATTAATTTGGACTTAATTGAGCATTAATTATTCTAATTATTTCGTTCCGAATCAAATTTTAATTAAATTTACTATAAAATTCTAATTAACACATAAATCAAGCCAATTTTGTGATCGAATGCCGATAAGGTCTTCAATTTACAAAACAGAATAGAAACTCAAATAGATATGTCTACGATGAACAAATAAAAACACAAATAATGCAACACATATGTAATTAATTCAAAATTTGATCTTAATAACTTATTAGGCATATTAAATCATGGATTAACGTTAATTATAGGTTGGGGTTGTTACAGTTTGGTGAAAGATTTGGGATGTTCTCAATTTGATATAGGTTTAATGAAACCATTGGAGACTAAAAAAGTGTACTTTTTTTATCAAATTTGAATTTAGTGATGAATTTGATTAAGCGTTGGAGATGGCTTAACTCAAAACATATTAGACATTTCAAAAGATTTATCAAAATTTTTACCTTTGGCAATAGGTTTATTTGATTTTTTGGACTAAAATAGTACTAAAAGGCAAAATAAATTAAAATAATAAATAAAGTAAAATGTCACATTAAATCCATAATCATTTCATTTTTTTTTCCCCACAAATATCACATTTAACTATAAAAAAAAATTCAACCCTCTTTTCAAACACAATTTTTTTAACCTATTAAAATATTTAAAAATTAAAATATCCTATTAAAATAACCAATTCTCAAATACCCCCAAATGTGACAGGTGTGGGATGTTACTCTTCCAACTCACAAAAAAGTGACATGGAATACTTGCACCAAATACTTTGGTGCCGTTTGATAACACTACGTTTTCAGTTTTCTGTTTATATTTACAAAAATTTAAAAAACTCAAATAAAAACTTGTTTGGTAAATTTTTGATTTATAAATCAGTAGTCTCAATTTATAAATTTAGCCAAAAAATGTAAACTCAAAAAATGTGTTTCCGTTTTGAGTTTTGAGTTTTTTTTTTTTACCACCCAATACTAGTCACCACCTGCCACCATTTTCCACCACCGTCTTCCGCCACCCCTACCACCACCTGCTACTACCACTCACCACTCACCACCCACCACCCATCCGCCACCACCACCCACCTGCCACCCACCAGCCACCACTCACCTGCCACCCACCAGCCACCACTCACCTGCCACCTACTCGCCACTACCACCACCACCACCCACCTACCATCCACCTGCCACCACCCACCACCCGTTACTACCATCCACCGCCCGTCACCGCCACCCGCCACCGCCACGCACCAGCCACCTGCCACCACTATCCACCACCCGCCACCACCAACCAGCCACTATCCACCCATCCGCCACCACCACCCACCACCTGCCATCCATCCGCTACCACCACCCACCCGCCGCCACCACCACCACCCACTTGTTACCATCCACCACCCACCACTGCCACCGTCACCTACCCATCCACCACCACCTACCCGCTACCACCAACCACCACCTATCTGCCACCACCACCACCACCACCACTACCTCCACCCACTCGCTACCACCCGCAACTGTTACCCATCCACCATCACCACCCGCCGTCTACCCGCCACTACCACCCACCCGCCACCACCCACCACCACCCGTCATCCGCCACCCACCTGCCACCACCACCCACCACCCGCCACCACACCACCACTACCATCACCACCCACTCGCTACCACCAGCCACCGTCACCCACCTACCCACCACCACCACCCGCTACCTACCCGCTATCACCACCCACCCGCTACCACCCACTACCACCCGCCATCCACCACACACCTGCACCACCACCCACTCGCTACCACCGCCACCGGCCACCGTCCACCCACCCACCCACCCACACCACCACCACCCACCGTCACTACTTTCCACCACCGTCTTCCGCCGCCACTTGCCACCACTTGCTATTTCTCACTCTTTTTTATATTTTTAAATTTTTTTAAACATTTTGTCAATTACCAAACGCGTTTGTAGTTTATGTTTTTCTAAAAATAAACAAAAAATAAACAAAAACCAATTTATAAAATTTTTATAAATATAAACTGAAAACGTAAAGTTACCAAACAGACCCTTTAAGTGCAGTTTGATTTATTTTTTACACTCAATTTTATTTTTAAATCATGATTTGAGTGAAATATATTAACCAAATATATTTTTAAAATTACTTTTAAAATTTTTCTTTTTATTATTATTATTATTTATTATTAATCAATCAATCAATTATTTTTTTTTCTTATCTATTCTCTTACATTCTCTCATATTTTATACATCAATCAATAAAATAAAAATAAAAAAACTACAAATCATCTACAAATTATTTTCAAAACTAACAAACAAACAAATTTTCTCTTAATTAGAAAACACAACTCCATATTCAAATTATAATTCCAAAACTAATCCAAGGGCCCTTTAAAGCATCCACAATGGGATGACTAAAATTGTTTGTTAAAATGTATTATATGACAAAAAGTAATAAAAGTGTGGCCCAAAAATGTGTTAAGGTGTATTAAGAGTTTATTAATTTTAGACAGTGAGTGGTGATGCAACAGATGTGCTAAAATAAATAAATCCTCCATGAAAGGCTCTCTCTCTCTCTCTCTATGGAAAGCTCAGCTGAAGATGAACGCAGCAAGAGTCCGGAGGAATTGGACCGGACGTCCGGCCAGTCAACGACAAATTTTTTTTTTTTTTTGTTGAAGGGTTCGAACATTCGGGGGACGACTAACTGGACATCCGGTTGAACGACCCCACAACACTTCCAACATCCCCCGTCTCTCATTCTCACTAACTAAAACATTAGTCATAATTAATACACAACTTAACAACTGACACTAACATAATAATACACCCATTAACACCTCTATTATAAACCCAAGAATTATTCACCTTACTTGTTTCTACTTTTTAAAAAATATTTTTTAGAAAATTCTACTTTCTTATTTTTCGTATTTTTTTGTTTTTACTGAATTTTTTAATATTTTAAGTAATTTTTTTACTTTTTAGACACACCTAACATAAATACACCTAAAAAGTAAAAAAAATTGTAAAAAAAAATCTTTTAAAAATTTACTACATATCAAAAATACAAGAATTCAGTATATTTTTTATATTTGTATATATTTATTAATTTTTAAAAATATTTTTCCATAAATTTTTTACTTTTTAAATATATCTAAATAAGGTGCATCTAAAAAAATAAAAAAAATATTTAAAATTTAAAAAATATTCACTAAAAATAAAAAAACATAAAAATTAAAAAAATTAATTTTCAAAAAATTTAATCCAGAAAATCCAAACCAAACACACTCACTAAAATTTTGGCACTCACGTAACCATTTACCTAGAGCCCTTATCCTTTCCATAAACCCTAGCTAAACCCCGAACTCGATACCAGAGAGAGACTGAACACACAACAATGGCAAGCCACGCTAATCGTCTGATTATCTCCAGATTAACGCCGACGACGACATCGAGATGCTATTCTACGCCGACAGCGTTGACTGTGACCAAAGGCAAAGAGGACTCACTGTTCCGCAAGCTCTCCGCTCTCGGTTACGGCGGCTCTGGCTCAGACGCCGCCGTAGCCGACACTCTCGACGAATGGGTAAAGCAAGGTAAATCCATCAAGAGGTTCGACATCATCAGCTGCGTCAATCATCTTCGCAAGTTCAAGAAGTACCACCACGCTATCCAGGTCTCTCTCTCTCTCTCTCTCTCTCTCTCTCTCATATACAAATATATGTATGCTAAATTTTTTGTTATTTCAGGACCTAATTAATTTTACTTTGTTAATCATTTTGGCGATTCCTGAATTGCATGGATAGAATGAATTTACATTTGTTCATTACTGGTTAGTGTTTGATGTGTAATCATAAAATGTTCAATAATGGAAGATCGCATTTTTATGCTGAAGCTGTTGTTTGGTCTATACCCAGTGAAAGGGAAAGGGAAATGTGGAGAGGGTGGAATGTATGTAAGTGAAACCACCTTTTCCCTATCCCTACCCAAATCATGATCCAAACACAACCTCAGGTTTTTTGTGAAAGCGTTATAAGGGCTTGATGGAGTTAGTTAAATCCAATTTATTGATGCGCATGTGATTGCGGCTACTCGGCTTCACAAGCTGCATTTCGTATCTATTGAGTGATATTTGAAGTTCTTCAAGTTGTAGAATTGTTTACTGCTTGATCTACTAACCGTATTGTGAATATCTGAATTTTTTTGGGAATGCATGACTTGTTACCCTAGTAACTTTTCCGGTCAGATAATTAACTCATTGAATGAGTTAAAATTCATGTTTCAAGCATATTTTGTGATCGAATCTGCTAAGCTGCTAAAGTGATTACAAACACATCTCGACTCTCAGCATATAATTTACTACTCTACTCAACAAGCCTTTGCCCCAATTACGATAGGTATATGGCATGTCAATTGACTGAAAAAATGTTTGTCTTTTGTGTGAACCGTTAGTTCATTCAAATGCTAACCAATAACAAACAGTTCCTTAATCCTCTCTGCTAGATGTTGTTTTGAATTTAATTGATGCTCTCTTCAACCTGCTCTTAAGTTTTTTTTCCCCCCAATGAATGCAGCTATATGAATGGATGGAAAAAGGCAAGAACAAAATGAACAATGCTGACCGTGCAATACGCATAGACCTTCTTGCCAAGGCCAATGGGATGGCCTCGGCTGAAAAGTATTTCAACAGCCTCGAAGGATCTGCAAAGACTATGAAAACTTATGGAGCACTTCTTAGTACTTACTGCAAGGAGAAAATGCTAGATAAAGCTATCGAGCTTTTTGAGAAGATGAAAGAGCTAAGTTTTACATCTGCTTTAAACTATAATAATATGATGTCTCTTTACTTGAACCTTGGCCAACCTGAAAAAGTCCCTTCCCTAGTGAAAGAAATGGAGGAGATGAACATTGCTGCAGATAAATATACTTATAATCAATTGATGAACAGCTATGCTTCTCTGAATGATGTAAATGCAGTAGAGGAAGTTCTTGAGACGATGAAAACGACGAAGGTAATACCTGATTGGTTTACATATGGAAATCTAGCAACCATTTATGTCAATGCAGGGCTTATTGATAAGGCCAATGATGTTCTCCAAAAATTGGAGGATGAGGATATGTTAAATGGCCTTGATCGTGAAACTTTTCATACTCTCATCACTTTGTATGCTCGAACCTCTAATTTGCTGGGGGTTAATCGAGCATGGGTGTCTTTGAAGTTGACCTTTGCAAAACCCAATAATGTTAGCTATCTCATCATGCTTTTGGCTCTCTTCAAGCTGGAAAATGTGGATGGCCTCGAGAAATGTTTTGCAGAGTGGGAATCAGGTTGCTTAACCTATGATGTCAGGTTAGCGAATGTTATTTTGGAATCTTACCTTAATAGAAACATGATCGAGGAAGCTAATGCACTTTATGAAAGTGTGGTCAGTAGAGGGGTTGAACCTAATTTGAGGACACTGAATCTTTTCACAAACTACTACTTGAAGAAGCAACAGATGGATCTGGCTTTAAAGTTTTTTGAAATGGGTGTATCTAAAATGAGTTCAGAGAAAAGTAATTGGTTTCCAACTGATGAAACTGTTAGTATGTTTTTGAAATACTTTGAGGAGGAAAAGGATACAGAGAGTGCTGAGAAGTTCTGTGAGATCATGAAAAAGATTGGACGTCTCGAGTCCAATGCCTCTGTTTCTCATCTTCAAACATGTATTGCTGCTGGAAAAGTGGGAACCCTAGATGTGTCAGCAAGTTAAAGATTCACTGAAATAAGCCCTGAAGTTGAGAAGATGCTCCATTTAATGCGGCCTGAGTAAGCTGGTGCAAGTTAACTAATTCAACATTGCAGGAGCTGTTTTGAATGCTATGGTTTTAAACTTGTTTATGTTTAATAGGAGTTCAAAAATTCATAGCACTCGGCTATGGTCCAATGTTGGTTTTTAAGTGTCAAATGAAGCAAGTAGGAATTTTTCTCTTCTTTTCCTGCTTTTATCCGTGCGTACTTGGGGCAACTTTGTGGTACTGGACATTTTGATTTTCTTGATCTAGGTTGAGTTCTGTGAGGTGACAATTACTGCCTCACAATTACCATACTGTTTTCCTCAATATATGTATCTATATCTATAAGAAGCGGTAATTATTCAGTAATTTCGGAGTATAGATATGTGGTATTTCACAACATTGTGATTGGTGGAGAAAGTGGGTAAGTGGGGTATTGTGTTGGGTGATTGAGTAGCATAAGGGGGCATATTGAATGATGATTGGTTAAAGAGTACAGATACGTGATATTTTGTGAATATTGAATAATTTCCCTATAAGAAGAGTGGTGCTATTAGCACCCCATGAATTATTTTGGACTTCCATTTATAAATTTTGAAACTCTTAAAAAAAAATTTCCTTTCCAAATAATATCAAAATTATCCTTAAACATTTTATCCATTGAATGCACACCTCCCATATCCCTATAAAATCTCCTTTCCAAAAAACCTTAACAAAACTCACTAAGAAGAAGAAGAGTCTCATTCTTTTCAAAATCCACGAAGAACAAGAAGAAGAAGAATGTTGTCTTTGTCGGTTTATCTATTGTCACAGTTAGTATGCGCTCTCTCTCTCACACACACATTGATTCTTCAAAATTGAAGCTATCGAACTTGAAAAAATAAAATTTCTGCGAGTGTTAATAAATTTGACCTTTATAACAAATATATATATATATATATATATGAGTTTTTAATTTTGTTAATTAAAATCTTATATCATTAAGTATGTAATAACTTAAAAGTTAATATCTATTATATCACATAATTGTGAATTGAATTGTGTGAGTTTTTAGTCTCAAACATTTTTCAATAATGTGATAAAAGAGTTTGGTCCCATATCATTGAGTATGTAATTACAACTTCACACTTATCATGCCATAACAAATTACAAGTAGATATTTACTATACCATATTATTGTGGGTTAAATTGTGAACACTTTTTGAGAGTATCAAACATGTTCCTTGTCCATTACAATTTACAGAAATTGTTCCTTATTTTTTTCCCAAAACAAAGATTCCTATCAAATTAAATAACGTTGCATATTATACTATTTTAATACTAAATCGAATAATATTTTAGTTAGCATGTTATCATAAAAATCATAAAAAAATTATTAAAATAAGGTTCAATTTTTTCAAAAGTCTTGATAAACATCTAAATTTTTTGTTTTTTTTTTTTTGAAAAATTTCAAAAACAAAATTAGGCAAATAAAATGGACTTTTTTTTTTAGAGAGAGAGAGAAGGGCCTAAACTTTCAAAAAAAAAAAAAAAAGTTCCCTAAAAGAAAAAAAAAAGCTATAAAAAAAAAGAGTTATCAAATAAAAAGCAGTAACTTTTTAATGTTTCTTTTCCTTTCAATCAAACAAATTCTTTTCAAATCCTAAATCCAAATAAGCCAAAAAAAAAAAGAGAAAAAAAAAAAAAAACCTATCATATTACAAAATTAAACCGCAACAGAATCTTTGTAAAAAAAAATAAAAGCATAACTATTGACATAATTCATTATAAATTTCTATTATTCATAACAAATATGTCATTATCGCGTTCAATAATTTCAACCCATAGAACCTCTAGAAATTTAATAGATATATACCGAGGTATACAACTATACACACTATATTATACTTCTTTTTAAACCAAACATTAAAAGCTTAGGTACCGTTTGTTAACACTTACGTTTTCAGTTTATATTTACAAAAATTTAAAAAACTCAAATAAAAATTTGTTTGGTAAATTTTTTATTTATAAATCAGTGGTCTCAGTTTTTAAATTTGGCCAAAAAATGTAAACTCAAAAAATGTGTTTCCGTTTTGAGTTTTGAGTTCTTTTTTTTTTTACCACCCAACACTAGCCACCACCCGCCACCATTTTCCACCACCGTCTTCCGCCACCACCACCCACCCTCCACCACCACCTACCACCACCACTCACCACCCATCTGCTACCACCACCCGCCACCCGCCACCACCACCACCACCAGCCACTTGCCACCCACTCGCCACCACCACCCATCCTCCGCCACCACTACCACCACCACCACCACTACCCACCTGTCACCCATCCGCTACCACTCACCACTCGCCACTACTATCCATCCGCCCGCCACCACCACTCACCACCCACCTGCCACCACCAGCTACCACCCACTTGCCACCCATCTGCCACCACCACCACCACCACCACTACCCACTACCCACCTGCCACTCACCACTACCATCCATCCACCACCACCACCACCAGCCACCACTCGCCACCACCAGCCACCACTCGCCACCACCAGCCACCACCACCTACCACCCACCTGCCACCCACCTGCCACCACCACCACCACCACCACCACCACCACCATCACCCACCACCACCCGCCACCACCACCACCCACTCGCCACTACCCACCACCATCACCGTCACACGCCTACCGCCACCACCACCACCACCCGCCACCACCACCACCACCCGCCGTTCACCACCCACTTGCTACCACCATCCATCCACCCGTCACCGCTTTCCACCACCGTTTACCGTCTTCGCCACCGCCACCTGCCACCTGCCACTTGCCAGCACTTTCCACAGCCGTCTTCTGCTACCATCACCCATCACCTGCCACCATTTTCCACCACCGTCTTCTACCACCACCACCCGCCATCATTTTCTACCACCGTCTTCCGCCGCCACCATTCGTCACCACCCGCCACCACTTGTCATTTCTCACTCTTTTTTATATTTTTAAAATTTTTTAAACATTTTGTCTAAACCAAACGCATTTGTAGTTTATGTTTTTCTAAAAATAAACAAAAATCAGTTTATAAAATTTTTGTAAATATAAACTGAAAACGTAAACGTTACCAAACAGGCCTTAATGTTTAATCTAATGAATGCAGCTTGCCTCCAGTCTGAGATTGGACTGGACGGTGTTGTTCGGCCCATGGAGGCCTATCACGAGTTCTGTTTTGATAATCTAAACCGTTGAATGCGTAGAACTCGTCGAGTACTATATGTCTGTAAAAAATCACGTTAATCGAATATCGATAGCTATGTGATCAAATTAGTTTTGTATAAAAAAAATGGACGGTAAACAAATTAATGATTGACAAAAAACTGATCCAATGAGATACCTATCGATATCCGATCAACGTGATTTTTTACAGGCGTATAGTATTTAACGAGTTTTACACATTAAATGGTTTGGATTATCAAAATAAGACCCGTTGTGGGCCTCCATGGGCCGAACAGTATCGTCCAGTTTGATTTCAGATTAGAGGCAAGCTGCTTTCTAATCTAATTATTGAAAGTTCCAAAACCAAACATGAAAATTATAGAACATTAAAGAAATCTGAGAGTTCATTCATTAACCTAGTTAATGAAAAGGGTAATGGTAGAAACACCAAATTTTTTACCAATCAAATAACCAAATATCTCCAAATTGTGGACCCCACACCCATGTAAGACATTTAGTAATTTGTTTGATAAAAAATTTGCGACTTATAGCATTTTTCGTAAAAAAAAATGCTATGAATCCCAAATAATTTACCAAATATTTTACTAAATCTCTCACATTAGTATAGGATCCACACAAATTCACATGTGTGTAGATCCCACATCCATGTGAGAAATTTGGTAAAATATTTAGTAAATTATTTAGGATCCCTAACATTACCCATAAATAAAACATATTACATATGATATAAAAAGACGTTCAATATATTTAATTTAATGTGTAAATGTACATTAAATAAGTACATATAGAGAATTTCCTTATATATATTTGGAGAGATTTATTAATGATATGTTCGGTGAACACTATAATATAAACAGATCAATTTATTTAATCTACTATATCATTCACTTTTGAAAAGATTTTTTTTTTAGTATAATAATTTCAAATAATATTTAATTAATTGAAATGAAGGTTAAATGCCATTAAATTGAAATGAATTTTTTTTTTTTTAACCCCTACCAAATAGTAACTCCGTTATATTCTGCTTCTATTAAAACAAACACTACCTTAAAGTAATAAAAAAAAATAAAAAAATTCGCCAACTTGCCCATGCAAGCACGGGCCTAATTCACTACTGTGTGCTACTTTACTACAAAACCAATTTACAAAAGTGCTATGATTTCTTATTATTTTCTTTCTCAATAAAAAAAAAAACTTAAATGACAAAGTGGCATATCAACAATCTATAACATTATCCAACTCACATTACAACAAAAATAAGGCCATATCATCAGGGGTTGGGGGAATAAAAATAAAAACAGAGAAGGCAAAATCTGCTATGAACCTATCAAAGATGATCTATGGGGGTAAAGGGGATAGATTTGGATTTAAAGAGCCAGTAACCAACGAACACAGAAACACAAACGGCAACTACAGATAAGAGAAGAGCAAAGGCACTTGCAGCATTCGAAGAGGAGTTTCCTGAAGCTCCTTTTGAAAGGGCAGAACTGCCTGGGGAGATATCTAACGGCACCCAATCACAGCTAACGGAATAGTGCTGCGCCCCACGCCATGGATTCCCATCAACTGGATACCAAAATGCGACTGAAAACTTGCTGGATTGACCGATGGTGAATTGAACATCCTACATTCACAACAAAAACAAGTGTTAATGAATTCATTTTTTATGCAATGCATATTCTAATTTAAGAATTCTAATGTGTTTTAGAGCTAACCTATGGCCAGCTTCTATATTCACTGGCACGGCTGGGCAAGCATTGTGAAGGATATTTTTGGTCATTTTGTGAGAATAAGATGATTTCTTTCCACAACATTTGGTTGCTTCTATTTACACCACCAAAACAACTCCTTACACCCCCCTTTTTTTATTTTTTTATTACAGTTTTATTCTTACATAAAATTATCTTAAACACCTCAAACCCTAAAATTCTAAAAACGTAATCCACCCCATACTGCCACCTCCATCGGTGCTGCCAATCCCTTCCCTTTGCCCCATCACCTTGCAACCCCACAACCACACCTTGTATAGAGAGAGAGAGAGAGAGAGAGAGAGAGAGAGGATTCGAAGTGGCAGCTCGGGTGGTGGCAGGAAGGGGAGAGGGGCTGATTTGTGATGGTGGGGGCAGGAGGGCTGGATCATGTGGCGGCGTAGGTGGGAAGAGGTAGTGTTTGAAATGCTAGAGGGTGTACAAAGAAAATCAAAAGAGGGATGCGAATATATTTGGGATTATGAAGGGTGTAATGAGATAAAATGCAAATTTTGAATTTTGGAGGAAGGTGTAACTGAAAAAAAGAAAAAAAAAGGCATGTAAGAAGATGAAAGTGTTGCGTAAATATAAGCGCCAGAGCATTTGGGTTGCATTCAGTTTGCTTAATGAGGCTATTGCCATTTCTTTCATATCATTTTGCAATTGCTGTGGGTATAGACTGGACCACTTCATTTTTATTGAATTCAACATGCACTAGCATCCGACCCTCACCAATTCTAACTATTACCAGCCCGTAATAAAGGGGATTTCTGAACTCAATGTCACATAGCAAGATAGATATGAAACGAGGCATTAAATAGCACTGAACCTGTTGAAGTCGGTCCATTGTTCTCAAAGGCCTTGAAAATTCAAAGTAGTATGTTCCCTTTTGACCAGCTGATGCATAAGGGCTGTCTTCTTCTACAAAACCTGAGTCAACAATGCCAAAAATAAGCATTACCATGCAAACAGCAATAAAAGCACACAAACAAATGAACCAAAAACGAAGGAAAACAGGGGAAAAAAAGAAAAAAAGAAGAAGAACCAAACCACACGCACGTGCATGTGGACACATGCTTATGTACGAGGATTTGGACAAGCACAGCTGGCCTATTTTCAAAAAGCAGTAAACAGAAACAGAAGGGAAAACTGTTTCTTGTCATCATTATAAAGGAATGGGAACATGATGATAATGAGTGTTTTTGTTTTGTTTTGTTTTGTTTTTGTTTCTTTTAATATTTTAAAAACATTTTCTAGACTCAGTTTTCCATAGCCACACAGATGTTACAGAAGTGGGGAAAGGTTACCTGAATGTGTGGTAAAACTGTCATGCCACCATGCACCCTTCCAGTCATTTTGTGCACTAGAATCATTTCCTAGAGAGTAAAAATGGTTAAACTGCACTCTTTCTAAATAAATAACAACAAACCCAACTATAAGAGGAGACTAGGAAGCTATAAATCTTCTTCAACACAAATGAAATTTATAAATATCACAGAACATCAAGATGATGGCATATGAACAGATGCACATAAATTGATGGCATCCTTTTCAACAAAGCTGGACACTACATTTAAACAGGTGGCGTGTATTAGTTAAATCCACTTTTGTGGTTTTCAACACTACCAATCCCAAGGTTGAATGAAGGAGGGTTGTGTGTTCAATAGTCAGACAACCAACATGAAAAAACCCCCGTCGGATCCCTTATGAGCATGAATCCCTGTATTGTGCCAGCCTTTGACCATTAGAAAAATGGACAAGGGGCACCACATTTTCACCTGAGAATGCTGAAAAATATGCAGGGTCCCATGCTTCTCTGGACAAGCACGGGTAAAGATACTAGTCTAGGATTTCAAGTTTAGATTAGCAACTTGGAGTATCAGAAGGAACATTAACATGTAAAATAATGGAATTAGTGGATACTATGATTAGAATGAAAATTAATACAACATGCTTGCAAGAACTAAGTGGGTAGGTGAGAAAGGAAAGGAAATAGTAAATAACTGGTATAAACTTAACTACACCAAAAAAGAAAAAACACACATAGAAATGGCGTAGGAAGAATAGTAACTAAACATCTTAAAGATAATGTAATTATAGTTACGAGGAAAGGAGACAAAATAATACTAATTAGACTTGTTGGAGAAAATGTAATTAATGTAATGCCAATGCACCCCAAGTAGAATTGGATGAACATATGAAAAGACAATTATGAGATTAAATGGATAAATTGATGCAAGAGACAATTGTAGCTGAGAATATAATTATATGTGGAGATTTCAACGGTCATGTAGGAAAAGATAAACAAAGTTACTGGAGGGTGCACTGTTGATATGGTTTTGGTAACTGAAACGAGGCTGCAGAAAATATTTAGATTTCACAATAGCATTTAACATTATAGTAACCAACACTTTCTTCAAAACGAGTGAGGAATACAATTGGGTAAAAAAAATCAATAAATCACTTTCTTAGAAGAAAACATACCGCTTAATATGTAAAAGATTAGAAGGTTATCTCGAAAAGAGTTTAACATCTAGGTATGCTAGAGGCTATTAACAGTAGATATCTACATTAAAGAACAACATCGAACAAAAAAAGATATTAGAAACCCCTGCGGAGCGCCGGCCCCGGCCACCAATACAGTACCATGCTTACCAGCTCATACCATTGCCACCTAAACTAGAAGTATAAAAGGTAAGAAATTGGGGTTTGCCTATTTAGTGGTTTTTGTTTTTTTTGTTTTTGGGATAAATCAGTGGCTTTTTGACTTTTTATGAAAAGATGTGCAGAATAGTAGAGAAGTGATGTGATAACTTGTAATAAGCAAATAAGCTGCTTAAAACCAAAGCAACATGAAATTTCGAAGATGAGACTATTAACAAGTGGAATGCAATAATGGAGTGCATTAAAAGACTATCAAAAGAAGTCATTCAAGACTCAAAAGAGAAAATGTCTATATCTATAGAAATTTGGTGGTGGTGTAATGAGGTGTAGTAAAATTCTTTAAAAAGTGACACACACACACACACAAAAAAAAAGAAAAAGAAAAAAGAGCAAAGAAATCTTAAAAGACTTAAATGAGCTAACAAGGAGGTTAAAAAGATAGACGATCTTTATAAATATTAATGACTCTAGCAAAGATGGACAAAAAATATTTACAAACATGTTGAGAGAAAAATAAACAAAAGACCTTAATAAGATTATATGAAAAATGAGGATTCAGAGGTGAAGGATGAGGATTAGGGAAAGGTGAAAAACTATTAAATGAAAAGATTTTTTTTTTTTTTGATAAATAAACAAACTTTATTAGAAAGCATCGAGATGATGCAAATAATAGAACTGAACACGAAAGGAAAAAACAAAACTATCTAATCAAACCCTCCACAAAATCAACGAAGACCAAAACATTGGGATTGACTGTACCTGTAACCCAATTATGCAATATCATCTACAACCGACTCTCTAATCAAAAAAGGGAATGACACTCATCCTGAAACACTCGCCTATTCCGTTCTAACCAAACCAACCAAAGCAAACAATGGGAAGCAAGCACCAAAGCCTTCCTACACCGCTTTCGCACCCTAGTCTCACCCTAACTCTGTAACACTCCCATTAAAGTTCCCGGCTGCACCCAGACTAAGCCAAACAAAGCAACAAGAAAATTCCAAAGTTTGGACACAACCGGGCAATGAAGGATTAAATGATCCACCGTTTCCGCGTCCCTGCAACACATACAACACCAATTGACCAACACATGCCGCCGTCAGATCAAATTATCAATAGTAAGGATACGCCCCAATGCAGCTGTCCAAACAAAGAACGCAACCTTAGAAGGAGAACCCGTAGCCCAAATACAGTTCCAAGGAAACACCCCACCACCTCCCTCTTCAAGCACCCCATAAAAAGAGGACACTGAGAAGACTCCTTGAGAGCTCCGGACATCCCATCCCCCACATTATGCAGTCCATACAAAAAGCCGAGAAGATCTACCAATTGGTCGAGCTCCCAATCGTGTATATGACGATGAAGACGAACATTCCTACCAACTGATGCCCCATGGCTCTCTCGAACCGAAGCAACCATCTCCTCACCAGCAGCAGCAATAGCAAAAATCAAAGGAAATATGGCCGCCAAAGTCAAACCATCACATCATTGATCTTGCCAAAAGCGAACTCGCTCACCACCCCCCACTTTAAACTGTACTCTATCCCAAAACACCTCATCTCCCAACCAAATTCCCTTCCATAAACCACAATCATGAGATTGAACCACCCTCTTCGAACACCAGCTCCCCTGCTCCTCCCCATACTTAGCCGCCACCACCCTCCTCCATAACCTCTCCCGTTCCTCCGCAAAACGCCACAACACTTACCCAATAAAGCCCGATTAAACACCACCAATTTCCACACACCTAAACCCCCTTGCTCCTTCAAAGTACAAACCCTCTCCCAAGCCACCAAATGATAATGAAAACCCTCTGCACCCCCACTCCACAAAAAGTCCCGTTGCAACTTCTCTAACCGCTTTGCCACCCCTACAGGAATCACATGCACAGACATAAAGTACGTTGGAATGCTGGACAAAACACTCTTGATCAGAGTAATTCGCCCTCCTTTTGACAAGTATTGGCGCTTCCACCCTGCCAAACGCCGCTAAACTCTGTCCACCACCCTAGCCCACACTCGAGTCTCCTTAAAAGAAGCCCTCAAGGGCAGTCCCAAATAAAAAACTGGCAACCTTGCCACTTTACAACCTAAGATAGCGGCCAACACCAGCAATTGAGGCACCTCACCTATAGGTATCAATTTTGATTTTGACAAATTAACCCGCAGTCCTGACACCGCCTCAAAACATAACAGAACACAATGTAAATTGCCAATTTGAGTAGCCTCTGCATCACAAAAAATCAACGCTTCATCAGCATAGAATAGGTGGGAGACCACCAAAGAGGCAGACCCCTCACCTACCACAAAACCTGATAATAAACCCCCTTGGACCGCCCTTGAACATAGTCAACTCAAAGCCTCCATAACCAAAATAAACAATAATGGGGACAGTGGATCTCCCTGCCTCAAACCCCTCCAAGTGGGGGAAAAACCCTGCTGGCGTCCCATTAATTAGGACAGACATTCGAACAGTGGAGATACAAAAATGTATCCACCGCCTCCACCGCTCCCCAAAACCCAACCTCTCTAACATGTACAGCAGGAACTTCCAATTGACATTATCGTAAGCCTTCTCAATATCTAACTTACATATAATACCCCCTGTCCCTTACCGAAGGCGCGAGTCCACACACTCATTAGCCACCAAAACCGCATCCAAAATCTGCAGCCCACCTACAAAAGCATTTTGAGATTCTGAGACCACCCCCTCCAACACCCCCCGAAGCCTGTTCGCCAAAACCTTAGCCAATAATTTATAAACACTGCCCAAAAGACTAATAGGCCGAAAGTTTCTAATATCCTCCTCCCCCCTTTCTTAGGGATCAAGGCTATGAAAGTGGCATTCAGGCTCCTCTCAAATTGCCCAGTTTGATGAAATTGCTCAAATACCTCCAACACTTCCCCTTTAACCACCCCCCAACAATGTTGAAAAAAGCAATGGAAAAACCATCCAGGCCCGGTGCCTTATCCCCAGGCACACTTCGTAACGCACCTAAGACCTCCTCCTCAGTAAAAGACCTCTCTAACAAGAGCTCATCCTCCTCAAAAATAGAATAAAAAACCACACCATCCAACCCCGGACACCATATCTGACCCTCATCACGAAAAAGATGCTGATAGAATGCCACTATACCATCCCTAACCTCTGTTTCCGACGAAAGTAGCACCCCATTAACCCGCATTCTCCCTACCTAGTTCACCCGCCAATGAGCATTCGCCATGCGATGAAATTTTTTTGTATTACGGTCCCCATCTTTCAACCACAAACATCGAGACTTCTGTCGAAAACTAATTTCCTCCCTCCGAGCAACCCTCGCATAATCTCTCCGAGCCACATCCATATCTGCCATAGCCTCTACAAAAAAATCCCCCTCAATTTCCCGCTCATCGAAACCCTGCAAAACTGACAAAATGTTTGCTTCTGAACCTCCAAACGACCAAAAACCTCTATATTCCACCTCTTCAAATCAGACTTAAGAAATTTCAATTTCTAAGCTAATCTATAATTAGGTGAACCCACCACATTATAACTCCCCCACCAACTACCCACCCGATCAGAAAAGCCAGCTGCTTGTAACCACATGTTCTCAAATTGAAAAGGTGAGGGACCGCTCCGGACACCCACACTGTCCAACAAGACAGGCCAATGATCAGAAGTCGGACGATGCAACCGACACTGTAGCATATGAGAGAAATGCTCCTCTCAATCCCCAGAAACCAAGAACCTATTAAGACGAGAACTGATGCGGCCACCCGACCAGGTATAATCTCCCCTCTGTAATGGCAAATCTACCAGCTCCCTCTCATCAATGAAGGAAGCAAAATCCCGTATAGACCTCCCCACCTGACTCCCTCCAGTCTTTTCCATTGGACTCCTGACAGCATTAAAATCACCTCCAACACACCACGGTAGTCCTCATCTAAAAGCAACATGTAGTAATTCCTCCCAAAAGGCTGCCTTTTTTAACCCCCGAACTAGACCATAAACCCCAGTGAACACCCACCGAAAATCATCCTCAAGGCACTGAAACAAACAAGACAAAGAAAATTCCCCAACTTTATCCCCCTCTTTTATGACCATTCTATTATCCCAATAGATAAGAATACCCACCGACACCCCTAAAGACGGTTGGAAAACCCATTCAACATGCCTCCCGCCCCATAACTGCCGCACACACTCCGAACCAACAGTCTCGAACTTCGTCTCCTGGAGACACACCACGTCTGCCCTAGCACTTTTCAACAAGGACTTCACCACCATATGTTTCCCTTGATCATTCAAACCCTGCACATTCCAAGTCAATATTTTCAGACGCACGGCAACAATAGGGGACCACCTTGCTCCTTCCTTAACCGCCGATCGCCTCCGCTTGTAGTTTTATCATAATTTATTGAACATTCTAGTCTCCATAACTCCCGGGGCCCCTTATCTGTTTTACCAACAACCTGCACTTCCTCACGACCCACTCCTCCTCCTGACCATGAAACTTCAATAGCAGAAAATAATCGCAAAGTCTGATCCTCATGTCCCTCAAAGGATACTCCCAAAAATTTACTGACCTCGAATATGCGGTCCAACACCCAATCTAATACCTCATCTAATGATGGTGGATGATCCATATAGAAATCTGCACCCAACGCGACCTCCGGATCTGGCTCAGGGTGTGGCAACCCAGAAGCCCCATCTGTGATCACCTCTGGTCGAACCACCAAAGCCAGTGCATCACTTGAATTTAACCACTCCGGCTCTTAACATAACGATCTACCCTAGTTTGTGTTGAACACAGTCTCCCCCTCAATCTCCTCTCCCAGCAATTGGCTAGGCGTATACTGTCCCACAGCCGGCAGGGATGTGTGTGTCGGACTACACTCCCGGTGATCCTTCGATGCCAATTGCCCACAAGCCAAACCCAAAGACGGTGGTTGGAGCTCCACCAACGGAACTGGCGCTACCACCCCAACAGTATCCAGATCATCACATTCATCTTGTCGAGCGACCCAAGTCCATCACGCAACGAATCGAAGACTCGATTCACCGACGGGTTAAGTTGTACCCAAGTCAGCAACAATGGGCCAGCTGGTACCTACTCCTGTTGAGCTGGACCTGTTTTATTAGGGCCTAACCCATAAACTGCAACGCCCAACTCGTTAAATCCATTAGTAGCATGGCCCATTGCTTGGGCTCCCACTCTACCCCGTCGGCCCACTGCCTTCCCTTTATATGGGCCCATCTGGGCTACACGCGAAGCCTAACCCTCTTTCCTCAACACGGAACCTATCACCATATCTGCGAGCAAATCCCCAAAATCCCTTAGACCTAAAATTCTGTTGTTCATCACGCCTCCATATGCGACCTTCCTTGTGCTCCCAAACTCCACCGCGCATCTTCACCACCGGCTGAACAACCTCGACTGTGGGCCCTGTTTTCGGCCACACAGGTATCTCATACTACCAAGACTCCCATCAGAGCGAGATCGTGGCAGGAATACTACCGCCACGGCGAACTTGCAATCAAACCACACCTTAGTTGCAGGAATCGTGCAACCAGGTGGCGATTCTGAGTAAGAATCGCGATTCCGCGTTTCCTAGAAAGAAATGTGTAAGAATCGCGTTTCTGTGGAGAGAGAAACGCAATTCAGTCCAAGATGAGATCGTAAAGGGGGGAGAGAGAGAGAGAGAAACCTGGTCTCGCTGTCGCCTTCTCCTTCAACATCGACGCCGACCTTCGACTTCGACGTCGACTTCGCCTTCGATCTGCTCTCGCCTCGCGATCTGCTCGCGATCTGCTCACCTTCGCTCTCGCCTTCGATCTTCTCGACATCGCTTTCGCTATCGCCTTCGATCTGCTCACCTCCTTCTTCTTCTTCTTCTTCTTCTCTCTCTCTCTCTCTCTCTCTCTCTCTCTCTCTTCGATTTGTGTTCTGTCTCCCCCCTCCCATTTTTAACATATAATAAATATAATAAATAATATAATTTGTTATATAATAATAAATCTAATTAAATAAAATATAATAAAAAAATCAAATAAAATCTATAAAATAAATCATCCAATTTTTATCTTTTATTTATTTTAACATATTTTATTATTCCTTATTTATATTTTTTATTTATAATATATATCAATTAAAAAGAAAAATAATTATATAAATAAATTAAAAATATTATCAATAAAAATAATACCTAAGATAAAAATAATAAATATATTTAAAAATAACTATTTAACTCACCTTTCTATAATAAATATATTTAAAAAATAACTATTAAAAAATATATATATATATATTACCGCTCCCCGAGGCGCTCCCAACCTAAGAAATTTCTATCGGCTCACGTTTCCTCGCTCCCGCCCCCGCTCCCGCTTCGTGCAACTAAGAACCACACCAAGGTCTGACACCAAGAGTTCATCAACGTCCACCAAACCCCCACACCTGTCACCAATGGACCTATACGTCTCTGTCCCGTGAAGATGTAAAGGTAAACCTACCACCCGCAACCACGCCTTCTTCTCCGATACCAGCCCCGTACCACATAAAGCCGACGGCGACCACCATTGCAAGCTCAAATCACAGCCAGCGATAACCCACCGACATCGTAGAACCAGCCCAGCTTCATGCTGTGAAGGGAACACAAATGGAAAAGCTTGAGGCCCCACCGGTCAGACCTCCACCTTCCCCGACATCTTCCACCATCGATCCACCCATGCCGATATGGCCGAGAAGCCCACACCTTTGTCCCCCGCCAATTCCACGGTTCCCACCAAAGCCCTATTCAACAAACCAAACCACCCCTCCTCCGCCACAGCCTGAATCAACTGGCCACTGATGCCGACGGGAACCACACTTCCTACCTTCGACAAAGCACTCATGTGCACCGCTGATACCCCTTTCACGGCGGCAATCTTCGAAACCCAACCTTTCCCCTTGAGAAATCCCTCTATGACTAGAGCCACAGCCTCCCATCCATCCCCAAACTCTGAAGCAGGGATAAAAATCTGGAGCCACTTGCTGTCCAGCATGACCACAATCTGAACTGAAGCCCTACCCTCCTCCTCGCCACGAAGCCAAACAGCCACACTCCGACGTTTCCCATCCAAGCAACCTAGAAAAGATGAGGCCCCACTGTGACAAGAGGCCTCCCTCAATTTCTGCACAATCCAACCTACCTCAAAACCGACCAGAATCACCTCTCGCTGTAGCCTTGCGCTACGCTCCACAATCCCCAACCGCCGATGGCCCTGCGATTCCACTGTCTCCTCTTGGGTCTCAAAGGATAGACCGCCAAGGAAAAGAATCCTTCACTGTGGCCCATCCTCCAATGTCACCGGCAGCAAACCAGGTAACACACTTATACCATCGGAAATCGCTTCTAAGATTGGAAATAACTGACTCCCTGTCAGCGTGTTTATTGCACAAAAAACCTTAAAATGAAAAGATATTGAAAAAGCTCAAAAGGAAGGGACATCGTAACCTTGATGAAACTAGAGAATACAAGTTTCATCATAAAATAAGGAAGTTCAAGTTGGGAATTCCACATAAGAAGATGAATCAGGTGACGCTTTAGGATCAGATTGTATCCTTATTGAGGCTTAGAAATGCTTAGTTAAGGAGAGCGTGTTTTGGTTAACAAAATTGTTTAACAAGATTATAACAACTTAGAAAATGCCTGTCAAGTAGAGAAAGTATTGTAGTAGACTATATATAAAAACAAAAGAGATTTCCAAAATTGCAACAAATATAGATGTAAGTAGATGAGTCATACAATGCAATCGTGGGAAAGAGTGATTGAATATCACTTAAAAAGTAGCAATAATTGTGTTAGAGAATCAATTTGGATTTATGTCTAGTAGATCAACTATGGAAGTAACATACTAAAGAGACTAACGTATGGAATGAAGTGGAATGGAATGGTCAATCCATCAAAATATTCATTCCAATGTTTGGTTGACTAAAAAAATAATGAAAAATATATTGCAAATGGAATCATCGTACACTATTATAAGGCAATGATCATTCCATAAAGGAGCTTAAGGAATGACCATTCCATTCCGTTCTATCTCATTCCATTGAACCAAATCGAGCATAATAGAAAAGAACAGAGAACAAATAGGGATCTTCATATAAAACCAAACCAAACCAAACCAAACCAAGCCTTAAGTCCCATCAAATGGGGTTGGATCTTCATATATATATATATATATTAATAACTTATTAGTCGGTCGACCGACTAATCCAGGGTATCAATCCCACCGTTTACTTGTGGGGATCTTCATATATATATATAGTTAATAGATTTCAAAAAAATAGTGTCTAGGGATATAATATGGTTGGTGTTAGAGAAAAGGATACTGGCAAATGAGTATATTGATGCAACAAAAGCACATGTATGATGGAGTTGTGATTACAATTAGATCACTCGCAGGAAAAACAAGAGAATTTACTACTAAGGGTTAACCTTGAGTCTTTACCTATTTGCTATAGTCGTTGATGGATTGTCTAGACACATTAAGATGGTGTCTCATGTGCTCTTTACTGATTATATTGTCTTATTGGATGACAATTATAATTTGGAGAGAAGCGTTTGAGTAAGGGTTTAAAATAAGTAGAAGTAAACTGAATATATGAAATATAACCTTAGTAACAATAGAAGTAAAAGTAGCAGAGAAGTGAAGATCGAAAACCAAGAACTACTAAAGAGGGAACAATTGTTCGATTATTATAATGATGGAGAGGTTGGAGATGATGTGACCCATACAAACAAAGTAGATTGATTCAAGTAAAGGGGTGCTAGCTGAATATATAAAATAATAAAAAAAAAACATAGGTAAAGGGGTGCTTTTGGCATGTAATTTAATTTGATCGACAAGAACCAACTAAATTAAAGGAAAAAATTTAGAAGATAACTATAAGGTCAATGATGCTTTACTAAATAGAATGCTAGGCGATTACAAAACAAAACATTAATAAAATGAGTGTAACTGAAATGAGGATGCTAAAATGGATGTGTAATAAGTTCAGGAAAAATAGAATTAGAAATGAATATATTTATGAAATGATGTGAGTAGCACCAATTGGAAGTAAGCTTAGAGAAAATAAACTAAGATGGTCAGTTTATATACAATGAAAACTGATAAATGCAACAGTAAAGAGGAGCGATATGATCATTATTAATGGAAATTACTAGCGGGAGGAGAAGACCTAAATTAAAATGGAATGTTCTAGTAAAAAAGTCAGTGATTTATTTAATTTCAACTGACCATATAGCCTTTCATAGAGTGGAACTGCTTTGGTTTGGTTTGGTTTGGTTATCATGAGTGTTTTAGTTACAGATCAATGTTGTGTCCAAAGTATGAGTGCAGAAGTACAAAGTACTCGTGAAGGATGAATAAAAAATCTGTTCAAATGTTTGAATTTTTAAAGGTAACCTACAAATATATAACGAAATTACAAATACTTAAGAGAATTAATATAACTTTTACCATAAAGGTCAGTAATCATTGAACTAACCACCTAAGGAACCGTAAGAACATGCTAATATAAGGAAACCTGTGATAATGAAGAGTAATAGAAGTATTTAAAATTATTAGATGTTGAACATAATGGATGCTTCAAAATGGCATACAAAACCATAGGAACTTTAATTCTAAATTACCTGAAGGACCTGAAGGACTGATTCCATCAAGATTCCTACAATGTGGATTCCAAGCATACACATCAACCAAATGACCAAACCTGTAGAGGATTTAACCAGAGTTGGGGTAAAGAACCACAAATTAACCATATTGTAAATCTTCATGACATAGTTCAACAAGAAATATGGACTACACCTACCTGTCACCACCAGTCCCATCTTTGTTATCTATTGGATTGCCCCCATACAACCGTCCCGGGACAGCATTTCCAATGGAGAAATGCATAATGTCGACTTCATAGCCATGGCAACTTGCGCTGTTGCATGTAGTTGGGGATTCTTTACATCCACCCATCTTGTGTAAAAAAGCCATTCTCAGTAGTTATTTACCTTTTCTTTTCTTTTCTTTTTTTTTTTTGGAAAACAAACCAAAAGAATGGGGAAACTAGAAAGGCCAAATAAAACAAATAGCAGCCGTAAAATATATTGAAAGTAATCAAAGATGCATACATCATGATAGGTGGCACTCTCTCCAACTTGAAACATCAGAGCAACAGATGGGCATTTGGTGCCATCCCTGCATGACTCAGAAACAGACCCATTATATCTCAGCATGACCATATGAGTGAAAGCACTTGGAGACAACTGATATGATAATGAAGTTCAATGGAAAATAAATTCCTATACATAACTGAATGATATGGTGAAAGACAGATAAATAGATGACTTAATGTTCTTAAATTGACATAATAGTTAGTATCGATTATTTTTGGTTACTTAGACACACACACACACCTTTTTGTAGCTCAACCAAATCCCTCCCACCACGAATTCTTATTTCACCAAATACACACACACACGCAGATACATATATATATATATATAGAGAGAGAGAGAGAGAGAGAGAGAAGGAAACAAAAACGATAACCACTAAAATAATAGTTGATTGTGAATTTTTTACACATTCCACATGACAATGTCCTCACCATTTACTTAATGTTGTCACTAACAATAAGCCATAGCAACAAACTATATGATGTAAGCTTTTCTTAAACTGAGTGAGGAGTACCAAAACAAATGGGCTTTGATATAGAGCTAAGTAATTTGCGAAAGTAGTGGTAGAATAGTCCATATCCTTTACCTCCTTAGGTGCCCCTTTCTCTGCCCTCTCAATTTCATTGATCCATTTCATCATTAGTGAAACACATGAAAACATGAGATCACAAGTGATGATGTAGACCAATGCAGTTGAGGAGACAAAGCGGTAGGCTTAAGGAAACATAAGGTTTGTTAAATAGATAAGTTAGATTCCTATAATCTTAGACAGCTATAATTAATTTAAAATCCAGAAAACCTCCAATGCAGCTATTCCTTGAGCCAAACTAGAATTTGGAACTACACAAGTAGTGCAGACCCCGCCCCCCCCCCCCCCCCCCCCCCCAAAAAAAAAAGAAGGATTTTCAGAACTCAAAGACAAGTGACCATACGGACATGTAAACAACCACAAGGCTAAGCATTGACTACTTTTGGGCCCAAGCTCAAGTTGTAATAATTTTAAATCTAATGCAGGCATGCTAAATTTGTTGGAAAGACTGAAATCACTAGACCTCAGTGAAATTTTTAACTCCAATGAGTAAAATATTGAATACTATATCAAGGGTACTACAACTTCTACATCTCTTAACACAGGTACTTATGACCAGCAACCTCTAAGTAAAACTATTAAAAATCTGAAGAAATGAGGTTTTGGATGTACAAGTTTGTTCAAAAACATGCTCCATGGTTTTTTCTGCAGTTAAATCCACTTGTCAGCTTACTCACAAAGAAACTTGATCAATCTACATTCGCTAAAACTTACAGGGGAAGTATGGTTTTGTGAGTTAGGTTGAAGCTCATAAAACGCTTGTTTTTAAACTGCCTAACCTCAAAAGATGAAATTCATTCAGTGGGCTATGATCATGGGATGCTATCTTGGCATCTTAAAACAAACGCTTGGTGTGAGCATGTACATAGTGAGTCTATTGATGACACAAGCATACAAAGACAAACTTAACCTTCAACCCTATACAATTTGATCGATTCTCAATAAAATCAAGCAGTTTTGGCATCTTAAAACAAACACAGTGTGAGCATGTACATATAGTGACCACGTAAGTGTTTAAAGCCAAGCTAAACTTAACCTTCCCCATTTCAACCCTGTACAATTTGATAGATTTTCTCAATAATATCAATCATTTTTGGCATTTTATAATGATTTGAGCAACCATTGCATGCACCTCATTTAGTATGCTTCATCCTTTTTACTGTTTGTGAACTTCCCCACCCCATGTAACCAGACTTTGCCAATATTTTAAAAGGATTATTGCATACCAATGAATAGATCCCACTGAATAAACCATGCATACCAACAATGTATTCAACCTGATGACTTTTACCATCAGATGATTCTTTTGCAAATACAGACAATAAAGACTTCTTATTTTTTTTGAATATTTAGTTGGGTTAATAAATAAAGGTTCTTTCTGAAAAGTTAATTTCAAATAATGAATTCTTCTAATCAGTTAATATCTTTATAAACATAATCCGATAAACTTCACAACAATCAGCTTGCTTTACTAAACATAGTTTTGTCACAAACCCTAAGTCCACTTGTCAATCGGCCTATCTTAGTAAAATTTCCAACAAATTCACCTTGTTGTGCATTCATCATTGAGACACTAGCATCCAACATACCTTCAGTCCAGTTAAGATGTAGTTTCAACCCAATCTTTTTTTTTTTTTTTTGGATTGACATTGGGGTGTTCGGATCAAAGTCTGACTAATCACCAGGGATGCACAGGCCCTCAGTAAGAAGTTTTCCACAAGTGCACTATGGTTAATTCAAGGGTTTTACCCAGGCCAATGGCCATCAAAATGAAGACTAAGGATTCAAAATTTCAAACCCACCACATGATAAGTCTCATTCAATATCTTCATGTAATTTAAATCTCCTTATATTAAATGGAACTCATCACATGTTGGGTCCCGATCCTTCCCACCAAATAGGCACAACATGATTTTAATAGAAACATGTTGATCCAAATAACATGTAGTAGGGATACAACCAGGTAAATTTTCTTGGTTTAGGCACAAACCAAAACCAAAACCAAACCGCATTGGATTGATTCTCATTTCTTTAACCTAGAAACAGTAACCATTAGAATCAAATCAAAACCATATACAGTTCAATTTGGTTCAGGTTTGAAGGTTCTCTTCTCCCCCCACACCTTGTTATTATTCCCTTTCTAGAAAATTATGGTAGGTGTACAAAGTTATAAGGACTAAAATCCATGGGATTTGTGTTCTCTTTTTCAATGAATCACTTAGTTGATGTTAATTAATCGAATTTTATAGAAGGGTTAATACTTTATCCCCCCCCCCCCCCAAAAAAAAAAAAAAAAAAAAAAAAGGTTAATACTTAATTAATTGATTTTTATAGATAACGGATTACAATAACTTCCTATTTCTATTAAGTTAAATATTAACTAATAAGCCAATCATTAAGTGACAAACAAAGAAGTTAAATTGAATTTATGTGTCATGTGAATATAAGTTGTTAAGTACAAGTTTGGTTCTTGGGTTGATTTGGTTCATTCAAGAACTCAACCCTTGACCAAACCAGGATCACCCTATTTTGTTACTGCATGAATCATGACTAAAACAAAATGCCTCATGACCCTAAAAAATTATGATTGGGTTGTTTCAGCTCTATAGTGGCCCCTCATGATAGATAGGGAGTTAAGTACATGGTTGACTTTCTTGAGCTCTTGTATGGAGTATCACTTTTGAGGAACAGTAAGGACAAGCCAAGGTGGATGCATGGAATGTGGGCTTTCTCAGTTAAGTCATATTATTCATTGATTAATGGAATGGAAGATTGAGGCAGTCATTCCTGACAAAGTTCATTTGGAAGTTCAAAGTTCCAACAAAGGTGGCATTCTTTGTTTGGACAGATGCCATGGATTGCGTCACTACTTATTATGATAATTTGATGAAGAGAGGGTTTTAGACTTACTAGCCGATGTGGCTTATGTTGTAGAGAGGAGGAAAATGTTAGCCATTTTCTTTCTACTTCGATGTGATTGGCTTGGGAGAGAAAGAAATCAATGTACATTTAAAGATACTAATTTTGGAGTACACAAGCTCAAAACGTCCTTATTGCATACTACTCGTTTTTAGCATAAAGAATTTGTTTGTGATTCCTCTTTTGCTTTTAAAGTTAAGCTATGACAAGGACTGCACTATAATCTGTCAAGCTGTATACCTTAATCTTCTTTCTCGCGTTTCATTAGTAAAATTTCCTTAATTATTCACCATTTGATTGCCAAGAATGAAAGGACGTTCAAAATTTTGACATATCACCATTTGAATCCAGAATAGTCATAAAATTCAATTTCTCTAATTTCTTCCCCTTCCTTTTTGCCCCTCTTTTCAGTGAAAAGGAATAGTCACAATAGACTAATTGAAGATGCATATGCATCTCTACCATAAGACCCATGTCCGAATATATATGCAATCCTTGATTCGCTATCGATGAAGAAAGGATCTGAACTGCACTTTCAAGGAAACCTATTGCAGTCTACAAACTTTTTATCCAAAAATTATAACCAAGAGCACCAAATTGTCCCAATCACTACTTGATCAGCATGAACTAGATGACAAAAGCCTAATAACTAACTTTAAGCCGACCACCACTACCAAAATATATTAAAAAAACAAAAAGAAAGAAAGAAACTATAAGCAAAAGTAATATCAAAATTGGTCTGATACCCAGAACCAAATTTTGCTACTGGAGTAACCAAAGCCAAAATTTATGCAAAAACAGTCCATATAAAATGCAAAAAAAAAAAAAAAAAAAAATTTTACTAACCCTTTTGAGTAGACATAGTCTCCATCAACTTGCAACATGAAGTAAACATCTTTCCCGTCGTGCAAAGCCTACAAAATATCCACAATCAATTGTCACCCACTATCTCCTCATCTAAACCCAACATGCGTATGAGATCACAAACTCACCTTTACAATCATTTTTCCACCTTTGTACTCGTGATCTGGATGTGGGTCTAGAGCAGGGAGAAGAGAGAACTCGAACCCATCAACGTTTTTCCAATCGTCGGCGTGTCCATCGAGAGTGACGAGTCCGGGGCTGAACTCGGCCGCAACTCGGGCCTCTGGGTCGGACTCGCAGCTCCAATCGCCGGACTCTTTGTGCGAGTCCACAAGCGTTGACCCAGAAACCAGAAACAAGACTAGCAAGAGAAGAAGACGAAGCATTTTGATTGGGTTTTGAGACAATCGTCAATGAAAGTGGGTTGTGTTGTGTGGTTGTCTATAAAAGGTTAGTTTTTTTGAAGAGATTTTTATAGGTGTCGCCGCCATGGGCGGCGGCGAAGAATTTTCCGTGATTTTGACTTCCCATCTGTTTGGTACCGGTATTAGCATGTGATTTATTCCTTTTTATTGCATTTTGAGCCCTATATGTTTTTGTTTTGTAATTCAACACTCTTTTTGTGTTGTTTCTTGTTGTTTTGCCCCTGTTGATTTTCATCTTCCCTTCACTCTCTTTTCTTTTTCGTTAAATTTGTTCAGAATTTTATATCAAAAACTTAGTTTGATATATATAGCTCACTCCAATAGTGAAAATCAAAATTTTCATCAATTTTTTCTTTTTAAAATACTTAACATATTCCAAAAATCTCATTTAACTAATTTCGATACAAAAAAAACTCTTCTTTTATGCTTCATCTTTTAACAATTTTATCAATTTTAAGTAAAAAAAAAAAAAAAGATTATTAAAAATTTAATAAAAGATTTGGACCATTTTCAATTCTTCACATTTTCTTTCAGAAGTGTTCAAAAATTATCTCCAATTTTTACATCAAATGTTCACCAAATCAAGAAAGTCATTTTTTTTCATCAAATTGACAACTCATCAAATCTTTTATTAAATTTGAATTTGATTAAAATTTAGAAGGATGAAGCATCATAGATGATTTTTTTTAATGTCAAATTTGATGAAAAGAAAAATTCGGGATAAGAGAAGAATTTAAAAGAAAAAAGATTTGATAAAAACTTGATGAAATGGTTGGTGTAGTTCATATGAAACTAAGGTTTTTTTTTACTTAAATTTAAATCAAATTAGATGAAAATATAATGAAAAGTTAGAGATACTCTAAGGCTATTGGCAACCCTAAAAATTTTATTTGATATGAGCTATTCTAATTTACAAAGTCAAATTTAAGTCTTCGTTTGGGAAGAGCTAAAATAGCTTAATTTTTTGGCTTTTTTGTTATTTTAGCCTTGTTTGATTTTTGTTTTTGACTTTTTTGACTTTTGTGAGAAAAAAAAAGTATAATGGTTATGGTTTAGATGTAACATTTGGCCTATTTTGGGAAGATGGTAAAAAGTAACTTTTTGGCTTTTAACCAAACTTTTGGCTTTTTTAGACAAATGATTTGGGAAGTTGGTAAAAAGTTATTTTTGGCTTTTTTGATTAATATTTGTTTATGATGTCAAATTACAATAAAATGACCAAACCACCCCCATTAATTTAAAATATTTACAACTTCACTCATGTAACACATTTTGACTCATGAGGGGTAGAATTGTAATTTTACCAGTTGCTAAAAACCAACTTCCTAAATGGAAAAAAATGCAAAAAAGCCAACTTTTAGCTTTTGCTACAAACGAAAAAAAGTTGCTAAAAGCCAACTTCCCAAAATAGCAGTTTGTCTTATTAGCTTATGTAGCCAATTTTATCTTTTGTGCTTTTTTAGCCAAAAATCCAAAACCAAACATAGCTTAAATATAAATTTGAGTGAAGGCTTCACTAACAGCAAAATGTAATTACCCAACCAAAAAAAAAAAAAAAAATTTACTTGCAAAATGAAAAACTTGAGTCACAAAATAAATTAAAAAATTTTGAGTAAACATTTCTTTGATCTGGATAAGAATTTAAATAAAACTTAATTTTAGTATAATTTGGGTCAAAGTGTGGAAAGTGTTTTAGTGATTTTTACTCAATTTTAAATTTGATATAAATTTGAATAAATGATTAGAGATATCTTGACCCCTTTGTCATGGCTCAATAATAATTCTCCAACAATTTGAATCAAGTGCTAATTTGTAAAGATTTATAATGTAGGCTAAAAGGTATTACATTGAAGCCGTTTAAAGTACATTTATAGTCTTTGAATTTTGTCTATTTGGCAAAGATGATGTGTTTTGTGTACTTGTACAAATTTGACAAGCAATATGTAAATTTAGGCAAAAATTAGCACAAAAAAAAATTCTTCATGCAAGAAGTGAAAATATATACATTTGTGATTTTTTTGATAATTATACACATGCAAAGTTTACTCATGTGTTTTAGCGTTCAGTTGACAGAATTATCATATGAGTTGTCCAATTCCAAAGCTCAACTCCCCTTAGACGTGGATGAGTTGATGGTTATTTTGTGATTGTGGTATATAGGGGTGGGCAACGATTTATCTGATTTGCAAAATCCGCCTAACTTGTTTAATCTGAATATAAATGGGTGGTTTCGCAAACACAATGCAGGCAGATGAGATTTGAAATATGGCATGTTTGCGGATTGTGGGTTTAACTCGCACCCGCAAGAACTCGCCCGTATTTTTTATTTTTATTTTTATTAATCTTAACCGTTGATTTCATTCCTATATTCTACTTAGATATTTTTGCCCAAAACAAAACACCATTTATTCTTTGAACTTACTCTAGAATTACATTTGCTAATAGTATTATATCAACTGAAACTGAATAAATACTAATCATAGTATTATTGTTTCATAATTGAACTTGTCCCGAATGAAGTGTGATTTAGAATTTTAAATTTCTTAATGAATATAGAGTTCTAGTTTAGAATTTTGAAATATGTGCTTGTGTTAGTTTATGATTTGATTTAGGATTTTGAATGATTTATTTGTATTACGAATTGATTTTGTTGTTGTTTTAATTTTATAAGTTTTAATTCATTAATTATTAATATTGGAGCATTTTAGAAAATGGAGAGAAGAGGACCCAAAATAAATATTTACAAAATTGGAAAAAAATGCTCAAAAATAAATTTTTGAAGAAAAAAGTCTAATCCGCAAACCGCCTACACATCTGCAAACTCTATCTGCACAAACCGCATGTCCAAACCGATCCGCAAAACCGTCCAAATCCGAACCGCGAACACTCTTACTGATATATATTAGCAATGGTTTGGAAATTCTGGGTAATTTTTTTCTAACTTTGGTCTATTATTTAGGTGGGACCCGTACGCCAAAGTTGGCAGGTCGAAGTGGTAACACGTTCTATGCCGCGTTGTGATTCACGTGGTATATTTGGTTGTTCAAAACCATTATCGAGTGAATGAGAAATTGAAGCCAAAGTGTGCTCTATGGAAATGGAGTTTTGGTGGAAAATCCATAAAGGTTTGGAAAATGACTTGTCTCACATTGATTTGGTGGGAAGTTTTGAGTGGGTTTATAAGGCATGGGATTGGAACTTGGGGTGTGCCCTAAGGGGTACCCAAGTTTTGTAGAGAGGGATGTTATGGGCAAAATGGGCTAGATCCATTGGACCCAAAAATACCACACGCGCGCGCCGCCATCCGGTCAAACTGGGCCTGGGCGCGGGTGCGAGGTTGGGTTGGGCTTATCCGGCCCAATATTAATCTTTTTGGGCAAAAAACATTTGGATTTAATTTTATTTTTTGAAATAAAATCTTTCCAACTGTCCAGAATTCAAATTAATTCCGGAAATATTCTGTTTCGGTTTTTCCCTACACCCAAACAGGTCCCTACGGTTTTTTATTTGTTCAAATTTGAACCCAACAGATTTGTATCTGTTTATTCAAACTGAACATGTATCATACCTGTTTAATTCAAACCCAACAACCATAAATTCTCCTATAAATAGACAAGTCCCTCATTTGATTTTTTACAATAATTTTCGTACTTCTCCTCTGCTAAAATTCTCTGCATTTTGCTGCATATAATTTCTGTGAGAAAGAGTGTAAACACTTAGTGTGTTCGTTGGGCAAACAATTTGTAGTGTTGCTATTTTTTGCTGTTGATCATTTCATCTTGGGAAATAGACGTCCATATTCTGAAAGTATCGTAGAGAGGACGAATCTGTCTTAAGGACAAAGTGTCTAACACTGGACTTGGTCAGAATATTTTTCAAGAAATTAATCAAGTAAGTTGGTTATTTATTTTATATTTTATTTATTTATTTAAATCAGATTTTTGATTTTGTTTTTGTAACAAAATAAAAATCTGTTTTTATTTATTTTATTTTATTTTATTTTTTCTGGTTTGATTTTTGTAATCAAACAAATTCTCTCTTTCCTTTGTTACTTATATATATTCTGTTTGTTGTTGTTAGACTTTTTTAAATTAATATTAAAATGCCTAATTTGATATTGTTATTATAATCTACTAGTATAATACCTGTACTATGCATGGGTTAAAATAAATAATTAAAAATTATTTTTAAAATTAAATTATAACAAAAACTTTATTTATAATATAAAATAAAATTTATTTAACATTAATTAGTTCCTATATAATAATTATATTTACGATAAAATATAAATATATTTCGTCTGGATGAATTTTGTAATTTTAGTTTTTCAATTTACTAATTATCTCATATCTATTATGTAAAATCAATTACCTTATCAATAAATCAAAATTGAAGAATAAAAAAAAATAGAAAAAAAAAATAGAGTATCAGTGGCCCCAATCTTCAACCCACTCTTCAAATAAGATTTTGATGATTTCAATCCTGTTAGGTTGCTAGGTATAACCTCTAAAATAGTCTCATTAAATATTAGTTAATTATATTTACTAATATTTTAGATGTTAGACCAATTGAACATTTTGCAAACCCTATAGCCATTTTCTTAATTTGAACTCTATATAGATCATTTTTAATTTTTAATTTTTAATTTTTGATTTTTTATATTTTTTTAATTGTTTTATATTAACAAAATTAGAACTAATATATTAAACAAATAAATTAAACTGAATATGTGCCAGCAGCGCCTGCAGGACCTTCTGGAGCCAGTAAGCAGAAACGGGGCCGAGGGAGGGGCAACGGAGGAGTTGATTGGGGGAGAGGTCGAGTGAGGGAGTGCTTGCCTTCTGAGGAGTCCATGGAGGAGTACACGACCTCCGAGGGTGAGGGAGAGGAGGTCGACTTGTAGTCGAGCAGCCCTAGTGATGACAGCGATGCACCTTCTCCTCAGCTGAGGAGGAAGAGGGTGATGATGGGCTACTGATGATGATGCTGATTTGCTCTTTTGTTTTTGTTTCTTATTTTTGCTTTGTAGTTTAAAAAGTAGCTTCAGATAGACCTTTTGTTTTTGAAGACTTTTCTTTTGTTGTTTTTGTTTTTGCTTTGTAAAACAATGACCGGGGTTGGTCCCGCCAGTTATAAAAACAAGTTTTTGTTGAATGATTTCTTTGCACAATATGATGATTGGCATTTGCATGTGCTTTCTTAATTCAAAACAATCCGGTACACAAAGTCTTCCTTGAAATTTCAGAACATTGTCTTCAAACACAAATCCGGGCCTCGGTTTTAAATCAATCTCATCAACGATCTTTTTCAAAAATTCATCTTATAATTGATTTTCTTTAACTTTCTCAACTATGGCCGGTTGTGCAGAGATGGAGGCTAGAACTCCATCCTATTCACGCAAAACCACTTCAATTTCATTTCTTTCTAGGTCACACAACAATTCTTTTTGGCCAGTGAGCAAACATGACAAATTCCCAATCAACTTTCTACTAAAAGCATCTGCAACGGTATTTGCCTTTCTCGGATGATGCAGAATTTGCAAGTCATAATCTTTAATCAACTCTAACCATCTCCTGTGTCTCATGTTCAGTTCTTTTTGGGTGAAGAAATATTTCAGACTTTTGTGGTCAGTATACACTTCACAAGTCACTTCATACAGATAATGGCGCCAAATTCAAGGTCATGGGTCGGAAAATTCTTTTCATGTGGTCGGAGTTTCCATGAAGCATACGCAATCACCTTCCCGTTCTGCATCAATACACACCCCAAACCTTTGTATGACACATCGCTACAAATTTGAAACTCATCTACACTGTTAGGTAGAGTTAGAATTGGTGGAGTCCCTAATCTAGTTTTTAACTCTTGGAAGGCAGACTCTCTTTGATCATTCCAATCAAACGGCACATTTTTTTGTGTCAACTGTGTCAATGGCATGGCAAGGTTGGAGAAGTCTTTCACAAATCTTCTGTAATAGCCAACAAGTCCCAGAAAACTTCTAACTTCAGATACATTTGTTGGTCTTGGCCAGTCGACAATAGCTTTAATCTTTTATGGGTCAACTGATATGCCATCTTTGTTGATCATATGCCCCAGAAAGGTCACACTGTCAAGCCAAAATTCATATTTGGAGAGTTTTGCATACAATTTCCTTTCTCTCAGAATCTGTAGCACGGTTCTCAACTGATTTTCGTGATCTTCCATACTTTTGGAGTAAATCAAAATATCATTAATGAACACAATAACAAATTCCTCCAGATATGATTTAATCACTTTATTCATTAGGTCCGTAAAGGCTGTTGGTGCATTCGTTACCCCGAATGGCATTACCAAAAACTCATAGTGCCCATATCTAGTCCAAAATGCGATTTTCTCTACGTTTTCTACCTTAACTTTTAATTGGTGATACCCGGATCTAAGATCTATTTTGGAGAACACCTGGGCTCCCTAGAGTTGGTCAAATAAATTATCTATTCAGGGCAGTGGATATTTATTCTTGACAGTTGCTTTGTTCAATTCTCAATAATCTATACATAATCTTAAAGACCCATCTTTCTTCTTAACAAACAGAACTGGAGCACCCCATGGTGAATTACCCGAACGGATAAATTTCTTATCTAATAGTTCTTGAGGTTAGATTCTCAGTTCTTTCAGTTATGAGGTTGACATTCTGTAAGGGGTTTTAGCAATAGGTTGTGTTCCATGTACTACATCAACAGTAAACTCAATTTCCCTATCAATTAGATTCCCGGGCAATTCATTTGGAAAGACATCAAGAAATTCATTAACTACAGGAATAGTTTCCACATTAGGGCTATCAGAAGTCACATTTAAAACACTGCACAAATAACCCCTACATCCCTTTCTCAGCAATTTGACGGCTTTCAAAGAAGAAATCATATAAGGAGGTGGAACTATCCCATTCCCGGCAAACACAAATTCAAACAAGCCAGGTGGTCGGAAGACAACAAATTTATTCACATAAGCAATTGTTGCACGGTACTTAGTCAACCAATCCATACCCAAGATACAATCAAAATGAGCAATGTCCAATGGCAATAAATCAATATATAATAATACATCCCCAATTGTGATGTCACACGCAAGATATACATAAGCACACATCATAGAACCTCCAGAAGGTGTAGATATAGATAACAAATAATTCATAGGTTCCAGTAACCTAGTCAATTTTCGAGAAAAAGCATGCAACACGAATGAATGTGTAAAACCAAAGTCTATCAGCACATATGCATTTTGAACACAAATAGGGAGTATACCTGACACCACAGATTTAGTGTTGTTGTCCCAGGTAGACAACCCAAGAGGGGGGATGAATTGGGTTATTAAAAAAAAATTTACAATATTAAAAAAAAATAATAAACTCAATATTCAAAATAAAAATCAAAACAATGATTATCAATATAAAAGTAAGAGAGATAGGGAGAGAAAATCAAACACTGAGATTTATAGTGGTTTGGCACGCCGGGCCTACGTCCACTCCCTAAGGAACCTCCTTGAGAATTTCTTCGCTATCAAAATGAATCAATACACCACCAAGGCTTCACCAAGCTCGTGGATTTTACATAGGTCTTACTCTTATCTATTGAGCCTCATTCAACAATAAATGTCTTACCCTAACAAAATTTCCTCACAAAATAATGAATAAGGATAAGAGGTACTTCAACCATCTTTTACAATAATTCTCTCACAAAGAGTAGATATGAAAATATAAGAACAAAGACAATATTTAGATCTGAAAGTGAAATAGCAGAGTACAAAATATACTCAAAATTTTGGAGCACACTGATTTTTTCTCTTCAAGTTCTTAATACTTCTTCTCCATACAAAACACTTCCATTTATACACAAAAAAAAAATCTTCCCGTTGGAGAGTCAACTAGATGCTCCTTTTCAGATACCCAAACGCTCATTTTATTTAACTTATCGGCTCCTCATGACAGCTCAAACAAAAGAAAAAAATAGTTTGAAATGATGTCAAGATTTGAAATGATTTGCACTAGCTTTTTCTATTTATTATAATATATATATATATATATATATATATGTGAAGGATGCAAAATCCACCGTTAAATGATTTGCTCATCTTTTTCTTTTTATAATAATGTATATACAAAGATGCACTGCACCGCCACTAATCTATAATTAATATATTATAAACAACATACATACAAGCAATGTATATATATTTAAAAAAAAAAGTCTGATGTGCTATCAAACACCACTTGAGTATGTTTCACTTTGTGTGCAAAATGTAAATCAAATATTTTTGGAATTGTTACAAAGATTTTAAATATACCAACCATCCCATGTTAGTATATTAAATTTGTCAAAAGATGACAATTCACTAATATCACATTTGTCAAAATAATACAACTAATCAATTTTAAATTTGTCAAAAAGTGAATAGTGTCTAACCGAACTTTTCAAAATAGTAATATTTTCAAAATATTTTCATTTAAATAATATTTATAACAAATATATCATACAACAGATAAATTTTGTGTCAAATAATATAAAATATGTATAAAAAATTTATCAATTAATATTTTAGACATCATCAAAATTAAACAACATGATTAACAATCTCCTCCCCTTTTTGATGATGGCAAGACATGTATGTATTTGGCACAAAATTAAAATCAACAAAATATTTGATTACTCTGCAACATAAGATATTGATAAGTAAAGCAGCACATGCATAGTAATTCAAAATCATATTGTTCTCCTCCCTTGACATCATCAAAATAAAATATGGAGATGGGAAGGTTTTAGAGAGAATAAAATTTTTAGTGACCAAAACAAAAATCAGATAAACACATTTGAGAAAATAATCTAATTTGTCAAAAATATAATAATGGTTCTCATGTGTTGTCGTGATCATTGTGGGGATTTTGTAGCATCTTTAAAAAAATGGTGCAGCGGCGTCCAAAAGGTTGACAACCATGAGATTTGAGCAAAAGTGCATCGAGTATTGGATCGGTGGAGTGTATAAAAAGTGACAAAGATGATAGGTAGAGATACGAAATCGTCAAGTGTTGTTAGAGAAAAATTTGTTTTAACTTCTTGTGTAATCATGTCATTCCTTACCTTAGCTATCAATGGTTTTGACATGCATGAGGTGCCTATAATTTAGGCAAGTGAAAGGTTACCGATAGTGCATTCGCACGCTATTCTTGTAAATGAGAGTCCTAGTGTTTTTGGTAATAAGAATGATATCGACGCTATTAATAACACTATGGTTCTAGTACACAGGCAATGACTGCGGTTTTCAATATGGCTCGACGACTTCAAGCAAGAGTACTAGAAAATCAGCAATTGATAGACGAGAAGAGTACATTAAAACAACAACTAGCTAATACTCGTTAGGAGAAGAGAGAGCTAGAAAGGAAAAATTCTCAGTTGGAGAATGCGATGCAATATTATGCAACGGTTATAATGCCAAGACTCACAAAAGTCGAAAATAGAGAGAGGCATGTAAATGAGGCTCATGAAAAGTTGAGAGAAGTGAAACGCAAAAAATCTGTGAAGCCTTCTCAAACCGTACATGTAATCCAGTAATAGTTTCTCATTTTGAAATAAAATTGCAAGCATTGCTCTTTTAAAAAAATTGTTTGTCTTTGCTATATAAAAAAATTGCAAATAAGAAGTAAAAAAAAAATTAGTTGATAACTCCCCCTAAAATTATGCATAGAATATATAAATGCCCTCTTAAGAATTATATATATATATATATATATTTAATTTCAAAATATTACATAATATGAGTTTCCCCCTAAATTAATGCACTAAAAATTACACAAATTGTAAGAAATAGATTACCAATTTATAAAACCAAGGGCATTAAGATCCGGTCATAAACAACTACACCAAGTGCACTAGCATAAAAAGGGAAAATACAAATAAAAATAATTTCTTCATACCAGGTAAAAGCAAGAAATATAACAAAGTGTAAAAGTAATTTTAGCATATTAATAGGGGAAAAGATGTTGGCGGATGTAAAATTCGTCGGGAACGATGAAGATCAGTGACAATGGTGAAAGATGGTGATGATGATATAGATTTGCGTCGATGGAGAGGATCGAAAAGAACAGTGAAGATCGGTAGATCGGAGATAGATCTTTGTAGATCGGTGATGGATTTATGTAGATTTGGGATGAATTTTGGGTAGATTGATGAGGGATTTGGATTGATGATGATGGTGATGAACTGTGATGATAAAGAAGATTGGGGATGAATTTAGATAAATGATGGTAGGGATGAAGATGGTGTCAGAGAGAGTGGATGAGAAGGAAAAAATAGAGATTGAGAGTGAAAGCAGGCGAGAGAGATGAAGAATGAGTGAGAGAAAAAGAGAGAGAGAGAAAAGTAAAGAGAGAGCGAAAGTGAGACGGTGAGTGGGTGAGCAAAGAGAGAAAGAGAGGATTTATAAAAAAATGTTTTTTTTTTAAATTTAATTTAATTTTATGTATAATTATTATAAGGGAGAATTCATCATACCAAGTTTAGTTCTAATATAACAAAATTGTTCTTTATTAAGAGGCTTGGTAAATATGTCAGCTAATTGACGATGTGTAGGCACAAACTCAAGTTCAATGTCACCTTTGAGTATATGATCTCTAAGAAAATGATGCCTTATTTCAATATGTTTAGTGCGTGAGTGCTGAATAGGATTTTTAGAAAGGTTAATGACACTTATGTTGTCACATTTTATAGGAATATGATCATAGTGAAGTCCAAAATCTTGAAGTTGTTGTTTCATCCAAAGTAATTGTGTGTAACACCCAACGACAGCAATGTATTCTGCTTCGATAGTTGACAGAGCCACTGAGTTTTGTTTTTTGCAAAACCAAGAAGTAAGAGAGTGTCCAAGAAAATGACAAGTGCCACTAATGCTTTTTCGGTCAAGTCTACATCCCGCAAGTCGGCATCTGAGTAACCAAAAAGTTCAAAAGTGGTTCCCTTAGGATACCATAATCCCAAATTTGGAGTGCCAACAAGATATCTGAAAATATCTTTGACTGCGGTGATGTATGACTCTTTCGGTGCGGATTGAAAACGTGCACACATACAAACACTAAACATTATATTTGATATACTTGTAGTAAGATAGAGTAAGGAACCAATCATACCTCGATATTTCTTTTCATCTACAGGTTTACCTTGCTTATCTTTGTCGATTTTTATTGATGTGCTCATTGGAGTTGTTGCAGGCTTTGATGATTCCATTTCAAACCTTTTGAGTAGATCCTTAATATATTTCGTTTGATTTAAATGGATTCCATCATTAGTTTGTTTAATTTGTAGACCAATGAAGTAATTTAACTCTCCCATCATACTCATTTCAAATTCACCCTGCATATCTTTAGCAAACTATTTGCACAAATTTTCATTAGTAGCACCAAAAATAATATCATCAACATAAATTTGAACAATTAGCATATCCTCCTTTTTGGTTTTTATAAAAAGTGTTGTATCAATTTTTCCTCTAGAAAAACCTTTTCAAGTAGAAAATTATTTAATCTTTCATACCACGCTCTAGGAGCTTGTTTTAAATCATATAAAGCTTTTGAAAGTTTGAAAACATGATTTGGGTATTTATGACTTTCAAAACCGGGAGGTTGTTCAACATAAACTTGCTCCGAAATGTACCTATTTAAGAAAGCACTTTTAACATCCATTTGATACAATTTGAAAATTTTAAAACATGCAAAAGCAAGTAACATTCTAATAGTTTCAAGTCTAGCAACTGGTGCAAAAGTTTCATCAAAATCAATGCCTTCTTCTTGATTATAACCTTGGGCTACCAATCTAGCTTTATTTTCAGTAACAACTCCGGATTCATCCATTTTGTTTCGAAAAATCCATTTTGTTCCAATAACTGGATGATCCTTAGGCCGAGGGGTCAAAAACCAAACTTCATTTCTTTCAAATTGAATTAATTCTTCTTGCATTGCTAAAATCCAATTCTTATCTTTTTCAGCATCTAAAAATGATTTTGGTTCAATTTGTGAAACTAAAACAAATGCTAAGTTACCACAAACATTTCTAATAGAGGAACGACTTTTTATACCTTCCGCTGCATCACCTATGATAAGGTCTTTAGGGTGGCCATGAGCATACGTCCATTCCTTTGGTAGATTTGATTTATTTTCTGGATGAGCATATTCTTCTTGAAGATTTTTCATTGTGATTTCTTCTTTTTGTTTAGGAGATGGATTTTCTTCATTTGTTATATAAATGCTCTTTATTCTTGGATGTGTTTCTACAATGTCACCACTTATAAGATTCTTGGAAACAACGTTGTTAGATTCATCAAAGGCAACGTGTACAGATTCTTCAACAAGTAAAATTCTTTTTATTGAATACTCTATAAGCTTTACTAGGATTCAAATAACCAAGAAATATAGTTTCATCCAATTTAGCGTCAAATTTTCCTAAGTTATCTTTATTGTTATTTAATACAAAGCATTTACAACTAAAAGCACGCAAGTGACTAATATTAGGCTTTCTACCTTTCCAAAGTTCATAAGGGATTTTCTTAAGAATAGGTCTAATCATGACACGATTTACAACATAATATGCAGTGAAAACGATTTCAGCCCAAAAATATCTAGGTAAATTATTCTCACAAAGCATAGTACAGGCCATTTCTTCAAGAGTTCTATTTTTTCTTTCAACCACACCATTTTGTTGAAGAGTTCTAGGGGCTGAGAAATTATAATCTATTCCTAAGTCATCACAAAATATAATAAAATCATTATTTTCAAATTCTTTTCCATGATCACTTCTAATACTACAAATATTAAGATTTTTTTCATTTTGAATTCTTTTACAAAGTTTTGAGAAGTTATAAAAAAAACTTCATTTTTGTGTGTTAAAAATAATACCCATGTATATCTAGTATAATTATCAACACAAAGAAGAACATACGATTTTTTCCCTAAACTTAATGTTCTAGATGATCCAAATAAATCAATATGCAAGAGTTGAAGCAGTCTAGTAGTTGAAACAATTTTTTTGGATTTAAAAAAAATTCTAGTTTGTTTTCCAAGTTGGCATGCATCACAAAGTTTGTCTTTTTCAAAACTAATTTTAGGCAAACTAATGACTAACTCATTTTTTGAAAGTTTTGAAATTAAATATAAACGAGCACGTCCTAATCTTTTATGCCATAACAAATCAGGTTCATTTATTGCAGATAAACATTTAACATCAAAATGGGAAGACAAGTTATGCAAATCAAACACGTATACATTCTCATATCTATGTCCTACAAACAATGTTTTATTATCTTTGGTGTTCTTAATTGTGCAATGAGTTTTTTTCAAAAATAACTCTATTACCTTTATTACATAATTGACTAATCCTAAGCAAGTTATGTTTTAAACCTTCAATAAGTAAAACATTTTCTATAATAGGAGAATGATTTTTACCAATACTACCTACACCAATGATTTTTCCTTTACTATTGTCGCCAAAGGTTACATATCCACCATCCTTTGATTGAAGTGTGGCAAACATAGCTTTATTTCCGGTCATGTGCCTTGAGCATGCACTGTCAAGATACTATCTATCATTACTGAATTTTGTCTTGAAACATACCTACAAAAATTTGATTTTTCTATTGGTATCCATATTTTCTTAGGTCCGTAAAAATTAGAATTTGACAGAGTTGAAATATCTTTAGGAACCCACATCTTTTTTATTTTAGCAAAATGATTTTTTTTAATAGGACATGATGGAGAAATATGACTTTTTTTACCACAAAAATGATACGTAAGATGTGAGTGTCTAGAAGAAGCATAAATAAAACCATTTTTGAAAGTTTTTTCTATTAAAAAATGTTTGTATCCAATTCTGGCTTTTCCAAATGTATGATTTTGACTTTTAAGAATTTTATCCAAAGTGTCTCTTCCTTGAGTAAATTTTGAAAGAGTATTATTCAAATCTTCTATATTTTTATTTAAAGTAATTTTCTTTTTTTTTAAAGAATCATTTCCAATTTTTAAATCACTTAGTTCTTTTTTTTTTTAAATAGAAGATTCTTTTGATTTCAAAATTTCATTTTCTTCTTTTATCTTTAAAAAATCTTTTTGTAACTCTTTAATTTTATTAGATAAAGATTCATTTTCTTTTGTTGAATTTGAAAGCAATTTTTTAAGTGCAATATTTTTAATGCCAAGTTTTCGAAATTCATCATGCAATTCTTCAAATGCAGATTGTAATTCATTAAAAGAATAAGATTCATTATTTACCTCATCATCATTTCCAAATGCCATTAGACATAGGTTGGCAACTTCATTATTGTTATCGTCATTATCTGAATCACTTTCATCGCTATCTCCTCATGTAGCAATCATGGCTCTTCTTTTGTCTTTCTTGTATTATTTCTTGATTTCCGAACAATCGGCTTTGATGTGACCGGGCTTGTTACACTCATAACAAATTATTTCAGTTTTCTTATTATTTTCTCCTTTTATAAAATCTTTTCTACTATATTCTCCTTTGTTAAAATCTCTTTTGAAAAATCTTCTTCTTCCTTGATTCTTTTTCATAAATTTTTGGAACCTTTTTGTTAAGAAGGCCATTTCTTCATCATCAAATTCTGAATTTTCTTCATCCTCCTCTTCACAAGTGGCAGTGGTTTTGAAAGCTAATTCCTTCTTTTTCTTGTGGTCTTCTTCTTCATTCCTTTATTTCATAATGAGCTCATGTGTAAGAAGAGATCCCATTAGTTCATCCAGACTTACCTTTGATGAATCCTTGGCTTTTATGATGACAATGACTTTTCTCTCTCAACTCTTAGGTAATGACCTGAGCACTTTTCTTACAATTTCAGCATTAGTATATATTTTACCAAGAAATGTTAAACTATTTATAATATCAGTAAAATGAGTAAACATTTGAGTAATTGTTTCATCAGGTTTCATTTTAAAAAGCTCATAATTGTGGACTAACAAGCTAACCTTAGACTCTTTAACTTGATCTGTTCCTTCATGAGTCACTATAAGTTTATCCCAAATTTCTTTTGCAGTCTTACATGTAGAAATTCTATTGAACTCATTGGTATCTAAGGCACAGTACAACATATTTGTGGCTCTAACATTGACTTGAGCCATTCTCATATCAGATTCAGTCCACTCATCTTCAGGTTTTGGTATTTTTTGGAAATCTACGGTTTTGGTGGGAATTTTTGAACCATTACAAATAATTTTTCAGCATTCATAATCGTTAGATTGTACGTGTATGGTCATCCTAGTTTTCCAGTAGCTAAAATTGGTATCGCTAAACAATGGTGGTCTATTGGATGTTTGTCCCTCAGGTAAAGAATAGCTAGGAGTTGCCATAATCTACTCTAAGACGGTTAAGTCACAAAAACTAGAGTCCTTACTCTGATACCAATTGTTGTCCCAGGTAGGCAACCCAAGAGGGAGGTGAATTGGGTCATTAAAAAAAATTTACAATATTAAAAAAAATAATAAACACAATATTCAAAATAAAAAACAAAACAATGATTATCAATATAAAAGTAAGAGAGATAGGGAGAGAAAATCAAACACTGAGATTTATAGTGGTTTGGCACGCCGGGCCTACGTCTACTTCCCAAGGAACCTCTATGAGAATTTCTTCACTATCAAAACTCGTGGATTTTACACAAGTTTTACTCGTATCTATTGAGCCTCACTCAACAATAGATGTCTCACCCTTACAAAATTTCCTCACAAAATAACGAATAAGGATAAGAGATACTTCAACCCTCTTTTACAATAATTCTCTCACAAAGAGTAGATATGAAAATATAAGAACAAAGACAATACTTATATCTGAAAGTGAAATAGCAGAGTACAAAATACACTTAAAATTTTGCATCACACAGATTTTTTCTCTTCAAGTTCTTAATGCTTCTTCTCCATACAAAACACTTCTATTTATACACAAAAAAAATCTTCCCGTTGGAGAGTCAACTAGATGATCCTCTTCAAATACCCAAACGCTCCTTTTCTTTGACTTATCGGCTCCTCATGATAGCTCAAACAAAATAAAAAAATAATTTGAAATGATGTCAAGATTTGAAATGATTTGAACTAACTTTTTCTATTTATTATAATATATATATATATATTTATATATATGTGAAGGATGCAAAACCCACCGTCAAATGATTTGCTTGTCGTTTTCTTTTTATAATAATATATATACAAAGATGCACTACACCACCACTAATCTATAATTAATATATTATAAACAACATACGTACAAGCAATGTATACATATATTTAAATAAAAAGTCTGATTTGCTATCAAACACCACTTGAGTATGTTTCACTTTGCATGCAAAATACAAATCAAATATTTTTGTGATGGTTATAGAGATTTTAAATATACCAACCATCCCATCTTAGTATATTAAATTTGTCAAAAGATGACAACTCACTAATATCACATTTGTCAAAATAATACAACTAATCAATTTTAAATTTGTCAAAAAGTGAATAGTGACCAACCAAACTTTTCAAAATAGTAATATTTTCAAAATATTTCCATTTAAATAATATTTATAACAAATATATCATACAACAGATAAATTTTGTGTCAAATAATATAAAATATGCATAAAAAATTTATCAATTAATATTTTAGACATCATCAAAATTAAACAACATGATTAACAAGTGTTCCTGACATCTCCTGGCACAAGTGCAAACACTTTGCCTTCCCTTAAGGTTTCTTTCCTAGTATTAGCTCTCACATTTGCTCTTGGCATAGAAACAGATCTGGCTGAACTTGCCGCAGGATGGTTAGAATTTTGGGATATGAGCAGACAATCTTTTATCATGTGGCCAGTTTTGCCACACCGAAAACAAATACTTGTTGATTGATAACAAGCACCCTTGTGTTTTCTTCCGCATTCCGAGAAAATTGGAGTAGATCCACTACTTTGGCTTGAACTACTGGAGGATCTTGTGTTTTGCTTCTTTGAGAATGACTGACCCTTTTTGAAATTGAATCCAGATCTCTTGCCTCTCCATTCGGTTGTTGGAGCCTTAGTCTGTTTCGTTGCGGCTAAGTTGGCTTCGGCCATTAAAGCTCTGTCAAGGACATCCACATATTTGAGAAGTTTCAATACACCAACTCGATCAAATATATCTAGGTTCAAGCCCTCTTCAAATTTTTGAGCCTTCTTGTAATCAGTATCCACCATGTGTGGAGCAAACCGAGCCAATTCGGTAAACTTGGCTTCATACTCTACTATTGACATATTGCCTTGCTTGAGTTCTTAGAATTCAGACACTTTCCTATCTCGAAAACATTGAGGAAAGTATTTCTCATAGAAGATCTCCTTGAATTAACTCTCGGTTAAAGCTCCATTAGTGTCTCGGATAAGCATCCACCAACGTCGGGCTTATATTTCAAAGTATAGGTTGCCAACAAAACTTTCTGAGCTTTGGAACATAGAAAAACTTCAAATAGTTTTTGGGTCTCTAGCATCTATGCTTCAACCTTTAATGGTTCAATACTACCCAGAAAAGTCGCTGGCTTCATCTTGTTAAATTTTTGAGTCAAACTGAGAATATCATTGTTGACCAACTCTACTTAGACCGGAGGGGACGGAGGAGGCAAAGGTTGTTGTCTTTGTTGTTGCATCATTGCTTTTGTCAAAGCCTCAAGCATTCGTTCCATTCGGTTCATTCAGGTCTCGGAAGATTTAGCAGTACCATTTTTCATTTGCTATAGGTAAACAGAGCACTAATAAACATAGGCAAATAATACTGTCCACAGTGTTCAATTTCAGTTCATTTTATTTTTGTGTTAACATATATTGGTTTAGTTATGTTCACATGACATCACACACTCACACATGCAGATGTAATGTCCCTAATTCTTACTAGGACATCTTATATCTCATATGGACTCGTGTGTGTGGTAGAACACGTGCTTACCACTTTGTCACGACCCAAACCCGCCCCCATAGGTTTAGTGCCGTAATCGGCCAGTAATCCTGGGATTACCAAAGGTCTTGAACAAATTAAACGAAATACAGGGGCTAGCGGAAGCAAATACAAACATACAACGTTTATAGGGCAGTGTAGACATAAATGGGACAAAAAAATTAAAACTTATACTTACAACATATGGACGGCATCAGAGTGTCAGTCTTACATCACTATAGATATAGATAAACCCAAAGAAACTGACCAAACAAACAAAAGAAAATAACTTAAAGTTGCATCATATTCATAAGACTCGATCACAAAGCATTTCGGAACCTCCTCGGGAGGCACACCGGTTGACTGACTCAAAAAGATCTCCAGGCGAACCTCACTGAGTCTGGTCCCACGCCTGATCACCTACATACATAAATAATACAGCAAGATGGAGCCCGGTGAATAACAACAGAGTAAAAGATTATGAATGATGCCTAATTTAGATTCAAAAATCAGAGTTCATATCAGAAACAGATTCAGATTCACATACTTATACATATTTCATAATCAGTTATATGTGGTACATCCATTAGCTATCAGACCAGATTGGTCATAAGACCCACATGCATAGTCAATACCGACGACCATAAAGGTCAACAACTTTGTGCACAAATAGCCATGGTATTGTTACCCCCAAACGAGGGCCACGTGAACATAGGCCGCAGTATTGTTACCCTCGGGCAAGGGCCACATGAACATAAGCCACGGTATTGTTACCCCTGTGCGAGGGCCACGTGCATATTGGCCACGGTATTGCTACCCCTGGGCAAGGGCCCAATGAACTAAGGATGCCAAAAATAAATTTTAGGAAACAGATCATATTATTTTAGTCAGAAAATACTTATAGCCAACATATCTTTACAAAGTTGTTACTCACAAATAGCTCCAATAGTAAAAGAGTCAAAGCAGTCGGATCAACGATTTATGGCGTGTGACCTACACAAACATATAACGAATACACATTGAAACACATGCTTGGAAAACACTTAACTCATTTCTTTTCTATCTTGGTGTGTTTCTAATCCTTATCCTCATTATTATGTCTTAATTAGAGCTTAGGAATGCCTAAGATGCAATGACGATGCCAAAATGTAACCTGAAACACTTAGTCAATTTTTCAAAAATAGGACAGTTTGCTCTAGCGCAACTTCTGTCGCTCGACCGTGTAGACATCCCAATTTTGACCGCTTGTAAAACTTAGGCGCTTGATTCCGAGCACTCGATGATGAAGATTACATTGAGTCAGTGGTTTAAATTCTCAATAAAAGAATCTGAGTTCGAGCTCTAAGCAATTCCAACCTGCTATACCCACTGTATTTTTACCTTGGAATTTCAGTATTGCACCTTGTATCAACATGTATTGAACCTGAAAGTAAGAGGTAGTGGAAATACATTGAAGTCCGGCCGGACCTAAGTGATATCTGGCCGGAGATACCAACATCCGGCCGGACCTCTTGACTTTTTAGACAAATTCAGCAGTGTTCTGCCAGCTGCCCAATTCTACAGATATTTTGATCAAACCTACTTGGGGCATATAAATAGCAGGGTTCAGGCTGCTGTATAGAGGTTGAAAAACATATATAGAATTTGGTTAGAGAGATCAAATCAATATCAAGTGAGTTAGAAATATCAAAAGTTAGAAAAGATCAAAGCTATCATCCTTCTTGTTCTTCCACAAGCCTTGAAGCTCTCATATCATCCATACATACCATACAAGAGCTTGAACTTGAACTTGATTTGAGAATTGAAAATCATACTCAAACTTGAGGGTGCTTTGGAATCAAGTTTGATTTACAACAATAACACCTTCTCTACAAGAGGTAAAGCTTTCTTGCTTTTATTTCAATCTTTATTCATCTTTTTCTTGAGTTTTCATATTATTTTTGGACTGTTTTGAGGGCTGAAACTTGTGATTCAAAGCTACCCAAAGGTGGAAGGGTTAATCTCCCTTTCTTGAACCTTACTTCTAGCTTAAATCCTTGTGTTTCCCATTTGTTTTCGTCAACTTTTGACACTGTTTTGGGGCTAATTTGGGACTGTTTTGAGGCTGTTCTTCAACATCTAAACTATGTAATTTGAAGTTGTCAAGGTGGGAAAGGGTTAGCCACCCTTCCTCATACTTGTACTAGCTTTAATCTCTCTATGATTGTGCACCTTCTATAGTTTAATTTCAGCACTATTGTATGTTATTTAGGGGCTGTTTAATTTATTTCAATAAGTTTGTTTTGCATATTATGTTTGTGTTATATTAACCAATTAATCACTTGCATAATCACATCTGCGACCTCCCTCTATTCTTCGATTATTTTGATTAAAAAGTTGTGAAAAATTAAGATTATGGTTCAAGTATAAGAAAGAAACTTTTCTCATGCTTAATGGTTTAATCTCTTAAGAGGTTCACTACCAAAGGCATAAAACTTTCTCATGCTTAATGGTTTAATCTCTTCGGAGGTTCACTACCAAAGGCATTAAAACTTTCTTATACTAAAGTACAATCATTTATTTTTCAGTTCTTTTTATCACCAGTGTGTTTACTTTTAAGGGATTGATTGACCCTTGGAAATCACTAAGGAAAGTGTCATTATCACTTATTATCAAGTTTGGATTTCAAGTCATTATCGCTCACTTTGGGTTTTTCTAAGTCATTATCACTCTTCTGAGTTTGACTAGTCCTTGTTGCGCATCTTGGGTTTGACTTGAAATCCCTAACTTGTAAATAAGTTTGACTCTTTCATTGTAATTTCCCCGAAGAAAATAAGGTTTATTTCCTCGGGTTAAGTCGACACTTGTTTCCCTTTAATGTGTTTTGGACTTAGTGGATGTAAATATCACCGTGGACTTAATGGATTAAAGAAAAAGAAAGGTAATATAAAAGAGGCTAATAAAATTATGTTTAAAATGAATCAACCGACATAAAGAACCAATATGATTGATTGAATTCGGTCGGACGTTATACCGAGTTCATTGTGTCAAGGCTTGTCTTACACGAATTCATGATGTTTTGATGAATCTTGAAGCGTCTTTACGGCCAGACATTATGCCGGAGTCTATTATTGGGTCAAGGTGTGTCTTACATCAATTCATGATAATTTGATGAACCTTGAAGCGTCGCTACTTCCCTTCTTGAATTCACTTCATGATAGGAGGGAGGGGTGGTTGTTATGCATTGCATTTATTGATCTTTTTCCTATCGTGTATAAAATCATCTTGCGAATCAACTTGCAACCATAGATGGTTTGGGAACCGAGTTGAGTATTTTCTATGATAGAGAAGAGTAGAAGAGACAAACATGGCTAGGAATACCCTGTCTGCATGTTTGCACTGTTTCACCTCAGGCACAAAAAATAGATTTCTGCAAAGAAAACAAGGTATGATTGGATTTATTTGGGGCTCGACTAAGTCTTGTTTTGGGTTGGCAAGGCTCCAATAAATTGCAAACAATACATTTTTGGTTGCAAGCAATGATAAGGTGAAACATAACAAGTCTCAACAAGGCAGATGGAGTAATTCCTGAGGAGCATCGCGCAATCATTACATATTATTTGTTGTAATAAATTAGACAGCCCCTTTTCATTATTATTCATTCAGATTTGTAATAATTATTTATTCGGACACTTGGACATTCGGACCCTCCTTCGTGAGGACAAATATGTAATAAGTTGTATGTCTTCCAACCCCCATTCTGTCTCCCTTTTATTTATCTACTTATGATGGTTAGCATAGGGACATCATATTTTCAAATTAGCATTTCCATGACTTGCATTCATTCGTTTTGCATGCATAAAAGTTCGGCTCATCATATTATTCAAATGTCAAATTCAAACTCTTTACTTGAATACGTGCGCTATCACATGCCTTGAATTGACTCGCAGGCCATGCTAGTAGCTGAGCTTATTAATTGCATATTGTATGTGTTGTATTAGCCATATTATATAGTTAGGATCATGTATTTTTCTAACTAGTTCCTCTTTTGGCTTGGAGTACGAGGTAAGTTTTTATGCTTTAGCATATTGCATAAGTGTGATTGCTATCATATCAAACATATTACCATGAGGCTAAATGCTTGCTTGATATACCTGTTTGAATGCCTGTGGATGAAGGCTATTCACTGACATTGCGATACTTTGATTAATGTATATATATGAGATCACTTTTTCAAGTGATACACATATGCAAAACACTTGTTTTTCAAAACAAACATGAAATCAAACGTTTCAACTGTTCGTGAAATTAGTCTATCCTTGTATGTTAAAAATAAAATAAGAACATATACTATACATAAGAATCACATCATAATTAGTAAAGGTCGATCTTTGATCGGGTAAGTGGGGTGCTCATTATTGACCTTCTCCTCTCATACCTAAGTTCTCGAACCAAGACACTTTGGTAATGATTGAATAATGGCCTTTGGCATGAGTCACGGGTTTTCTAAATTTCCCAAAATAAATATTTAGGTGGCGACTTTGATATCTGGCAAAGCAGTCCATTTTTGGCATTTGATTCAAAACATCGATTTTCCAAAAGCAACTGCCGGATTTGGACTCTTTTTGTGTTTCCACTGTTTCACATTGCACCTGTGAAATCAGATTCAGAACCAACACAAGTGGAGTCCAAACTGTAAGGGCTATTCATTCTTCCAAAAGAGGGCGCGAAAAGCTGAGCTACAGACCGGTCTGTAAAATCTGCAAAAGCACTGGTTGTATGATTTTTTTGCTTGAGCTTCTTAAGCTCGAGCAGTCTACAAAAGTCTGTAAAACTTTTGGGAGCTCTCATTTTATGCTCGAGCGCAACTTCTGTCACTTGAGTTGATGGTAAAAAACAAGGGTGGTCGCTCGAGCGCAGGTTTTGCTGCTCGAGCCAATCCCCAAAATCTGCAAAAGTACTGGGAGCTCGCATTCTCCGCTCGGGCGTAGACTCCACCATTTGAGTAGAGGGTGCAAATTCTGGAATTTCCAGATTTGCTTCCCAAGTTCAAAACTCAATTTCAACACTTCAAAACACAATCTTTTGGGCCAAAACTTGGTAAAACATTGAGAAACTCATAGTATGTGATGAATTACAAACCATTTAGCAAAATCAAGCCTAAAATCTTTGCCAATTATATAAGCTCAAGTTTGAAACTTCCAAAACATAACAAGCTGTAGCTCGACTTTTCGTGCTCCTTTTGGAAGACGACTAGCCCTACAGTTCAGACTCCTGCGGTTCTGAATCTGATCTCGCAAGTGCAATGTGAAATAGATAAACACCAAAGAGTCCAAATCCGACAAATCTTTTGGAAAATAGATTTTGAATCAAAATGCCAAAAATAGATTGCTTTTCCAGATACAGAGTCGCCACCTAAATATTTTTGGAAAATTTAGGAAACCCATGACTCGTGCCAAAGGCCACGTGTTCGTCATCACCAAGATTGTCTCGATTCAGGAACTTAGGTACGAGAGGGGAAGGTCAAGAATTGAGCACCCCCGCTCGCCCGATCAAAGATTAGCCTCTACTAATCATGATGTGATTTTTATTTACATTATATGCTCTTGTTCCGATTATTAGGCTAACTTACTATGTGATGCGCACACAAGTATAGACTAATTTGTAAAAATTGGAACATTTGATTTCATGTTTTTTTTTTTAAAAGAGTTTCGAATATGTACCACTTGAAAAAGTGATCGCATATAAACATTACTCAAATTATTCCAATTCAAGCAATTAGCCTTCATTCACAGGCATTCAAACAGTTTATCACTTAAGCACTTAGCCTCATGGTGAACATGCTTTGACATGGCAATGCTAACATACAAATGCAATTATGCTAAAGCAAAGAAAAGCTCACCTAGTACTCCAATCCAAAAAAGAAGACAAAGTTAGAATAATGCATGATCCTAACTATGCAATATGACTAATACAACGCATGCGATATACAATTACTAGGCTTGGCTACTAATATGGCATATGAATCAATTTGATAACATGCGGTCTAAGCACGTATTCAAAAAATGTATTAACTAACAATGCAAGTTAGAATGATGCACCAAGCTCAATGCATGCAAGACAATGGATGCAAGGCAAGAGAGATGCTAAACAAAACGTGATGCCTTAAACTAACCATCATAAGCAGGTAAATAAAAGGGAGAAAAACATGGGGTTAGAAGACATACACGTTATTACAATTATGCCCTCGCGCAAGAGGGTCCGAATAAACTAACTAGCTAAGCTAATTAACTAGCTATTACAACAACAAACTAACTAATTATTACAAACCAATAAACTAACTATTCTAGCTAGTTATTACAAAACCAATAACACTAACTAATTAATTATACTAATTAATTAATTACAAATTAGAACTAACTAATTAATTACAACATGAATACAACATGAAATAAATAGCTATACTAATTAATCGGCCCCGAGAAGCGAGGAATGTTCATGCATGCGCGGATTTCCACTCGAAAAACCCACTGTTCTGCTACCAGAATGCTTCTGTTGCACAATAGAACATCTTTTCACCTTAGCCTCTACTCTATTCTATTCCAAAAAGGTTGCTGCTCAATTTGACAAAAGTGGCCTGCAAGCCAGAAAGTGGTGGCCGGTCGGCCACAAATGGTAGCCTACCGTCCAGAAATAGTGGCCTATCGGCCATTGAAACTTGGTTCCCCTGCTGCAACAGAAGGCATACAGAGCACAAACAAGGTATTTCTCAAGGTATGTTTGTACACCTTATTCCTCCTTATCATCAAAACAATTCAAAGGATTGGCAAGTTCAATTCACAAGCCATCAACTGATGCAATTTCATTGCATGATGGCCTATGAACCAAGGTGTACAATTTCAATAAATGCAACAAGAAAAGACTCCCAAACCTTCTCCCTATCATGAATTGATCAAGGGAAGTGGTTGACATTGACTCTTGAACCGTTTACATCACTAACAAGTATGAAATGACTCAAGACTCAATGGGTTCAATTAACGTCCGATTGAACCCTAGTTGATTATTATCTTACATCATTTTTAATCCTCATTTTATTACTTCATTTTAATTACCAACCATTCTTTAACCAATTGAGTCTAAAAGTGAGCTTTAAGTCCTCTAATGGAAAGGAGTACCAAACCAAGTGTTATTTTAGGCATGAGAGAAGTGTCATGCCGTTGGTAATGAACCCCCAAAGGGATTAAACCACTAAGCACAATACCTTAATCTCAAGCTTTAAACAAACAACTAGCTTGAAACAAATTTCAAAGCAAAGCAAAAACTAAGAAAAGAGGGAGGTTGCAGAGGTGATTAAGGTGATCACAAGTATGGAAAGCTTGAAATAAACATTATCAACTCAAATAGGTTGGTGGCTAAGGCCTAAACCACCAAGCCTATGAGGACAATTACATTACAAGCATGCAATACAAGGCTCAAATGTAATGAACCACTAAAAATAGTCCTAATACAGTTCTAAAATAGTCCTAAAACATGTTGGAATTAAGCTAATAATAGCTAGAATAATAAGCTAAAACATGGAGCATGTTAAGCCAGTGAACAAACATAAGGAGGGGAGGCTACCCCCTCCATTTTTGGGACTTCAAAACATGGATTTAGCCACTAAAAAACCTCTGAAATTCAGTATTAAAAAGCTCAAAGAAAGTGGACAAAGAGGTGGGAAACACAAGGGCAAAGGCATAAGAAATGAGGTACAAAGAAGAGTGATCCACCCCTCCACCCCTAATGGCCTTAAACCACAAGTTTCTGCTAAAAAATACAGAGTGTAAACAGCCTAAAAAATAGTCTAAAACAGTAGGCAAATAACAAACAAAGCAAAGTAATAAGCCAAGACTTATACCTCTTGAAGTGGAGAACCCTTTCCAAGTGTTAAACCAATACTTACACACCCTCAAGAGCTCAAAGTAGGATCAAAAGTACCTCAGCTCAAATACCACAAGGTTTGGTTTGGAGTGTATAGGCAAAAGCTTGTAAAAGCTTAGGAATTTGCAAGAGAATGAGAGAATTGTAGAGAGAAAGAGATAATTTTGCTCCAAAATGTTCAAAACCTCAAAAATGGAAGACGAGGTCTCCTATATATAGAAAAACATCAAAATCCCTCAGAAATATCAATACATACACATGTAGGCAAGTGCATGCATCTGTGCAAACAGTTGGCACAACTGGCCAAAAATCTACAAAACTACACAAGTGGCCGGTAGCCTACACTGGTGGCCGGCAGCCCACAGTGGTGGCCGGCAAGTCCTAAGGTTTTTTAGACTTGAAAAACTGCCTTTTTTGGTCCAAAAACCAGGCAAAAAGTGTATAGCGTTCGAGGGCTCAAAGCTGTGGCATTTTGCTGAGGACTTCGAGCACTTGACAAGCACATACAATTCATCATTGGGTGCGCAAGCAGTAGCGCCCAAGTCGTGAGGGTGGTCAAAAATGGGGTGTCTACAGTTGCCCCTCTTTGACAGAACTCAAAGTCATGAAATGAGGCGAGTGAATGTCAAAACCTGAAGATGACCCATTTTGACAAGGCCGTAAGACTTGGGTAAACAATCAAGACATAAATGAAATGGTTGCGCTCACAAGCTGCCTACGTATCCCTTTGCAAGGAATTAAACCAGCGTAGTTCTGGGGCAAGATGCAAATGATATGAACAAAGAAACTTTGAAGCTGGACTCACACGCTTCGTGAAGCCGGCTATTTTGAAAACTCATGATCATGCAAGATGACGTAATAAGCAATAACAAATGCAATAAGTGATAAGCGATAACAAGATAACAACATATGAATGAGTAGCTTCAAGCTTAAAACCAACATAGGTTCCATGCAAAAATATCTAAAACACACTCTAACCACACCAAAACACGAGAAGAAGAAAGAAAACATCGCTCAGGGTTGTATTTCACGCGCCCTGAGAAACTAAGAAACAAAAATCACTCGGGGTCGCGTTTGACACATCCCGAGATACTTTGATCACACTAAAATCGTGAGAAGAAGAGAAAAACCGCTCAGGGTCGCATTTCAAGTGTCTTGAGATAAAACTCGCCCAAGGCCACGCTTCACGCATCCTGAGATATAGAGAAAAAGAAACCGCTCGGGGTCGCATTTCACGCGTCCCAAGATAAAACCTGCCTAGGGCCACACTTCACACGTCCTGAGATACAGAGAAAAGGAAATAGCTTGGGGTCACACTTCACACGTCCCGAGATAAAACCCGCCTAGGGCCGCACTTCACACGTCCTGAGATACAGAGAAAAAAAAATCGTTCGGGGTCACGTTTCACGTGTCCCGAGATAAAACCCGCCCAGGGCCATGCTCCACGCGTTCTGAGATACAGAGAAAAGGAAACCGCTCGGGGTCACGTTTTACGATCCCGAGATAAAACCCGCCCAGTGCCGCACTTCACGCTTCTTGAGATCCAGAGAAAAAGAAACTGCTTGGGGTGGTGTTTCACGCGTCCTGAGATAAAACCCGCCCAAGGTCGTGCTTCACACGTCCTGAGATACAAAGAAAAGGAAACCGTTCGGGGTCACATTTTACGCGTCTCGAGATAAAACCCGTCCAGGGCCTCGCTTCACGTGTCTCGAGATAAAACCCATCCAGGGCCGCGCTTCACGCATCCAGAGATAAAAGCAAAATCGTTCAGGGTCGTGTTTCATGCGTCCCGCGATAAAACCCATCCAGGGTCGCACTTCACGCGTCCTGAGATGAAAACAAAATGTGCGAAACTGTACCACAAGTACACAATGAAATGAAAGCGTGCGATAGATGCACAAAGATTACAAATCAATACAGTGACAATGCATATTCCAGGCAAGATAGACAACCGATGTATGATGTTAATCGAAAACATGTTCTAAGAAACAAGAGTGTATAATGAAAAACTAAAAGCATATTCTATGCGTGAATCATAAATGATGCAGGACACGCGTGCAACATAAGTGTGGATGGAAATGCACATTCTATGCAATAGAAGAGAACAAACATGTGAATAAAAGCGATATTTGGTGACAACCTCCGATTTACCCCTCGGAAGTTTTGTAACATGCTCGAAAAGGATACACCTCCTTCATATTGGCCAGTGGAGCACACACGCACCGGAAATAGTTTCAAGTTCCTTAGGAATCAATCTGGACCCAAAAGAGAACCTCACATACACTGCTCGGGGAACAGAGGCATAAAACAGAACCAGGCCATAGATGAGGACCACCGGCCACTATTAGTGGCTTGCCAGCCACCCGTGCAATTTCAGGAGCAGAAAAGTCCTTTTGCCTCGGGTCTTTAAATATACACATCCATACTCCATTTGCACACACACCCAAGTCCAAAAATCTTCCCTCTCTCTCTAGGTGCTTTTTCTCTCTAGATTTGTGCTTTATACGCGTTTTCCAATGCCCCACGCAAACTTTATTCGTGAAGCCCTCTTGATTCTCTACACTTTGAACTGATCAGATTTTGATTTTGTCACTTTTCTTGAGTTTTCACCACTTTAGGCTCGTTCTCATTGAGTTTCTCTCGGGTTTTGTGAACTTTCTCAGGTTTTGACTTTTTCTCTCATTATTTCTCTCATAGGGTTGACTTTTTTCAAGTTTACCCTCTTTTCTCCATTTTTCTTCATTTTTTCACCCATTTTCACCCACTTTCTAGATGGCGGATGATATTCCTCATGACGGCACTCCTCTCGAGGTTCCACCTCCATTATCACCCCATATCGAGTTTGAGGAGCCGGTGATTGCCGAGGTCGATGAGGCGGCAGAGGACATCATAGTTGATCTTGAGGCGGAGTTCGTTCCAGAGCTTAAGCCTGAGCCACTATTGTTGGGGTACGGCCCTTTGATCCCATGACTTATCATCCTTGCACATACATACTACCGCCTGGAGGCATCAGGTGCTTCAGTGATTTCATTGGTGGCGTACCAGAGGATGTTTTATTGAGGGAGCCGGACTCCCATCTTTTCTTCAGTGCTACCAAGGTAAGAACTCTATTTTCATGCTTTCTTGCCTTTCCTTTAACTGCATTTCTTGCACTGCCTTTCATCTGAATGCTCTTTTATCACTGTTTGATTCACTCTTTCTTTGCCACAGGGGGACTCCCGCTCTTATAGGGGGTATGGGGCGACGACAGTGAGAGACTAGTACTATGAGCTCCCTCCAGAGGTTCGGGACCTTATTGACGAGGCCGGATTCGGCCTATTCTACTCCGAACTTTCACGACACATAGTGAGTCGGACTCTTCTTGGAGCGTTGGTAGAGAGGTGGTGGGACACCACCAACTCTTTTCATCTTTCTTCTGCTGGGGAGATGACGATGACTCCCTACAACTTTGCCATGCTCACAGGCTTAGGAATATGGGTGATCCGATCCCCTTTGATACGGACATGGGTGAATGGGGGGCAGTATGGATCCACCTACTGGGAGCACGCTCACCTTTATACAGGCCGACAATGGTGAGATATAGTTGGTTTGCCGAGCAGTTCTGCAAGAGTGAGCCCGAGACACCAAAGGAGGTAGAGCAGTATGCCTGGGGCTTCTTGAAGTTTCTTCTCGATACCACCTCGTTTTCGAACAAGTGGAACACCGTAGGCTTATATTTGCTGAGCACTTTTGTGACCCTACCCCAGGTCCGGTTCTATGATTAGGGTGGAGCTAGCCTCACCACACTTTATGGCTACATGAACTCCACTTCCCGGATAATGAGAGAGCGAGTGGGAGGATATTGGAGAGCCTGGGAGATATGCACCACACCTTTCTGCTTTTCCGCTCATGTTTTCTGCTTCATATTGTAGACACCCCATTTTTGACCGTCCTCAAGACTTGGACGTCACCGTTGGAACACTCGGTGATTATCCATGTTTGTGTTCGTTTGGAGTTCCCGGAGTTCTCGGCTCGCGCGCCTTGCCTCAGGACTTCCGAACTCGACCGTTTTGTGTTTGGTTTTGCACCAAACACTTGTGTTTTGCCTTGGAAGGGCAGGGAATGCTTTGTGAGGCACCCCCACATACCACCGGCTGTGGCTAGAGGCCACCGGCTGGCTGGTGTTGCCATCGGCACTTTATTGTGCCGACCGGCACTCTTTTGTGCCGACCGGCACTAAGTTTTGTCAAAATGACACTCTTTGCCGGCCGGACACTGTGCAGTTGCTTTATGAGATATTTTCAGACAGCTGTATAGTTTTGGTTCCCCTCCATACACGTGTATGGAGGGATGACCCTCTTATTTAGCTTAACTTGCAAGCTTTGCAAGCTTGGCTTGCCTATAAGAGGACCACTCCTCTTCTTGGCTTAGGGTTACAATTTTTTTTAGACATTTAGACAGAGAAGAAGCTCTGGTTTTAGGTTAGAAGTTTTGTATCTATCCTATTTCTCTTCTTCCCTCTTATTTGTACACTAGGTTTTTGTGACTTACTATTGCTCATCAACACCTAGTGTTTCACCTTCCTTTGGTTACTAAGGTCCTAAGGGCTGGTTCTTGGTGTTCTTGACTGGTTTGGAGCTCAAGGAAGCCACAACATCAACCTTTGTGAAGGTGATCAACAAGGGTGAGAAACTTACTTTATTTACCCCATTTTTGCACTCTTTTTTTACATAGCTTAGAACTGTTTTTGTGCTTGGTGATCAACACATAAAAGTTCTATTTTTTTGTCCTCTTGATAGTTTGTTAAGGGTACTTTGTGTTTTGGGTAGGTTTGGCCACCCTTAGGCCTTGAAAAGGCTCATTTTTTGTGCTATTTTGTTGAAATCCGAGACTTTGGTGCTTGGGCCTCTCCACCACTGAAATCTTGAGGGATTTCAGTGGTGGGGATGGTGCCTTGAAGTCTCCAAAAGGGGAGGGCCACCCCCTCTCCTTGATGTCCTTGAAAAGGGCAAGTTTTGGCCTCCAAAGGAGCACCATGTTTGATTGTATGTTGAGCATGTTTGGTTTGTTTTTCATGTTCATATTGCCATAATATAACATGTTTCTAAGTTGGTTTAGGTCCCTTATGCATGCTTAGCATAGTTGCCTTGTAATGCCTTTTGATCCTCTAACATGCCTAGGTTGTATGCCTTAGATTCTAGCATGTTTTAGGCTTGCATTTGTGAAGATGTTGTGCTTATATTGACATGTTCTAGCTCTGTCCATAGTCATTTGGGTTGATCTTGGCATGCATTATATAGCCCCTTTGCATTTTAGGCTTGCTAGCCTTTGAGCATGCATGTGTAGTATGTGTTGCTTACATCATTTTGATGATTTGGAATCATCTAGCATGCTATCTCAGTCCTTTTGGTGTGCTTGTATGCTTGCCCTAGTGGCCTCTTTAATGCTTTAAGAGTATGTGTTAAATGCTCCATGTTTTGGCTTCTAATGCATGTCTTTGGATTCATGTCATCTAGATGCCATCTAGGTGGTCCTTTAGACTTAGTTTTATGTGTTAAAACTCTGTTTTTAAGTGTTTAAGTATTGCCATGTGTGGTTGTGCTAAGTATGGTTCAAAGCCTCATTGGCTTGCCTTAAGCCTTAGACCATTTGCATGCTTTGTTTGGCTTGTTTTATTGCATGATTTGGCATCATGTTTTGCATGATTTTCAGAGCTTTACAATGTGTGTTTATTGCCCTCGTTTGGTATCTCCAAGTGTGTTTGGGGGTTACCATGTTTATGCCTTAAGTTTGGACCATAACACTTGCATGTGTGTGGGTGTGTTTAATCTCCATTTCTAGGCGCTTTGGCCACTGATTTTAGGACTATTTGAGTTGCCTAATTCATGTATAAGACCATCCTTCCATTGGTTTGCATGCTTACCTTGTATGCTTGCTTGAACCCTTTGCATGAACGTATTGCATAGTCCATGTTGCATGCCTAGTTGACATGTTTAGGGTTGCATTTGTATTGTACATGTTTGGCCTCTTGAAGTGAAGTATGATGGAGGTTGAGCACCCTTGTTTGCTTGTTTGCATTGCATGCATTTGAAATCAAAGTTGCGTCTTTGGTTCCTTGGGCCATCATGCATGGAAGTGCGTAGTTGGTGGTCTGGGAATCGAGGCACATGCCCCCTTGAGTCAAAAACATGATAAGGGGTGTGTGTAGTGCATAAATATATTGAATTGCATTGCCATGCAAGTTTTGCCCTCTGCTGCTGTGAGTTGCAGGTTCTGCAGGTATTTAGTGCCGGCCGGCAGTGTTTAGTGCCGACCGGCAGTCAATTTTCAGCCGATGGATAAATCCAGTGCCGGTGGTCTCCTCCCTCAGCCGGTGGTGTCCTACTCCAGCCGGTGGTGATCCCCAATGCCCTGAGAGGCACTCCTGGGATTTTGGCAGTCTTCAGAGGAGGATAGCAGGGAAAAACAGAGGCAATCCGTGCATGGCAGTGCGATTCCGAGCCAGTCCCGAGCATGCACTGCATCCTGCCCTCACCCCGAGGCGTTTTATTGCTTTAATTAGATTAATTAATCTGTTTAATTAATTTAGTGAATTTGTAATATTTAATTAGCTTGTGTAGTTAATTTGTATTATTCTTTCGGTCCCTCCGAGTGAGGGCGAAGTTGTAATAAGTGTGCGTGGGTGTGTGTATGTCTTCCAATCCCCATTTCTTTCTTCCCTTTTATTTACCCGCTTATGTTGGTAGATTAGGGCACATCTAAATTAGCATACCTTATGCAATGCATGCGTGCATCCATGCATTTGTTTACATGCACCGGGCTCGGTACATCATACAAACTGCATCGTATTTTCAATTCCAATTTGAATACGTGATAGTTGTAACATTTCACATGCCATGCTTAGGGTTAGCCGAGCCTACTCTAGAATGCATTTATGCCTGTGTTGCATTAGTCACTTAACATGAACTAGGTCATGCATGTTTGCTAACCGGGTTATTGTTTTTGGCACGGAGTACGATGTAAGTTTTTATGCTTTAGCACTTCACATACGTGTGAATGTTGCCATGACAGTATGCTTACTATGCGGCTAAGTGCTTATGTGAGATAAACTGTTTGAATGCCTGTGGGTGGAGGTTGGGTTGCTTGAGTTGGAGTAACTCATTGAAATCTGTATTTTAGCCTACTTGCGAGTAGCAAAACCGGCACATTTTTCGAGACAAAACGGATATGCAATGATTATTTCCGAATTAGGCAACCTAGTCTATACTTGTTTGCTGTGCGCATAACATAGTAATTCTAGGCTAATAATTGGATTAAGAGCATGTAATGTTTTCAAAATCGGATATCACGGTTAGTAGAGGCCGGTCTTCGGACCGGGCGAAAGGGGGTGCTCATAGCTGACCTTCCCCGATCGTACCCAAGCTCCCGAGCCAAGTCACTTTGGTGATGACGGACACGTGGCCTTCGGCACCGAGTCAGGGTTTCCTAAATTCCCCCATTAAAAAAAAAATATTTAGGTGGCGACTTTGTAATCTGGCAAAACAGTCCATGTTTGGCACTACTTTTCAAAAAATCTGTTTTTCTTCAAAACGATTTGCCAGAGTTGGACTCTTTGGTTCAGATTTAGAACCGCAACACAAAAGGAGAGTCCGAGCTGTAGCCGAGGTCCCCCGCGGGCGTTGTTACACATATATGTTCACAACTTGTGCTTTCTGCTTTGCACTTTCTGTATTTATTCATACATTGTGCTTTATGTTTTGCACTTTTTGTATCTGTTCATGCATTTATCCTTTCTACTTTGCACTTTCTGTATCTGTTCATGTATTAACACCACTGCCCTCTCTTTGCAGTTGTGGGTTTATGCCTACTTCCCAGCTCTGGCACCAGAGCCTATGAAAGAGATTCCCCCTGTGGTGCTGTACTCACGGCGGTATGATGGTCGGTGCCGGCGTTAGAGCCGTGACGACATGACCTTCGTCCTTCTTCCATCGATACATCGACACGGTGGCTGCTAGCGAGGTAACCCGAAACTCACAGTCATTTTTTCTTTACTACTACTCTAATTCATACTTCGACAACTGACGACAACTAACAATCTTCACATTCTCTGTTTGTTGATCACATGGCAGCCTTAGGCGACGATGCTGACTAGAGCGAGAGACCAGTACGCCGGGGCTTAGGCCACGTCCCGATTCTGAATTTTGCTGGAGGGCCCAATCTATCGGGCCTGGTTTTTGAGTGAGCGGTTTATACGCCAGACCGTAGGCTCACCCAATCCGAATATTCCCATGCCACCCTCAGCGTCCATGAGGACAGCAGATAGCCTCCCGGTTGAGGCAATTATCCAGTTCATGGTGGGCCTAGACACTGACTTCTTTAGAGTGGAGGGCGACTACGCGACATTCATCCATACTCATCTTATGCCCCCTTTGGCGGACGTTCACGCGGGCGAGGCAGCAGGTGCTCCCGTGGCGGGGAAGGCTGCTCAGGATGCCGAGGTCAGTATCAGACCTCCCGTTGGGCAGATGACCAGTTGGCCGGAGATTTCCATTATGCTCACATGTTGGCGGCCGACCAGGACAACCTACTAGATTCCGATCGAGCCGACAGAGGCAGGGCACAAGTATGTCAGAGCTCGAGGCGCACTTCAAGTATGGACCACACTTTACAATTTGCACCCTATATTTTCCATTTCAAATCTTGATTATTCTAGATATTGATCATCCAAATGCACTTGCAGGCACCCACGGAGTATACAAAGAGCCTCCTCGAGCTAGTTGCCTCTTTGATCGACATGGTGCAGAGAAAAGAGACGCTGCTTGGTCTCCACGGTATTCAGGTACTGTAGACACCCCATTTTTGACCGTCCTCAAGACTTGGACGTCACCGCTTGGACACCCGGTGATTATCCATGATTGTGTTCGTCTCGAGTTCCCGGAGGCCTCGGCAGCGCGCCTCGTCTCAGGACCTCTTGACTCGACTGCTTCGTGTTCGGTTTTGGCACCAAACACTTGTGTTTTTACCTTCAAGGGTAGGGAGAGGCTTGTTAGCCATCCCTGAAGCCCACCGGCTGCCCCTACACTCCACCGGCACTCCCTCTTAGCCATCGGCACTGTTTTCTCAAAATATTTGGCCGGTCGGCACTATATACTGCCGACCGGCACTCTTTTGTGCCGATGACTGTTTTGGCTGGTCGGTGTGACCCCTTTGCACCCCCAGGGATGGTGCATGCCAGCTGTGATAGCTGGAGTGCACCATCACCACTCCCCATGCCCGGGTTTGCACCCTTTGCACCCTTGAACCCCTTAAAGCTTCTAGAAGCTTGACCCTTTGGCCAAAGCTTCTTGGAGAAGCTTGGCCAGCTGTCTTGGCTTCTCCAAGAAGCCTTGCACCCCCTTTGATCCCTTGAACCCTTTGACTCTTTTGTTTTGCTTAGCCACTAAGTCTTCTTGGCCTATATAAGCAACCCTTCTCTCCCTTTGCTCAAGGTTAGCCATTTTAGGTCAAAAACCAGAGATTATATCTATATATCTGTGTGATACACTCTCTCTCTCTAGATTTTCCCTCTCTCTCCTCTTGTGTGTGTGTTTTGTGGCCAAAAAGTGTAGTTTTACCTCATTTTTGCACCATTACACACACTATTACACCTAGCTCCGAGATTGAGGGACTTGGAAGGTTGTTTGTGGTGGTTTTGGACTGGTTTTGATCATTAGAGGAGGGATGCTCCACCTGTTCTTCAAAGGATCTTCAAGGGTGAGCTTGTTACTTTAGTTTCCCCATTCTTGCACTAGCTTTCTACCCCTCTTGCTTTGTGTTTTTGGATTTGTGTTTAACATAAAAAAGACTTGTTTTTCCTTGCTTAAGAACATTCATCAAGGTTGTTTTGTGGTTTGGGTAGAGTCTCACCCTCTTAGGCCTTGTTTTGGCCATTTTGGAGCCTTTTCTTGAGACCTTGTTTACTTGGTGTGTTTGGTCTTCTCACCACTGAAAACTAGTGGGTTTTCAGTGGTGAGGAAGGTATTTTCAAGTCTCATATAGGGGAGGGACACTCCTCTCCCCTTTGTCTCTTGCTTGCCTTTGTTTTTGGGCTCAAATAATAGCATGTGTGCATGCTTGCATTTAGCTTCATTTCAGAACTTTCTTGGGTGTTTTAGGTCATGTTTAACCTCTGTCTAAGGTCGGATTTGTGGCCTCTAGCATGCCTCTCATACTTGCTTTGAAATGCTCTCTTATGCCTAAAAGCATGCCATGCATCTAGGCCATGTTCTTTGCATGTTTTAGCTTGGTTCCATGAGGGTATTAGCATCATATTACCATGTATAAGGGCTATGAGCCACTGATTTTGCCATGTATAGTGTGCTTGACATGGTCGTTTTGTATTTTAAGCTTGTAAGCCTCATGCATTTTGGCCCCTAGTATGTTCTATATTGATCACCCTCATGATTTGGCATCATTTGTGACCTTATTTCAGTCCATAAATCATGTTTGTACGTATGCATATGTGGCCTATTTCATGCTTTAAGGGTGTGCTCTTGTATGTCTAGAAATTGGCATTGTGTATGCTTGCATACTTGGTGCATTTTGGGACTGCCATGTGAGGGGATTTGGGTGTCATTTTGCATGCTAATGCTCTGTTTTTGGTGGCCTAATTCATGTCATGAGTGGCCTCGGTAATGATGGAAAGATACTCTCTTTGATGCCTTAAGTTTAGGCTCATTAATTTGCATAATTTGTATAGCATTTTGGTCACCATTTTGGGCATGTTTTGCCACTGTTTTGGGGAGGCTTGAGGGCTCCCCCATTGTGGCTAAGTCCCTCATTGCATGTTTGTTATATGCTTGTTGCATGTTTGCCCCATTAGATGTTATAGCATGGTGGTCTTGTGCTTGATTGGTCCATATTGGCATGATGATAGCATCTTGTACACTCTAGCATTTTGCATGACTAATGTGTTAGTGGTGTGATACTTAGTGTGCTAGCATCCTAATTTCCATAATGCATGTTTGCATGTTTACATGATTTGCATTTCATTACTCGGTTTGGGGTGTCAAACCAAGTGTGGGAAATGAGGGGTGTTTGTACTCCAAGTGACGAAACACACCTCAATTCCCATGTCACTAAGGCCCTTGATATTGGCATGATAGGGACTTAGTTATCATTGTTGTGTTGCATGCATTTTTACATCAAAGTGCAACCTTGGTTCTTTCGGCTATCATGCACCAAGGTGCACAATTGATGGCCCTAGAACCAAGAGCCATGGTTCCTTGAGTTCCATTCATGATAGGAAGCTTTAGCCATGCATAAATATGCCCAAAAATCCAATACCATGCACTGCTGCCTGCTGTTGCTGTCAAACTGTCCCCTGCAGGAATTTATAGCCGACCGGCAGCAAAGAGTGCCGACCGGCACTGCTTTTCTGACCGATAGCTTATTTTGCAGCCGGTGGTCACCACAAGCAGCCGGTGGAAATTTCCTTCAGCCGGTGGCATTTAGCAGTATGCAAGGAAGGTGTTCTGGGACTTTGGTAATTTTTGGAGAGGCAGGACAGTAGAAACAGAGGCAGCAGTGGTGCGGTGTGGGGCTTTCCGGGCAAGTTGGATCGAGCATGCATCATTCGCGCATCCCGAGGCAGGGCTGAGGCCCCATTTCTTTTATTTATTTGATTTAATTTTAATAATTAGAATTTTGTAATAATTTATTCATTTATTCTTTTGGACTGTATTATTATTCGGTCCCTCCGAGTGAGGGCGTGCTTGTAATAAGTGTGTGTGAGTGGGTGTATGTCTTCCAATCCCCATTTCTTTCTTCCCTTTTATTTACCTGCTTACGTTGGTAGATTAGGGCATACTTATTTTAGCATACCTTATGCAATGCATGCGTGCATCCACGTATTTGTTTACATGCACCGGGCTCGGTACATCATACAAACTGCATCGTATTTCCAATTCCAATTTGAATACGTGATAGTTGTAGCATTTCGCATGCCATTCTAGGGTTAGCCGAGCCTACTCTAAATTGTATCCTTGCCTGCGTTGCATTAGCCACTTAACATGAACTAGGTCATGCATGTTTGCTAACTAGTTCATTGTTTTGGCACGGAGTACGATGTAAGTATTTTACGCTTTAGCATACCACATGCGTGTGAATGTTGTCATGACAGTATGCTTACCATGCGGCTAAGTGCTTATGTGAGATAAAATGTTTGAATGCCTGTGGGTGGAGGTTTGGTTACTTGAGTTGGAAAACTCATTGAAATCTGTATTTTAGCCTACTTGCGAGTAGCAAAACCCGAAACGCTTTCAAAACAAACAGATATGCAATGATTATTTCTGAATTAGGCGACCTAGTCTATACTTGTTTGCTGCGCGCATAACATAGTAATTCTAGGTTAATAATTGGGATAAGAACGCATAATGTTTTCAAAATCGGATATCACGGTTAGTAGAGGCCGGTCTTCGGACCGGGCGAAAGGGGGTGCTCACAGCTGACCTTCCCCGATCGTACCCAAGCTCCCGAGCCAAGACATTTGGTGATGACGGACACGTGGCCTTCGGCACCGAGTCAGGGTTTCCTAAATTCCCCCATAAAAAAATATTTAGGTGGCGACTCTGTAATCTGGCAAAGCAGTCCATGTTTGGCACTTCTTTTCAAAAATCTGTTTTTCTCAAAACGATTTGCCAGAGTTGGACTCTTTGGTTCAGATTTAGAACCGCAACAAAACAAAAAGGGAGTCCGAACTGTAGCGAGGTCCCCCGCGGGCGTTGTTACAGGTACCTTCCTCTATTTCAGCATGTATTTTACTACTAAATCTGTTGCGCACCACACTATTATATTCCCACCGATACATTGGCACTTCCACTGTAGTCTTTCTTAAACTGCACTGATACACTACATTGGCACACTGTACTCATATTGTATCTGATTTCTGTATAACACTCATTCTGTATACTATGCCTGTATCTGATACACACAGTGTAACTGATATGTTGACACCACTTTTTCCAGATTTCGAAGGGACTAGTGGTAGCACCAGCACCAGCACCGGCAGCACCTCCTCCAGCAGTAGGGAGGAGAGAGAGAGAGACAGGCCCCAACACGTGGCTGAGATGTGCGCCACGATCGAGGTAGGGATAGGGGTACCCGAGGCTGGAACAATTCGTCGGAGCCGATTTTGAGTGATGATGATGCCGAGACCAGCGACTCCAAGGAGGCAGTGAGTCGACATTCTGAGTCATCTGAGAGCGGGGGTGATGATGCAGGCTTGGGGTCTGGGAGCAGAGATAATGTCGAGGCTGGCTCTGAGGCAGAGAACGGAGATGATACAAACTTTGGCTTAGAGTCTGATTTTGACAGCGGTGCTGACAGAGACAGTGCCCCTGAGTTCCCTCTGAGAAAGAGGACGAAGAGGGCCTCTCGAGCTTGAGATGACTAGCGCCGATTTTGTACTTTTTACTTAGTTTCTTTTTGTTTGGTAGCTTAGCACATATATAGCTTCAGATAGGTTTTACTTTTGCTTTTGAAACTTGTACTCCCTTTTGTAAAAACCATGATCGGAATAAAACCTCGCAATTTTTATGAAAAGTGTTATTATTTTTGCATCATGAGCACCATATTTGCATGAAATGGACATGGAATTGAATTTGAAAAAACTTGAATTGGCACGATGTTCTTAATCGGGTAATGAGACAACCAACGACCAAAATACAAAAAACAACTCGATAAGCAAAGCAAAAACAACTGAAACACAGATATGCACACTTTCTAAAACTAGAAGACTCAAAACAAGACCTCAAAACACAAAGATCAAGACAAAACCAGGCTGCCAAAACTGCCCAGCCCACAAGTGGACGGCAGGCCAGAAGAAATGGACGACCGGCCACAATTGGTGGCTTGTCGGCCACTAATGTGAAGAGCCACCAGAATGCTAACAGCTAGCCTCCACTCACAGCCCTATCTTCTACAAAAGGTCCTCCTTCGTGATTTTTTCTCTAGAACCTCATTTTAGTTGTTGTTTCTTCCACAAATGGAGATATTCCTTGCCGAGAAGCTCACGGATTGGATAGCCACTTTAGACGGCACAGAAAAGGTAAATTTCTAAGGTTTCGGCATAAATGCACTTTTTTCGTTGAGCCACACTCCACTTTGCTTTCCGTTCCTCCATGCTGCAGCCCCGATGCTGGGACCCGATTACGTATGTATTTCGCTTCGAAACACAGGAAATGTGCTCGACTCTTGAAGAATTTTAGGCATTAATGGAAACCCAGCACGATGAGGAAATCATACCTCAGCCCCGTTTTGGCTACGCCCAAGCTTTGGGACGTATGTGTGGGCTCACTTTGCATGAAGCTCGATCTTTGGCCCACAACGGAGAGTTAAACATACCCAGCTTGATTCATCGATTTTCTAACATCAATGACAGAGGCGACCTTCTTTGGCAAAGTTTTTGGTAACATGCCCTCTATTTATGTATGATTGTGTGTTTCCTTCTTGCCCCTAGTTATAGCGGAACCAGCATTCGGTTGATCGAAGTGGCCTAATGTCTGAAAGAGGGTAAGAGTTGTATCGGTTTGGCGTTGGCCGAGACCCTGATGGGCTTAGATGCTTTTCATTGGCGTGAGACCACCAGGTTTGCGGGAAGTCCACTGCTTCTTTAGGTATTGTTTCCCACCCTTTCTGATATATGCCCGCACATCACTCGGCACTCATGCTCTATTTTCTCTCAAAGCCCTTTCTTTACTTTTCTCTCCATGCATATCTCTCTATTTTTTAATCTCTCTTATTTTTCATCCTTTCCTAGGTATGGCTCATGGATAAGCTAAAGGTGGTGGACTTTTGCCCTGAGTATTTAGCTCGAGCTCATTTCTTCCGCCAACGACTAGTGGATTTTCCCAATGAAGGTTGGTGGTGCAACTGGATGTGCAGCAGATCTGCAGCTGACATAGCTTGGCGTTGCCCCTGGCTTAACCTGACTGAGATGAGTCACAACATGACTCGACAGCCTGGCATACAGTTGATTGGCCTCACGCACTGCATGTTCTACTTTCTTTTTCGGTTCAGACGCTAGTTTGGGCATGATCAGATCCGTCTAGAGAAATGGGTGGAATACCTGGCTTCATTCCCAATTCATGCTTCACACTTGGCTATGTACCTCATTTCTTGGAGGACGAGAGAGCTTCTGGCCCCTGCCCCTAGTTTTAGTTATGCCCTTTTTGGCGAGTGCTTGGCTTGGCTCGAGAATGAGGCACAAACCAAGCCCACTTTGGCTTCAGAAGCTTCCACAAGCACGTGCAGATGACGCAAGAGCACCTTACTAGCCTATGCCCCTAGTTTATTGCTTTGACCTTTCTTTTCAAGTTTTATGATGTAAAAGTAACTTTGATTTGTATTAGAGAGTTGGAGAACTTTATATTTGAAATTAATGGAATTAAAGTTGTGAGCACTAAAAATTTTCCTTTTGGTCCAAAAATGGTCTAAGTTGTAAAAGGTAAAATTTTGAACAAAATCAACTTTTATTAAAACTTTCCAAAACCATTTTCGAAAATGATCACCACCTGACACACGCGGAATTGATCCTCAAGATGTACAACCCCGAATCAAAAGATCATAACTGCCCCTGATCGAATACCACTACTACTCTGCATTGTAACCAGCTCTTCTCCCCAAAATGAAAATCACGACCGAGCTCTCAGATAATGGACAAAGTTGACCTGATCAGACACATAGATAAGACAGTTGAGTTGGAGATGGTTACGACTGAACTTCAGGATGAAGTTGCCTACGTATCCCAAAGATGGGAATCAAGCCTTACATAGTTCGATTAAGGTTCACTCGAGTATTAACTCTCTCCTTTTGCGCTCTAACTTTTGCCAAAGTCGCCCTTTCAGGTTTTCAATCTTGCGAGCTTAGTTTTTCTTTATTTCTAATTTTTCATGCTCTAACTTTTGCTTAGGTCGCCCTATCGGGTTTTCGGCCTAACGAGCCTCTCAAGGATAGTATTTCTTCAACTTGTCCATGTTGATCGGCTGTGAAAATTCTAGGCCATCTAAGTCCATGAGAATAACTGCTCCTCCTGACCAGATAGCTTTGATGATGTAAAGACTAGTCCAATTGGGTCTGAACTTGCCCCTAGGGTTATGGATGGGAGCTCAGTTGTCTTTCAGCACCATGTCTCCCTCATTGAGATTCCGAGACTTAACTTTCTTATTAAAAACCCTAGCAATTCTACGTTGGTAGCCCTGAACATGATACAATGCTTTTAGCCTCATTTTATTAAACAACATTAACTCCTCAAATCTGTTCTGTTGCCAATCCGCCTCCGCTATCTGACATTCAGCCATAACTCGCAGCGACGGGACTTCAATTTTAATTTGCAAAATAACCTCTATCCCGTAGATGAGAGAATAAGGGGTTGCCCCTGTAGATGTCCGGATCGAAGTTTTGTAGCCTCAAACTACGAATGGCAATTTATCTAGCCAGTCTCTGTAGGTCTTAACCGTCTTCTGTAAAATGTTCTTGATATTCTTATTGGCGGCTTCAACAACTCCATTGGTTTGCGGCCTGTATGTGGATGACTTATGAAAAGCCACGTTGTAATTGTCCAACAAGTCTATCATATTTTTCTTGAAGTGGGAGCCGTTATCTGATATGATCTCGTTTGGGACTTCATACCGGCAGATAATATTATTTCTGATGAACTTAGCCACATGCGATGCCTTCAACACTGCATAGGACTGAGCTTCCACCCACTTTGTAAAATAATCAATCGCCACCAAGATATATTCATGCCCATTCGACTCTTTTGGCGAGACAACACTAATAACATCGATTTCCCAAACTGAGAATCGCCATGGCGAAGTCATGTTGTACAACTTTGACGGTGGAATATTCATGCAATTGGCATGAATTTGACATTTGTGGCATCGCTGCACGAAACCAATATAATCCTTCTCCACGGTAGACCAGTAATAACCTTGCTTGAGAATCTTTCGAGCTAACATCACATCATTCATATGTGCCCCGCATTCCCCGCCGTGGATGGCTTTCATAAGACACTTTGATTCTTCTTCCTCCACACACAACTTATGCATTCCCAGATGACCTTTTTTATACAGCTTACCTCCGCAGATGATAAATTGGACTGCCATTCGCCGTATTCCCCGTTTGTCCTTGGGATTTGCCCCTGGTGGATATGTCTCCTTTTCTAGGAAGTTCCAAATATCGTAATACCAGGGGTTTTTGTCTTGCACTTCATCTATCGCGGCAATAGTTTCATAAGTCGGCGTGTATTTCTGTTCGATAATAATCGGATGCATTCAGACTCCAAGTGGGATGTCTACCATAGAAGATAGAGTTGCTAAAGCATTAGTGAACCTGTTGTTCTCTTTTAGTAGATGCGTGAAAGTCAGCTTTTCAAACCGCGAAATCAGAATATCCAGGGTCTGATGGTAAACCTTCATCTTCTCTTCTTTGACTGTCTAGTCTCCGTTTGCTTGAGAAACAACTAAGTTCGAGTCCCCAATGACATACAACCTTATTGCCCCTAGTTCTAGGGTGGCTTCTAAACCAGCAATATACGCTTCATATTCTGCTTCGTTGTTAGACACCTTAAATCGGAGTTTGAAGGCTAAGGGTATATGGGAGTCATCAGGTGCTATCAGTAACACACCTATCCTATAACTGTATTGATTGGACGCTCCGTTAAAGTACATCGTCCAACTTTCCTCTTTAACTTGCAGAATGTCTTCATCTGGGAATAAGTATTCCACTACCTTATCTCCTTCTACCGGGTGGTCTGCCAGGAACTCCGCTACAGTTCTTCCCTTGACCGACTTGCGGGTGGCATATTTGAGATCAAATTTGGAGAGAAGAAGCAACCAATGGGCCAGCCTGCCTGTAAGCACCAATTTCTCAAAGAGATATTTGATGGAATCTAATCTCAAAACTAGGATTACAGAGTGAGCTAACAAGTAGTGCCTCAACTTCCTAGTAACCCATACCAAGGCTAGGCAAGCTTTCTGCAACGAAGTATAGCGGGTCTCGTAATCTAGCATTTTCTTGCTCAAGTAGTAGATGGCTTTCTCCACCCTATCTTTAGATTCCTAAGCAAGCATACATCCCATGGTTGTGTCTGTTACTGACAAGTACAGAATCAAAGGCTTCCTCAGCTCTAGCGGCGACAACACAAGCAGTTTCTGGAGGTACTGCTTAACCAGCTCGAAGGTAAATTGACATCGATCATCCCATCAGAATTTCTTCCCTTTCTTCAGGAGACCAAATAGTGGTTCACAAGTCAAGGTTAATTTAGAAATAAACCGTCTTATGAATTGCACTTTACCAAGAAAGCCTTGCACCTCCTTTTCAGTCCTTGGTGGTGGCATTCCTAGGATGGCCTTGATTTTGGAAGGATCTACTTCAATGCCCCTCTGTGTGATCAAAAAGCCCATCATTTTTCCTGCTGTTATGTCGAAGGTACATTTCTGCGGGTTTAACCTAATCTATATTCCCTCATCCGTTGAAAGAATTTCTTCAAGGCGGTGTAATGGCCCTCTCATTCTTTGGACTTGACAATCTGTCGTCCACGTACACCTTGACCTCTTTGTCAATCATGTCATGCAGAATGGTGGTCGCAGCCCTCTGATAGGTAGCTCCAACAGTTTTCAAACCAAACGGCATAACCCGGTAGTAGTAGGTACCCCACGGCGTAGTGAATGCTCTCTATCCTTGGGCGCCATCAGATTCTGGTTGTATCCAAGAAACCCATCCATAAATGATAGCAATGCATGGCCAGTAGTGAAGTCCACTAACTCATCAATGTGCGGCAGAGGAAAGTCATTCTTCGAACTAGCTCTGTTCAAGTCCCGGAAGTCAACACTGTGACACACCGTATTTTTTAGATATTAATAATTTAGTGAGTGGTATTGGTGATTTATAATAATAGTTTAGTGGTGAGATTTTTAGATAAGAATTTAATTTAAAATTATTTATTTGTATTTATCTCTTTTATATCTACCTTATTGCTATTCATCCCCAGCTATAAATAAATTTAACCTCATATTTCACCTTTCCTAGTATTCCTTTGGTGAAAAAAAAAAAAGTGGCCTGCTATGCCACCCGCCCCCATACCCTTTTGTCTACCCTTTTTAATTCTTTTCATTAATTTTATTTATTTTCTTTTACTTTATTTATGACCAACAGTCCATGCTGCCAGACCATACCCATTTGCTTTCCCAAACTTCCTTGATTTATTGGGAACATAATTGCCTTTTATTTTATTACCTCATCTTGTTCTTATAAATTGAGCTTATCATTTCTCAGTTCCTCAACTTCTTCTTTGCTTTGGCTTCATCTCTCTCTTCATATTGTTTTCTCTTTTAATTTGTTTGGGATCAAAATATTAAGTTTAGATGTGGGATTTCGAGTGAGAGTTAACGTTTTTAATATGAGAGTTGTATATTTTATCAAAGTGAGATCAGAGTTATTTTTGGAAACCCATGGAGTAATTTCAGATTTATGGTGGCAGAATTAATTGATTAGAGGTAAATTCGAGTTGTATACAATATGCTCTATTTAAATCTCTTTGCAAAGAGTTCTCTATTTTTAATTATCCTTAGTTTGTAATCCACTTGATTATTGTGGTTATTAATAGATTTTGTAAAATCCTTTGTTGTCGAATCGTTGAAATTCTAATCATTTGGTAAAATTCTCTACAAATATTTATGTGTTAAAATGGTGATTTGTCTGACTGAATGACATGGAAATACTCCGTACATGGATCGAGTGAATCTTATTAATTGTTTACACCAATATGCCCGAATAAGCATGGAGCTTGGGTGAGGTGGGTGAATAAATGAATTTATTCACTGATCATGTACTGAGTAGGACCGGGTATTTGGTCCTAGATAAATTATGGTTGATTTGTTGTGTAATTTGGTAAATTGCTTGATTATTGTATCGTTGATTTAATGTCATAAATTGTTGGATTCCTGTTAATTAATTCTGTATCCGAGCCTTGTATTCCTGTCGTATCGTATATTTCCCGAATTAATTTATTTTTTAGGTGCGGAGCAGATTTTAGCGGAGAAATTGAGATAAGAAAAATTTATTAATATAGAGATTTGGGACCCACCACTGTAATTATAAAATTTGGAGATAGTTATAATATTGTTTATTTTAGAGAAAAATGTACTATAGAATATTTTGGAGGATGCAGTACAATTTGGAGACAATTTTGTAGTTATTATTTTTGGGAGCAAAACTTGTATTTTTTTTTTTTTGGAGGCTGTTTTAGTGTATTTAACGACCCGGGAGTGGGGCGTTACATACACAACCCCGGTTTCTGCCATCCTTCTTTGGCATTGGAACGATGTTGGCCAACCAAGTTGGATACTCAGATACTAACAAGAAACCTGCCTCGATCTGCTTAGTGACCTCTTCCTTGATTTTCAGCGCCCAATCCGGACGTATTCTACGTAGCTTCTGCTTGACTGGTTGGATCTCAGAGTCAGGAGGGATCTGATGCTGTACAATCTCAGGATCGATTCCAGGCATGTCTTCGTAGGACCACATGAAAACATCTTTGAAATGTTTTAACAAAGCGATTAAACGCTTGCAGTTCTCCGAAGACAACGTGGACCCGATCTGGACCAGACGCGGATCCTTCTCAGTACCCATATTAGTGGCAATGATTTCATCAGCACAGGGTTTAGCAAACCTCTCATCCTCTCGATTAATCAAGTTTTTTAAAGCTGCAAGAATTTCTTTCCCTTCGTTTTCATTAAAATTCTAAAAATCTTGGTCAATACAATAAACCAACGGCACGAAAAAGTACACAGAATCTATACAGTTCTCATTCAAAAGGTCCAGATTTTCTATTACAGACTCAAAAGAAAAGCTGAATGAAGACCTAGACAAGACTTTGGTATCCAGGTTACCACCCCCAGAAATACTAGACCCAGACTTAGAAGAACTTGAATCTGATCCTGACCCCACAGACTCAATGGAATCAGATTCTAGCTCATCACCCAATTTAGAATTGGACAGATAGCCTTCCTCAATTGTCAGGTAAGAAATGGTACCCCTGATATATCCAAAATGCCGCTGGTTGGGTTCACACCCAGTTCTTCCTCGATCATGGAGACAGTAAGGTTATCCACCAAGTTTCCTAGGTCGGCCACAAGATTTGTCAGGAGACTAGCCAGTGTTGCCCCTACTCCAAGTTCGCTACCATCTGAGTCACCTTCCGTGCCCTGTTCAGCTTTGATGCTTGGTTCAGCCCTTTCCTCATCATCATTATCCTGTAGCTACAAATCAAAGAACATCTCGAACCCGGGAACACATTGTTTCGAAGAATTTACCCAAGGCTCGGGAAAGCCGCAAAAAGGGAAATCTTCTCCCTCCTGAACAAAGCGGCCATTCAATGTCCCCTGGATTGGCCTGTGGATGAGCTCATAGTGTTTCCCAGCTTACTTGGCCTTGGCTCTACCTCTCATTTCTTTTCTCTTCTTTATCCAGTCCTCTTTGGTGGGCACATAGCCCAAACCAAAGGCATGCGGGTTGTGTGGCACATCTGTTAATGCTACAACACCTTTCCAACCACTCATTCCGAGCCCCATTCTTGGAACATGCTGCAGTTTGTTCATGAAATAGATGGACTGGGCACTGACGTACATGCCTTCGTCTACGGTCAAAATTGTTTGCACTACCGGGCTTCAACTAGAGTGAATCCTGAGAGAAATACATCATGCTCGCCATAGGTGATCTCCAGCACTAGCATAGTTACCTCTGCGGCGGATAAATGGATTAATTCCTAAAAACAATCGCCATTCCTGCCCCATGAGGGTACTTAAACATCTAATAGAGAGTGGAGGAGACGGCTTTCACATGATGCAACCAGGGCCTCCCTAACAGTAAATTGAAAGTAGCCGGCACATCTAAGACATGAAACTCGACCTCCTGCTCAGTTGGGCTGACCTGGACTTTGACTTACACCATGCCTATGACCTCTTCACTTGTATTATCATATGCCCAGATTACTTGGGTTGTGGGAACAAAGTTCGCTGGTTTGAGGCCAATTGCATAGGTGGTGAGAGAAGGATAGACATTAATGGCCGAACCAGTATCTACTAACACTACCGGCACCCATTTCTCCCTACACTCCACAAATATGTACAAGGGTTTGTTGTGAGCTAAGCCTTCCGGCGGCAGCTCTTTGTCAGAGAAGGTCAGAGTTGGCCTAGCTCCACTTGGAAAAACCAAACCTACCAGTTACTCAGGCGTGGTGTCAATGGACAATTTAGCCTTGTCCATTGTCGACAACACTGCCTGTCGGTGTACGCAGGAGGCCATGAGAAGACCCTAAATGGAGATGTCAGCTTGGATTTTCTTAAGTTGTTTCAACACTACCTCTTCTTCTAGTTGTTTCTCTTTCTGTCTCTCGACCTCTTCGTGTTTTCCAGACGCTTTTGCTTGATCCAGGTGCAGCGGCTTAAAATACCTCCCACTTCTTGTCAGATCATTTATTTCCTTAACATACCACGTATTGTCCAGAAGGCACTTGCCCCAATCTTTGTCGGTGTGGGCCAGATGCAGATCATCATCGTCCCATCATTCACCCTCAGCAGCCGACAAACAGTTGTCCGGCTCTACTTGTATCACCTTTACATCATAGGTATCTTCCATAGGGTGTCAGGCCGTTACAGCTTCCCGGTTGTCTTCAACCCTTTCTCGTTCAAACTACTTCTGTGCAGCTTCTTGTTCTGTATCCGCAGTGCTCACAATGCCCACTTCTTGGGCTGGATTTTCCATGCCAGCGTTCTCTGGTAGCTTTCCTTTCTCATCGGCCCTTCCGGCCACTACAGCAATCCCTGCTTCATTTCCTTCTGATTTTATTTCAGTTCCTTCCTCCTTATCTGGCTTATCACTCAGCCATCCAGGATTGTCAGTTGATCTGTTCAAGTCAAACCAGCCAATCTGTCCATCCCCTTGATCCTGCTTGTTGAAGAAATGTAAGTTGTCCAAATCCTCCTCGAGTTCTGCTAAATCATCCAACCCCTGGCTCGGGCTATCTTCCCTGACCACATTGATGTCTACCAAGGTCAACAGCACCAATTTAGGCTTGATTTGACTAGCTGGCACAATGTAGGAGCTTGGATCATACACCGTATCAGATAAGTCCTCATGATGCTCAGTACCTTCTTTCAAAGTCGACTCCCCTTCCATTGTAAGCATCACCACATGCTTGGGTTAGGGGTTGGACATGTCCATCATATACAGATCTGTGCCTTCTAGAATGAACAACATTAGTTTTGGTAGGTGGGAGGGGGTAATATATACGCTGGGGTCATAAGGGATAGCCAGTGTACGAATCAGGTTGAGATTTCGAGGTGGGAGAGACTTGATTATGGGCTAGGAGTGGATTTGTGGTCACATTTGGTTTTTGAGGTGGAGCGATCACCTTGTTGTCAATGACATCCTGAATCTCATGACGCAATCGAAAGCACTAGTCGGTATCATGACCATGTTGTTGGTGAAACACACAGTATTTTGCAGGGTTGTGTTTAGGTGGAAGAGGATCATGCAATGGGTGGGGTTCTAAAGGTTTGAGGTGCCCTTTTTTGACTAGCACCTTCATGGCTTGAGAGAGGGTCATGTACAGTTGGTTGAAAGTTCTCTAGGATCGGGTAGGGTTAGACGGTGTTTGTGAGCTTGTGTTGGCAAAGGGGTTGGCAATCTTGGTTGTGGTGACGACGTTTATATCTGACAGCCTCGCAGCCGTGCTACCACTGACAGCATTGGAACTGCGGACAAACGGCCTTTTTACCAGCTCCTTCTCATCTGTAATAAGCCCCTATTTCATGGTGTCTTCAATTTGCACTCCCATTTCATGGAGTTCTGTAAATGTGAACAGAGGTAGAACAATCATCTTTTGCAGTAACTTACCGTGTAGATTCCGGACAATCTTCTTGGTTTGATCCTTCTCAGAAGGCCTCGTGGTCATCATCGAGGCTTTAGCTCTCCACCTTGTCACAAATTCAGAGAAGCCTTCCTTCGGCTCTTGGCGTGTTGCCTCGAGATCACAAGTTGTGATCTCGATTTGAGTATTGTATGAACACTGCGTAATGAAGGCCTCGACCATCTCCTCCTAATTTTTCTTGACAGAGTCTTTCAACTTAGCATACCATATGGCCGCTATACCTGACATGGTACAGCCAAAGAGAGACAGTTTCTATAGTCTAGTTAGGCCCATCGGCCGTAAGATATCCGAAAATAGCCGAAGGTAAACCATCGGATCTCCGGAACCATCGAAACGGTCAATATGCGGCATTTTAAACCGATCCGGTAATGTTACTGTAGAATCAGTGTACCCATCTTCTATGTCCGGGATGGAGTTAACCCCTTGTGCTCTCTTGAATAACTTTTCCAGTTTATTGACCTTGAGTGCAGTTGGGTCAACCTCGAACTCGAACGGAGCCTCAATTTGATAGACAAGGGTTTTGGAGGCTTGTGTTGGGATTGGCTCTGCTGGATTGCCCTAGTTTTCTTGGACATTGGCAGTATGAGCGGTGGCTCCAGGTGTTGGGGTACCCATGGGAAGTGCGTGGGATGTAGAGGCCGCAGTCGGCTGTGGTTGTTGTTGTTGTAGTCAGGTTATAACCTCGGCCTGACGGGCCGCATCTTGCTGTAGGGTTTCAACTGTGTGCTACAGATGATGTATCAATTCTTCCATACTGAATGGGGGATACTGTGTGTAGACACCCCATTTTTGATGGCCCTTACGACTTGGACGTCCTTGCATGCACACCCGATGATGAATGTATTTGCTTGCCAAGTTCTTGAAGTCCTCAACGGAATACCACAGCTTTGAACCTTTCAAACCCTGCACCCTTGTTGCCTTAGTTTTGGACCAAGCCTTGGTTCTTCAAGCCTGCAGCTTTTGGTAGCCTGCTAGCCACTTTTAGAGGCTGTTGGCCATCACTTTTGGGCTGCCGACCAATGATGTGGCTTGTCGGCCACCAATTTCTTTTGCAGATATTTTATGCCAACTGTGCCAACTGTTTGCACAGATGCATGCATCTGCACCCATGTGTAGGGCAGGATATCCTTGTAGAGAAAACATGTTTTCTATATATAGGAGGTCTCTCTCTTATGTTTGAAGGTTAGAAAATTTTGAGATAAAAAATTTTCCTCTCTCTCTAGCAAATTCCTATACTTTTGCCTACAATTCCTTAAACCTTGCTTATACACCCTTAACCAAATCTTCTCATATTTGAGTTGAGGTACTCTTGAGCTTGGTTTGAGCTCTAGAGGGTGTGTTTACTTGGTTTTGTTGCTTAGAATTGCTCTTCTTTTCAAAAGGTATAAGGCTTTGCTTGTAACTTTGTTTTATTTGCTATTATTCCTACTGTTTTTCCATTGTTTTGGGGCTGTCAAAACTCTATATTTTTGGGCTGAAACTTGGGTCTAAGGGCCTGCAGACACCCTATTTTTGACTGTCCTCAAGACTTGGACGTCATCGCTTGTGCACTCGATGATTATGACTGCATGTGCTCATTTTGGTGCCCGAAGTCCTCTGCGAAATGCCCTGTCTTTGAGCCTTTAAACCTTATCCATTCTGTGCCTTGTTTTGGACCAAAACCTTCAAGCCTGCAACCCCTAGTGGCTGTCGGCCACCAATTGAGCCTGCCGGCCACTAGTGTCTTTTTTTAGATATTTTGTTGACAGTTGTTCTAGCTGTTGGCACAATGGGCTTCATTTCCATACACTCAGCCAAATGCTTGTTTATCTATATATATGGGGTCTCCTCCCCCATTTTTTAGGGTTAGAAATTTTGGAACAAAAATCTCTCTCTCTCTCTCTCTCTCTTGCAAATTTGTGCATACTTACCTACTTACACTACACTTTTGCCTACATTTCCTTAACCAAAGTTGATCATCTTTGAGCTGAGGTTCCTTGAAGACTTTTTGGAGCTCTTGAAGGTGGTTTTGGCTTGAGTTAGCGCCTAAAATTGTTCTTTGCTTCAAAAGGTATACTACTTCCCTTTTAAGCTTACTTTGCATACTTGTTTTTTTATCTATTCCTACTATTTTTGGGCTATTTATGGGCTATAAAGAACTCTATTTTTGTGGGCTGAATTTGGTGTTTTTGGCCATTTAAGGTTAGTGGGGTATCTCACCCTTCTTTATTCCTTGCTTGTAAGGCTTTTCCACCTTTGTTTTCCACTTTCAAACTATCTCTTTTTGGGCTTTTGAGCACTGAATTTCAGAGTATTTTCAATGGTAAAAATCATGTTTTGAAGTCCAAAATTAGAGGGGTTAGCCTCCCCTCCTTGTGTCTTGTTTGGTAGCCTAGTTAGCTCTATGTGTTAGCTTATTTTTCTAGCCATTTGTAGCTTAATTCCATCATGTTTTAGGCTCTATTTTAGACTGTTTTAACTTTATTTTTGGCTGGTTGTTGCATTTGAGTCTTGTTTTGCATGCCTCTAGTGTAATAGTCCTCACAAGCTTGGTGTTTTAGGCCTTTAGACACCACTTGTTTGAGTTGATTGCATGTTTTAGTGCTTTTCTCACTTCATTTTCAGCACTTATAATCTCTACAATCTCCCTCATTTCTTCACTCTTTATTTGCTTTGAGGGTTGTTTCAACATTAAGGTAGTTTAAGCTTGAGATTGAGGTTCATTGCTTAATGGTTTAATCCTCTTTTGGGGGTTCATTACCAACCGCATGACATCTCTCTCTTGCCTTAAACTACCCCTTGTTTGACACTTCCTTCCTTTTAGAAGACTTCTCACCAATGGACTTAATTGGTTAAAGAATGGGTTGGTAAGTTAAAATGAGTAACTAAAAATTTGAAACTAAAAGTGTGCAAGATAAGAAATTGGTTGTGTTTTGATGTGTTCAATCAGACGTTAATTGAACACAAGGAAAATTAGGACATTTCATACTCAAAGTGATGAAATGTGCCAAGTTTCCTAGGTCTCCATTGCCCTTGATCATGCATGACAGGGTGATGGTCTTTTTGGTCTTGTTTGTGCATTTATTAACTTGTACATCTTGGTTCCTTAGCCATCATGCAATGAAATTGCTTGATTGATGGTTTGAGAAACAAGTGTATCACTCATTTGAGCTCGTTTTGACGATAAGAAGGGATACAGAGTACAAACAACTTGTGAGAATACCCTCTCTTTGCCCTGTTTGCTCTCTGTTGCAGCAAAAAAAAAAAAAAGGTGTGTCATTAGTGGCCGGCCAGCCACTGTTACTGGCCGGCAGGCCATTATTGTTGGACGGCAACCCCTCAATGGTGGCCGGCCGGTCACCACTTCTGGCCTGCCTGCCACCAATGAATTTTGAGCAGTGTGCTTGTGAAGTATGGCAGAGTTGATCTGGAGAAGGAAGCAATGCAAGGGCTGTGCAACAGAGGCTTTCGGGGGGAGACAGCGGATGTTCTTTGGATGAAAACCGAGCATGCATGGGCCTCCCTCACTTCCCGGGACTAGTTAGCTAGTTAAATAGTTTAATTAACAATTAATTATTTATTTATTGTAATTAATTAGTTGTAACTAATTAGTTTGTGTTGTAATATTTAACTAGTTTAATTAGTTGTAGCTAATTAGTTTACTTATTTAATTAATTTTGATTAGTTAAATTAGTTCATGTTATAATATTTAATTAGCTTAGCCTAGTTAAATTCCTAGCTTAAAGTTAATTAGTTAATTAGTTTAGCTATTTATTCGGTTTGTAATAATTAGCTTAAATTAGCTTAGCTTTGATTAGTTGCTAGTTAGCTTCTATTTATTCGGACCCTCCTGCGCGAGGGCAAAAATGTTGTAATAATGTGTATGTCTTCCAACCCCACGTCTTTCTCCCTTTTACTTAACCGCTTTCGATGGTTAGTTTAGGAGTATCACGTTTCAATTAGCATACCTTATGCTTGCATCCATTCATCTTGTATTGCATGCACCGAGGCTCGACGCATCATTCTAACTGCATCCTTGTTTAAATACATTCTTTGAATACGTGCTTAGGTCGCATGACTTGAATTGAGTCATATGCCATATTAGTAGCCAAGCCTATTAATTGCATCCTTTGCATGTGTTGCATTAGTTATTTATCATAGTTAGGAATCACGCATTTTTCTAACTTTGTTTTCTTTTCGCTTAGAGTACTAGGTGAGCTTTTAATGCTTTATCATACTTGCATGAGTGTGAGTGATTACCATGTCTAGCATGCTTGCCATGAAGCTAAGTGCTTACTTGCTAAACTGCTTGAATGCCTGTGAATGAAGGCTTGTTGTTCCAATTGGAATGATAACTGGAACAAGAGCATATAATGTTGATAAAAATCATATCATGATTAGTAGAGGCCGATCTTTGATCGGGCGAGCGGGTATACTTAATTCATGACCTTCCCCTCTTGTACCTAAGTTCCCAAGCCGAGGCAACTTTGGTGATGACGGACACGTGGCCTTTGGCACGAGTCATGGGTTTTCTAAATTTCCCCAAAATAAAATATTTAGGTGGTGACTCTATATCTGGCAAAGCAATCTAATTTTTGCATTTTTTATTCAAAATCGATTTTCCAAAAGATTTTTCAGATTTGGACTCTTTGGTGATTATCAATTTCACATTGCACTTGTGAGATTAGATTCAGAACCGCAGAGTCTAAACTGTAGGGCTTCTTTCAAACTTCCGAGAGAGGGCGTGAAAAAGCCGAGCTACAGTTTCTGGCGACTCTTCTAGGGATTTAGAGAACTTGACTCGAACTCATGATATGACATTTTATCTACACTTATATGTTTCTTTGCATTACATTTGCATTTGTGGGCCTAAGTCACTATGTTTGCCATCTGCTATTCCTGGACGGTTTACCGGAGGCTTGCTTGGAAAAGCTTGCCAAAAGGCTGACTGGTCGCGGGCTCTGCCACGATGGGAACACAACCTTTGGATCTGGGCTACTGCTGTACCGTTTGATCCTCCTTTCACATCTCGGTGTTAGGTGTGCTTGGTATATTAAGTAGTCTTGCTGAGGTACCCTTTTTGACCATTCGGCCTAGTTGCATATCGAAAGCCATACAGACTATTCCAAAGTAGGACAAGATGCTTTCCCGAATTCAGGATTGTGTGAAACACTTTGTTTTGAATAGTGAACCCTAGTTCCTGACGAAACTAGGACAGGGTAACCCTACCCCCTCATAGGGATGTTTTGGTTCTCACTTAACTGGTATGTGTTTTTAGAGTGAAACTCTACAAGAACGTCGTATCAGTTGCAAGTTTGGGTATTAGTTTTGGGGGGCAGAAATTCAGTGTTGAGTGCAATTCTACAACTTTTGATTACAACTATGTCTTGTTCACATCTGAGCTAAGGTGTTGTGCGGTATCTGATCTTTGCTTTCCTTTTTGCTTTATTTCTTTTTTTTGCAAGGTAGTTTATCACAATTGCTTCTGACAGTTCTGTTACCCTCAAGCACTCTGGACCCGTGTAAGAAGACTTTACAGATCTGGGGATCTTGTTAGGGGACAGCCTGTGTTTGCTTCGCTCTCACCAGTTACCAGATGAAGAAGAGTTAGGCATAATTCACCAGTCCAGCAGATACCCTTTACTTCACCTACATTAAGTCAGGGACAATCTTCTACATCTAGCCAGTAAGAGATCACTCGCCTATTCAGATGACTCAGTACCCTGCAGCCACTATAGAGGACTTGATCCGTCATCTCCAACAAACAGTGGAAACCATGCAGCAAGATGCTGCCCGCCAAGCTGAAGTTATAGCCTACTAAGGGGAAGTGATAAATAGGTTGCAGTAATAGGAACCATAGCAAGCAGCGGCTTCTGCTTCCCATGCACCTCCAACGGGTATCCCAGCACCCAGAATCACTGCTAATGCTCAGGCTGAGAATTAGGGCAACCTGGTAGACCCCATCCCATTGTAAGCCCCCAAGGCACCAATGTACCAAATTGAGGTGCCGTTTGAATTTGAAGTTGACCCGACTATTCTTAAGGTCAACAAGCTGGAGAAGTTTTTCAAACGGGCATAGGGTGTGAACTCAATCCCCAACATCGAAGATGGATACACCGACTCTGTAGTAACTTTTCCAGACCGATTCAAAATGCCACACATAGATCGGTTTGATGGCTCTGGGGATCCCATGGTCCATCTGCGGTTGTTCTCCGATATCCTGCGGCCGATGGGCCTTACTAGACTTCAAAAGCTGTCGCTTTTCGGCCGGACCTTGTCAAGAATAGTGACTATCTAGTATGTAAAGCTGGAGGACTCTGTGAAGCGAAGCTGGAAAGAAATGGCTGAGGCCTTCATCCCACAGTACTCATACAACACGCAGATCGATATCACAACTCGTGATCTTGAGGAAACCCGTCAGGAGCCCAATGAGGGCTTCTCAAATTTTGTAACAAGGTGGAGGGCCAAGGCTTTGATGATGACTACCAGGCCATCCGAGAAGGATCAAATCAAGATGGTGGTTCGCAATCTGCAAGGGAAATTATTACAGAAGATGATCGTCTTGTTGTTGTTCACATTCACTGAGCTCCATGAGATAGGGGTTCAGATTGAAGATGCAATGAAACAGGGGTTGATAACCGATGAGAAGAAGCAGGCCAAGAGGCCTTTCATGCGTAGTTCCAATGCAACCACCAGTGGAAGCACAACTACACGGCCATTTGATGTGAATGTTGTCACCACTACAGCCAAGACTGCCAACCCATTCGCCAGTACAAATCCACAAACTTCAAACAACCAAGATCGAACCCAAAGGGTCCTCACCTCACTCTACATGCCTTTATCCAAAGCCCTGGGGGTGCTGATCAAAATGGGGCATCTTAAGCCATTAGAGCCTCACCCACTACCCTATCATCTCCTACCTAAACACAACCCAGCCAAATACTGTGCTTTTCACCAGCAATACGGTCATGACACCGACTAATTCTACAGGCTGCATCATGAGATTCAAGATCTCATTGACAACAAGGTGATTGCACCACCCTAAAATCCAAATGTAACCACCAACCCTCTTCCAGCCCACAACCAAGTTCCTCACCTCAAAACTTAAACTTAATACATACATTAGCCATCCCATATGACCCCAGCGTATACATTATTTCTTCCCACCTATCCAAATCGGCCTTGTTCATTCCTGAAAGCACAGACTTGTGCATGATGAACACGTTCATGCTTCAACCTGAACCCGTGGTGGTGACAATGGCAGAAGGAGGGAGTTTAGCCTTGAAGGGAAATGTCAGTCCATTGCCCGAGAGCTTTGCAGACTTAACTAAGGGAGTGTATGACCTGTGCAGTTACATTGTACTGGTTGATCAAGCCAAGCCCAAAGTGGCATTGCCAACAATAGTAGAGGTCAATGTGGTTTGGGAGGATGGCCCGAGCCAAGGTCTGGATGATCTGGCAGAGCTGGAAAAAAACTTAGACAATCTGCAGCTCTATGATGAACAAGATCAGGGGGACGTGCAGATTGACTGGTTTGATCTGAATGGGTCAACAAATAACTCCGGGTGGCTTAGTGACGAGCCTAACAAAGAGGAAGGAACTGAATCAAAACGTGAAGAAAAGGGAGCAAGAGTAGCTGCAGTGGCCAGAATGGCCGAGGAAAAGGGGAAATTGCAGGAGAGCACCGGCATCAAGAATTTAACTCAGGAGCTGGACACCGTGAGTACCGCGGATACAGAACAGGAAGCCACATTGAAACGGTTTGTGCAAGAAAGGGATCAAGACAAACAGGAAGCTAGAAAAGCTCAACACTCTGCGGGGGATATTTCTGATAAGAGAATGATCAGATCAGAATTGGACAATTGTTTGTCGGTTGCCAGAGGTGTATGGTGGGAAGATGATGATCTATATTTAGCCTACACTGACGAGGATTGGGGTGAAGACCTACCAGACAATACCTGGTACTCCGAAGAGATAGACTATATGACTAGTGGGCGGTACTTCAAGCCCCCGCATTTGGACCAAGATGAAGCCTCCGAAAATGATAAAGAGGTTAAAAGGCGGAAGAAAAAAGCAATTGAAGGAAGAGGCAGTGCTGAAGCAACTAAAGAAAATTCAAGCCGATATTTCGATCTAGGGGCTGCTCATGGCTTCTCGAGTGCATCGATAGGCTATATTATCAGCAATGGACAAGGCCAAATTATCCATTGACACCACTCCTGAACAGCTTGTTGGATTAGTCTTCCTGGGAGGCGCTGCGCCAACCCTAACCTTCTGTAAGAAAGAATTGCTGCCAGAAGGCTCAGCACACAACAAACCTCTGTACATATCAGTGAAGTGTAGAGAAAAGTGGGTGCCAGTGGTATTGGTCGACACTGGGTCAGCAATCAACGTCTGCCCGTCGCGCACAGCTTACCCCATTGGCCTAAAACCAACAGATTTCGTACCTACAGCCCAGGTGATTCGGGCAAACGACAATACGAGCAGAGAAGTGATGGGTACAGTATAGATCAGAGTTCAAGTGGGCCCAACTCAACAGGATATTGAGTTCCATGTTCTGGATGTGCTGGCCACTTTCAATCTATTGCTAGGGAGACCTTGGTTGCACTAGGTGAAAGCTGTCTCTTTTACCCTCCACCAAATGCTGAAATACCCCTAGGGGAAGAGGGTGGCTATTGTGTTCGAAAATTCATCTATACATCCTCTGCCAGAGATAACTGCACCTGTGCTGAAAATTGTTCATGGTGAGGAGGATGTATTCCTTTCAGGGTTCACTCTGGTTAAGGCCCGAGCAGTGCAAACCATCTTGGCATCAAATGAGGGTTTGTATGTCAGTGCCCAATCAATCTATTTCATGAATAAGCTTCAACATATGCCAGGAATGGGATTTGGAAGAAGTGGCTGGAAGGGCGTCACAGCATTGGCCGATGTGCCACATAACCCGCATGCTTTTGGTCTTGGCTATACGCCCACCAAAGAGGATTGGGTTAGGAAAGCAAAAGAGATGGCCGGCAGAGCCAGAGCTAAGCAGACCGGGAAGCGTTATGAGCTTGTGCACAGACCAATCAGGGGAACCCTAAATAGTCATTTTGTTCGGGAGGGTGAAGACTTCCCATTTTGTGGTTTCCTTGAACCTTGGTTCAACTTTGAGAAGCAGCGTGTTCCTAGTTTTGAAATCTTCTTTGACTTGCAGCTGCAAGACAGTGATACAGATGAAAAGGCTGAACTGACTGCTAAAGCTGAGCGGAGCATAGAAAGTGACTCAGACAGCAGCGAGCATGAAGTAGGAGCAACACTGGCATGTCTCCTTTTGGATCCTCTGATCGACTCAGAGATCTTGGGGATGACCTAACTATTTCCATGATCGGGGACCAACCGGGTGTAAACCCTTCTAGCAGCATTTTGGATGCATCTGACGCACCATCCCTTATTTGGCAGCTGGAGGAGGGCTACCTATCTAGTAGTTTTGAGTCAAGTAATGAACCAGAATTTGATTCCACAGAGTCTGTGGAGTCGGAATTAGATTTTGGTTCTTCTGAGTCCGAGTCTGATATTCCTGTGGGTGATAACCCGGATGCCAAGGTCTTGTCCAGGTCGTCTTTTTCTTTCGTTTTTGAGTCAGTTGTAACCGAAGAACTGGATGAGCTAGACTTGATGAATGAGAATGCCGCTGCAGATTCTGAGTATTTCTTTGTGCCGCTTGTTTATTGCATTGATCAGGACTTTCAAAATTTTAATGAAAACGAAGAGGAAGGAATTCCTTTGGTTTTGAAAAATTTGATTAATCGGGAGGAGGAGAGGTTTGTAAAACCCCTTACTAATGAAATCATTGCTTTTAATGTGGGCACTGAGAAGGATTCGTGTCTGGTCCAGATCGGGTCCACGTTGTCTTCGGAGGAAGGCGAGCGCTTAGTCACTTTATTAAAAGATTTCAAAGATGTTTTCGCGTGGTCCTACGAAAACATGCCTAGAATCGATCCTGAGATTGTACAGCATCGAATCCCTCTCGACCTCGAGGCTCGACCCGTCAAACAAAAATTACGTAGAATACACCTGGATTGGGCTTTGAAGATTAAGGAGGAGGTCACCAGGCAGATAGATGCAGGGTTCTTGCTAGTATCTGAGTATCCAACTTGGTTGGCCAACATTGTCCCAGTACCGAAGAAAGATGGGAGAATTCGGGTGTGTGTGGACTTCAGAGATCTGAACAGAGCCAGTCCGAAGGACGACTTCCCTTTGCCATACATCGATGAATTGGTGGATTTCATCGCGGGTCATGCGTTGCTTTCCTTCATAGATGGATTTTTTGGGTATAACCAAATTCTAATGGCGCCCAAGGACAGAGAGAAAACTGCTTTCACTATGCCATGGGGAACCTACTGCTACAGGGTGATGTCGTTTGGGCTGAAGAATGTTGGGGCTACCTATAAAAGGGCTGCAACCACTATTCTGCATGATATGATCCATAAAGAGGTCGAGGTGTATGTGGACAACATGATTGTCAAGTCTAAGGAAAGAAAGGGCCACTACACCGTCTTGAAGAAATTCTTCCAACGAATCAGAGAATACAGACTGAGGTTGAATCCGCAGAAGTGTACTTTCGGTGTAACAACAGAGAAAATGTTGGGTTTCTTGATCACACAGAGGGGCATCGAGGTAGATCCTTCTAAAATCAAGGCCATCTTAAAAATACCACCACCAAGGATTGAAAAGGAGGTGCAAGGCTTTCTGGGTAAAGTGCAATTCATAAGACGGTTTATTTCTAAACTAACCTTGACTTGTGAACCATTTTTTGGTCTCCTAAAGAAAGAAAAAAGATTTTGATGGGATGATCAATGCCAATTCACTTTTGAGCAGATCAAGCAGTACCTTCAGAACCCGCCTGTGTTGTCACCGCTAGAGTTGGGGAAGCCCTTGATTTTGTATCTATCAGTAATGCACACAACAATGGGATGAATGCTTGCTCAAGAATCTGAGGATAGGGTGAAGAAAGCCATCTACTATTTGAGCAAGAAAATGCTGGATTATGAGACCTGTTACACTCTGCTAAAGAAAGCTTGCTTAGCTTTGGTATGGGCTACCAGGAAGTTGAGGCACTACTTGTTAGCTCACTCCGTAATTTTGGTTTCAAGATTAGATCCCATCAAATATCTCTTTGAGAAACCAATGCTTACAGGTAGGCTAGCTTGTTGGTTGCTTCTCATTTCCAAATTTGATCTAAAGTATATCACTCGCAAGTCGGTCAAGGGGAGAGCAGTAGCGGAGTTCCTGGCAGATCACCCAGTGGAAGGGGATGAAGCTGTAGAATACCTATTCCCAGATGAAGCTATTCTGCAAGTCGAGGAAGAGATTTGGACAATGTACTTTGACGGAGCGTCTAATCAATATGGTTATGGGATAGGTGTGTTACTGATAGCACCTGACAACTCTCATTTACCTTTAGCCTTCAAACTCCGGTTCAAGGTATCCAATAACGAAGCAGAGTATGAGGTATGTATCGCTAGTTTAGAAGCCGCCCTGGAACTAGGGGCAAAAATGTTGGACGTGATTGGGGACACAAACCTAGTTGTTTCTCAAGCAAAATGAGACTGGAAAGTCAAAGAAGAAAAGATGAAGATCTATCACCAAACCCTGGACGTTTTGATTCCTAGGTTTGAAAAGCTGACTTTCACATATCTACTGAGAGAGAACAACAGGTTCGCTGATGCCTTATCAACTCTATCTTCTATGATAGACATCCCACTTGGATTCCAGATGCGTTCGATTATCATTGAGCAGAGATATACGCTGACCTATTAGATTATCGCCGCAATAGATGAAGCGCAATGTCAAAACCCTTGGTTCTATGATATTTGGAACTTCTTGGAAAATGAGGTTTATCCACCAGGGGCAAATACCAAAGACAAAAGGGCAATACGGCAGATGGCTGTTCAATTTATCATCTGTGGGGTAAACCGTACAAGAGGGGTCATCTGGGAATGCACAAGTTATGTGTCGAAGTAGAGGAATCAAAGCACCTAATGGAGGCCATCCATGGAGGAGAGTGTAGGGCGCACATGAACGGAGTAATGTTAGCCCGGAAGATTCTCAGGCAGAGTTACTACTGGTCTACCATGGAGGAGGATTGTATCGGTTTTGTTCGGCGATGTCACAAATGCCAAATTCATGCTAATTGCATGAACATCCCGCCGTCGAAGCTGTACAACATGACTTCACCATGGCCTTTCTCAGTCTGGGGAATCGACGTCATCGGCGCAATTACACCAAAAAGGTCGAATAGGCATGAATACATTCTGGTGGCAATTGATTACTTCACAAAGTGGGTGGAAGCTCAGTCCTATGCAGTGTTAAAAGCAGCGCATGTGGCTAAGTTCATCCGAAACAACATCTTTTGCCAATATGGAGTCCTAAACGAGATCATCTCAGATAATGGCTCCCATTCAAGAAAGAAGTGACAGACTTGTTGGAGAAATACAATGTGGCTTTCCATAAGTGATCTACATACCAGCCATAAGCCAACGGAGTTGTTGAGGCCGCCAACAAGAACATCAAGTATATTTTGCAGAAAATGGTTGAGATCTATAGGGATTGGCTAGACAAATTGCCATTTGCGCTCTGGGGCTATTGAACTTCAATTTAGACGTCTACGACGTCTACAGGGGCAACTCCTTACTCTCTTGTCTATGGAATGGAAGTTGTTCTACCAATCGAAATAGAAGTCCCGTCGCTGCAAGTTATAGCTGAGTGTCAAATAGCAGAAGTGGACTGGCAGCAGAGCAGGTTCGAAGAACTGATATTATTTTATGAGAGAAGGCTGAAAGCATTGTACCATGTTCAGGGCTATCAACGTAGGATTACTAAGGCTTTTAATAACAAGGTTAAGTCCTGGGATCTCAAAGAAGGGGATTTGGTGCTGAAAGACAACCGAGCTCCCATCTATGACCCTAGGGGCAAGTTCAGACCTAATTGGACTGGTCCTTACATCATCAAAACTATTTGGTCAGGTGGAGCTATTATCCTCATGCACCTGGATGGCCTAGAATTTTCCCAACCGATCAACATGGACAAGTTGAAAAAATACTATCCCTGAGAGGCTCGCTAGGCCGAAAACCTGGAAGGGCGATCTAGGCAAAAGTCAGAGCACAAAAAAATTGGAAATAAAGAAAAACTAAGCTCGCAAGGTTGAAAACCCTAAAGGGCAGCCTTAGCAAAAGTTAGAGCGCAAAATGAGAGAGTTAATACTCGAGTGAACCCGAACCGAGCTACGTAAGGCCTGATTCCCATCTTCGGGATACATAGGCAACTTCATCCTAAAGTCCGACCGTAAACACCTCCAATTCAACTGTTCTATCCATGTGTTTGATCAGGTTATCTTTCTCTGTTCTCTACTTGAGGGTTCAGTTGTGATATTTACTCTGAGAGAAGAGCTGGTTACAATGTTGAGCAGTCTTATTCAATCAAGGGGCAATTTGTGATCTTCGAATTCAGGGTTGTACATCTCGAAGATTGATTCCATGCGTGTCAAGTGGTGATCCTTATCGAAAATGGTTTTGAAAAGTTTTGATAAAAGTTGATTTTTGCACAAATTTTACCTTTTACAACTTAGACCATTTATTGGACTAAAAGGAAAATTTTCAGTGCTCACAACTTTTTTCATTGATTTCAATACAAAGTTCTCCAACTCTTGATACAAATCAAAGTTGCTTTTATTACATTCATAAAACTTGAAAAGTAAGATCAAAGCAATAAACTAGGGGTGTAGATGAGTCAGGTGTTCCTGCGCCCCCCGCTCGTGCTTGTGGAAGCTTCTGAGGCCAAAGTAGGCCCGATTTGTGCTTCATCCCCGAGCCAAACGAGGCACTCACTAGAAAGGGCGCAACTGAAACTAGGGGTAGGAGCTAGAAGCTCTCTCGTCCTCTACGCAGTGAGGTACCTAGCCAAATGTGAACCTCAGATAGGGAATGAAACTGGGTACTCTACCCCCTCCTCTGGGCAAGTCTGATCATGTCCAAATTGACGCTTGAACCGGAACGGAAAGTAGAATACACAGTGTGTCAGGCCGATCAACTGAATGCCAGGTTGCCAAGTCATGCTGTAACTCATTTCGGTCAGATTAAGGCAGGGGCAACGCCAAACAATGTCAGCAGCAGACCTTTTGCACATCCAGTGGCACCACCACCCTTCATTCGGGAAATCCACAAGCTGTTGGCAGAAGAAATAGCCTCGAGCTGAGTACTCAGGGCAAGAGTTCACTACCTTCAGCTTATCCATAAGCCACATCTAGGGAGGGATGAAAAAAAAGAGAGATTACATGATAGAGAGATGTATGTTGAGAGAAAAGTAAGAAAAGGGCTTTGAGAGAAAAACAGAGCATGAGTGCCGAGTGTTGTGAGAAATACATATAAGAAAGGGTGGGAAACATTACCTGAAGAAGTAGTGGACTCCCTGCGAATTTGGTAGTCTCTCACCAATAGAAGGCGTCTAAGCCCATCAAAGTCTCGACTAGTACTAAGCCAATGCAACTGTTGCCCTATTTCAAACCTTGGACCACTTTGACTAGTCGAATGCTAGACTCGCCGAAATTTGGGGCAAGGAGGAAATGAGCTAGCATACATAAGCAAAGGGTGTGTTGCCGAAAATCCTGCCAAAGAAGGTCGCTGCGATCACCGATATCAGAAAATCGATGAATCAAATTGGGAATATCCAGCTCTCCATTGTGGACCAAGGATCGAGCCTCGTGTAGAGTGAGCCCACACATCCGTCCCAAAGCTTGGATGTGGCCGAAACGGGGCTGATGTATGATTTCCTCATCGCGTCGGGATTTCATTAGCACCAGAAATTCTTCAATTGTTGGGCATATCTCTTTTCCCCCGAAGCTAAAGACGTGTGTAATCAGGTTCCAGTATTTAGCCGCGGCATGAAGGAATGGAAAGCAAAGCGGAGAACGGCTCAGCAGGAAACATGCATTTATACCGAAACCCCAGAAATTCACCTTTTTCGAGCCATCTAAAGTTGCAATCCAATCCGAGAGTTTTTCGGCGAAAAATGGCTCTATTTGTGAAGAATTTGTAGCTAAAATGAAGAAACCACAAAGCTCAACCTTTTGTAGAAGATAAGGCAGTGAGTGGAAGCCAGGTGTCAACAATCTGGAGGTTCTGTACATTGGTGGCCGGCAGGCCACTGCTGGTGGCCAACAGGCCATTTCTTGTAGCCGACAGGTGGCCGGCAAGTTCCTAGTCTGGCCGACACCCTTCCTCGCAAGTTGCTGCCCACCTTTGTGCTAAACAAGTGCTGGAAGCATGTGTTTTGTTCTGGTCTTTGTGTATTTTAAGGTCTTGTTTTGAGTCCTTTTGGTTTTAGCACGTTTGTTGAGTTGTGTTTGTAGTTGTTTTGTTTATCGAGTTGTTGTTGTGTTGCTTATCGAATTGTATATTGCATTTTGTATTTTGTATGTTGGTTGGTTCGTTGATAAGCAACACAACAATTGTTGGTTGGTTCGTTGCGTCTTGTTTTAATCAAACACTCTTGGCCACTTCAATTCCCTGTCCATGTCATGCATATGTGGTGCTCATGATGCAAAAATAACAACACTTTTTCATAAAAACTGCTAGTTTTATTTCGATCATGGCTTTTGTGGGAGCCGAGTACTAGGGGATGTAAAGAGGCCGAATATTATTCTTAGGGAATCGAGATATATACATTGCATTCGACCCCGTCTTATATAAATTCAGAGGTATCCTAATCGGCTATAGAACCAGTTGAGCGAGGAGCCGAATGGAGATTGGTCTGCAACAGAAGGAGCCGAGTAAATAATTGCACGGTGGACTAAAGGTAGGCCCAACCCTGAGGCCCAAAGACAAATATAAATAGAGGAACATCAACCAAAGAGAGGCATATGAGAACAAGTAAGTATAAGTTAAGATATAAGCAACCAAGAGAGTGGATATTGACTTATCCGTCAGAGTGCTAATTCCGGCACCCTCGACTGGAGTATTCATTCTTTTTCAGGTGACTAGCTAAGGATCACGAGTGCCCTCTAGGATCCGAAGAGTATTTCCGAACCATTCCTCCACAATTAGCGCCGTCTGTGGGAATACTCCAACACATCCATGGCGGGCATGACGGAAGATCCTCCGGTGGTCATTGACGACCTTACACCACGAGTTGATACCACTCCAAGAAACTTGCTCAGACCAGAAAACATTAACGCACGAAGAGCCTTGAACTTCGACTCAGCTGCCCAGACCTCACCCTCGATATTAGCACATGAGACAATACAAGCAATTATGGATCAGGCGAAGCAAAACGAACAGAGGTTGGAAAACATGATGGTAGAGAACGAATGCCTTCGATAGGATTTGGCTTTGGAGGTGGCAAAATCCCAACAGGCCGTGCACCAAGATCCGGAACGACCTTTGAGAAAGGATGGTCGGCGACCTCGAATTCGGAGACAAGACAGTAGCAATGATTCTGACTCGTCATCCCTAGAGTCCAAAAAGAAGGGACGAGTCACAGTCTCCAGTTCTTCCGAAGGGAGTCCGCGTGCAAGGACTAAACGAAGACGAAATGACTCAGACGAAGAGGATCAACATAACCCCTTTGTGTGACGGATCGCAAGGGCGGTATTGCCCAAAAAGTTCAAAGCTCTGTCGTTCACCCTCTGCGATGGAAAATCAAACCCCACCGATCATATCCGTCACTACAAGCAAGCCATGACACTACATGCAGATGAGGAGGCCCTCATGTGTTGAATATTTCCCAGCAGTTTGGGACCATTGGCCGTCAGATGGTATTATAAATTGGAACCGGCATCGATCAAGAGCTTCCATCAACTCCAAAAATCCTTCAGGGCAAGGTTCATCACCAATGAGGTCCAGTCGAAGCAGGCCAACTCTCTCTGGGCAATGCAAATTCAACCAAGGAAAACCCTACGTGCTTATTCGACGCGCTATTGGAAATGCTTCAATCTCGTGGATGATGCCTGCAATGACTCCATGGCCATTACCGCCTTCAAAATGGGGTTGCACCCTGATAGTGCCCTCCGTAGCTCCTCGACCAGAGGGCCCCCCAAAACGGTCTGGTCGCTAATGAAGAAAGTCGAGGAATACTGCAAAGTGGAGGATGACGCCTTGTGGGTTAAAGCCGGGCACAAGTCCAACAAGACGGCCCCATCTGAGATCGTTCAGCCGATAAATTCTATACCCTCGCGGAGCCTTGAACCACGGAATCGGACAAAATAAGACAAAAGACGAGATTCACGCCGATCAAATGACCAATGTCCACAAGGGGCTAGTGAACAACTTCAAGTGGATAGCAGGTGCACCAGGCACGAAATATACGGAGTTGTCGAAGCCGATCAGCACGGTTATGTCTAAAATTCAACATCTTCCGTTCTTCAAATGGCCACCCAAGATGGTCAGACCTCCCGACATGAGAAGACAGGATAGACGGTGTGAATATCACAAAGACCACGGACATGTACCGACAGTTGTTATGCCTTGAAAGATCATCTTGAGGAGTTGGTACAAGACGATCAGCGTAAGCAACACGTCCGAAAGAACAATTCAACCACAACAGTTGCTCTACGACAAGACTCACCCCTACTCGGCGTAATCCATATGATTTACAGCTTGCCGACGGCATCCGCGGTACATACAATTCAGTCGCATCCTGACCCCCAGAAGCAAATCACACTAGCGAAACGGCCCCATGAAGCTCCGAGTATTGCTTTTGATGATTTTGATTTGGTTGGCGTAACGCTCCCGCACATTGATCCCTTGGTCATCGAACTACGCGTAAACCGATTCACCGTTGAACGTGTTCTCATTGACTAGGGGAGTACTTCGGAAGTTATGTACTACAAGACCTTCATCAAACTCGGCTTTACTGAGTCGGACCTGTCCCCAGCTCATTATCCGTTATTCGGCTTCAACGCTAATTCGGAATACCCGTTGGGCAAAATCACACTACCAATTCGTGCGGGCTCCCGATCAGTGGATGTGGAATTCTTGGTTGTCAAGCTTCCTTCGCCGTATAATCTTATCACGGGGCAAACTTGGCTGCATACCATGCAGGCCGTGCCGAGCACCTATCATCAACTGCTTCGCTTCCCGACAGAACACGGCATTGAACAAATCCGTGGTTCCCAAAAATCGACACAAGCATGTTATCTCCTTGCCGAAAAGACACCAAAAGAGCTGGAAGTGAATTCTATTGAGGTGCCGGATCGAGAGAGCCTCGACGATGTTGGGCGGCTCCCAAGTGAAAAGGCCACGGAAGTCCTGGATCGAGTCGAAATTGACGGGAATCCTGACAGGTTCTTCATGGTCGGCGCCTCCCTGAATAAAGTCGACAGGCAGCAGCTAATTACCTTCTTACTCAGCAACCTTGATGTATTTGCATGGTCACCATATGAGATGCCGGGGGTGGATCCATCTGTTTCTCAGCACCGTTTAAATGTTGACCCCAAATGTAAGCTGATCATTCAGAAAAGCCGGCGATCAGCCACAGAACACACTGCTGCCGTTGTTGAAGAAGTTGACCGGTTGCTTGATGACGGGGCAATCCGGGAAGTTACCTATCCTACATGGCTGTCGAATACTGTGGTTGTCAAGAAGAAAAATGGGACTTGGCGTGTTTGTGTGGATTTCACGGACTTAAATAAAGCTTGTCCCAAGGATTGTTTTCCCCTCTCCAGAATAGACTAACTCGCAGATGCCACGGCGTGTCATCAACGTATGAGCTTCCTCGATGCCTACAGAGGCTACCATCAAATTGCCATGCATCCGGAGGACCAAGACAAAACTGCATTCCTCACCCCAAGAGGAACCTATTGCTATAAGGTTATGCCTTTTGGGCTGAAGAATGTAGGGGCAACTTACCAAAGACTAGTCACTGCCATGTTCAAGGAACAACTCGGCCGAACTATGGAAGTGTACATTGACGATTTGTTGGTCAAGTCCAAAGAAGAGCAGACTCATCTAGCATATCTGGAAGAGACATTCGGCATTTTATGCAAGTACAAAATGAAGCTGAACGCTTCTAAGTGTGCATTTGGGATCGGATCCGGCAAATTCCTTGGCTACATTGTCAACCACCGCGTAATCGAAGCCAACCCGAGGCAAATCATAGCAATCCTGGAACTTGGCTCTCCTCAATCGGTAAAGGAGGTCCAAAAGTTGATGGGGATGGCCGTCGCACTCAACAAGTTCATCAGTCGTTCCACTGATCGCTGCCGACAATTCTTTCATACCCTACGGCAGGGTAAAGCTTTTGAATGGACCTCTGAGTGCAAAGTCGCTTTCAATGGTCTGAAGATCTACCTCCAATCAGTTCCACTCTTGACAACACCTTCGGCAGGTGATTCGCTCATCTTATATCTGGCAGCTTTCGACTAGGCCGTCAGCGCCGTACTATTAAAGGAAGAGCTTGGGGAGCAGCGGCCAGTGTATTATGTAAGCAAGGCAATGGTTGACGCCGAAACACGTTACCTTCCATTGGAAAAACTCATCCTAGCCCTCGTCATAGCAGCAAGAAAACTGATGCATCACTTTCAGGGGCATACCATTGGGGTACTAACAGACTACCCCCTCCGGACAGTACTCCGTAGTGCAGAAGCATCAGGGCGCGTTTCAAAGTGGACTCTCAAACTTGGCCAGTACGATATTCAGTTTCTGCCTAGAAGCTCAATCAAGGGGCAAGTGCTTGCCGACTTTGTGGCTGAATTCACCGGAGGCCTCGCCGACTTTAAATCTGATCAGATTCAACCTAAGCCGAACTAGAGAATTTATGTTGGGGACATTTGGCAGTTGTATTGTGACGGATCGTCCAACCAGCGTGGCAGTGGGGCGGGGCATAGTTATCATGGCTCCCGACGGGGCAATAATTGAGCAGGCTGTCAAACTGGGTTTCGATGCATCGAACAATGAGGCCGAATACGAAGCATTGTTAACCGGCTTACAGAATGTACATTTCCTTGGTGCTCGGCGTCTCCTCATTTTCTGCGATTCAAAGCTAGTCATCAACCAATTGAAAAGGGAATACGTAGCCAAAAATGACCATATGGCAGCTTACATGAAAACGGCGAATTCATTGCTGGCAAAATTCGACCATCATGAACTAAATCAAATAACCCAGGATCAGAACACGTATGCAGATGCCTTGGCTTGCCTAGCCTCCGCTATTAATTCAGAAATCAAACGGACGATTGAAGTAGGATTCATCCCTGAGCCGAGCATTGCCTCCTCGCAGTCAATCCAAATCGATGTCATAGAATTAGGTCCAAGCTGGATGGACCCTATCACCGCATTCCTATCTTCTGAACAGCTCCCGGCGGACAAAAAAGAAGCACACAAACTGCGGAACAAAGCCCTGCAATATTACTTGGATCCACAAGGAAAGCTCTACAAAAAATCCCTTTCTGGTCCATATCTAGAATGTGTTCATCCGGACAAAGTCGAAGAACTCCTCACCGAAATACATGAAAGTAGTTGTGGTGCCCATTCCGGCGGGCGCTCTCTAGCTCATCGAGCTGTGACACAAGGGTATTATTGGCCAACAATGAGAGCTGATGCCGAGTGTTACGTCAAGAAATGTGAACAGTGCCAAAAGTTTCTTTTAACACATCTACCTGCTGAAGAGTTAAGCTGTGTCACCAGTCCTTGGCCGGTCGCCCAATGAGGACTTGATATCATCGGACCATTACCTCGTGCCCCGGGCAACAAGCGATTTTTGATTGTCGCGACAGATTACTTCACAAAATGGGTCGAAGCGGAGGCACTAATGCACATTCGAGATACTGATGTTAAGCGCTTTGTATGGAGAAATATAATCACACGATTCGGCGTTCCAAGAGCACTTATTTCAGATAACGGCACCCAGTTTAACTGCGGCGTCTACCGGGAACTCTGCAGCACGTATGGTATTCGGCCTTATTTCTCGACACCGGCTTATCCACAAAGTAATGGCCAAGCCGAAGCCTCCAACAAAGCCATCTTGGACGGCATCAAGAAAAGGTTGGAGAAAGCCAAGGGCAGATGGGTCGAAGAATTTCCGAGTGTGTTATGGGCTCATCGCACTACGCCAAGGCGATCCACTGGGAAAACGCCGTTTGCTTTATGCTTTGGAACCCAGGCAATCATCCCCCTGGAGATCGACCTCCCAACCTTGAAATCTAAAGCTTTTGATATGGGCCGAAATGACATGATGTTGGCCCTGGATTTGACCCTGATTGAGGAACAACGAGGCCGTGCCCTTGCAACTATGGCATGATACCAGCAACAGCTTGCTAAGTCGTATAATCAACGTGTTCATCTACGCCGTTATACACCAGGAGAATGGTCCTCAAGAAAGTACTCCCAGCTGCCAGGAATCCGGCCGACGGGAAACTGGGGCCTAACTGGGACGGCCCCTATCAAATCGATTCAATCGCAGAAACAGGGGCATATCAGCTCAAAGACATGTCGAAAGGAGTCTGCCACGTCCTTGGAATTCCACGCATTTGCGTAAATTCTATCCTTAACCCGACTTGTGGGGCATGATGATTTATTTTGAGCGTTAGCCATGTACAAACTTTCACCTTTATAATGCAAGGTTACTTATCCCACTACATGAAATTTTAGTTTGAAGTAAAAGCCTTCGAATTCGAAGCCTCATCCGTGAATGACACGTTTGGGCCGAATAAGCCTCCGAAGCCGAATAAGCCTCCGGATTCGGAGCGCCCTTCGTAGATATCACGATTGGCTAAGTAAAAGCCTTTGAATTCGGAGCCCCATCCGTGAATGACACGTTTGGGCCGAATAAGCCTCCGAATTCGGAGCGCCCTTCGTGGATATCACGATTGGCCAAGTTGAAAGCCTCCGAATTTGGAGCCCTATCAATGAATGACACTTTTGGGATAAATAAGTCTCCGGATTTGGAGAGCCCTTCGTGGATATCACGATTGGCCAAGTAAAAGCCTCTAGATTCGGAGCGCCCTTCATGGATATCACGATTGGCCAAGTAAAAGCCTCCGAATTCAGAGCCCCATCCGTGAATGACACATTTGAGCTGAATAAGCCTCCAGATTCGGAGCGCCCTTCATGGATATCACGATTGGCCAAGTAAAAGCCTCCGAATTCGGAGCCCCATCTGTGAATGACACGTTTGGGCCGAATAAGCCTCCGAATTCGGAGCGCCCTTCGTGGATTTCACGATTGACCAAGTTGAAAGCCTCCGAATTCGGAGCCCCATCAGTGAATGACACTTTTGGGCCAAATAAGCCTCCGGATTCGGAGCGCCCTTCGTGGATATCATGATTGGTCAAGTAAAAGCCTCCGAATTCGGAGCCCCATCAGTGAATGACACGTTTGGGCCGAATAAGTTTCCGGATTCAGAGCGCCCTTTGTGGATCTCACGATTGGCCAAGATTGAAAGCCTCCGAATTTGGAGACCTATCAGTGACACTTTTGGGCCGAGTAATTATCCGAATTCAGAGCACCCTTCGTGGATCTCGCGATTGGCCAAATAAAAGGCCTTCGAATTCGGAGCCCCATCCGTGCCAAACAAATTTGGGCCGAGTGAGCATCCAAATTCGGCGGGCGTTTCGTGAGCTATGATTAACAAGCTTAAACACAATTGAAAAAAGATGAACGAGGATTGATAATATGTTTAAACATAAACTGAAACAACATGCAAACATGTAAAGTAATACGTTTTATTGAATTAATCGATAAATACATAGTTCGCTTCTAATCTATGATTAGAGCGGTACAATATGTTTAATTTTATTCGGCATCCCCCTCGTCATCGCTCTTCTCGACTTCGAAGGCCGCAAAGGGAAAATGACGACTCTGATACAATAGCGACACCGAATCGACGCCTGTTACCTGGAGAGCCTCTGCGGCCTGGAGAGCCTTGATCCACCCGTGCTTAAATCCACGGTTCTCGCATCGGCAGACCTCCTCGGCGAGCTTTTCCTTAGCCCTCTATATCCCAACTTTCCGACCATCGTGGAAGCCTTGCTGATAAGATCTGGTCTTTGCGGCCTCCATCGCAAACATGCTCGCCGTATCACGATCGGTAATAGCGTGACTTATGAGCCGTTGGGTCACCATTTCCTCCACGATTGGGTTAGACTGGCCGGCCAAGTGTGTCTCGGCAGTTTTGGCCTTTTTCAGTTCACGCTCGGCCTCCTCCGCACGAGTTTCTAAGTTTCGAATGCACTCATTCTTCTGCTCTACCTCCCACCGCGCGGCACGTAGACGCATGCCAACTTCATAAGTGGTATACAGCCCTTTCACTGCTCCATGGATACCTTCCCGAAACACTTCAAAATCCTGTCGACCGACCATCGACTGCTGGACTTCCGGTGGAAAAATCTATCGAGCGAACTCGACTGCCACATTTGGGTCGTGAACAATTGAATCCGTTTCCGTCATCGGTTTATTCCCCACAAAAACCACAAAACTCAACGGGCGCGGTGTCACGCCGGATTCACCTCTCGGTCGCGGTCGAGGGGAGTTTCCCCGTTGCTGTTTTTCCCTTCTGGGAGACCTACTTCAACGACATGGGGACTGACGTTTTTCCCACTCCCTCGACGTCCTGCTTCCCGTGTGCATGGGCTCGCTACTTCGATTTATCTCTGTATCCAGCTCAGCCAATGTCTCCCTTCTCCGCTGCTGTTGAAGAATAGTCTATTTGACATTCGCACTTGTCTACCCTTCCTCAACAGACTGGTTTGAGTAGTCTGAGCACACTAATGGGACCTACGCGCACAAGACACACCCCATTTATTCCTTATGGGTGCAGTACCCCCGAGGCGATTTCATTAATGCAAAACTTCAAAAGCCTCACGCAAGATAATCGGCCAAATAACTATGTCTGGCGCCGATCTACTCATGTGCCACAGCCACTCCATGAACTAATAGCATTCGGCATTCCAGTTCATGCATTAGCTGGGGCAAGGGCATATTAATTAATCTAATTGGCCAAATATCTAAGCCCGGCGCCGATCTACTCATGTGCCACAGCCACCCCATGAACTAATAGCATTCGGCATTCCAGTTCATGCATTGGCTGGGGCAAGGGCAGATTAATTAATCTAATCGGCCAAATATCTAAGCCTAGCGCCGATCTACTCATGTGCCACAGCCACCCCATGAACTAATAGCATTCGGCATTCTAGTTCATGCATTGGCTGGGGCAAGGGCAGATTAATTAATCTAATCGACTAAATATGTAAGCCTGGCGCCGATCTACTCATGTGTCACAAGGCACTCCATGAACTAATAGCATTTGGCATTCCAGTTCATGCATTGGCTGGGGCAAAGGCAGATTAATTAACCTAATCGGCCAAATATCTAAGCCTAGCGCCGATCTACTCATGTGCCACAGCCACCCCATGAACTAATAGCATTCGGCATTCCAATTCATGCATTGGCTGGAGCAAGGGCAGATTCACTAATCTAATCGGCCATACGATGGGGCCCTAAGCCGATTTACTTGTTCGACTAAATTAAGGTTAAATTAATTGCCAAGTTACACCGTTATCTAATCGGTAGCTATGCAGTGGGATATTTAATTTACTCATCTCATGATCCTACTTCCTATCGGATCGATAGTTAGCATGCACAACAGACAGTAATCATTTTATCCAAAGTAGTGAAAAGCAAAACTCTTCATTAATATCAAAAATTGCGTACAACTAATAGTGAAATGAAAAGGAAATTTTCATTAATAAATTGAGCGCAGATAGTAGCTAATTTATACATAAAAATTACCTTGAACTAACTGAAATCTGCTAAACAAAAATTACAATTGTACATGAAAGATGCCTAACAAAAATCAGAATATCACCCAAGTCAGTCTTCAGGGTCAGACGCTAGCGGCTCAACGTCCACCTGCTCGAACGGAATCGACTGGGCCAATGTCACATTCGCAGCAGCAAGGGCTTTGAGCCAGCCGTGTTTGAAGCCCCGATTCTCGAACTTGCTCCTTCGCCTTCTTCGATTCTACCAAGTCGGCTTCCAGCTTGGTAATCACCTCCTTGGCTAACTTGAGCGCGTCCTCGCTCGCATTTGCCTTTCCTCAGCAGCCAATCTAAGCTGATCAGAACCCCGCCTTTTCGACCTCGGCTTCGGCCCTCAAACTTTCCTCCGCCGCTCTCGCCGCCTCACGCTCGGCCCTTTGAGCAGCCTCCGCAGCCTTGCCCTTCTCGCTTTCAATCTCCGTCTTCAGAAAGGAAATCTATTCAATAGCATCGTGTTGACAGCGGCCTATCTCGGTTATCCTTCCCGCCGCCTGCAAAATAGGGAATTAGAATAAAAACATAATAGTAATAATAATATAGGCAGAAAGCGGAAGACAAGGATCAAGTCATGTACCAGTATGGCCGACTGAGCGGCTAATGCTATCGTTATCAAGTCAGGTTCTGTCCGAAAAGTTACCCTGTCAGCCGGCAGTGAAATTGAGGAGGCCATACTCAAGGCCACGGCCGGATCTTTAAGAGCCGATGCATTAGAGGAAATCGGCACGTTTTTTATCCTTGGTTGAACCACGAATGGCACAACCGAGTCCGACTCTTCCATGCGCGGCCGCTTGTCGGTTGGGAATCCCTCGGAGCCGACTTCACTCTCGGTAGGATGTTTCTCTCCCCTCTGATTGCTACCTTGACTCAGCAGTTTGACTAGCCTCTCCGTCTCGACAGTCTCAATTTGAGTCGTTTCTTCTACAACAACTGGTGGAGAAGACTCAGTCGTGACAGCAGGTTCAGAACGGAGGGTCTCGGCCCTCCTCCAGGCGGCCATCCGTTCAGCGTTTTTCTTCTTGGCAAGTTGCGTAAGTGATAACCCAGCCATATCTTCAGGGTACGCTCCAAGAAGGTCCCCTAAGTCTGTAAAGATGTCTTCGAATGAGACGTCTCCTCGGCCAGAGGTGGACGAAGGGTTGGATGAATTGAGGCCGGCTTCCTCAAAGGCCAACTTTAAAGCCTCGTCTACCTCGGCTTCAGACTAGCTTGACTCCTCAACGACCTCTTCGGCTACTTCCACCTGCTCCGAATTGGATGCCTCCAAACCAACTTGCCTCAAGTTTTTGAAGTTGGTTAAGATAAGGGCCGTAAGATACTCTTCGCTCCTCGGAACTGGAATGTTGTCCGCCGCCGAAAACGTCGTATACGTCGGCTCATAACGAAGAAGAATGTGGGCCGCCCTCCCTTGTTTCTGAAGGCTTGAACGGCCGAAGTATTGGAGCGCGACTTTGATTTCTACAAGAACAGAATCATCGGTTGAAACCAAAACTTTCTTCAAATCGTTTCCTGTACAAGTAAAACCATAAGACCACGAAAATAAAGCCGAATACATATAAGGAAAATAAACGCAAGGAGATATATGGCCACTTGGTTCGCCTCTCCGTCTAGGAATAGGATCTAGGCGGTCTTCGCCTTCGCCGAATTCCCAGTTACCTCGGACAGTGACCATGACATCATCAACTCGCTTGCCAGTGCTGGCAAGCATAGTCACCAACTGATGGTCGGTGTCCTTGGCCCTGAGGAAATAGCGCCCATATCGGCTAGAAGACTTGGCCAAGGCATAACAATGCCGAATAGCAGGTATGCCGAGATTGATCCTAAGGCGACGGTTTAACTCTATAATCCCCATTATGATTTGGAAGAAATTTACATTAGGTTGGGAAGGGATTAGACCCCAATAGCGAAGGACGGCCCTAAGAAATGGGTGAAGGGGGAAACAGACTCCGCCCTCAGCAATTGATAGGAGAGGGAAGACGATTGTGCTTCGGTCAACCCTCTCCATATCAAGGGTGCTGTCTGTCACGAGCGACAGACGGACATCGTCAGGGATGGAAAAATGGCGTCGAAAGCCAGAGACTCGATCCGCAGAAAAGAGGTCTTTCAAATGCTTTGCCATTTTCGTCAGTCTATGGAATACGCTAAATTGAAAACAAACAAGGAAATGGGATTCGAAATAAAGAGGAAGAGAACTTACAAGAGACGGAGAAGACAATGAAGAAGGACAGAGGTTGTAGAGGTGTATCGGAAGGTAGGCCAAGAGCTTCAAGTATTCAAAAAATATACATGCATTCGAAAAGACAACAAAATTTTAAATCATAATAATAAATGAAAGAAGTGTACAAAGGGGCGGGAAGTTGAAATGATGACCGAAAAGCATGTGTGTTCTGACACTCGTGTTGGAATGAGGTTAACCGCCGAATTTCGGCTCTGACTTTTCAAGTTTGAAACCAAACACGCCAACTAACTGTTGTTAGTGGAGTGTTTGGGGGGCAATTGTGGGAGCTGAGTATTAGGGGATGTAAAGAGGCCGAATATTATTCTTAGGGAATCGAGATATATACATTGCATTCGACCCCGTCTCATATAAATTCAGAGGTATCCTAATCGGCCATAGAACCAGTTGAGCGAAGAGCCGAGTGGAGATTGGTCTGCAACAGAAGGAGCCGAGTAAATAATTGCACAGTGGACTAAAGGTGGGCCCAACCCTGAGGCCCAGAGAAAAATATAAATAGAGGAACATCAACCAAAAAGAGGTATGTGAGAACAAGTAAGTATAACTTAAGATATAAGCAACCAAGAGAGTGGATATTGACTTATCCGTCAGAGTGCTAATTCCGGCACCCCCGACCAGAGTGTTCATTCTTTTTCAGGTGACTAGCTGAGGATCACGAGCGCCCTCCAGGATTCGAAGAGTATTTCCGAACCATTCCTCCACAACTTTTTACAAAAGAGGAGTACAAGTTTTAAAGCAAAATAGAACTTTCTAAAGCTATACATGTGCTAATGCTGCTAACAAAAAGAAACTAAGCAAAATACAAAAAAATCAGTGCCAGTCATCTCAAGCTCGAGAGGCCCTCTTCGTCCTCTTCCTCGGAGGAGAAGACTCTCGGGCACTATCGCCATCGGCTCCGTTGTCTGACTCCGATGCCGAGCTAGAATCAGAATCATCATCGCTCTCTGTTCCAGAGCCTGACTCAGCATCACCTCCACTCTCAGATCTCGAGCCACCGTCATCTCCACTCTCGGAGGACTTAGACTGTGGAATTACTGTAATGCCCTCAAAATAATACATAAACCCAACATCCAATAGTGCTATATATACATGATAGATAGATCACATTTCCATACATACATCAGAGTTAATATTACAAAAGAGTATTTCATATAAGTTACAAATGTTTACAAAAATGATAGAATGCCCTGCGGGCTTACATCTTCCCAAGCTGTTACTTGGTTACACAAAAGAAGAGTTCTAACTCTTTTACAAGTAAAGCCCTCGGCTTGCATTTACATGAAATCAACAAAACAAATAACAAGCAGAGTCTTCAACTCCTAAAACTTCCCAAGCAAAGATCTTGAATTTGCCACGTCTCTTGTACCTGAAAGTGGTGTCCCAAGTAGAGTGAGCCAAAGCCCAGTAGAGATATACTAAACCCAATATGAGAAATAACTAAAACATTATCATTCAACAAAAGACTAACACGAGTAGACCCACTCACACCCTTCTCATAGCCCAACAACAATTACATCCATGTTTCAATCCGCTTCCCTTATTTATCCAATTCAATTCCTAAATATGATTCATTATCTAACCAAACAGTTTAAATGAGACTGCAACTCGACTTATTAACACTTCCGTTATCCACAATTCAAAATGAGACTACAACTCACGTAATTAATACTTCAATTGCCATCAATTCATAATGAGACTACAACTCATGTTATTAACACTTCAAATGTCAACTTCATTCATGCACTTCAATTTATAAGGTTTCGGGACTTTCACCCCGGACACTCCGGCCAACTTAATTATCTATAGAGTCCATCCCCTATCTCTTCCCAAACAATGGAGTACATCCCCTATCTCCTCCCAAACAAAGATATATATACAATGTATTAAAGCAAATAAGCACATATGGAGTACATCCCATGTCTCCTCCTAAACAAGATACATATATAATGTATTAAAGCACATAATCATATACGGAGTACATCCCTTATCTCCTCCCAAACAAGATACATATATAATGTATTAAAGTCTTTATCTTATACCATGATCAATTAAGGCAGATATTCAATGTGTTCTTCCCACTATCATATTCAATGACATATTTCAATTGATTAGTTTCAATTTACCTAATCATCATACGGTTCTACAACAATCAAGACTATCCTCCACCGATAGCCCAAAGCAGTTATTTCTAGACAGATAAATGAATTTACTAAACAGATAAATTATCACATTTTCCATAGGTGAGTGATTTATCAAATCGACCACACCAACTAGTCCCAATTCCATTCAATTTAATGATGTTCAAATCAATTTCATATTCCTCACAATTACCCAATTAATTATACAAATTAATTATTTAAATTCAATTAGGGCATTTCCCCCTTTTCTCAAACATTGGTCCTAAGACCAAATCTCACCTATCAAACCCACAAAACCTCATTTTCAAGACCTCATATACATATGGAGCTTAAAAACACAAAACCCCTCTCTTATATACCACAAACCTGAAACGCTAACTTCCCAAATCACCAAATCTCAACATTTATACTAAATGACAAATATTTATGTTAAAACTCATAAGAAGGAGTAGATCATCCCTACTTCGAAGTTAAGATCCCAAAGGAGAAGATGAAGAAACTCGAAAGTGCTCCAAAGTACAACTTTTTCGGATCAAAGTGTAGCCCGCACCAAGCTCCACCTTTCTTACAAAGAGATTAGGGTAGACACACCCAAGAACCAAGGGTATTTGTAGAGAGAAGGTGTATATAGAGAGAGGGAGAGTCGGATCTAGGGTTTGGAAGTGAAAAGAGATGAAAAAGTGAAGAAGAAACATGCTGCTGCAACTAATATACTCAAGGCTCGCTCGAGCGAAGAAGTGGTCCCGCGAGCGACCAGACACAGACAAACCTCGCTCGAGCAAACAACACGAAGCTTCAGGTCTGCAACCCAGAAGCACGCTCGAGCGTAGGAGTCCTCGCTCGCTCGAGCCAAAAAACACAACCTTTAGGTCCAAAAGAGAAGCAGACGCACGCTCGAGCGAAGGACCGTTCGCTCGAGCGAAAAGAAATACCAGACTGAGCTCGCTCGAGCGAAGAAAAGCTCGCTAGAGCCAAAGCTGCGTCTAAAAAAAAAACCTGAAGACCCATGATACTTGCTCGAGCGTACAAAACCTCGCTCGAGCGAAGAAGGAAAAACACAAGGCTCGCTCGAGCGAGAAAGTCTTAGCTCGAGCGAAGAGACCAAAAACTGGACAACAACCATTTGCTCTAACACCCAACTAACCTGTTTCGAACCTGCCCAACACACCCCAAGACTCAAATATAAAGAATCAAAGGATGGAAACCAGAATAAGACAACAACATACATCCACGGAACTGAGTCTGGAATACAATAAACAATAGAGGGAAAACCGGGATCGCTATAACCTTCCCCCCTTAAAGAATTTCGTCCCCGAAATTAGATATACAAGTTTAAAACATGTGATCTTTTCAATTCTCACATGATTACAATACAACAGTTATCAATATGATCCTCTACCAATCATTCCATCTCTTTTCAAGAGAACGACCTCCCAAATATAGCTCAATAGGCATTATAAACATGCATTCTTTTGAATTTCAACCGATTTTCAATACACATGCTCCACAATTCTATAACATATGCAATGTTAAAAATATAGTTCTATTTCTACAACATATTCAACATATACCATGTTAAATTAAACTCATTTCTTTGAAACATATGCAACAATTTTCAATATTTCCATAATCCGAAACATATACAATGTTCTTAGAGTTTATCACAAAACGAAATTCTCAACATAGGCTCAAGCATCCACAAATAGGTCAAGATATTTTTCTCGGACCTTCAATTCACGTTCCCAAGTGGCTTCCTCAACCCCGTGATGTTTCCACAACACCTTAATTAATGGAAAAGTCCTGCTCCACAAGACTCGATAACAATGATAACAGTACGACACATTTAACCACTACAGTGTTCTGAGACAACCACCACGTCTTGACTACCAACAATACCCAACCCTGTATTGAGTACTTAATACCCCAACATAGGAGACACGAAATCATTTGTACACAAGGCTTCCGGTCAACTTTCACAGAACGAGGACGCAAAACGAAGCACGGGTAATGAATAACATTATGGCACGTTAATGCCCCAAAATTTCAAGCTCTTGCCAAAGACACACAATATGTAACCAGCAACTCAGGCTAGGCTAAATCTAACTTCTCATAAGATACTCCGTCCAGGTTAAAGAAACTGCTTTATTTATTCCATTTGTTTCAAAGCACTCAATTTTTCCCAAAAAGTATTCAGACTTATACCGCCACCACTTAAACACGTCATTTACAACTGGCCACAGCCGAACTCAGGGATTTTTCAAATTATTTTCCCGAAGAATAAGGATCGCAAATTCACGTTTCGACCCAAAATCATTTTAATTTATGAAGAGCACTCCACGTCCCTCCAATGAATCATAACATAACCATCCCACAAAACCCGTCACACTCACGGTGATGATGCAATACTAAAAACAAAACTTTCATGATAGGGACCCCGATAAATTTCGAAATTTCCAACCACGCAATGACATAAAGGGTGAAATTGGACACCCCCGTGCCTTACACCACACAAACAAGGACCGAACAAGTCGAAACAACTCTGACAAAGTGCCTCACTCACTTTACACAATTTTACTACTTCACTTGTGTTTCCACTATCCAAACTGGACGACAGACACTTACACCAAGGTGACCCAGCTTTACCAAACATCAAACCACTCGATTCTATCAGTAACCACACTATCGCCTCACCAAGGCATTCTCCTGGGATTTTCCTAAGATCGATCCCCTTTTACACATCATCTAATAACAACATACAAACCACACACTATCACGCACCGTACTAGGCAAAACCTCCTTATTTACTACAAGCTATCTTACACCCATACCGAATCCCTCATTCAAAGATTTCACTTGCCACCTCGACTGAACTCATAATAACAAAATTTGCATACTTGTTCCTGTAACAACGCCCGCGGGGGACCTCGCTACAGCTCGGACTCAATTTTGTTGCGGTTCTTAATCTGAACCAAAGAGTCCAACTCTGGCAAATCGTTTTGAAGAAAAACAGATTTTTGAAAAGTAGTGCCAAACATGGACTGCTTTGCCAGATTACAGAGTCGCCACCTAAATATTTTAAAATGGGAAATTTAGGAAACCCTGACTCGGTGCCGAAGGCCACATGTCCGTCATCACCAAAGTGATCTTGGCTCGGGAGCTTGGGTACGATCGGGGAAGGTCAGCTATGAGCACCCCCTTTCGCCCGGTCTGAAGACCGGCCTCTACTAACCGTGATATCCGATTTTGAAAACATTATGCATTCTTATTCCAATTATTAGCCTAGAATTACTATGTTATGCGCACAGCAAACAAGTATAGACTAGATCGCCTAATTTGGAAACAAACATTGCATATCCGTTCGTTTTGAAAATGCTTTGGAATTTGCTACTCGCAAGTAGGCTAAAACACGGATTTCAATGAGCTTTCCCAACTCAAGCAATCCAACCTCCACCCACAGGCATTCAAACATTTTATCTCACATAAGCACTTAGCCGCATGGTAAGCATACTGTCATGGCAACATTCACACGCATGCGATATGCTAAAGCGTAAAATACTTACATCGTACTCCGAGCCAAAACAGAAGCTTATCAGAAATCCATGCATGAACCTAAGCATACTGAAATGTCTAATGCAACACATGCAAAGATGTAATCTAGGCAGACTCGGCTATCCTAGACATGGCATGTGAAATGCTACAACTATCACGTATTCAATTTGGAATTGAAAATACGATGCAGTTTGTATGATGTGCCGAGCCCGATGCATGTCAACAAATGCATGGATGCACGCATGCATAGCAGAAGGTATGCTAAAAATAAATATGCCCTAATCTACCATCATAAGCAGGTAAATAAAAGGGATAGAAAGAAATGGGGATTGGAAGACATACACCCACTCACACACACTTATTACAAATACGCCCTCACTCGGAGGGACCAAAAAAATAATAATACAGAACCGAATAAATAACTAACTACTCTAGCTAATTAAATATTACAAATTAACTAAATTAATTAAATAAATTAATTAATCTAATTAAGCAGTAAACGCCTCGGGAAGAGGGCTCAAATGCAGCGCGCGCTCGGAATTGGCTCGGAATCGCACTGCCATGCACGGATTGCCTCTGTTTCCCCTGCTATCCTCCTCTGAAAATTGCCAAAGTCCCAGGAGTGCCTCTTAGGGCACTGGGGAGTACCACCGGCTGGGGTAGGGCACCACCGGCTGAAGGAGGAGGCCACCGGCACTAGATGGAGTTATCGGCTGGAAATTTACTGCCGGTCGGCACTAAATAGTGCCGGTCGGCACTAAATTCCTGCAGAACCTGCGACTCACAGCAGCAGAGGGGAACAACATGCATGGCAATATAATTCAAGCCATTTATGCACCAAACACACCCCTTATCATGTTTTTGATTCAAAGGGGCACGTGCCTCGATTCCCGGACCACCAATCGCGCATTTCCATACGTGATGGCCCTAAGAGCCAAGGATGCAACTTTGATTTCAAATGCATGTAATGCAAACAAGCAAGCAAGGGTGCCAAACCTCTATCAAACTCACTTCAAGAGACCCAGCATGCATGCAAATGTGATGCAATCCTAAGCATGTTATCTAGGCATGCAATCATGGACAATGTGATGCACTTGTGCAAGGCATACAAGCAAGCATGATTTATGAGCATGCAAACCAATGGAAGGATGGTCTTATACATGAATTAGGAAACTCTAAAAGGCCCTAAATCAGTGGCCAAAGTACACCCGATGCACGGAATAGTCCCGAAACATGAATTTTAGCACCCGAAATGGCCTATAGCTATGCCAAATATGCAAGATATGAACATGAAGTATGAAGACAGCAACTAGACAGTCCCAAAACAAGCATGTTCATAGTACAAAGCATGGCAAGACAGCAAGCACAAGTGGGACTAACATGGCATGCAAAAAATGGCTCCTCAAGGGAGGCAATGAGGCAAGTGATAGATACAATGCTCAAACAGAAAAATGTCCTTCTACAACACTGAATAGGGACCAAAAATATGAACATTTACAGTAGATAACAAGTCCCAAAACAGTATGCACACATACTCAAAATGCAATGCAAGATTAAGGCCCACAAAGGGGTATAGCATGAAGTACCAAAAGGATGCACCAAACAGCCAAACATCCTTCATGAGACATGTAGAGGGGGTCAAACTAAGACCCTTTTCAGGCCTGTCGAAGACCCAAAAACAGAAGCATGGTAGGCTAAAAAGACATGCAAAAATGGGGGCCAAAGAGGGGGTATAATGGTAAGTACTACATGGAGACCCCCAACAGTGTTGAGCCCTTCTTCAATGTTGAAGAAGGGCTCAAAACAAGCAACTTTGTAGTTTACATCGAAGCTCAAAAATACATGCAACTATGGCTTAGATATGAACCAAGAAAATGCTAGTTTGAGGGAAATAGACACTTACCCTTGAAGACCAATGAACCAGCAGGTTTTGATCCAAGAAAATGAACTCCTAGCCTCTGCAAATGACCTCCAATGTGCTGGAAATGGAGTGGTGGTGGTGGTGCTAGGTGGTGGTGAAGAAATAGCCCAAGATCAAGGGTGTTTGGAGGTGGAATGAGAGAGATATATTGAGAGATGGAGGGATGTATATGTATATATCAGATATACATATATTTCTCTGGTTTTTTGTTCCAAAGTCTCCAACCTTAGACAAAGGAGAAGGAATGGTGCTTATATAGGCAAAGAAGACTTAATGGCTAAGCAAAAGAGGGAGGCTCAAGAGGTGCAAGAGGGTCTTGGCTTATCAAAGAAGCTTGGACAGCTGGTAGGCTTCTTGAGGAAGCCAAGACAAGGGGTCAAGGCTTCCTCAAGAAGCCTTGAGCAAAGGGTGCAAAATAAGGGCCAAAAGGTGGTCAAGGGTGCAAAATAGGCACATGGATGCACGTGGATCTGATTCTGTGCATCCCAGCTGGCACAGCTGATATGCACCAGGCTTGGGGGGTGCAAAGGGTGCAAACCGGCCAGAAAATTCGATCATCGGCCAAAATAAAGTGCCGGCCGGCACTATATAGTGCCGGTCGGCTAAATAGAGTGCCGATGGATGATTCCTTGGTCAAAAAATGGCCGGTGGGTATGAAAATTGAAGCCCCGGAAGTTAGCTTTCCAATGGCGCAAACCTTGCATCAAAATTCCTCCTGTACAAAAAGTTATGCTTTTTTCCGTGAAGCCGCGCAGACTCGATCCAACCGGGATGATGCCCAGCTTCAACCCATCATATCTCCTCCACCCGGACTTGGCTCTAGGAGATTCTTGAACCAAAAATGAAGCCCCGGAAGTCCTCTTTCCAATAGTAGTGGCCTCATAGCTAAATTCCAAGTATGCAATTGAATAAGCCCGATTCAGCGAGGGCTGCTCGTCTTTCTTCTACCTGGATTCATGCCGAACTCCTTCTCCAACCTATTTTCTCCCCTCCTCTCCTCTTTTCTTCAACTCCAAACCCCTAAACATAGTGTTTGGAAGGGTTTGTCTCTCTCCTTGTCGAAGGAACTGAACCTGTGCCCTGCACATCTCTCAACACCGAGCAAACCATCAGTAATGCCCAAGTCTTGAGGGGGGTCAAAAATGGGGTGTCTACAGTTCCCTTGTACCGAATTAGTTAACAAGGGTTTACCATGCCACGACACTTATCATTACTACGTAACCGTTTGAGCCGAATATAAGCAAACATGGTATTTTCATCCGCTAATGATCCACAGGGTCCACTCTTTATTCCACATCCTATTTGACACTCGTCCTGAGGATACAATCAAGACTCTAAGTCTCTGTGCCAAACAACTAGTATTACCAATGGTCTCAGCATCGTCGTCACTCAACACTGGCTTCGAAGGGCTCCTCCGACCTTGACCACGATGCCCCTCTTGGCTGCGTGCTGGGGCCCATCTCTCTCTCCTCTCTGCTGCTAAAGGAGGTGGTGATGGTGCAGGCGCAGTCGCAATCACCGTCGCTGGTGCTCTCGGTATGGCTGGAACCTGAAAAGATAAAGTATTGATGCATCAGATACAAAGTATAGTTGCAAATGCAGTGTGATGAAAGTGGAAGAATGTAATGAGCCAGATACAGTGCAAGTACAATATAGTGTGTCAGTGCAGCATATCAGTATAATGTGACAAGAGGCAGAATGTATGTCGTGGTATGAGTATTAGTGCTTCAGTGAGAATGGTGTGCATAATAGTGTGGAAAATACTGAAATGCGGGCAGAGAATAGGGAAAATTACCTGAATTCCAGAGAGGCTGAGTAGCGCCTCTCTCTGCTGCACCATGTCCATCAGGGAGGCAATCAGCTCAAGAGCCCTCCCCGTGTACTTTGTAGAGGCCTACAAATGTATTTGGGTGATCAGTATCTGCAATGAACATATCTAAAATGAAATATAGAATACAAACGCAAAGAATGGTCCATACCTGAGTCGGGCCTCGAACCCCGACAAGTGCATGCCCGGCCGCTGCGAGCTGAACCGGGACCTAGTAGGGATCCCCGGTATGCCACCAACATGTCAACTCGGTCGGAAGCTCTAGCCAACTGGTGACCTGCCCAGCGGAAGGGGCCCCTCTAGTCCTGGCCCTCATCGCCTGAGTCCTACCTGCCGTAGAGACACCTGCTGCTCTGCCTGCATGAACACCCGTCAAGGGAGGCATGAGGTGTGTCTGGATGAATGTCGAATAATCCCCCTCCCCGCAGAAGTAGTCGGCATCCAAGCCCTCCGTGAACTGGATTATCTCCTGGAAGGAGAGGCTCTCCGTGGCCCTCATAGATGCTGGAGGAGGAATGGGCACAACAGGGGGCATCTCCACCTCTGGCTCTAGAGCGAGGGTCGAGAAATATGCATATACCCAAAGCTGTAAGGGAAAGGCAACAGTGAGTATACAGTGTATAGATATAGAGAATGCAGAATGCAGAAAGCAGAATGTGTATACAGTGTACAGAAAGTACAAATGCAGATGCAGAAAGCAGAATGTGTAACACAGTATACAGAGAGTACAGATACAGAGGATGTAGAATGTGCGATGCAAAAAGCGCAGTGTATAGATGTAAACAATGCAGTATGCAGTGTATAGAAAATGCAAGCAGAAAGCGCAGGAATGAAAGACAGAAAATGTAAAGCAGAGATGTAAAGTATACCTCCCAGGCTCTCCAATAGCCTCCAACCCTGTCCCCCCTCCTGCGGGATGTCAAGCTCATATAGCTATATAGTGTGGTGAGGCCAGCTCCTTCCCAATCATAGAGTCGGACCTGAGGTAAGTCCACCAGGATGCTCAAGAGATACAGCCCTACGGTGTTCCACCTGTTCGCAAATAAGGTGGTACCAAAAAAGAACATCAAAAAGCCCCGGGCGTAATGCTTGGTCTCCTCTGGGGTCTCTGGCTCTCTCCCTCGGAAGTGCTCAGCGAACCAGCTATATCGTACCATCCCCGGTCGAAAAAGAGGTGAGCGTGCTCCCAGCAGGTGTAGCTAGGCGACCTCCCACTCACTTATGTCCATATCGTGAGGGATCAGATTACCCCCTATTTCTATGCCCGTGAGCATGGCGAAGTCATAGGGAGTCATCGTCATCTCTCCAGTCGTGGAGAAGTGGAAGGAGTTTGTGATATCCCACCACCGCTTCACCAATGCACCGAGAAGCGATCGACTCGCGATATGGCACGATAGCCCCATGCAGAATAAGCCAAAGCCGGCCTCGTCGATAATGTAGCGGACACCGGCAGGGAGCTCCATATACCAGTCCCTCGCAGATGTGGCTCCATAGCCCCTAATAGAGCGAGAGTCCTCCTGTGATCAAGACAATGATATACAGTGGTATGAGAACAGGCATATGAAAAGGCAGTGTAAGAAATACAGTGCAAGAGTGTGATTAAGGCAAAAAAATGCAATAAGAGGCAAGAAATGCAGTGTAACTATGCAGTTGAAGCAAGGAACACAGTTAAAGTAAGAAATGCAATGTACAGTGAAGAAAATGTCAGAATACAGTGTATACCTCGATGGCGTTATAAGACAAATAAGAGTCCGGCTCTCATAGCAAGAGGTCTTCTGGTGCGCGTCGCGCAAACTCTCTAAAATGCCTGATACCCCCGGGTGGTAGCACATGTGTCTGAGGATGGTATGTCACCGGATCAAATGGGCGTACTCCTAGTGATAGTAGCTCGAGCTCGGGCTCGGCCTCCATCTCTGCCGGACGTGATAACTGGGGTGGAATCTTAAACGGAGCTCCGTCATGAAGTAGATCATCTGACATCTAGAAAGAAGATGCAAAAGTGATGAAAAATGAAGAAAAACGAAGGAAAAATGGCAAACTTGGAAAAAGTCAAACCCTAGGAGAGAGAAAATGCAAGGAAAAGTCAAAGCTCGGAAAAAGGCACCAAACCCGAGAGAAACTCGAAGGGAACAAGCCTCAAGTGGTGAAACTCCAAGAAAAAGCACTGAAATCAAATTTTAATCAGTTCAAAACGGAGTAAACAAAGAGGATTTAACGAATAAACTTTGCGTGGGGTGTTGGAAAACACGTAGAAAGCGCGGATCTACAGAGAAGGAGCGCCTAGAGAGAGAAAGAGGGAGCAATTTCGGGCATGGGGTAATGAGGAAATGAGACCCCATGCCTTATATTTAAAGACCCGAGCCAAAAAGACCTAAATACCCCGCATCTACCACGGGTGGCCGGCAAGCCACATTAGTGGCCGACAGGCCACTTTTATGGCCGGCAAAAGTTATTAAAGGCCGGCAGGTGGCCGGCAGCTTCCTCCAGTGGCCGACAGGTGGCCCACTGCTTCCCTCTGAGTCCTAATGTTGTTTAGTGTCCTTGGTTTCTAAGAATTGAAGGAATTGTTCACTGTTGAGTTCAGAATGTCTCTACGGGAGCTCAAAACCGTGTTTTTGGTGCACGATGTTCGTCATTTGTCAACATGAACGAGGTGCATCCTTTAAACATATGGTAACTCTTCCGAGAGGTAAATCGGAACTTGTTACCGAATTTGTTTTTGTCAAATTATGCTTTTGTACCTGCATTTCACGTCGTTGCATGAATATGCATTTCATGTTGTTGCATTTCACCTTGTTGCATCAATATGCATTTCATTTCGCTTCCTTGCGTAAGATATGCATTTCATGGGTATTGCATGTGCATCTTGCATCATGTTATGAGCTACGCATAGAATATGCTCTCGCTATTGTTTCGCGCATAGAATATGCTTCCGTTACGAATCACGCATAGAATATGCTTCTACTTTTGTTTCTCGCATAGAACATGCCATTGACATTGTATCTCGTTTGTTTGTTTTGCTTAGAACATGCATTCTTACCGTATCGCACTTGTTAAGTCGCTTTCTTACGCAGGCACAATATTGTATGTACAGTTCATTCGAAGAAATGCACGGTATTGTATGTATGGTTCATTCAGAGGAGTTCCAGGTAAAGTCATTTGTGCCATTTTCGGATCACATCCTTTTTTCCAATCGGTTAAAAACATTTGAGTGCGCCCGGTGTTCACACCACCCCTTCCTCCTCTTGCGTACAACGCGTTAGGATTTCCAATCGGTTAAAAACATTCGGGTGCGCCCGGTGTTCACACCATCCCTTCCTCCTCTCACGTACAATGCGTTAGGATTTCCAATCGGTTAAAAACATTCAGGTGCGCCCTGTGTTCACACCACCCCTTCCTCCTCTCGCGTGCGATGTGTTAGGATTGCAAATCTGTTAAAAACATTCGAGTGCGCTCGGTGTTCACACCACCCCTTCCTTCTCTCGCATACGACGCGTTAGGATTACAAATTGGTTAAAAACATTTGGGTGTGCCCGGTATTCACACCACCCCTTCCTCTTCTGGCGTGCGACGCGTTAGGATTTCAAATCGATTAAAAACATTCGGGTGCACCCGGTGTTCACACCACCCTTTCCCCCCTCACGTGTGCAACGCGTTAGGATCTTGGTTGAAACCTCGGGTGCGCCCGATGGTTAAGTCGCCCCTCGCCTTTCCTGCGCGACGCGTAGTTAAGCTTGCATAATTTTCTTACATCCTTTCTGCATAAAATGTGGTTTGGCTCGTGATTCCTATGCGTGTTTATTTACTTACTTTCTTTCATGATTGGAATTGTTGTACCTTGTTTCGGTTTATTTAAATGTGGCATTTTCTTTGCATTGCATTTGCGTTCAAATGTTTCATTGCATAGCCTCATTGCATCATCATAAGTTATGTTCTTGCGTCATATGTTTGCATTTCGCCCCAGAATTACGCTGGTTTGATTCCTTGCAAAGGGATATGTAGGCAACCTGTGGGCGTAACCATTTGTTTTCCGTCTTGTTTGCTTGTTTAAGTTTTTCGGCCTTCTCAAAATGGGTCGTCTCTGGGCTCTGACATTCACTCATGTCATTTCATGACTTCCGAGTTCTGTCAAAGAGGGGCAACCGTAGACACCCATTTTTGATCATCCTCAAGACTTGGACGTCATCGCTTGTGCACTCGATGATTATGATTGCATGTGCTTGTTTTGGTGCCTAAAGTCTTCGGCGGAATGCCCTGTCTTTAAGCCTTCAAACCCTATCCATTCTGTGCCCTATTTTGGACCAAAACCTTCAAGCATGCAACCTCTAGTGGCTATCGGCCACCAATTGAGGCTGCCGGCCACCCAAGTGGCCTACCAGCCATATTTGTGGCCTGCCGCCACCAGTGTCTTTTTTCAGATATTTTGTTGACAGTTGTTCCAGCTGTTGGCACAATGGGCTTCATCTCCATACACTTGTAGGGAGGGATTTCTCTCAGCCAAATGCTTGTTTATCTATATATATGGGGTCTCCTCTCCTATTTTTGAGGGTTAAAAATTTTGAAACAAAAATCTCTCTCTCTTTCTCTCTCTCTCTTGCAAATTTGTGCATACTTACCTACTTACCCTACACTTTTGCTTACATTTTCTTAACCAAAGTTGATCTTCTTTGAGCTGAGGTTTCTTAAAGCCTTCTTGGAGCTCTTGAAGGTGGTTTTGGCTTGAGTTAGTGCCTAAAATTGTTCTTTGATTCAAGAGGCATGCTACTTCCGTTTTAAGCTTACTTTGCATACTTGTTTTTCTATCTATTCCTACTGTTTTTGGGCTGTTTGTGGGCTATAAAAAACTCTGTTTTTGTGAGCTGAAATTGGTGTTTTAGGCCATTTAAGGTTAGGGGGGTATCTCACCCTTTTTTATTCCTTGCTTGTAAGGCTTTTCCACCTTTGTTTCCCACTTTCAAACTATATCTTTTTGGGCTTTTGAGCACTGAATTTTAGAGTATTTTCAGTGGTAAAAATCATATTTTCAAGTCCAAAATTGGAGGGGTTAGCCTCCGCTTCTTGTGTCTTGTTTGCTAGCCTAGTTAGCTCTATGTGTTAGCTTATTTTTCTAGCCATTTGTAGCTTAATTCCAGCATATTTTAGGCTCTATTTTAGACTGTTTTAACTCTATTTTTGGCTGATTGTTGCATTTGAGTCTTGTTTTGCATGCCCTTAGTGTAATAGTCCTCACAAGCTTGGTGTTTTAGGCCTTTAGACACCACTTGTTAGAGTTGATTGCATGTTTTAGTGCTTTTCTCACTTCATTTTCAGCACTTATAATCTCTACAATCTCCCTCATTTCTTCACTCTTTATTTGCTTTGAGGGTTGTTTCAACGTTAGGGTAGTTTAAGCTTAAGATTGAGGTTCATTGCTTGATGGTTTAATCCTCTTTTGGGGGTTCATTACCAACCACATGACATCTCTCTCTTGCCTTAAACTACCCCTTGTTTGACACTTCCTTCCTTTTAGAAGACTTCTCACCAATGGACTTAATTAGTTAAAGAATGGGTTGGTAAGTTAAAATGAGTAACTAAAAATTTGAAACTAAAAGTGTACACGATAAGAAATTGGTTGTGTTTTGATGTGTTCAATCGGACGTTAATTGAACACAAGGAAAATTGGGACATTTCATACAAAGTGATGAAATGTGCCAGGTTTCCTAGGTCTCCATTGCCCTTGATCATGCATGATAGGGTGATGGCCTTTTTGGTCTTGTTTGTGCATTTATTAACATGTACATCTTGGTTCCTTAGCCATCATGCAATGAAATTGCTTGATTGATTGCTTGAAGACCAAGTGTATCACTCATTTGAGCTCGTTTTAATGATAAGGAGGGATACAGAGTACAAACAACCTGTGAGAATACCCTCTCTTTGCCCTGTTTGCTCTCTATTGCAGCAAAAAAAAAAAAAAAAGGTATGTCATCAGTGGCCGGCCGGCTGGCTGGCCACTATTACTAGCCGACAGGCCATCACTATTAGACAGCAACCCCTCAATGGTGGCCGGCTGGCCACCACTTCTGGCCTACCGGCCACCAATGAATTTTGAGCAGTGTGCTTCTGAAGCATGGCAAAGTTGATCTAGAGAAGGAAACAATGCAAGGGTTGTGCAACAGAGGCTTTTGGGGGCAGATAACGGATGTTCTTTGGGTGAAAACCGAGCATGCATGGGCCTCCCTCACTTCCCGGGACTAGTTAGCTAGTTAAATAGTTTAATTAACAATTAATTATTTATTTGTTGTAATATTTAACTAGTTTAATTAGTTGTAGCTAATTAGTTTACTTATTTAATTAATTTTGATTAATTAAATTAGTTCATGTTGTAATATTTAATTAGCTTAGCCTAGTTAAAGTCCTAGCTTAAAGTTAGTTAATTAATTCAAGTGTTGTAATAATTAGTTAATTAGTTTAGCTATTTATTCGGTTTGTAATAATTAGCTTAAATTAGCTTAACTTTGATTAGTTGCTAGTTAGCTTCTATTTATTTGGACCCTCTTGCGCGAAGGCATAAATGTTGTAATAATGTGTATGTCTTCCAACCCCACGTCTTTCTCCCTTTTACTTAACCGCTTTCGATGGTTAGTTTAGGAGCATCACGTTTCAATTAGCATACCTTATGCTTGCATCCATTCATCTTGTATTGCATGCACTGAGGCTCGGCGCATCATTCTAACTGCATTGTTGTTTAAATACATTCTTTGAATACGTGCTTAGGTCGCATGTCTTGAATTGAGTCATATGCCATATTAGTAGCCGAGCCTATTAATTACATCCTTTGCATGTGTTGCATTAGTCATTTAGCATAGTTAGGAATCATGCATTTTTCTAACTTTGTTTTCTTTTAGCTTGAAGTACTAGGTGAGCTTTTAATGCTTTAGCATACTTGTATGAGTGTGAGTGATTTCCATGTCTAGCATGCTTGCCATGAGGTGCTTACTTGCTAAACTGCTTGAATGCCTGTGGATGAAGGCTTGTTGTTTGAATTGGTGCGGTTTGATAAAAAATTTGGTCTGTATTGGTTTTCAATATAATAAAACCGACATTATCGGTTCGGTGCAAAATTTCACCTAAACACCGACCGTCCCGAACCGATTACATCCCTAATTGTATTAGACCTGTTTTAGCATTGTTTTGAGCTGTTGGTTGCATTTGAGCTTTGTTTTGCATGCTTATAGTGTAATAGTCCTCATGAGTTTGATATTCTAGGCCTTAGACACCATCTTGTTTGAGTTGATAGAATTTATTTATGCTTTTCTCACTCATTTTCAGCACCTAATCATCTCTGCAATCTCCCTTCTTTCTTGGCTTTTTTTTTTTGCTTTGAAAGTGATTCAAACAATTTGTTTGTTTAAAGTACGAGATTAAGATGTCATGCTTATTGGTTTAATCCCTTAGGGGGTTCATTACCAACGGCATGATGGCTCTCTCATGCCTAAAACAACTTTTAGTTTGAGCCTTCTTTCCATTTAGAGGACTGAAACTCACCATTGGACTTAATTGATTAAAGAATGGTTGGTAAACTAAAATGAGTAACTAAAATTAGGACTAAAAATGCTGCAAGATAATAATAGGTTGTGTTCAATCGGACATTAATTGAACACATGGAAGCTTGAACCATTTCATACTCATTAGTGATGAAATGATTCAAGGCTCCAAGGTCACTACTTCCCTTGATCATCCATGATAGGGAGGTGGTCTTTAGAGTCTCTTTTTGTTACATTCATTGGAATTGCACACTTTGATTCATAAGCCATCATGCAATGAAATTGCTTGAGTTGGTGGTTTGTGGCTTAAGTTCACCACTCCTTGGATTTGTTCATGAAAAGAAGAGGTGAGTTGTGCAGAGAACCCTTGAAAATACCCTGTATATGCTATGTTTGTCCTCTGTTGCAGCAAGGAGAACTGGGCAGCAGTGGCCAGCAGACCACTTTCCATGGCCGATAGGTGACCGACAGACCACCTTTGATGGCCGGCCGACCATCACTGGTGGTCGGCAGTCCTCATCACTGGCCGTCCAGCCACTGATGCAAAATTTGGCAGTGTGTTCTTCAGGCAGAGCAGTGTTATTCTGGAAGTAAGCAGCAGTGTTAGTGTTCTATTGTACAACAAAGGCTCTCCGAAAGCTAAACAGTGGCGTTTTCGGGTGGAAACTGAGCATGCGCATGAACATCCCTCGTTTCTCGAGACGGAGTAGTTAGTTGTTTAGTTTAATTACTTATTTTAATTGCACTTGTGTTGTAATTATTTAATTAGTTAGTCAACTAGAATAGTTAGTTAATTCAAGTGTTGTAATAATTAGTTAAGTAGTTTAGCAAATTTCATTTGTTTTGTAATAATTAGCTTAGCTTAGCTTTAATTAGTTAGTTAATTAGCTTAGTTCATTCGGACTCTCCTTCGTGAGAGCGCAATGTTGTAATAATGTGTATGTCTTCCAATCCCACGTCTTTCTCCCTTTTATTTACTAGTTTATGATGGTTAGTTTAGGGACATCATATTTTGTTTAGCATACTTCATGTTTGCATCCACTTGTATTGCATGCACCGAGGCTCGGTTCATCATTCTAACTATATTGTTAGTTTAATACTTCTTTGAATACGTGCTTAGACCGTATGTTATCAAATTGATTCATATGCCATATTAATAGCAGAGCCTTTTTAGATTGAATATCGCATGTGTTGCATTAGTCATCTTGCCTAGTTAGGAATCATGCATTTTTTCTAACTCTTTTGTTCATTTTGGCTTGGAGTACTAGGTGAGCCTTTACTCGCTTTAGCATAAATTGCATGAGTGTGTGATTATTGCCATTGTTGCCATGTCAAAGTATGCTTACCATGAGGCTAAGTGCTTAATTGATAAATTGCTTGAATGCTTGGGGATGAAGGCTAGTTGCTTGAATTAGAATAATTTGAGTAATGTTCATATGCGATCACTTTTACAAGTGGTACATATTCGAAACAATTTTCAAAACAAACATGAATCAAGTGTGCCAAATCTTGCAAGTTAGTCTATACTTGTGTGTGTGCGCATCACATAGTAATGCTAGCCTAATAAACCGGAACAAGAGCATATAATGTAAATAAGATTCATATCATGATTAGTAGAGACCGATCTTTAATTGGGCGAGCAGGGGTGCTCAAATGTATTCATAACCTTCCCCTCTCGTACCTAAGTTCCCGAGCCGAGACAATCTTGGTGATGATGGACACGTGGCCTTTGGCATGAGTCATGGGTTTCCTAAATTTTTCCAAAATAAAAACATTTAGGTGGTGACTCTGTATCTGGCAAAGCAGTCCATTTTTGACAATTTGATTCAAAATCAATTTTCCAAAAGATTTGCCAGATTGGGACTCTTTGGTGTTTATCTATTTCACATTGCACTTGTGAGATCAAATTCAGAACCGCAAGAGTCCGATACTATAGGGCTTATTTCGACCTCTCAAAAGGAGGGTGCGAAAAAGTCGAGCTACATTGTGCCATTGGAATAGGCGATTGATCTCATACTGGACAAGAAGTAGATGACTATCCCCGAACCGGACTAGACATAGGTGAATTGAGGGGTGACTGCTGTAAAAACTGAACCGGTGAACTTTACCTGATTCTCCTCCGTCTTGTAACCGGTGGAAGTGAGGTAAACACAAGCTGTCCCCGAACAAGATCCCCGGCTTTACAAAGTCTTCTAACTCAGGTCCAGAGTACTTAGGGGATATCCGAACTTTCTAAAGCTATGGTGTTAAACTACCTAGTAAAAGAAATAAAGCAAAAATAGCAGTAATCAAAAACCGCACAGCACCTCAGCTAATGATGTTATCAACACAGACAATATCACAACTGTAGGACTGCACTCCACACTGAATTCTGCCCCCAAAATAGATACCAAATTTGCAACTACTATGCACATCCTTGTACAATTTCACTGTAAAGCACATACTAGTTAATAGAGAGGCAAAACACCCATATGAGGGGGTAAGGTTACCCTGTCCTAGTTTTGTCAAGAACTAGGGTTCACTAGTCAAACAAAGCAGTTTCACGCAAGCTTGCATTTCGGGTGAGCATCCTGTCCTAGTTTGGAACAGTCACTAAGGCTTTACTATATGCAACTAGGCCGAATGGTCAAAAAGGGTACCTCAGCAAGACTACCTAATATACCTCTCGCACCTAACACCAAGAAGTGAAAGAAGGATTAAACAGTACAACAGTATTCCAGATCCAAGGGTTGTGTTCCCATCATGGCAGAGCCCACGACTGGTCAGCCTTTTGGCAAGTTTTTAGGCAAGCCCCCAGCAAATTGTTCAGGAATAACAGATAGCAAACACAGTGACTTAAGCGCACCAACGCAAATGCAAATGCAAAGAAACATATAAGTGTAGATAAAATTTCACATCATGAAATTCAAATCAAGTTCTCTAAATCTCCAGCAGAGTCGCCAGAAACTGTAGCTCAACTTTTCATGCTCCTTTCGAAAGAGGACTAGCCCTACAGTTCGGACTCCCGCAGTTCTGAATCTGATCTCACAAATACAATGTGAAATAGATAAACACCAAAGAGTCCAAATCTGGAAAATTTTTTAGAAAATCGATGTTAAATCAAAATGCCAAAAATAGACTACTTTGCCAGATACAAAGTCGCCACCTAAATATTTTTCAAAAATTTAGGAAACCCATGACTCGTGCCAAAGGCCACGTGTCTGTCATCACCAAGATTGTCTCGGCTCGGGAACTTAGGTACGAGAGGGGAAGGTCATGAATTGAACACCACCGCCCGATCAAAGATCGGCCTCTACTAATCATGATGTGATTTTTATTTACATTATATGCTCTTATTCCGATTATTAGGCTAACTTACTATGTGATGTGCACACAAGTATAGACTAATTTGTAAAAATTGAAACATTTGATTTCATGTTTGTTTTTTGAAAAGAGTTTTGAATATGTACCACTTGAAAAAGTGATCGCATATGAACATTACTCAAATTATTCCAATTCAAAGCAACTAGCCTTCATCCACAGGCATTCAAACAGTTTATCACTTAAGCACTCAGCCTCATGGTGAACATGCTTTGACATGGAAATGCTAACATACAAACACAATTATGCTAAAGCAAAGAAAAGCTCACCTAGTACTCCAAGCCAAAAAAGATGACAAAGTTAGAATAATGCATGATCCTAACTATGCAATATGACTAATGCAACGCATGCAATATGCAATTACTAGGCTCGGCTACTAATATGGCATATGAATCAATTTGATAACATGCGGTCTAAGCACGTATTCAAAGAATGTATTAACTAACAATGCAAGTTAGAATGATGTGCCGAGCTCAATGCATACAAGACAATGGATGCAAGGCATGAGAGATGCTAAACAAAATATGATGTCCTAAACTGACCATCATAAGCAGGTAAATAAAAAGAAGAAAGACGTGGGGTTGGAAGACATACACGTTATTACAATTGTGCCATCGCGCAGGAGGGTCCGAATAAACTAACTAGCTAAGCTAATTAACTAGCTATTACAACAACAAATTAACTAATTATTACAAACCGAATAAACTAACTATTCTAGCTAGTTATTACAAATCTAATAACACTAAACTACTTAATTACACTAAATAATTAATTACAAAAGAACTAACTAATTAATTACAACATGAATACAACATGAAATAAATAGCTAAACTAATTAATCAGCCTCGGGAAGCAAGGAATGTTCCTGCATACGCGGATTTCCACCCGAAAAACCCACTGTTCTGCTGCCAAAATGCTTCTGTTGCACAGTAGAACATCTTTTCACGTCAGCCTCTACTCTATTCTGTTCCAAAAAGGTTGCTGCTCAATTTGACAAAAGTGGCCGACAGGCCAGAAGTTGTGGCCGGTCGGCCACAAAAGGGAGCCTGCTATCCAGAAATAGTGGCCTGCCGGCCACTGAAGCTTGGTTCCCCCTGCTGCAACAGAAGGCATACAGAGCACAAACAGGGTATTTCTCAAGGTATGTTTGTACACCTTACCCCTCCTTATCATCAAAACAATTCAAAGGAGTGGCAAGCTCAATTCACAAGCCATCAATCGATGCAATTTCATTGCATGATGGCCAATGAACCAAGGTGTACAATTTCAATAAATGCAACAAGAAAAGACTCCCAGACCTCCTCCCTATCATGAATTGATCAAAGGAAATGGTTGACATTGACTCTCGAACCGTTTACATCACTAACAAGTATGAAATGACTCAAGACTCAATGGGTTCAATTAACGTCCGATTGAACCCAAGTTGATTATTATCTTGCATCATTTTTAATCCTCATTTATTACTTCATTTTAATTACCAACCATTCTTTAACCAATTGAGTCCAAAAGTGAGCTTTAAGTCCTCTAATAAAAAGGAATACCAAACCAAGTGTTGTTTTAGGCATGAGAGAAGTGTCATGCCATTGGTAATGAACCCCCAAAGAGATTAAACCATTAAGCACAATACCTCAATCTAAACTTTAAACAAACAACTAGTTTGAAACAACTTTCAAAGCAAAGCAAAGCAAAAACAAAGAAAGGAGGGAGGTTGCAAAGGTGATTAAAAGTGATCACAAGTATAGAAAGCTTGAAATAAACACTATCAACTCAAATAGGTTGGTGGTTAAGGCCTAAACCACCAAGCCTATGAGAACAATTACACTACAAACATGCAATACAAGGCTCAAATGCAATGAACCACTAAAAATAGTCCTAAAACAGTTCTAAAATAGTCCTAAAACATGCTAGAATTAAGCTAACAATAGCTAGAACAATAAGCTAAAACATGGAGCATGTTAAGCTAGTGAACAAACATAAGAAGGGGAGGCTACCCCCTCCATTTTTGGGACTTCAAAACATGGTTTTAGCCACTGAAAAACCTCTGAAATTCAGTATTAAAAAACTCAAAGAAATTGGACAAAGAGGTGGGAAACACAAGGGTAAAGGCATAAAAAATGAGGTACAAAGAAGGGTGATCCACCTCTCCACCCCTAATGGCCTTAAACCACAAGTTTCAGCCCAAAAATACAAAGTGTAAACAGCCTAAAAAACAGTCCAAAATAGTAAGCAAAATAGCAAATAAAGCAAAGTAACAAGCCAAGACTTATACCTCTTGAAAAGGAGAACCATTTCCAAGTGTTAAACCAACACTTACACACCCTCAAGAGCTCAAAGTAGGCTCAAAAGTACCTTAGCTCAAATACCACAAGGTTTGGTTTAGAGTGTATAGGCAAAAGCTTGCAAAAGCTTAGGAATTTGCAAGAGAGAGAGAGAGAGAGAGAGAGATAATTTTGCTCCAAAATGTTCAAAACCTCAAAAATGGAAGGGAAGGTCTCCTATATATAGAAAAACATCAAAATCCCTTAGAAATATCAATACATACACGTGTAGATAAGTGCATGCATCTGTGCAAACAGCTAGCACAGCTGGCCAAAATATCTGCAAAACTACACAAGTGGCCAGCAGGCCACTAATGTTGGCCGGCAGCCCACACTGGTGGCCGGCAGGTCCTAAGGTTTTTTAGGCTTGAAAAACTGCCTTTTTTAGTCCAAAAGCCAGGCAAAAAGTGTGTAGGGTTTGAGGGCTCAAAGCTATGGCATTCTACTGAGGACTTCGACCACTTAACGAGCACGTATAATTCATCATTGGGTGAGCAAGCGGCGGCACCCAAGTCGTGAGGGCGATCAAAAATGGGGTGTCTACACATGCATGAATTGATATAGACTCCAAAACATGATCAAATGATATAAAATGGCATGAACTTAATGAATTTCCAAAATCAAGGTGAAATAATGACATGTATGAGGAACTCTTTGGAAAACAACTTTAAAACGCAATGAAATATGCATGCATGCATGGCTTGAGTTTTAATTCTTCAATTTTAGCTCAATTCTAGTGATTCATCTCACAATTCACTTGAATTCTAACATTAGCTATTTCAATTACATAACTAAAGGGTTGAGTTCTTACCTTAGCTTCTCAATTGTGCTCTAGATGGCTAATTGTTTGAGTTTCCAAGCCAAAACCTCCAACTTCTTCTAATTTTCTACAATCCTCAAGTTGAATTCAATTCTCTCTCTCTCTCTCTCTCTCTCTTCTCTCTCTCTCTCTCTCTCTCCCCCCCCCCCCCCCACGTTTGAGCTCAAAAGATGAGGGAATGAAGGTGTATGTAATGATCGTAAGTCAACAAGTTGCCTTATATAGGCTTGATTAGGTTTCCTTAATTAAGCTTGGTTTAGGCCTAAGTAGTTGGCATTATTTTATTCTAATTATTTGATTCCGAATCGAATTTCAATTGAACTTACCATAATTTTCTAAAAAATTCAAATAACACATATACCTAGTCAGTTTCGTAATTGAATGCCGATAAGGCCTTTAATTCGCATTAAGAAACAGAAACACTGACAAATCTTTCTACAGCAAATATATATAAACACAAATAATGCAATACACATGTAATTAATTTAGAATTTCTTCTTAATTACTTCTTAGGCATTCTTAATCATAGGCTATAAGCTAATCACAAGTCGAGGTTGTTACAAGCACGGTGTGGCCTGAGTCAAGGTTTTGGATCACACAGTTGGACTGGCCCGAGATCTAGATGTAGGACCGAGCTGGTTGTTGGACTTGGATTGTGAGTCAAGCTAGGCAAGATTTATGCGCCGAGCTAAGTGCTCCTGGGTCAGGCGGAGTTTACCTTGATGAATGAATGGAACTCGAATGAACTGAATGTGGCTAGCCGAGATGATTGAACGTTTATGATTGGTAAGGATCAGCTCAGCCCAAATGACTAATCAAGATTGGAGAGCTAGGCCAAACCGGGCTATGGTTAGCTCGGCCTAGGGGTGAGCAGCGGATATACCGATCCGCCAAAACCGACCGAACCGAATCGATCCGCCACATTTTGGACGGATACGTGATAACGAACGAACGGTTACAAATTGATTTTTTCCAATCCGCCTAGTTTTGAACGGATGACAGATTTGAGATTTGTTTGGCCGCAACCGAACTGCCAAACCGCTGAGCATCTCTAGTAATTTGTAAGACTTTGTGTCTTCATTTTGTTTATATATTCTATTTGTATTTTCAATTGAAAAAGAGTTTAAATATTCTGTTAAATATATTATGTTGAAAAAGAGTTTTTAACTTAAATATGTTTTTTGAATTGAAAAAAATAAATGTATTATTTATTTATACATTTTAATTTTTAAATCTAACTCTAAAAATAATAAATAAAAAAGATTATTTATGCTGGTTGGTTTTTGTTTTCAAAAACAAATATTGATGTAACAATACAGAAGCATATAATCTCTACTACTGATCTGCTCATGGTTTTGGTGGTTTGAATTTTTTTATATTTTAAGAACCACATATTATAATACTTTATGTGGATGAGGCATGCTATGATTGTAATATGGATAAAGTTTCAAACTTTTTTTCCTTGGATGAGGCATGCAGTGATTATAATACTCTGTTAAGTCATTGACTGTATTTTTTTTTTTTTTTTGAGAAAGTGCACGAGTTGAATTATATTGAAAATTTATAAAATTTTAAACCGCGAAACCGATTCGCATCTATCCGCCAATCCGCCAATCCGCTCAATCCACATCCATCGGATTGGCGAACGGATGCGGATTGAAATTCTCCAATCCGCTAATCTGGCGAACGGATGACGGATTGGAAGTTCCGTGGCCGCAACCGACCCGCACCCACCCCTAGCTCGGCCAAAATTACCACGTGGCCCAATTAAAGTATGAAAAGGAGATTCTAACGTCCGTACGCGTCAATACCGTTAAGTTGTTTTGTCGATTCTGTTTGGCGGTATTGATGCATACACGTGTAAGGCATCGAGAGGACAGTAAATCCACGTGTCTAGGAAAGGATGAGTAGGGTAGTGCGCACAGAAACTATATAAACGGTGCGACGCCTCCATACAACAGGTCTGGAATTCTTGCTATCAGAGCTACCTGTCTTTTATTTCCTTTCTCTCTTTCTTCCTCTCTTAGTGTGCTAACTTGATCGTTGGAGGGGTTTTCCGGCTGCACACCCACCGAGTAACTCACCGTCGTTTTGTTCTCCGGTTGAACGACGTTACTCAAAGCAACGCAGAGCTTGGACCCAAGGAGTACAGAGGGCGACGAATATTTCCTTCCCTTACAATATGTATTTCTTTTCAATATTATTTTGCCTATAAAAATAAATTAGTCTAAAAATATTATAACTTTTGAAATGTAACAAAAATTATTAATATGGGTGATACTTGTATCGAATATTGATTGGTTTAAGTTTTCAAATATATTTGTTAATTATTAATATAATACATAAGGGAAAAAGATTGAGACACACAAAATATTTTTTACAATAATACCGAAAATGACATAATAAATTATGTGTCAAATTTTGATTTGTTTGTAATTTAACTATGTAAGACTAAATTTTCTTAACATGTCATTGTAAATAAATTCTAAGATTTAAAAATTCTCCAAATGTAAATATAATTTCTTAATATGTAATACGTTTACTACTATTTGATGTTCATTGAGATTATTTATACTCAAAGTTGTGTTTGAATATAAGATTTGTAAAGAAATTTATGGGGGGAAAAAAGGGAAACAGTGAGAAAATATGAATGAAACTCCATTTTCATTTCTTAACATTTTCCTCATATTTTTGTTTCTCTTGACAAATTCTTGCGGGGGGGGGGGGAAGAATATCACATTGCAAGAGGTTTTTTTCATTAAAATTTGAACATAACGGTAAAAAATCTACATACATATATAAATTTGTCTGTGCATGGCACGGGTATTATACTAGTATTTATAAAGGAAAATTACATTAATGGTTCCTATATTTTGATTCATGTGTCATTTTAGTCATTGTAATTTTAATTAGCTAAATTTTGATTATAAATTTATAATTTTGTCTCAATTTGATCTAATTGATTACAATTATTAGTATTTTTTTTATGAAAAATGTGCATATGAGTGGCATACATCATATTTTTAGAAGTAAAATTGTAAACTTGATTAATTCACTGAGTTAATCTCAACTAACTTAGTAATCAATTTTTATATAAAAATCCAAATGACATTATCAATTGAAATAAATTGACACAAAATTTAAAATAAATGATCAAAATGAGTTATTAGAAAATGTAAGGACTAAAATCTATATAATAAAGTAGGAGGATTTTTGAATTTTCAACATATTTTTGCTCTACTAAGACATTTAGACGGTTCAAATCTGTACAAATTATAAAACAATGGCTGAGATATGGTTTTTCAAAAAATGTCTTACGTATACATTTTCTACTTTCTCGCTTCTCTCTCTTACCCATCTCCTATGATCTGATGGATAACTCCATAAATGATCCCACGATCTCACTTGTCTCCCTCTTTTCTTTTTATTATTTTATTTTCCTCCTTTTTTTATTTTTCTCCCTATTTGTTTTTTTTTTTTTTTTTTTTTTTTTCTCTTTTTGTTCACTTATTTTTATTTACACCGTGCCTTCAAGAACATATACTAATAATATATAAGATAAAATATAGAAATTACAGTGTACTAATTTATCTTATTTATAAATTTATCTATTACAACAACGATTGAGGAAAAAAACCTTTGTCAACTGTTGTCAAATGTTTTGTGATAACAATGGGCTTGCCAGGGAAATCTGAAACTAATCAACTCTCTGGTGGTATCACAATTGACCTCAGTGACTTGAACCAAAACTCTCTCAGCCCAATATTAAAGATCAAAAACTGGGCTGTGAACATGGCTTCAAAACTATTCCCGCTTATCAAAGTTTTTCAGTGATTTAAGTTGAGCCCATGACCCAAGGCATTTCTAATTCTTGCCAACAATGGCCCAGTAACATCATAGCCCAATGTTTGGATTTGTTTTGATCTTAAATTTGTTGAAAGAATCCAAACTCTCCTTCCTAGAAATTAAACCAGCAATTTGACACCATAAAGTAGTGTTACATACTATTAAGTTTAAAGGTCCTGGTTTAAAAAATAACAGCCTATGTGGCTGTCATTAAAAAATACTAAATGACAAAAAAATTAAAATTTTAATATAACTTCTGCACATTTTAACATATATTTTTATACATTTTTTATATACCAACATTGATAGTTTTTATACATTTTTTTTTTATTTATTTACCAACATTGATAGAGGTTGTTCAACTATTGGATCACTTAGGGTTGGTTTGGGAAGTGGGTTAGCTTTTTTGCTTTTTGACTTTTTTGGCTATTTTAGCCTGGGCTAAAAAGTTTAGTTTGGAAAGGGCTTTTTGGCTTTTTTGACTTTTTTTTGTGAGAAAATAGTGTAATGATTATCGGTTGGATGTGATATTTTGTTTTTTGTGGCTAAAAAAGCCTATTTTGTCTTTTATAATTAAAATAGCTAAAAAAGCCTACTTTAGTTCTTCCCAAACGGTGCCGGGTAAAAAGCCTAGTCAAAGGTCTTAAGCAGTAACTAAAAATTGAAGATAGCATAAGACTTTTATTTTGGGAAGTACATTAAAAGTTAATTTTATTTTTATTTTTTTTTGGTTTTTTTTTTAATATAAAAAAATATAGAGGTGATGTGACTTAAAAAAAAATTAAAAAACTAACTTTTTGACTTCTAATTTAATTGCCAAAATAGGTCCACTAATTTTCTCCCTGCATAAATTGTTAAATAGACAATTAGGCACGGAGGATTGAGAGACAATACATCTGTTATCTGATATTAGGGCTTTTTGCAACAAGTTTGATTATGTTTGTATTTCTAAGGCTTCTAGGAAGGCGGTGGAACTCGCCCATGTAGCGGCTAAGCTTGCCTCCCATAGGAGCTAACCACTGTCAGTTGTATTTTGTTTTCTTGTTTTATGGTATCTGATTTATGCCTTCAAAAAAAAAATGTCATTCCTCGTAGCATAAAGGACTTGGCATTTTTTCATTTCTTTAACAATTAATTTATGAATTTTCTTTTTGGAGGTGTATTCCACCCAGTTCATAATCTAGACCAAAATAAGTTGTTTGGGCCCGTAAGACTTATCATGACCTCTATTTTAATAATTTAAATCATTTATTTTATCAGATATTTTATATATTTCATTTAAAAATAAATAAATTGATTCGATAACCGTAACCTAAATAATCCAAACAATGTTAGGAAAATTGGAGAGTCCACAATCACAGAACAACACTAGCTTAATTGGTCAGGAAGAAATTCAAGAGTCCATATACCCAACACCAAAATTTAACATACATTGTTTAAAATTCATATCCATTTAAAAACAGCTTATAAGTGGAGAACTCATTTAAGATTTCTCGCTTTTAATTTTGGGATAAATACTCACAGATCTTGTTATAAGGACTTGTGCACCACTAACCCCACAAAAGTTTGTATAGATAAAAAAAAAAGTCCAACAAATGTTAATAACGTTTTTTTTATGTTGATTTTCTGAATCTGTTGCTAAAAATGATAATTAGTAATATTTTTCTGTGACAATTTTTTCAATTGTTAAAAACTAATAATTAGTGATTTTTTTAAAAAAAATGAAAAATGTTGTTAGAAAAAAAAATTTAAAAAAAAATTTGTAATAACAATTAAAAGTGAACATGACATTTTGATGCACCAAAAATCAAGAGAACTTATTGGTGCACCCATTTTCCTAATAAGATTTTTCAGTTAGTTCCCCTTTAAAATATCTAGGCCTAATTTGGGAACTTTTAATCTATTTTAAGTCATATCACTTCTTTATTTTTTATAAATTTTTTTTTAAAAAAAAGTAAAAAAAAATCAAAAAATTAGCTTTTAATACAACTTTTATGAGATTCTTTCTTCACACATACTTTGGGGTGTTTGGTAAGAAAGATTTTAGTTAAAATAGGTAATAAAAACAAAAAAAATATTAAAATAGTTGATAAGATAAAATATCACATTATACACATCAATTAATAATTTTTTCTCTTAAAATTATTTATTTAATTATAAAAAATTCATAAATCATTTCAAATATAATTTTTTTTATCTTATAAAATAATTAAAAAAATTAATTAAAATAATCAAATTTTCAAACCAAGCGTTTAACAAATTATCCTCCCCAATCCAAATTACGAATAGGAGGAATCCATCCCTCCATTTTTGTTTTTACTTTTTATGGAATTAATAATAATTGTGATGAAATTGGGGAAAAAGGAATCTTTGTATAGAGAGAGAGAGAGAGAGATAGAGATAGAGATGGGGGGACAGATGGAGACGTGGAAGGGAGTGGGGGGAGAGTGTGGATAATCAACGTCAATAGAAAGGTCTTGTCGGTCTGACAAAAATCGTGGATGACTTACTGTAATCTTGCTGTAGTACTCATGTATTTGATAAGACCCCCACCAAACCATATCGAAAAAAAAAAATTGATATTTTCGGGACTCGGTCACATGAGATTAGGGATGGTTTGAAATGTTGTATTTTTTTGATTTTTTATAAAATAATGTATAAAAAAAATTTAAAAAAAAAAGAGTAGAAAAATAGATAAGAGATATTGATAAATGTGTTCAAAATAAGTATATATGTGTAAAAAAATACTTTTTTACTGCATGCCAAGCACCTACTTAATGATTTTATTTGGAGTGATTTTATATTAATTTTATGTTAAATGATTTAGAAATTATTTCGGATAATCTAAATATAAGTATATTTTTTAATTTTTATAAAGAGATGTACAAAAAAATAGATAAATTATGTGACTCAAAAAGATAAAAAAATGTGCTTATGTTGCACACCCAAACAAGCTCTTAGGTTCATTTGGAAAGTGGATTGATTTTTTAGCCTTTTGATTTTTTTGGTTATTTTAGTCTGGAGTTAAAAAATCTCGTTTATGAAGGATTTTTTGGCTTTTTTGGTTTTTTTAAATTTTTTGTGAAAGAAAAAAATGTATAATTATGGATTGGATGTAATGTTTTGTCTTATTGAACTAAAAAACTTATTTTATTTTTTGTGACTAAAATAACCAAAAAAGTTTCAAACTTGGCTTCCCAAACGAAGCCAAAAAGTGTTTGAGAGGATTTAAATAAATATATATTTTTTTATAAAAAAATATATAAAAAAGTAAAAAAATAATATAATTTTGAAGAATATATTAATATAGCGAATGCCAAATAATACCCTATAGAATATAATTACGTTGTGTCAAAGTTAAATAATAATAAAAAAAAAGGCCAAAATATTACATCAAATAAGGCTTTGTTTGTCATCTACTAAAAAAGTTAAAAAGTCACTATTATATTTAAGTTACATTACCTCTCTACCACATCACTTCAAACCCAACTCATACCTAACTCATATTTCATAAAAAATCAAAAAATACACTTATTTAAAAATCTCAAATAATCCCTAAATCTCCTATACACATTAAAACTATTAAAACTCGGAGTTTCAAAACATTTTTTATTCTTAGAAATTCAAATTTAAAATCAACATCATCAACAGTTGAATTGAAACTCACACGTATCTCTCTCTCTTATCTTTTAAAAAAACACGGAATGATCACTGAACAAAACTGATGGCCACAAAGCACGGCAACCCCGCGGAACGCGCGGGGGAGCTTTGCTTTTTGTTTTGGCAATATGTGTGTTGGGTTGTTCCTCCCACGTCACTTGCCTCCAAATCTTCGTACTACTTTATTTAGGGTTAGTTTTGGATGGTTTAAAAAAAAGTGTATTTTTTGATTTATTGATTTATATCGATTGGGTTTGGGTTAGGTTTGATGTGATGTGTTAGAGAGGTGATGTGATTTAAATAAAATGATATAACTTAAATAGGATAGTGATTTTTTAACTTTTTGTATTATTTAATAAATGCCAAACTTGACCTTACTCTCATTTGGATTTGCTTTCCATTTCCTAAAGGCAAAATTACCCAATGTAGTAAAAACTAATTATAAATTTTAATACTAATAAATATTAATAATTAAAAATGTAAAATTTATAACTATTTACAATATTTTTTTACTCACATCACTGAACAGTAATTTCTTCTTTCCTAAATTCTTTGTGGACCCCACCTTTAAACCATCTAGCCTTTGTTTTGGAGGTAGGATTTTGAATACGTAAAAAAAATCTATATATTATTATAATTACAAAATGTTGTCATTTTATTAATGTTAAATGTTACAATTCTTTTTTTTTATTTTGTTTAATTTTTGTTAATATGTGTCACAATATGATTGGTTTATAAATTAATTTTATATTCTTAAAATAAAATTTTAAATTTAGATTCTTCCTTAAATTATGTTACTGTAATTTAGATGTGATCAATATTCATTTATTAAATTATGAATTTTTTTTATTAAATTATTGTAAAATTAAAATTTTTCTTTAAATTATATTACTACAATTAGAATAAGATCAATATTTAGATGTATCATAATATTATTAGTCTAAATATAATATGTTATTAAATACGCGTATTCAAATTATTAATCGCTATTAAAAGTTTAGATTTTTTTTTTTTTGTCTTTTTTGGTTTTAAATTATATAAAAAAATTATATCCTTCTAAATTGCAAACAATAAAAAAAATTTAAATACAAATATATATTTTTTAAAAAGATTTTTTTTTTTTAAATGAATGACTTTTTAAGCATTCGCTAAACATGGTGGAATCTGTTAATTTTTTTATTTCAATTGTCAATTAAATAAATTAAAATAAAAATTAATAATATTTTTAACTTAAATAGTTAAGAAATGACTTTTCCTAAAATCAAATAGAAATAAACGCTATTTCTTTATATTAAAAGTGATTATTAGTGAAACTTATTTTTTTATAATTAAAAAAATAGGGGTTACACATGATAATTTATTATTCATCTAGACTTTTTTAACATGTGCCAAACATGATGGAATGTGTTAATTTTTTTTAATCTCTATTGTCAATTAAACAAATTAAAATAAAAAATAAAAATATTTTTTGGCTCAAATTGCTAAAAAATGATTTTTGTTAAAACAAAATATAAAGTAACTTTATTTTTCTATTAAAAGTAATGGTTCAGGATTTTTTTTATTAAAAAAATGAGGATTATCATGTAGAATTATTTTCAGATCAAATGGGAATACTATTCTAAATTTTCTTCTTATTTTTTTCCCCTTCTATTCAGATACTTCTATTTTGTAAGAAATTTATTTTTATTCTATTTAAATATTTTACTTTAATTTCTAAATTAAAAATAATTTTAAAAAAATCATATTTCAATTATTTTACACCATTTTAAAATATAATTTTTGTAATATCAACTTATTCAATGATCCATTTCTAAAATGTGTATTTTTTAAACATTTTCAAAAAAAATTCTATTGGAAAAAGCATACAATTTGTTACAGTTGCTCATGTTATTTGGTATCTCTGCCTAAGTCCACTCAAATTTAATTTTAAATTTTAAATTTTTACATAGGTCTTCACAAAATTAAAAACTATGTTGTTCAATCTTTAAAAAATTTTAGGCTTGACTCGAGCTGTTTTGGTTGAGCTTGCCCAAGTTTGCAACTCTACAAGGGTTAAAAGTTATATGATTGAAACTGTGGCAAATTAAAAATTGATACATAAATTGTGATAAAATTGTGGAACTTAAATTGTAGGTTTCAATATTTTTTGTTTCCATAATTTACATACAAAAATCTAACTATTTATTGTATTTTATATAAAAATATGTTATTAATTTTTTTACATCCTATGCATGGCATGTGTTTACCACTAGTTATTATAAATTGTCAAACTATTCTTTTATATATATATATATATATTATACACATTTTCTTGTAAAAAAATTTTTTTTAAAAATTACTAACAAAATTAATTTCCAAACTAGTTTTTTTTTTTTCTAAAATAAAAGATTATAAAAAATAGAAGATAAATTATAGTAAACCCCCTTAAACTATTATGTATTTGCATTTTACCTATCTAAATTTCAAAATTCAATATTTAACCACATCAAAGTATTATCTTATTATAATTAATTCATTTTTTTAGGAATTTATACAAAATTAAATCATATGTAAAGCACATAACACATTTATTAAAATTTTAAGACAATAATGCCCTTATCTTGCTACCAAGTTGAAGAAGACAAAGTGCAAATGAGATCACTAAATAAGAGTATTATTGTCTTAAAAAAATCAATAACCAGTATTATTATCTTAAAAAATCGATAAATGTGTCATGCGTTTCATATATAACTTGGTCCGTTTAAATATCAAGACAAGATGATAACAGAAGGTGTTTATAGCGACCCCCGATCTTTTCCTTTTGATTATTATATTCGGACTTAGGTTCTGTGGAGATGGTTGTTGAGTATATGACGTTTGCATCCTTTACTTCTTATATTGAGTCTTGGGTTGTATTTGGAAGATTTGGAGCAGGTTGGTTGAGCTTAGGAACCAAGTCTAGTTGCCCAGATTTTGGCTTGTCCGCTCGAGCGGGGCTTTTGACGCTCGAGCGGGGACTTTTTGTTTCTTGTCCGCTCGAGCGGGAGTTTGGGCGCTCGAGCGGGGAATACACCCATCCAGTATTTCTTGAGTAGTGTTGGACGCTCGAGCGGGGGATTGGCCGCTCGAGCGGGAGTCTGTGAGTGCCGCTCGAGCGGGGAGACTAGTTTAAGGCTCCGTGTTTTGGCATTCTAAAATCACTTTTCACATTCTCTTCTCTCTCTTATCTTTCCAAAAACACCATTGTTGAGCTTCTCACTCTAGAACTCTACCTTCTCTCTAGGTATTGATCTAATTAGAGTTATTTCCTCACCTTTGGCCTTTACAAACAAGTTATTGATCGTCGAGGGCTATCTTGTAATCTGAAAATCTTTGGGTTTGGAGCACTTTGGAGTTTGGGTCATCATCTCCATCCTCTTCGTTTGGGTTATTGTCTTCGAGGTAGGGATTTCCTACTCCATCTTATAAGTTTTGTTCTAAGTTTTGGTATTTGATATGTTGGGGGTATTTTGGTAATTTTGGGAAACCCTAGTATTTTAATAAATTAATTTGTATAATTAATTTGAGGAAAATTGGGGAATTTAGTTAAATTCATGGAATTGAGGATTATATTGATTAAATGGTGTAGTTGGTTTATTTAAATCACTCGCCTATTGAATTGATTGATATAATTGTTGTTATAGTTATTTTCAGTATAGAAATAACTGTGCTGGGCTATCGGTAGAGGATAGTCGTCATTGTTGTAGATATGGCATGTGGATTAGGGACAACTGAAACTAATCACATTGGTTAAGTCAGCAATTTTGACTATTGAATTAATACAGAAAATACGTGTATTGATTGAGCATTGCATATGCATATTGTGTGGGAGGAGATAGGGGATGTACTTCACGGTTTGGGGAAAGATAGGGGATGGACCTCTAAACCGAATTTTGTTTGGGAGAAGATAGGGGATGGACTCCATTAGCATCACTTTTATGTGTGCTTATTGATATTGAAATGTTTATACATGTTATTGATACAGCACTAAAATGTGTATCAAATTGGAAGTATGGAAATGTTTTGATTTGAGCCTTAGTCTCATTTGTTTTGTTGATACTGGAAGTAATGTGAATATGATATATAGTTCACTGTTGTAAGTTTGGCCAGGTTCTGAGCCATATTGATAATAATGGAAAATGAAACGTATCATAGACATTAGTGTCATGAACTGTATAATGATATCATTGATTATTTGGCGAACCATCTATTGAATGCTCTTGCTTTATTCAATGCTTATATTTGGTTAGTATATTTCTACTGGGCTGTGGCTCACCTTATAAGGGAACATCATTTTCAGGTCCAGGTGATAAGCTACCTCCAAGGACTTAGCTTGGAAAGATTCGGATCTTGAAGACTATCTTTAGTTATTTGTTTTTATTTGATAGTACATGTAAACATTCAAGCCTAGGGCTTTATTTGTATTTGAGTGAGAACTCATGGTTTTGTATCCAAGTGTTGGCTTGGAAAGATGTAAGCCCGTAGGGCATTTATTTGGATATTACATGTAATGCTTGGTTAATGCATCTTATTATTGTATATGTATGAGTTTAATTTTGAAGGCATTACAGTGTTAAAGTGTAACATGATAATAATTCGAGGTGGTTAATTATCGCGTTTTGAAATTCAGGAAACAAAATGCAAATGAGTCATAATTTAAGTGAGTTTAGTATAATTGACCCAAATTGAGTATTCCTTTTTTTATTATTTATAAATTACACTTTATTTCCTTAACTATTGTTTGGTATCATTTTATCCCTCAACTAAAAATTGTAACATCTCACCCCCTCAATTGCTAATATTTATTTTTTTTAATTTAGACCTTTATGATGAAAATACCCATTCATCAATAAGATAAATTACACTTTACCGTCATTAAACTGTCACCCAATATCACTTTACCCTCTCAACTAAACAATTATACATTTTACCACTTTGAATTATAAATTTATATCAATATCAATATAAATATTTTCTTAAGTATTTGTCTCTTAGAAAGATGAAAAATTAACATGTGACTTACACATGACATCTCGAATAGAATATCTAAAATGACATTATCAATCTGATTGGTTTTTAAACACTATTTTTTTTTTTTTTTTTACTGAACTTCTTTCATTCTTTAGTTATTTTTTTTTTTTTTTTTTAAAAAACTTTTTAGGTACATCTAATCTAGATGAATTTAAAAATAAAAAATATTTATGAAGAAATCTAAAATATACCATTTTTTTTTGTTTCTATTTTTTGTTTTTTGTTTTTAGTGAATTTTTTAAAAATTTCTTCACAAATATTTACTTTTTACATGCATCTAAAAATTTAAAACTTTTGAATAAAATATGAAAATTTTTACTAAAACAAAATGTAGGGGGAAAAAAAAAAAAAAAACTCAAAGCTGTATTATAACTTAAAAATCAAACAATTTTTTTAGTTGAAAAGATATAGTCATATTGAGTGATAGTTTAAGGGGGTAAAATGTAATTTACCCTTATAGGTATTTTCAGCATTAAGGTCTAAACTGAAAAAGTTTAATAGATAATGAAAAATGTTAGTACAATTTTTAGTTCAATTTAAATGTTAGTACAATGAAAAATGTTAGTACAATTTTTAGTTCAATTTAAACTTAAATGTTAGTACAATTTTTAGTTCAAGTGAATAAAATGATAGGAGACAATGAAAAATGTTTGAGGGCCGAAATATGAGGCTCGAATCCGGCTCAAAGCCCAAAACGACGTCGTTTTGGGCTTCAATTTTTTTTTTTTTTTTCTTTTTCTTCCTCTTCTTTCTTTTCTTCTTCTTCTTCGTTTTGAACACAGGAGAAGCAGAGGCGAGAGAGAGAAACAAAGGGGAGAGGCGGGAGCTCGTCGTCGCAGCTCGTCGCTCGTCGGCCGATCGTCGCAGCTCGTCAGCCGATCGTCGCAGCTCGTCGCTTGTCGGCCGATTGTCGCCTCTGCTCCGCCCGCCTCCGCCTCCGCCTTCGCCTCCAGCCCCATTTTTAGGACCCCCTTCAGTTCCACTTCTCATTCTCTTCTTCTTCTTCCTCCTTCTCTTCTTCTTCTTCCTCCTTCTTCCTTCTCAAATTTGAGCCAAATTTGGCTCGAAACCCTTTCGGGCTCTGTAACAGAGCTTGGAGACAATAGTTGAAGTAGGTAGTAGTACTCTGCATTTTTTCTTTTACACATTAAGCTTTTTCGTGATTTTTTATTTTTATGCTTTTGCAAAAGTTTTTTATTTTTTTTTAAAAGAAAGTCCAGCAAGGATTAAAAAAAAAAAAAATCCAAAACAATTAAGTGTATTTGGTTTCAGTTTTCTGAAAATTGAGTTTTTTGTTTTTCGTGTTTTTTATTTTACTTTTAGTGAATATTTTTAAAATTTTAAGCAAATTTTTTTACTTTTTTAGATGCACCATACTTAGATATATCTAAATAGTAAAATATTTATGAAAAAATATTTTAAAAAATTAATAAATACATAAAAATATGAAAAATGTACTAAATTTTTTGTAATTTTTTTTTTATAATTTTGGTATTTAGTGAATTTTTAAATTTTTAAGTGTATTTATGTTAAATGTGTCTAAAAATTTTTAAAATTGCTTTAAATATTAAAAAAATTTATTGAAAACAAAAAAATACGAAACACAAAAAATAATATTTTTTAAAAAGTGTTTTCTGAAAACTAAAACCGAACAAACTGATTGTTTTTTTTTACTTTTTTTTTGTCTTTAGAGAAATTTAATTTTTTTTAGTTTTTAGATTTGTCTAATTTTGAAAAAGATCACTAAAGATAAAAAATAAAAATATTTTTTTTTTAAACTTTTTTAGCTGGATGCCAAACATTCTTAAGTGAGTGTTTGGAATTAATTTTTTTTAAGAATTGGTTGTTCTAGTTTTTTAAGAGAGAAAATAAAAATTTTTGTTCCGTTTGGTTTTAATTTTAGAATTAGTTTTCTAAATTTTTTCTAAAAAAATAGAAATTAACTTGATAAAAAATAAAAACCAACGTAAAATCATAAGAAAATGATGATAGTTTTTGATATATTATTTTTTCACTAAATTAGTATTGAATTATTTTCAAAAGTAGATTTTGAGAACCAAACTAATAGAGCCTATGTTTGGGAATATTTTTTTAGTTGTATAAAAAAATGTGAATGACTAATGTCGACTTTTATTTTTTACTTGAATTTTTCATTTTACCAATCTAAAAGTGTAAATATCTATACACTTATGAGGGTAATGTGATCTTTTCAAATTTGTACAAAGATTCTTTAGTTTTTTTCAGGACATGTTAAACACATTTTTGAGACATCCCAAAAACGTCTAATTTACACATTTACGTAAATGAATGTGAGATATACATTATGTGAGATCTATGAGTAAATATTAGAAGTAACATCGATACCACATAGTGGTATTATTATTCAATAAATAATTTTGATTTTGCAATAAGAACCACAATAATATTTTGTTAATTGAAGACAAAACTTATCGAGTTAGGCCTATTTTGGAAACTAGTTAAAAGTTAGTTCTTTGACTTTTTTAAATCACATCAACCTCTACTCTTTTGCACATTTAAAAAAAAAAATTAAAAAATTAACTTTTAATCTACTTCTCAAAATAGATCTTAGTCCCTTGTAACTTTTTATTAACTGATGATATCACATACCATTACACTTAATATTTTTTTTTTTCAAGACCTACACCCATGTAAGTATGTAAAATAGTGTGTGAAAAATGAGGTACATATATCATTTTTCAAAATAAAATAAAAAATAAATAAAGTTTGAGACTTTGATGATAGTCTTAGGTCTCGTTTGGCAAGTGACTTTTTTAGCCAAAAAGTCAAAAAGTCACTAAAAAAATAAAAAAAAATCAACAACCCATATCAAAAAGTCAAAAATTCTATTTTCTCTCTACTTTTTGCACATCTTTTCGTAAAAAGTTAAAAAGTCATCCCAAACATACTAGTTTTTTTAGCTCATATTTTAGCCAAATAGTTAAAAAGTTACTAAATTAGCTTGTTCCCAAACAAGGCCTTAGAACTCTGATTATACTATTAATTTTTTATTAGTTAAAATATAAAAAAGTACATTACTTTTTTTAATTAATTATTATTTTTATTTATCTACTTCAACCATCACCATCGCCACCACTATTGCCGCTGCTGCCACTACTACCACCCCACCGCTGCCTTCATCATCGTTGTCATTGTTGCTATAACATCACTATCATTTCACTACCACCATCATATCACTACTACTATAGTGGCCACTGCCTTTAATACAACTACTACAACTCTTCATTTCCATAACCATTATCACCGGTATCATAATTACCACTATCATTCCACCACCGCAATAACCATTATTACATCAATGCCACCACAATCTTTTTATCCCTACCACATTACCCTTCCACTAACCATTATCCCTCTATCTCCATATCTCCACTTTCATTGCTATTAGTACACTATCATTGCTATTGGTACCATAGCTAATGCCTCCATCACAATATAAAAATTTAAAAAAAAAAATTAAAATTAATAAATTTCAAATATAATCTTACATATATATCAAACAACTTATTTAAATTTAACACTTAAACATTAATCAAACAACTTTTCAACTTCAAAAATTCAACATTTAATTTTCAATAATACTTGATTTTCATTTTTTAATTTTCAATTTTCAATTTTCAACTTTATCAAATACCACTTTATTATCCTATAAAGATGAAAATCAACAAGATGAAAATTAAAAAGAAAAAAAGAAAGAAAAAGAAGATGAAAATCAACAACTTTTTTAAGTTATAGCAGTCCTTTTTCCAAATAAAGAAAAAGTGAAATATACTCCTATAGATTTTCTCCCCATAAATAGATAGCAATATACATGAGCAATCTTAATAATAATAAATAAAAAAAAACTACAAATATCATAATACATAAGCTAACAGCATTTAAATCAACCACTGATCAAGGAAGATTTAACTGCAGACCAACTAACTTACCTAACTCTCAAAAGCCTGAACTTTGGAACCATATCTGAGAAGAAAAATAAAATTCACTCTAAATCAAGATATTACCACCAAAAAACAAAAAAAAAAAACCACGAACTGAGCTGGTTTTCAGTCATCAAACACGCGTGTTCATATTCACCTAACTACGATCCACCATGGCCAGTTCCAGGACTTCCCAGTGTCAAATCCACTCCTTGAAGATCAATTCTGAGCTTGGGCTCTTTGCCTATAGATGAAGCAGCTCTAATGACCGGAGACGGTCGAGCAATATGAGCTTGCCGGAGGTTCTGGCCCGATTCTGGCACAGAATGTGTTGTTGGTTGCCGTGGATGCCTTATAAAAGTGGGACTGACGTGGTTCACGTGTGGAGCACACGGTTGAGCAACATTAGCTCTCTGGCTAGATAGGGTTGAGGGGTTTTGACCTAGAGTGGCACCTCTTGAGACAACCTCGGGTCCCTGGTTGATAAATTAAGTTTCAGAATCAAGTTAAACGAGTATGAAAGACTACGAATTGTTCAAAAAAAATTGAGAGCTTACCGGAGCAAATAGGACGCCTCTAAAAATCCTTCCGTTGACAGTTGCAGTCATAAGGTAACCAGAGTCGAAAGCTCCATCAATTTTACCTCGAATCTCAGCTCCAACCTAATGGAAGAATTACTATAAGTTCAAATGATAAGCATGAATTTCTAAGCAGTCAGTTCAAATCAGGTTTAAATGACTCAAATAATTATTAAAACCAACAAATCACTATTAAAAATAAGCTAATAAATAAGGAGAACACTTTAAATGTGTTCCAGGAACTTGAACTTTAATGACTTGTGACTAGAAAAAAGCAAATAAGAAGTAATATCACATTATTCATCTAATACAAATATTAGATATCACGGAAAAAATATCATGAAATGTTTCATAACGATTTTCCATCCTTTGATTAGTGTGTGGTGTTTTATTGTGTGTAATCTAAGGGTGGAGAACCTTCATAAAGCTTTTCATAATGTTTCTTTCATGATACTCTTATTTTGTTGGGGAAAAGTACTCTTTGGCAATGAAGTTTTTACGTATACATCCATAAATAACACACTATTATGTGTAAATGCTAAATAAATTCAAGAACTTGAAGAAAAATTTGATAATTTACCAAGTTTTGGAAGGGTCCCGCCTCCAAGGGTTTCTGTTCGGTGGCTAGGTATTGTGCTTCATGTCTCCCCATATGAACAACACGAAGATACTGTTCGGAGTTTGGCTGGTTTGGGTGTTCTTTCAAGAAATGGAAATCCTGTGGACTCCTTCGAACAAAATTTTTAGGGTTCACTTGGTTACTTGGGGCATTGTTAGAGTGGCCATTGCTTGGTGTCTGATTTTGTTGCTTAAATAGAGGAAACACTTGAGAAGCAATGACTGAATGAGCAGCTTTTTTGACTGGGGTCTGTTCTTGATCAGATTGTGATGGAGATGAGTGTTGGGACAACGAAAGAGAATGCTCTTCGGGTTCTGATTCTATCTCCCATATCTTTGAATTGCTTGTTCTTTTCCTCTTAGGATGCAAAGCATCTTAAAGAACAACGAAACATAATATTAGAATTAAATCTCCATGCATAATTTTCATATATAGATGTTAATTTTTGTAATCCAACCTGAATTAATTTGTAAAGGCTGCTTTGACACTAATTCCGGTTCACGAGCTTTCTTTCCGACTACCTCTCCATTATTCCCCAACAATATGGTCCTCTGCTATAAAGCAGAGATATAAGTTTCTCTTATCCTCCGAAAATATGATAAGAGTAAATTAAAAGGAGTCAATTATGCATTTCTAGTGTAGTCCATCCAGGGTTTTATCGGCCAATATGTATTGGAATTTTAAACTTCCTATAATAATATTCACCAATATATTGTTGATACTAACCGATATATGACTGTACTATTGATACCAATATGTATTCCGATACTGTTAATAAAAATCATGAGTCCTTCATACCGATTTATTCCTTGCTTCTCTTGAAAGCCGTCTTTTTTCTTGGTTACAATGGTTTCCAAAAATTTTGCACAAGGAAATGTTGTAACGCCCATTGGGGTGTTCAGCTCCAAGCTGCAAGACAATTAACTCATTGACAGGATGTTCATCTTCCCCACAACTGCAAGTTTGAATCAGCACATTAAGAAAAGAAAAGAAAAAAAAAAGAGTAAATATTTATAACTCACTATTATGAAAAGAGTATTGAATAAGTAATTTCAAACTTACAAAATATCTAGGAAGTCTTGAAATTGAATGATGTGGAAGATGTTTAGTAAAGAGAAACCGACTTTCGAGATGAGTCAAAGTCTTTTAGGCTGTGTTTGGATCAAGCATTTGAGAGGGGATTTTGTGGAGGGAAAGGAAAAGAGAAGGGAAAAGGGACAAAAATAGAAGCTTAATTTTTATCACTTTTCGCTTCTCATTTCCTTTCTTTCTGCAATTCCCTACTCAAATTCAAGATCTAAACACAAATTTTTTCCAAAGTTGAATACCATTATGAACTTTAGAATCCTCTGATTGTAAGCATAAATATGAGCCTTGACAGGTTATATTAGCATAAAGAAGGAAAAAGAAGCCTCCGAAAGTGTGAAAAAAAAAAGCCCTAAGCAACACTGTGTAAAAAGATTAAACCCCAAGTGAGAGGGTGAGAAAGAAGTCTCCTTTAGAGACTAAGAAAGAAAAAGTCTTGCAGTGGCTGTTGATGTGAAAAATCCAACAAAAATTGAAAATCAAGATTTGAGTGCTTAAAAAGAATTCAACAGAAAGCAAAGCAACCATGACACAGAGTTGTTCAAGAATCACCCGCCGTAGATGACAATGTCTGTCTCACTAAAAATGGCTGTATGAGAAAACCGCCCTTGTGGTTGTTGGCCACGTATCTCAAGCTGAGTCCACGAACAGGTACTCACATCAAGTACCCAAACATCATTGTAATATTGTTTATCGCCGACCCCTCCAATGACATAGACCTGAACAGACCAAAAAATTCAAGATGAAGTTTTAACATCACTCGAAAACACAGTAATGTCACAAATAATCTTAAATTACAACAATTTTCCAAACTTACAATGACCCAATACATGACACGAAATAGACCGATTTCAAATGTTGCATCCAATATTTGGACTTAATTTATAATAAAAATAAATAAAAAAAAGAAAACTGCATTGTAATGCCATCTTACTCGTTCACCAAGTACTTATTACATACTAATAACATTACTTGCCTTGGGTCCAATATTCACAGCCGCATGGCCTGCTCGAACACCAGGCGAAGATCCTTGAACTACCAACTGTATAGTAAAAAATAAATAATTAAAAATACAACCAATAAGCTTCACGCTATCTCAAACATTCACAAGATATTAGCTCAAAATACATGTATTTAAAGGTGAAATTCATACCCGGGACCAAGTCAATGTGTCCATGTCAAGCATATTAATATCACCTTCATAACGATCACCACAATCTCCACCATAAACAAAAACCGTGTTCCCTACAGCAACAGCAGTGTGACTATCCCGCGGCACAGGAACATTACCCTTGACCTCGGGGGAAGTCCACCTCATGGTCTTGAGGTCTAAAACATGCAAGTCATTCAGATAATTTGTGTCACCTTCGCCACTTCCCCCAAATATCACTAACTTGTCATCACTAACAAGTGTGGCGGTGTGACTTTCACGAGGGGAAGGCGGGATCCCTTTGCAATCAGGTTTGGTCCACTCCCGAGAACTGAGATCCAATATATGAAGGTCGTTGACTTTCTTAGAACCATTTGTGCCGCCAAATACTATCATCCGGTGCCCAACAAGGACAGCACTGTGGCTGTCTCTTGGGCCCGGCCCGTGGCCTGTGGTTACTAAAGTGTTCCAAGCCATTGTATCAAGATTCATCATGATGACATCGCTGAAATGCAGACCTCCACAACATCCCTGAAATGGGTAGGCAGAGAGAAGAGATTAAATGTAGCATTGGGATGGAAATCGAGATTATACTTCTTTAGAAGTTCTAAAACTCTCTCTCATGTTTCAAAAAGAGAGTTTTTCGTCTCCCTATTGGTTCAGGGTTCTTTGCCATTTTCTGTTGGATAAATTAGGACATAATGGTTCAAGTAGTTAAAATCCACTGATCAAATCAGATTCGGGAAATAAGATCTTCTACTCGTAGTATAAAACCATAGTCAATGATGAAGTCAAGCAGTATAATGCAAGTTCTACATTATGCATTTTGTAAATGGCCATAGGAAATATACATATATATATATATTAAATGAAAGCACATCAAAGCATACAAACTAGCAAAATCAAAAGGGGAAAGTATATTATCCAGTAATATCAGTCCATAGTGCCATAGCAAACTGCGAAATGCATGATGCTCAGTTCCCAGAGAGGTTATAAAATTTCAAGTTATTCTCCCTCCATATTTGCCATTGTAGCGAAAAAAGGGGTAGCAAAAACATGGATCACCTTACTAATCAATAATCATAGTCTCATTTTAGGAAAATAAAACCAACAATCAATAATCATGGGAGACCAACAAAAAAAGAAAAGTATGTGTTTAAACAATGAAATAAAATCGAAGTATTTATATACCAAAAATTCATTTACTTGTTAAAATAAAAAATTCTTTCTTTACAACCCTCAAATTTAGGACAATGAAAATCAGTTATTGATTTTGAAAAATTGGAATTTCTTGAGATTTTTATTCTAAAAGAAGAAAAAGCTTTTGAATAAGGATATTCTTCTTTGTTAAAGGTTTTGGGCATTATCAATAATAATATCAGAGCAAATGGAATGGACGGAAAAAAAAAAATTCAAATGCATGGAATCAGGTTTTGGGAAAACCATTTCCCCTCTTTCCTAATTTCCTCCGCAAAATCACAGTGTTAACCAACTACAAATTCTTCAACTGCCACCCCCACTCTACTAGGAATCCGTGATACCTAATCAAGATCAGTGAAACATGAAATGCAAAAAGGAACAAGCGCATAAAATAGATAAATTAGATGCACACACAAAGAATACAAGATTTGCATGATTTACCCCAATGTAGGACCATATTCACGGCTGCTGCTGTTTTTACTATGATCAGAAAGATTACAAGAGATTACAGAGATAGTTGCCTTCCCTCAATTATGAATACATAAAAAAAATTAGGGCAACAAGTCACAATTGCAGAAATACCACAAAAAAAAATAGTTGCCCCACAAGTGTGAAGTTAGATTTGCGGTCAAGTGATTAGTGTCTAGTATTTACTAGGATCCACACTAGCCTAACAACCCCCCAAACCCAACCCCTTCTCCCCCACCCTTCTTCCACCGCCACCCTTTCCATCTTGCCCATCACCCCTTGTTGCTTTGCCGCCCCCAGCCTCTCCATTCCTACCCAATAACCCTTTCCTCCACCACCACCCCTACCATCTTCCCCATCACCCCTGGTTGCTTTGCCACCCCCAACGTCTCCATCCCTACCCCGTAACCCTTCCACTTAAACCATACTACCCTAGTCACCCAACCCCCAACCCCTTCCTTTACAATCCCCTACTCCCTACCCTACAATTGCAAACTACATTGGGTGCACTTGCACCCGATAGAATTCATGCATGGGGTCGTGAAGGTGAGGGGGTGGTTGCGATTTCAAGGGGAGAGAGTTGTGGGGTGGGAATGAGAGGGGCTAGGGGTGGCAGGGAAGATGGGGAAATGTCAGAGTGTGGAGGGTGAGGGTAACAACAAACGGTGGGAGCGATTTACAATGGTGATTGGCTAGGATTGGCTGGCGGTGAGGGATTTGCATAGGGGAAAAGGAAGAGAGGGAAAAGGAGGGTGAAGGGAAGAGGGGCATTTTTGTCAAACCAAAGCCAAATTCATGACTTCGAATTTTTTTCCCTTCTATGTATGTTAAAACTTTCCACTAATTCGACAATAATTTCCCATTCACCATTTTACTGATATTTTCTCAAAGTTAAAAAAAAAAAAAATTTACCAACAATAATTGCTGGAAACCATGGAAAAATTCCATGTAACATGTCTACAAGGAAATAAATTGCAGGGCAGCTATGAAGTAACAATTACAGAGCTAAAAATAGAAAATATAGGAAATGAAAAACCATTCCTTTATCAAGAAAGTAAGGATTATTGTGATGCTACTACACAAAATTCCTACTTAATACAGAAAGTGAACAAAGACAAAACTTCAGACAATATGGCAACAACATACAAAGAAGAGAAATAGCAAAAACTAAAAACATTCAAGAAAGTGTACATTTTATCATCCAAAGATAACCATATGCCGCGGAATAGAAGACAATAAATTACAAAATTTACCCAAAAATAAAATTAACAATGAAAGTAATACAATGACAAGTAAAAATTAAAAAATTTTAAAAAAATAGAAGAAATATTGAAGAATTAATTTTTCCAAGAAGAATACATACCCCAAAGACATAGATAGATCCATCAGAGTAGCAAGAAGAGTGCCCCCATCTCTCAGTAGGGTTAAAACCCATAACCTTTGGATAGAGCCACATTGCTTTGTTTGCAACTTCACCTCCTAGAGACCCCATTCTCTCTCTCTCTCTGTCTCTCTATCTATCTTTCTCAGATGCAAGTTTAAATCAAAACCCAGTGCACACACACTGCTATTAAACAGGAGAATATAAAAAAATAAAGGGTCAAAAGAGGACATGAACAAAGCCAAGTGACATATCAACCATCAATGTCAATAGACATGAAAAGATGGGCTCTTTCAAGTCGAAGTCACTGTGGCAACCAACAACAACAGAAGGTCGTGGTGAAAAGAACATATTTATCTGTCTTCTTACTTGTTTTTTTTTTTTTTAATAAAAAAAATAAACAAATATGTAAAGCTCTTATCGGATATTATTAGTAATCAAAGTTGTGGGTGTTTGGAAAGTTATTGTTTTAGTAGGTTATTTTAATTTTTAGGAAGACTTATTTATAAGTCTTTTTTCAGATACTTATGGTAGGCTAAGTCCTGCGTAATTTTTTATAGAGTCTCAAGTCTTATTTAGATAGGAATGTATTCTACAAGATCCTACATAAACGTAACGTGACGTGACACTTACATAAACGTAACGTAACGTAATACCTATATAAACGTAACGTAAAGTGACACCTACATAAACGTAACGTTACGTTTTGCAAACTTAATGAGTTTTTATTTTTTTAAATTAAATGTGAAAATATTGCTGATTTATATTGGTGTCACATTACGTTTCATATAAATAGGAAATTGAATGTTGCCATAGATCATAGGTGTCACGTTACGTTTATGTAGGTGTCACGTTACGTTACGTTTATGTAGATATGATCTATGGTAACATACAATTTCATTTGCATGTTACCATAGATCACAGGTGTCATGTTACGTTTATGTAGGTGTCACGTTACGTATAGGTGTCATGTTACGTTTATGTAGGTGTCACATTACGTTACGTTTATATAGATATGATCTATGGTAACATTCAATTTTCTATATATAGTTTTACTATTATTTATTTATGATATTAACAACTAATATTGAGGGTAAATGTGTTAACAAACTTATCACAGAACTTATGGGAACATAAGTTTTTTAGTAGGATCATATGTAGTATAAGTCTCCCTAATAGGACTTATAAATAATTTTTCATAATTTTTAACTATTTTAGTAGGTTAAAATATTTGTGTTTGAGAAAATGGTTAAAATTTTTTTGTAATTAGATATGATATTTGTAAAAAAAAAAAGTGAAATGATTATAAATTTGATGTGACATTATTGGTTCTTTTAACATATTTTACCTTTTTATAGATTTTAGTCCAAAAAAATAAAAAAAATACCATTTGCCAAACAAGGCCATAATAGGAAATTCTACCATATATACCCTAGTTATATGTACTTTTAAATTATGTCATTTTTTTTAATTATAATTAATTTTTTTCTTTAGTTAAGATCTTATTTTAGTTATGATTCATGAAATTATTGATTATGCCTCATGAATGAACTGTTTAGTTATAATTTTTTTAATTATAATTTAAAAATATAAAATTATATAATTTCTTTCTTTAATTATAAAATATACATCATAGGTTTTCCCAGACATAATACATACATAGATGGAGAACAAGAAGTGATGTAAAATCAAGAAAGTATGGTTGTTGAGGGAGAGAGAGAGAAAAAAAAATATATCTTTCTTTATTCCTCTGTAAGTTCATTGTTTATTTGTTCCTTCACTTTTTTCACTTGTCTAACTGAAAATGATGAAGGGTGGGAGGGAGAGCATTGGGTTGTGGGAAATTTTGGGAAGGTGTTTGAGGTTTTAGTTTATTTTTTTCCAAGCACTTAATAAAGTATGTAATAAAATATATTTTATATTTAAAATTTATTTTAGTAAAAAATAATTAATAAAATTATACATTCTTTAACATATTTATTTTCGTACAGTTTGTATAATTTTTTTAAAATGTCTTAATATTTGACTAATACATTAACAATGTAACCATATAAATTATCATTTATTCCCTTTATCTATATTTTTTAATGTATTTGTTTTCAATAAGTTTAAAAACTTTATTTACAAAAATTAAGATCTTTTAATTTATAAAAAATATATATACATATATATATATATATTTTAAAAATATGATATTATAAGCAATGAAAGAACACAAATGTGAAAATTGAATAAACAATTTGAGAAGGAAGAAATAGTACTGTCAATTACTTTTAATACAAAATGTTAAAAATAGTTCTTAGAATATCTTAAGGGACTCTTTAAATGAGGTCTGGTAGCTAGTTTAGCTAGCGTTATCATATTTTAGTCACTCTAACACATTAGTTATTGTAATATTATTTTAACAAATTTTTTTAATTCTAGTTACATTTGAAAAGTCTTGGGAGGCTATTTAAACAATTAATGTGTATAAATAGGTAACATAAATAGTAGTGTTAGAATACATAGATATAAAAAGAATTAGGCAAAATAAATAACATACCATTTTTATATTTTATTAGCTAGTAAAAACTGAAAAATTTGAGTGGAATTGCTCTTAATACTATTGTTAGTGTTAAAAAATGTGTAAAAATATATAAAAGTATTTTGAAATATATGATTTGTGTACTGAAAATATAAATATTTTGTCATTATGTGCTTTCTATTGACAACCAACCTTAAGGTTGTCATTAACTGGACCTGTTTTTAATAGGAAAATGCTAAAGGCCACAGCTTCTCTTCAATCTAAATCTAGACTGGACGGTACTGTCCGGCCCTTGGGGGCCCACTACGGGTCGTGTTTTGATAATATAAACCGTTCAATGTGTAGAACTCGTCGAGTACTATATGCCTGTAAAAAATCACGTTGATCGGATATCGATAGCTATATGATCAAATCAGTTTTTTATGAAAAAAAATGGATGGCGAAAAATAAACGGCTTACAAAAAACTGATTTGATCATATGGCTATTGATATCCGATCAACGTGATTTTTTACAGGCATATAGTACTCAACGAGTTCTACACATTGAACGGTTTAAATTATCGAAACACGACCCGTAGTGGGCCCCTAAGGGCCGGACAGCACCGTCCAATCCAGATTTGGACTGGAGAGAAGCTGTGCCCAATGCTAAAAATATGCTTTTATAGTTATTGTTAATGTTGAAAAAGTGTGTAAAAGTATATTTAAACATGTAAAATGTGTATTGCAATTATAAATATATTATTTTTTATACTTTTTGTTGATCGGGGGTGATTCGGCCCTCGAATCCGGGGCCCCCGAATCCCCCGTTTTTCCATTTTAAGTATAAAAAAAAAAAAAAAAAAAGAAAACAAAGAAAAAAAAGAAAACAGTTTCCAGAAAAGGAAATTAGGGGGATTAGGGGGATTATTTTTAGGGGGATTTTTCATTTCTCTTTGTTGATAGTAGTTAAAATTGTCATTAGTTAGATCTAAGGTTTTAAAAAATAGTGTTACATAACGGTTGCGGCAGTAGGCACTACCCGTTGAACTTATTTTTGCAATGTGACGAAAATTCACATGTGTAACAGTTGTTTCGGTATTACACAACGGTCGTAACGGTGCCATAACGGCTGTAACGACCTGTTACACACTTTTACACTATTCTGAATAGCTTTCTTTCTAAAATATATATATATACAAAAAAAAAAAAAAAACAAATACTCAAGTGATCTAAGCCTAAATAAAAAACCTTGTACAAATTTTTTTTCTTTTATAAATTTTTAAAATTTTTTATTTCATTACATTAGCTTGTAAAATAAAAATATATAAATAGTTGTTGTATTTATTTTTATAATCATTTCATTTAATATTTAATTGTAAATTTTTTTATTTTGTTACGGTAATGTGTTGTCTAAAAATGTCTTTTACAAAAATAAATAAAGTCAATAGCTCAAGAATAATTTTTGTTTATGACACATTTTTATAATCATTTCATTTAATACTTAATTGTAAATAATTTTATTTAATTAGCAGTAAAGTGTTGTCTAAAAATGTCTTTAAAAAAAATCAAAAGCAAATTTTATTTTTATAATCATTTCATTTAATAATTGTAAGTATTTTTTATTTAGTTAGTTCAAGTATTGGTTAAAAATAATTTTGTAGACATTTAAAATCATTTATTTTTAAAGTCATTAACTATTGAAACAAAATATAAAAAGCTCATTTTATACTGATTTAAAAATGTAAAATATATTAGATTATACTTAAAAACTAACAAAAATTCATCAAAATCTATTTTAAATCCCAATAAATGTGATTTTGAAAAAAAAAAATGCATATCAGTAAGTTTTTTCAAATTGTGTGAAAAATAAAAAAAAAAATCACGCTCTAGCTATCGCAATCGCTTTTCGAAACCTTGATTAGATCTTTTGAGCTTTAGAATTTGTTAAATTTTAAATAATAATGATTTTTAGGAGTAATTTCATTTATTTCCTAATAACTTGGTATTCGACCTATTGGATTGACTAATCCGGAAGACCAATCCCATCATCCACTTGCAAGGGTCTCAATTAAAGTCAAGGCAAAATCCTATATGAATTTTTTTTTTTTTTTGTTACAGGAAAATCCTCCCACTCTCCCGCAGGTCCAAGGCAGCGCCCCTTGAGGAGATCACCAGGGTGTCCTGTTGGCCGTTCCGAGCAAGAGACTATAACCTGGAAGCTTGTCCCGACCTCACAAGGCAAGCTCCAGTAAGTCAGGACTCGCACAGCGGGGGAGCATTGAACCCACACCAAGTGCTGACTAGACAACTTGAGGTCCAACCTCCTAGCGGGGGAGCATTGAACCCACACCAAGTGCTGACTAGACAACTTGAGGTCCAACCTCCTAACCAACAATGCTTTCGCCCAGGAGATTGGCCCAAGGGGGAGGGGAATTGAACTTGTGACCTTGGGGCTTAAACCCCAAGGCTTTACCACAATGCCACAACCCCTTGGGTTCCTATATGAATTCATCTTAAGAAATTGTTTGCACGTAATGGTTTTGAATTTTGAGGGAACACACCCCAAGCCAATCTCTTGAGATTAGAAATAATATCATTTCAATGTATATTTAAAAAAATATTTTTAAATTAGTGATAAACTTTCAAATATTAAAATGTAAAGTCATAAAATTTTTCATGAATATGTAATTAATTTGTAAAGACTCCACTAACATGTAATTTTCCTAAAGTTTTATGCATGAAAATGTAAACTATTAATTGTAAAATAGTTGTATATAAATTTATAAGTCATTGAAACATTTTAATAATAATTGGATTTGATTTAATAAGTAATTAAAATTATAAACTTATTAATTTAATGTGTAATTAAAATTAAAAATTTACCAAAATTAAAATAAATTAATTTATAATTAATGGTCTTGCTAATAAGTGTTTCTAGGATATTAGTAAATGATAAAAAAAACTTGAAGAACACAAGGCATTTTTCACTAAATTTAATTTACTTTTATTGAAATCAATATATTTTTTTAGGGTAAATTACAAAGACACCTCTTAAAATTTGCTTAAAATACGAATTGCCCCCTATGGTTTGAAAAATTATAAATATCTCCCTGTCAGAAATTTTTTATTTAACAGAATTAATTAAAAAAGTGAAATTTCTAACTGTTCACCTATACAATGATAAAATTATCTAAATTATTAATTGAAATAAAATTTTAACATTATTAAAAATTGTTAATTAACTTGATAATTTATTAATAAAAGGACCTATTTGTTATGAAATTAGAAACCTTAAGAGGGCATAATGTAATTTTTAGAACCATAGCAGATGATTTGTAATTTAAGTAAACCTTAAGGGGTGTGTTTGTAATTTACTCATTTTTAAAATATTTTTACATATTTTCAATACACTTTATACATATTTTCTAACATTAAATAATGCATATGCTATTAGCATATGCTTAATATGTGTCCTTAAAATACATGATAATTTTTTTTTTAATATTATATATCTTTTATTACATTTATTTTCATGTATAAAATATAAATAAATAAAACATCTTCATACATGCTTTAAAGACACAAGTTAACAAAATTCAGTAGGAAGTAGATCAAAAATTAATTTTTTAATTTTTTTAAAAAATCGTAAAAAAATAAAAAAATAATACTGACTTAAAAAAATAAAAAAATAATTTTTAACCTAATTAACAAAATAGGCCAATATCGATAACTTAACTAGCCTTTGAGAAACACTCTGCTGGCATTAATTTTTTTCAATAAAGTAAACAGTTTTTTTGTTGAAGTTTTCCGGTGAGGAGAGAGGAGAGAGAGGAGAGGGGGGAAGGTGTTGGTTTTACTTTCTACTTTAATCAAAACGTTTGGTTTCTTTCTACATCAAAGATGATATGTATAGGTATATATATAGATATATTGGGATTGATGGATGGGAAGTTTTTCACTATCACCCCAATTTTCAAGGTAGGTTTTACATTTGATGTGATCAAGAAATGTGTCTTCTCAAGGGGTCTTGCTTTCTTTGGGAGAAGTGTAGGACTTTGTGTTAGTGCCTTTAATTCTTTTTTTAATAAGTTTCTTTGGAAAATGGAAAGGTATGCATTGGGTATTGGGTATTGTTTCTCTCAAAGAAAAAAGGTCTGAGGGGGTTTCTCTTGAAATTCGATCTCACTCAAATCTCTGCATCAGAGAAATGAGATTATATATGTTGGAATATGATAAATTAACATGACTTATTAATTGGCTCGAACAAACTCTTATCTAGATTCTACAACCTACATAGACTACAAGGTGTCATCTTATCTTATCTTGGTATAATCTCTCACCTTAATTACATATAGCTAAGGTTATTGTCCTCTTTGGTAAAAAAAATTTAAAATTAAAATCTGATAATTAAAAAATAAAAGTTAAAAAGTATTTTTTTAAATTTTAAATAATTAATTTATTTAAATTACTTCTGCTTAATAAGTAATAAGTAAAAATTACACTAAATAATTTGATATAAATTTTTAAATTAAAATAAATTATAATTAATTTCCATAATCGGTAACAAACAGTCCCATTATTTAACTTAAAAATTTACAATTGGACTTGGCCAAAGTTTATATTTTGGATGGATTGGCCAAGCAAGAATAAGATTTGGGATAAATATAAGATTTGAAGTATGAGTCTAGTGTTTGAAACTCGGCTTAATTGCTAAATTTATGAGAGATGGTCCATCATTGTTGACCTCGCTAATAAGAGTTATGTTAAGGATATTATTTTTAGAGGTTTTAGGTATTTGTAATTTAATTAATAGGTATGGTCAATAATAATGACATAACACTAATTGGCATACTAGTTAGTATACTAATTGATGTATGTAACACCACTATTTACTAAATATTTAATTAAATGTCTCACATAAATGTGGGTCCCACAAGATCTCACATGAGTGAGGGATCCACACCCATGTAAGATATTTGATTAAATATTATTGGACAATCTTCACTGTATTTAAATAGATTAAATTCTGTTGTGTACTAAACAACAACAAGAATATAAAGAAATAAAGGAAATGAGAGAATTTGTTTGATTACAAAAATCAAATTAGAAATAAATAAATAAATAAATAAAAACAGATTTTATTTTGTTACAAAAACAACATTAAAATCTGATTTAATAAACAAATAAAACAGAATAATAAATTAAACAACCTACTTGATTAATTTCTTCTAATAAATATCTGATCAAGTCCAGTGTTTGACACTGTGTCCTTAAGACAGATTCGTCCTCTCCTCGGTACTTTCAGAATATGGACGTCTATCTCCCAGGATGAAATGATCAACTACAAACAATAGCAGCACTACAAATTGTTTGTCTAACGAACACACTAAATGTTTATACTCTTTCTCACAAAAATTAAATGCAGCAAAATGAAGAATAAATTTACAGAGGTGAAGTACGAATTTTCTAAATGTGTCCTATTTATAGATGTAGTGGTGGCTTTAGGTTTTGAGGTATGAAACCTGTTTGGTTTTGAATTTAAACAGATTTGAATTTGTTGGGTTCAAAATTCAAATAGATAAAAAACGGGAAGGGCCCTGTTTAGGTGTACGTAAAACTGGACCAGTTTATTTCCGGAATTAATTTTACCAAAAAATAAAATAAAATTAAATTCAAATATTTTTTACTCAAAAAGATAGGTATTAGGCCGGACAAGCCCAACCCAACCTGGTGGTGGTAGCGCGTGTTGTAATTTTTGGGTCTAATGGGTTTAGCCCATAACCTCCCTCTCTAAAACACTTGGGTACCCCTTAGGGCACACCCCAAGTTCCAATCATATGCCTTATAAACCCATTCAAAACTTCTCACCAAATCAATGTGGGACAAGCCTTATTCAAACCTTTAGGGTGCGTTTGTTTGGACGGACTGGATAAGGGGGGATTGTAATCCATCGGACTGTTAGTCCCGGGATACATTGTCCCGGGACTATTTGGTTGGATTGGATTTGTATCCTATGTTTGTTTAGTCATGGGATTATATGTCTGGATTGGACTATTTTTAGTAAATCTAATGTTTAGTTAGACGGACTGGATAAGGATAAATGTTCAAAAGACTATTTTACCCTTATAATCTATAATTTATAATTTAACAACACTAAAAAAATTTAATTTATAAGGCCACAATTTTTAATTTATTATTTTCAATTAAATTAAATTTATATTTTATATTTTATATTTTTATTTAATATATAATTTTAAATAACGACAATAAAAAAATAATTTTATTTAATATATAAATTAAATTTTCAACAACACTAAAAAAATTTAATTTATAAGGCCATAATTTATAATTTATTATTTTTAAATAAATTTAATTTATAATTTATATTTTTATTTAATATATAATTTTAAATTAACAATACTAAAAAAAAATTATTTAATATGTAAATTTAATTTTTAACAACACTAAAAAAATTTAATTTATAAGGCCATAATTTATAATTTATTATTTTTAATTAAATTTAATTTATAATTTATAATTTATAATTTAAATTTTTTATTTAATATATAGTTTTAAATTAACAACACTAAAAAATAATTTATAAATGTTCAAAAGATTATTTTACCCTTTTCTAATTGTTTACTAAGTAATAGCATGAAGGGTAAAATGGACATTTCACAAAATAATCCCATGGGATACCAATCCCATGGTTTCTATCCCACACCCCCCCATGGGATAGGATAGTCCCATGTTTGTGGGATTAATAGTCCGGGGGGACTATTAGTCCGGAGTAAAAATTTTCAAACAAACAATGGACTATTAGTCCGGTGGGACTAATAGTCCAATCCCACCCTCTTATCCCTTAAAACAAACATGCTCTTAAAGATTTTCCACCAAAACTCCATTTCCATGGAGCATACTTTGGTTTCAATTTCCCATTCACTCGGTAATGGTTTTAAGCAACTAAATATACCACGTGAATCACAACGCGGCATAGAACGCATTACGATTTTGACCCGCCAACTTTGACGCTCGGGTCCCACCTAAAAAATAGATCAAAGTTAGGAAAAAATTCTGATTTTACCCAGAATTTTCCAACCATTTCCAACAAATATTTAGTAAAATTTTTGAGGCCTCTAATATTTTTGAGCCAATAAGCCTAACAAAAAAATATAAGTTTGAATTTTAATGTCAATTAGCTCGTAAAAAGTGTAATACTCTATTCATATTAAGGGTTAGTTTGGCATAAACTAAATAATACAAAAATTCAAAAAGTCACTATCCTATTTAAGTCACATCATCTTATTTAAATCACATCACCTCTCTAACACATCACATCAAACCCAACCCAAACCTAACCCATATAAGTCAATAAGTCAAAAAGTACATTTTTTTAGAACATCCCAAATCAACCCTAAGATTGAAGAAACAATTTTACTATAAATACATAAATTTATCATATAATAGAGCACATAATACTTACACAGATAAAATTGTACTTTCATTAGTGAAATTCACTTTTAAATTTTTTTATTTATCTATCAATATATATATATATATATATTATCTATCGTGTTATATGACTGATTTTTGTGTTGACAAACTTATGAGGGAAGGAATTGGATTCTTCACACAGATTCATGCAATTGGACAATATGCTATTGATGCTCAACTATTACTTTTGAAAAAAAAAAACTATCACTATCAAGTCATAAATGATATAGATTTTGAAATGATTGAAGTAAATTTTTTTTTAGTGTAGTGAAATTTGTTAACACTTCGAAATATTAACTTGTTAACTTGATGTTAATTCTAATTGATGTGCTGGGGGCAATATTGTAAAAATTTCAAACATGCCAAGCTAAGCACAAGGAACAGTAAGAAAATTGTTATTTGTCCCAATGGCACATTACGCGGTTTATTTATAGCGTTACAATTGGTTAGGCCCTGGCTATTGGGCCCGTCACTGATGAACACAGTAGCTATGAATAAAATTTGTTCATTGTAAAAGTATGGCTTCACCTTGGTCTTGAACTAGTTAATAACAAATTTGAAGAGAAACATGCTATATAAACATTGTTGGGACTAATTATCTAGTCTGAAAATTTTCACGGTGGCAATGTGTCTACCTAATAATAAGATAATAATAATTTGAAGAAATCATGAAACACGATATCACCGAACATGTTTTCCCATTTGAGAGTGTGCTAGCCGAATTAAATCAGTAAAAACAGTTGGCTATTAATACAATTTGGCGCAAGTAGCGTTTTGAATCACAACTTTATTAAAATTTGAATAAAGCTCAAATCATCTCCATAATAGATAGAGATCAACTCAAATATGAGTAGTGTTGATTTGGAAAGGGGTCAATGTAAACCATGCACACAAATCCCAAGGGAGGATCTTAATCAAGCAAATAAGCACACAAACTCTAAATACTTTTTCTCACTAACTTTTTCTTAATCTTTGATCTTATTTGAGTATCGGAAGAAGTTTTCTTCTACTACAGAGACCTAACCCCTTTTATCCATTGCAAACTCCTTTACTTATCTTTTTCTCGCTATGAACCTTTTTCCTCGTCTCTTTTCCCCACTACTAATCTCTTTCAAGCCATTTTCTCTCATTGCAAACCCCTTTATCCTCCCTCTTCCATTGCAAATCCCCTTTTCGCATCTTGTACCACTACGACCTCCCTCTTTATATCTAGGTTTTAAGGAAGAGAAAGAAGAAGAATAAGAATAAAAAAAAAAAAAAACCCCCATATGATGGAAGAGGTAAGGGGTTGGAAGCTCATGATGACTAATGATGGGGTAAAGAAGTGGTGATAAGTGGTGACAATGATAGTAGATCGATGGAGATAATGGAAAAGTGTTCAGTAAAATAAGAAATTAAGATTTACAATTTTAGAATTTGTGCATTTTTTATAAGGATATTGCTAATGATAATAGTAAGAGTTGTCGATAACAATCATATAATGTCAAAATATTTATAATCTCAACACACATTTTATATATCCCAAAACACTTTTACATATTTTCATCATGGTTATCAGAATCGTGATTTAGATCGTACAACTCTAATTGGACTAAATGATTCGGATCGTACTAGAATCTTAAATTTAGTAGAATCTTAAAATGATTATGATTTTAATCATAAAATCGTGGAAAATCACATTATGATCACGGTTTACTATGATCCGATCCTACTAAAAAAATTATTGTTATTTATTTCTTATATATGTATATACATGTGCATATTTCTTTTTCCAAACATATTCTTTAATTAATTTACGTTCACTGAAAGGAATTTTTGTTGATAAATCTCATTTAGGGGTGTTCTCACCCAATAAGTCCATGAAGGAAATTTATAACCTAGTTAGTCTCATGTGTTTATACTTCTAGTCCATGAGGTTCTTTTTTCCTGATTTAAATTATTTGTTGGACTATTATACCCTTATATTTATTGTTGATATATATTACAAACAAAGAGGATATACATGTTTCCTTTTTTACTATATTTCTGTTTTGATAATTACCATGATTCATGCTTTTGACTGTGATTCAGTTTCACTCTCGTTGTGGTGTTGCTTTGTTGTGCTAGGGTTTCGTTGGTGTTGGAGGAAGATGATGAATCAAGACTACATTAGTGTTATTTGTTTGTACTCTGGCTTTTTACATAATTTTGCGAAGTTAGACATTGATCAGAGTGAAAGAACGAGTAGATAATTTTGTCTCAAGGTTAGTATTATTTTTTGTTTAGGGATGCATGTTCATTTATTTTGGATTTATATGAAGAATTGTATGCTCTATTTTTTGCTTTCAACTTCATTTTCTGGAATAGATGGCGATGCAAGTTTATTTTTGTTAAATGAGGTTATGATTTTTTTTTGGTAATGCGTTCATATAGGGCTCTGTTTTTTTGGGTGTTGTGAATGTTCAGATTGCATGAACAATGTAAGCGTTCACATATTATTGGTTATATCATTATGAGGGAATGTTTGCATGTTGTTTATTGCTATTATATTTGGTGGTGTGAATTTGAACTTGTCTAATCTATGATGTATAATTATGGTAATAAAGTTTTCAATTTGGGATTAGCAGTACAAAATATGGACATAGCTATATTTTTCTCAAGATGTGCATGTTTACATATCATTGATTATTTCATGTTTATGGTATTATGTAGTTATAATGTGGGTGTTCACTTCCTTATTTTTGTGTTCTTGTAGTAGATTAATACCTTCATGTATCAGTGTGTGTGTATGCTTATTGGGTGGGTATTTCAGTGAATGTGAATGTTCATATTCACTGAAGCTATTATTGTTGTGGATTATTATATTTTAATATTTTGTATTTTATGATGTGAATTTAAACATTAGAAGCATGTGATGGTTGCATGACGTGCAATGCAGATTAATGATTGCATGGTTATTCTATAATGTGAATGTTTACATATTACTGATTATTGTATGAGTTTTGCATAATTATTATGTGGTGTGAATATTCATATTGTAAGGAGTCATTACTTATTGTGAATTGTTACATTGTAATGTGTTGCAATTGGTGTTGTGACCATCACATTATTAATCAATGTTAATAGTCACATTCAAAAATAGTCATACTAGTGCAAACAATATTAATGTGTTTTTTTAACCAACATACATTTGTAATGTAAAAGTTTACATCAACATTTATTTACCACAACTTATATGAAACCAATTGTTATGTGTATACAACTACAAGCAACCACCAACAATGTGGATATTCACAGTGTCTACACTTCGATCGATATGAATGTTCACAACGTTGCTTCTTCATATCGGAGTAAGGTAGACTATTTAAGATTTTGGAAATGTGGGAGATTTTATCCTTAAAAAAAGGGAAATACTTTTTTTCATAGAATAAATGAGATATTTTCTCCATGAAATAAGGGAGAGATTTTCTTCCTAGAATGAGGGAGAAATATTCTCCATGAAATGAGAGACTATTATTATTTTTTATTGTATATTGGTTTCAAAATATAAACACACCCAAAAAGTTTGGAAGGGTGATTTGGTCATATTACCTTAAACAGGACCTAATGGAATATTAAAAAAGAAAATGGGATAAATGGAACATAACATTTAAGACTATGACAATCTTAAATGTTATAATAGGGCATTTGGCTTAGTAGTACATGTAACGCCCTTTGTAGTGTGAGGTATTAGGTTCAATTTTTATATAGAGGAGTTTGATATCCTTTGTGATAGTGATTTATTTATCTTCCCTTATGGGGTTTTGGTATATTGGTCGGCTTTGTTGGCTTTTTAGCTATTATGGGCTAATAGTTTACTAGCATATGAGCCCGTGCGACGCACGAGCTAAATAAATAATTTAAAAATTAAATAATAACATAAAATTTATTTAAAAAGTTTAGAAAAATAATTTAGAATGCAATTTAACCATTTTATTCGAATATATATATATATATATATATATATATTGTAGCTGTTATGTCATTAATTGTATATTCTAAGGTCACAATAAGAATAGATGCCATAATTTAATTGATAAAGAAGAAAAACAAATTAAAAAATTATATTTATGACAAAATAAAATAAAAATTCATTTTATAAATTTTTCAATTTTAGTTTATTCTATATTGACGTTTGTCATAAAACTTAAACATACCATTTAGAAATAAAACAATATATATTTTTTGATTAAATCCTTAAACTCGGTAAAAAAAACCAACCAACTTACACAAAAATTAATTAATCAAAATTTTTAAATTTTATTTTATTTTAAAATTTAAACTGTTTTCAATTGAAACATGCACAGTACTACAATATTAAATAGGAGCATATGTTTACTTTATATAAGTGAAAAAAATCATTTTTTCCTTCTTTTCCCGATGTAGGATTGTGTTAAAAAAAATTAACAATTATTCAGGCGAGAAGTTTATTTTGAATCAAATAGTATTAGTCATTTAATCTTTAATTAGGTCAATTTTTAGTTTTTTTTGAATCAAAAAATTTAACTAATATATTTTGATAAAATCGCTAACATCACAGTTAAACTAGCGAATCAGTCAAATCAAAACGGTTTAGTCTAATCAGCTACGTCAAAAGAGCAACTAATTGATATAAAAATTAATTAATTAAAACTTTTAAATATTATTTTAATTTTAAAATTTAAACTGTTTTGAATTAAAATATTCACAACACTACAAAATTAAATGGGAGCATAAGGTTCATTTTATATAAATAAAACAAGGAGCACTTACCAATCAGTCCTATTAACTAGACTTATTTACCTACAGGTAGGTCCTAACTATAAATTTAATCATAAAAACAAAGATACTGATAAATTTATCACTATAAATTTATTCATAAAAATAAGAGACTGATAAATTTATAGGTAATAAGTCTCAAATGTAGGACCTATTGGCAATTTTCCCATAAAAGAACCCACTTTTTTCTTCTTTTCCTGATACAAGATTATAAAATAAAAGTTAACAATTGTTTGGACGGGAAGTTTATTTATAATCAAACAATCTTAGTCGTTCAATTTTTAATCAGATCAATCTTTAGTTTATTTTGAATCAAATAAATCTAACCAATATATTTTGATAAATCAGTTAAAATCGTAGTTAAATCAACAAATTAGTCAAACCAAAAATGATTAAGCCTAATCGGCTAGGTCAAAAAATCAACCAACTTACACAAAAATTAATTAATTAAACTTTCAAATTTTATTTTAAAATTTAAACTGCCTTCAACTAAAACATGCACAATACTATAATATTAAATAAGAGTACAAGATTCAGTTTATCTAAGTGAAACAACTCACTTTTTTCTTCATTTCTCGATGTGAGATTATAAAATAAATCATAGACTAATTAAAGTTTTTATTTTAAAATTTAAACTATCTTGATATGAGCTATATACAACACTATAATATTAAATGGAAGTATAAGATTCAATTTATACAAGTGAAACGACTCACTTTTTCCTTCTTCTCCCGATGTAAGATTATAAAATAAACCATAGATTAATTAGAGTTTTATTTTTATATGGTTAAATGTAAGCTAATCAATGGAGATTTTTTTTAATTGTTTAACATTAAGAAAATCAGTATGAGAAATCACGGTTAAACTGGCAAATCAATCAAATCAAAAACAGTTTAGCCTAATCGGTTAGGTCAAAAGATCAATCAATTTATATAAAAATTAATTAATTACAACTTTTAAATGTTATTTTAATTATAAAATTTAAACTATCTTGAATTAAAACATACACAACACTACAATATTAAATGAAAGCATAAGATTCACTTTAGGATGAATTAAGCTAATGGTTCCAATAGTTTGGGACTTTGTGTCATTTTGGTCCCTGGCTTTTCAATTGTGACACATTTGATCCTGAATTTTGAATCTTGTTCCAAATAAGGACAATTGAAGATACTATTTGATTTTTTAAGGGCAAAACCGTCAGTTTGATAAAATATAACTAATTTGACAAAAATAAATGTCAAAAAAATATTTTGGAATTTTTAAAAATTATTTCTACCCACTAAAGATAAAATTATGTAAAATTGATAAATCTTTTAGACATTTATTTATTTATTTATTTTACCAAATTAATTTTTATTATGTGTTTGGATGATAATCATATAATGGGTGGTTGTTTTTGTTTTCATTAAATTAGTTTCTATTTTTTCAAAAGTCAAATATCATTATTAAACCAATCTATTAAATCAAAAAAAAAAATCCAAAACTAAAAATATTTCATATATTAAGGCCTCGTTTGGGAAGCGACCCGTTTAGACAAAAAGTCAAAAAGTCACTAAAAAAATCAAAAAGCCAACAACCCATACCAAAAAATCAATTCTCTTTTCTCTCTACTTTTTGCACATCTTTTCGTAAAAAAGTCAAAAAGTTATCCCAAACATACTAGTTTTTTTTAGTTCATATTTTAGCCAAATAGCCAAAAAGTTATTAAATTATAGCCTGTTCCTAAACGAGATCGATTACACATTAAAAGTTTAACAACTACCCATTACATAATCATCATCTAAACATAAAATAAAAATTAATTTGGTAAAATAAATAAATAAATAAATAAATGTTTATAAGATTTATCAATTTTACATAATTTTATCTTTGGAGTGTAGAAATAATTTTAAAAATTTTAAAAATATTTTTTTTGACATTTATTTTTGTCAAATTAGTTTATATTTTATCAAATTGACGATTTTACCCTTGAAATTAAGTAATGATATCTTCAATTGTCCTTATTTGGAACAAGATTCAAAATTCAGTGTTAAATGTGTCACAATTGAAAAGTCAGGGATCAAAGTAACACGAGCCCCAAACTATAGGGACTATTATGTAATTTGCCCTTCACTTTATATAAGTGAAACAACCCACTTTTTTCTTCTTTTTTTTTCTGATGTGGGATTATAGAATAAAAGTTAATAATTATTTGGGTGGGAAGTTTATTTCTAATCAAGTAATCTTAGTCGTTCAATTTTTAATCAGATCAATTTTTAGTTTATTTTAAATCAAACAAATCTAACCAATATATTTAGATAAAACCGCTAAAATCGTGGTTAAACCAACGAATCAATCAAATTAAAAATGATTCAGCCTAATCGTCTAAGTCAAAAGACTAACCAACTTCCACAAAAATGATTAATTAAAGCTTTTAAATTTTATTTTAAAATTTAAACTGTATTGAATTAAAATATGTATAACATTACAAAATTAAATGGAAATATAAGATTCACTTTATGTAAGTGAAATAACTTTTTTTTTTTTTTTCCCGTTGTGGGATTATCAAATAAATCATAAACTAATTAGAATTTTATTTTTGTTTGGTTAAATGGAAGCTAACCAATGGAAATTTTCTTAATTGTTTAAAATTAAGAAAATTAGTATCAAATATTAAAACTCTCAGAAGACTCCTCAATAAAATCCCCTTTTACTTATATAATATATAGATAGATAGATTTGATGATATAAATATTTCTTATATTTGTAATTACTTTCCTATCGATTGACCCCAAAAAATAAAGTTATTTTAAATATTTTCTTTTCTAACAATTCAGATATAGATAGAACATTTTGGAAAAATTACAAAAAAAATTTATGGTTAGACCCTTGTAACAAAATAAACACTGAGTTTTTAATTTTATTAATTTAACTTTAAACTTTTGATTTGTTTTTAATTTAAACCATTTGTCTATGAGTGAAGCACCAATAAATTTTAAAATGTGATCTTGCGAACTGTTTAGTCATCTCCTTTTTTATAGCGACCCCAGTCTTTTCCCATTTGGTTGTTGCATCCGGACTTAGGTTCCGTAGATCCTGTTGTTATATAATTGTTGTTGTCGTCCTTTAATTTCTTATTTCTGAGTTATGGGATGCATTGAGCAGGTTGTTACAGGTTGGTAGTCTTTGGGAGCAAAGGGTTGCTGCCCAGAATTTTGACCCTTCGCTCGAGCGAGCTCTTTTTCGCTCGAGCGATGGTTTGTTCATCGCTCGAGCGAGCGTTCCGTCGCTCGAGCGTGCGTCTGGTTGCAAACCTGAGGGTTTGAGTTGTTGGCTCGAGCGAGCAGTCTGTCGCTCGAGCGAGCTTCTGGGTTCTTGGCTCGAGCGAGGTTTTTCTGTGTCTGGTCACTCGAGCGACCAAGTCTTCGTTCAAGCGAGCCTGTTTTATTTAAATACGCAGCAGCGGTTTTAAACATCTTTTTTCAGCCTCTTTTGTTTTAAAAACCCTAGGTCCGTGTTCTCTCTCCCTCCACACACCTTCTCTCTTAGGTTTCATCTGTTTTTAAGGTGTTTCTACCCTACGTTCTTTATTAAAAAGGTAGAGGGTCGCGAGGGCTTCCTTTTAATCTGAGAGTTTGGCGGTTTGGAGCACTTTGGGTTTTGGGTCATCATCTCCATCATCTCCATTTGAGTTCTTCACTTCGAGGTAGGGATTTCCTACTCCATATTATAGGTTTTGTCCTAAGTTTTGGTGTTTTGATATGTTGGTGTTGTTTGGTAATTTCGAGGAAACAAGGGTTTAAATTGCAATTTGAGATAAATGGGATTTTTATATATTAATCACCATATGTTTGTAAGTCATGAAAAATGGCATTGATAGTGTTAATTTGAGAAAATTGAACCTTAGGGTTAATTTTGAGAAAGGGGGAAAAACCCTAATTGTTGTAATAAAAATTAATTTGTATAATTAATGTTGGGAAAAATGTGGAATTTGGTTTAATTCATGAATTTAAGAAGTGATGAGATTAAAAGGTGTAGTTGGATAATTTAATCTCTCACCTATGGAAATGTTGAGTTCACATTTGTTGATACATTTATTTCCTGTTTAGAAATAACTGTTTTGGGCTATCGGTGGAGGATAGTCATGATTGTTGTAGACATTGCATGTTGATTAGGGAAAACTGAAACTAATCACATTGAATGAGTCATTGAATATGACAGTTGAATTAATACAGCGAATTTGTGTATTGATTGAATATTGTGTATGACAAGTGTTTAATACATTGTATATGCATATTGTTTGGGAGGAGATAGGGGATGTACTCCATGGTTTGAGGGAAGATAGGGGATGGACTCTCAAACCTGTTTAGGAGGAGAAAGGGGATGGACTCCATTAGTACAGCAAATCTGTGTACTTATTGTTGTATGGAAGTGTATTAGTACTGCATATATGTGTACTTATCAATTGATGGAAATGTTTTATTATGAGTCTTAGTCTCATTTAATTGTTAATATCAGAAGAAATATTAATTTGAGATGTAGTCTCAGTTTGTTGCTTGGCCAGGTTCTGAGCCATGTCTGTATAGATGGAAAATTGGATAAATAATGGAAAGTGAAACGTATCACGGACATAGTGGTCATGAAACTGTATTGTGATAAAAGTGATTTATAAGTGTAATCATCTATTGAATGTTATTGCTTTAGTCAATTTCTATATTTGGTTTAGTATATCTCTGCTGGGCTGTGGCTCACCCTATATGGGAACATCATTTTCAGGTCCAGGTGATATGCTACCTCCAAGGACTTAGCTTGGGAGGATTTGGAGTTGAAGACTCTGTTTAGATTAGTTGTTATTTTGTTTTATTTTGATATTACATGTAAACTCAAGCCAAGGGCTTAATGTGTAATTGAGTTAGTACTCAGACTTTTGTGTCCAAGTGTTGGCTTGGAAAGATGTAAGCCCGTAGGGCATTGACTTTCGTTATTACATGTAATGTCTTTTAATAAGATTACTCTGATGAATGGAATAAGGTTTTGTTTTTCTTAATCAATGCATGTTAATATTGTATATATTATGGGTTTATTTTGAGGGCGTTACAACTTGGTATCAAAGCGTACCGGGTTTGAATACTTTGGGTACGTGGGAAGTGATTAGTATCACAATGGGTTTGTCTCGCTTGTTAGAGACTTATGTATGGTAGTATGTGTTTATTTGATAACATGTTTATGTTACTATGTGGGTATGGGATTTAATTTCTAGGATGTTGACTGGATCCTTGAGTTTCTATGAGTCTTGTTGGAAAAGCACTTGATCAATGCTGTTTCCAACCGGAACTCTAGCAATGCCTCAGGACTGTCATTATCCAGGAATGAAATTCGTAAGTGCTTATGTGATTATGTGCTTACGTGGAGTGAATTATTGTTGTCCAATGCATTAGGACGTGAGTGTTATAACTTCGGCACATTTATTAATGTGCAAACGTATTAATTGTCTTTGTTACCTTTATTAGGATGTTAGGACGAGGACGAGGACGTGGTAGGCGTGGTAGGTGTGGTAGGCATGAGATGCCCATACCGGATGAGATTCCGGAGCAGCAGAAGGGTATTGGTCAGGCTAATGTGGCCGAACCAGCGGGTCAGCAGGCTATGGGTGCCTTAGCCCAAGAGATAGTAGGGGCATTCAGGGAGTCTGTAGGCATTCTCAGGGCTGAAAATCAAGCCCAGGTTCATGTTACAGATGCAGGGCCTGCATTTCTAAAGAGAGAGTTCTTCCGGTCTAACCCGGACGAATTTTTGGGTGATCCTAAAGAGCCGCTTAAGGCAGATGAATGGCTCGAACAGACAACGAAGACGTTTGAGATGCTTGGCATCGAGGACGGGGTTCTGAAGGTGACCTTGACATCTTTCCAGCTTAAGGGGGATGCGGGTCAGTGGTGGAAATTCACTAGAGGCCGTATAGGAGGGACTTGGGAGGCCTTCGTAGCTGCTTTCTAGAAGAAGTTCCTATCTCCAGCTGTTAGGGAGAGGTTGAGAGAGCAGTTCTACCAGCTTAAGCAGCTGAGTTCTTCTATGGCCAAGTTTGAGGCCGTATTTACCAGTTTGTCCAGGTTTGCACCTGAGTTGGTGGCGTCTGAGGAACGCCGTTGTCTTGAGTTCGAGAAGAAGTTGAGGCACGGCCTTAAGATGAGAGTTGGGGGTTCTATGACCCGAGAGTATGGGCGTCTAGTGGATGCTGCAGCCCATATGGAGATCATGATGCAGGAGGAGGAGGAGAGGCAGAGGGGCTCCAAGAGGAGTCAGGATGGTCAGAATGATGGCAGGAGACAGAGGGGTTTTAACCCTCAGCAGTCTCAGGGTAGCTTTACTAGATCGACTTTTCCAGTGTCGAGTGCAGTTTCTGGGAAAGGCAGCCAGGGCGACATTACCTGTTTCAAGTGTGGTCAGCTGGGCCACAAGTCTCCAGCTTGCCCCGCAGAAGGGAGGAGGTCAGAGAACTGCTTCATCTTCAGCTAGACCGTAGAGCCAGAGTCAGGGCAGGGGTCAGCCACTGTCTTGTTGTCAGTGTGGTCAGGCAGGGCACCTGAAGAGGTTTTGCCCACAGTTGAGTGGCACATCTGGTGCATCTAGTCTGAGGCAGACTCAGAGTCAGCAGCCAACTCAGTCTATTCAGGCCTCGAGGGCCAATCAGGGGGCTTCATCGTCCCAGTCTACGCAGCAATCATATGCTCCTAGAGGTGAGCAGGTAGACCAGAGACCGTCAGGGCGTGTGTATGCTGCTCCATCTGTCGTGAGAGGTACCTTCTTGTTTTGCAACTCGGTTGCTAGTGTGTTGATAGATACGGGAGCATCTCATTCTTTTATATCTACTGCATTTGCATCTGTTTTGGGATTGGAGTTGGCACAGTTAGCATCTCCTATATGTGTAGTATCGCCTGTTGGGGGTGAGTTGATTTTGAAACAAGGATGTTGGGGCTGTGATATAGAGGTCGCCGACCGCCGACTTCCTTTTCCTTTTGTAGTTATGCCCATGTCGGGATTTGATGTTATTTTGGGTATGGACTGGTTATCGTCATACCGAGCTGTTATTGACTGCTACCGCCAGAGGGTCACAGTTTGTACCTTGAGCGGGGAGTGTTTTTATTTTCTGGGGGATCGGGTTGGTAGTGTTTTGCCACCGGTGTATGATCCGCGAGGGCGGAGTGAGTTAGTGGTCTTCTTGCTAGCCTTTTGAGTAGTGAGTGTGATGAGACCCAGACTGTGTTGCCGAGAGTGGTTTGTGAGTACTCGGACGTCTTTCCCGAGGATCTTGTTAGTTTGCCACCTCACAGAGAGATCGAGTTCTCTATTGACCTAGTGCCCGGCACGGCACCGATTTCTATGGCACCTTATCGTTTTGCCCCAGCCGAGTTAGTTGAGTTGAAGATTCAACTCCAGGAGTTGCTAGATAAGGGTATATTCGTCCCAGTGTTTCGCCGTGGGAGCACCGGCCCTCTTTGCTAAAAAGAAAGGTGGTGCTTTGAGACTCTGTATCGATTACCGAAAATTGAATCGGGCTACGGTCAAGAATAAGTACCCTATGCCCCGTATAGATGATCTGTTCGATCAGTTGAAGGGTTCCCGTTGTTTCTCTAAGATAGACTTGAGATCGGGTTACCACCAGTTGAGGGTCAGGAGGAGGATATTCCGAAGACGGCATTCCGTACGCGGTATGGCCATTATGAGTTTTGGTGATGCCGTTTGGGCTCACCAATGCACCGGCAGTCTTTATGGACTTGATGAACCGGATATTCCGGGAATTCTTGGATCGTTTTGTAGTCGTTTTTGTGGACGACATTCTTATCTATTCACCTTCTGAGGAAGAGCACGAGGAACACTTGAGAGTGGTGCTCGAGTTGCTTAGAGTCCATAAGCTTTATGCTAAGTTTGGGAAGTGTGAGTTCTGGCTAGGGGAAGTCAAGTTCTTAGGCCATGTGGTTTCGGGGGAAGGAGTGTCTGTTGATACATCCAAGATTGAGGCAGTGCAAGATTGGGCACAGCCTAAGAGTGTGTTTGAGATCCGCAGTTTTCTGGGATTAGCTGGGTACTACCGACGGTTTGTGAAGGATTTCTCCAGGTTAGCTTCGCCGTTGACTAGACTGACTCGGAAGGGAGTCAAATTTGTATGGAGTGAGACTTGTGAAAAGTCGTTCCAAGAGCTGAAAGTTAGATTGACCACCGCTCCGGTCTTGATTATTCCGGAGAGAGGGTTGGGTTATGCTGTTTATTGTGATGCCTCACGAGAGGGTTTGGGTTGTGTGTTGATGCAAGAGGGGAAAGTGGTAGCCTATGGCTCACGTCAGTTGAAAATACACGAGAAGAATTACCCTACGCATGACCTAGAGTTAGCAGCTGTGATCTTTGCCTTGAAAATTTGGAGGCATTATCTTTATGGTGAGCGGTTCGAGGTATTCTCGGATCATAAGAGTCTGAAATATCTGTTTACACAGAAAGACTTGAACTTGAGGCAGAGGAGGTGGATGGAGTTCATTGAGGATTATGACTTCGAGTTGCATTATCATCCGGGGAAGGCCAATGTGGTGGCCGATGCCCTTAGCAGGAAATCTGTTGGTGACATAGCTAGTATAGCCATCCGGGAATGGGAGATGTTGGGTGCACTTGGGGAGTTTGATTTGCTTCTGGGCGAATCCGTTGAGGCTGCGGCCTTGTTTTCTGTTGTTGCGCAGCCTACACTTGTGACTCGAGTGTTAGAGGCACAGAGAGGTGACCTTGAGGTAGAATCCCTCCGAGAGAAGATCTCCAATGGGAAGGTTGAGAAGGGTTTGACGGTGTATCCCGACTTGAGTGTGAGATACCGAGACCGTTTGTTTGTGCCGGAGTCTTGCCGAGAGGAGGTACTTCGAGAGTTTCATTATTCACGTCTTGCGGTGCATCCGGGAGGCACTAAGATGTATCGGGATTTGGGTCGCCAGTTTTGGTGGCGGGGTATGAAGAGAGATGTGGCAGCTTTCGTGTCTAAGTGCCTTACTTGTCAGCAAGTGAAGGCCGAGCATCAGAGGCCAGCGGGTTTGTTACAACCCTTGCCTATTGCCGAGTGGAAGTGGGAGCATGTCACTATGGACTTCGTTGTAGGTCTTCCGAGGACTCAGCGGGGTAGTGATGCTATTTGGGTGGTTGTAGACCGGTTGACTAAGTCGGCGCACTTTATTCCTATGCGCGTGAAAGATTCGGTAGATCATCTTGCCAACTTGTATATTCGGGACATAGTGAGGTTGCACGGGGTCCCAGTGATGATTGTCTCAGATAGAGATCCTCGTTTTACTGCCAGGTTATGGCAGAGTTTGCATAGTGCCTTGGGCACTAAGTTGACCTTTAGCACGGCTTATCATCCTCAGACTGACGGGCAGTCCAAGCGTACTATTCAAATCCTTGAGGATATGCTTTGGGGTTGTGTTCTTGATTTCAGTGGGTCGTGGGAGAGGCACTTGCCTTTGGTGGAGTTTGCCTACAACAACAGTTTCCAGTCTAGTATCGGTATGGCACCATTTGAGGCATTGTATGGCCGACCGTGTAGGTCTCCAGTTTGTTGGGCCGAGGTGGGTGATGCACCTTTGTTGGGTCCAGAGTTGGTGAGGGAAACGACGGAGAAAGTTGAGCTTATCCGTAGGAGGCTTGTTACAGCCCAGAGTCGTCAGAAATCTTATGCCGACCGTAGGAGGAGACCTTTGGTATTTGAGGTGGGTGATCATGTCTTTCTAAAGATATCACCTAGGCGGGGATTGATGAGGTTTGGAAAGAGCGGGAAGTTGTCCCCTCGGTTTATTGGTCCTTTTGAGATCCTTGAGAGGATTGGTGAGGCTGCCTATCGTTTAGCTTTGCCACCGCAGTTATCCGGAGTTCATGACGTGTTTCATGTGAGTATGCTTCGGAAGTATGAGCCGGATCCATCGCATGTATTGGATTGGACCGACTTAGAGGTAGATGAGGATGCCTCGTATGAGGAGAGGCCGGTTCGGGTCTTGGATAGGCGGGATCAAGTCTTGCGAGGCAAGACCATTCCCTTAGTAAAAGTTTTGTGGAAGCATCACGGAGTGGAGGAAGCCACTTGGGAACGTGAGTTGGAAGTCCGCGAGAAATATCCGGACATGTTTGTTGATGTGTAATCATGTATTGAGACTTTATAATATTATCGAACTTTAAGAACATTATATGTGTCTTAAGTTGTAAAACATTGAAAATGTTTTGGTTTAATGAAAGTATTTTGAAACTGGCCTTATAATGGAAGTTTAGTATAACATTGCATATGTTGAATGTGTTGTAGAAATGGAGTTATATCATGAAATTGAATATGATATGGAAATGGGAATTATGTATATTGAAAACTGTTGAAATTGAAAGGAAATTGCATATTGATAATGCAGGTTGAAATATATATTGCGAAATGCCTCTTGATGAGAGATGAAATGACCGGTATTAGGTCAAGTTGTTTATCATTGTAATGTAATATCATTGGAAATTGAGAAAAACCTGTTTTTGAAAACTTATGCTTAATTTCGGGGACGAAATTCTTTAAGGGGGAGAGGTTATAGCGACCCCGGTCTTTTCCCATTTGGTTGTTGTATCCGGACTTAGGTTCCGTAGATCCTGTTGTTATATAATTGTTGTTATCGTCCTTTAATTTCTTATTTCTGAGTTATGGGATGCATTGAGCAGGTTGTTACAGGTTGGTAGTCTTTGGGAGCAAAGGGTTGCTGCCCAGAATTTTGACCCTTCACTCGAGCGAGCTGGTTTGTTCATCGCTCGAGCGAGCGTTCCGTCGCTCGAGCGTACGTCTGGTTGCAGACCTGAGGGTTTGAGTTGTTGGCTTGAGTGAGCAGCCTGTCGCTCGAGCAAGCTTCTGGGTTCTTGGCTCGAGCGAGGTTTTTCTGTGTCTGGTCGCTCGAGCGACCAAGTCTTCGCTCGAGCGAGCCTGTTTTATTTAAATACGCAGCAGCGGTTTTAAACATCTTTTTTCAGCCTCTTTTGTTTTAAAAACCCTAGGTCCGTGTTCTCTCTCCCTCCACACACCTTCTCTCTTAGGTTTCATCTATTTTTAGGGTGTTTCTACCCTAGGTTCTTTATTAAAAAGGTAGAGGGTCGTGAGGGCTTCCTTTTAATCTGAGAGTTTGGCGGTTGGAGCACTTTGGGTTTTGGGTCATCATCTCCATCATCTCCATTTGAGTTCTTCACTTCGAGGTAGGGATTTCCTACTCCATATTATAGGTTTTGTCCTAAGTTTTGGTGTTTTGATATGTTGGTGTTGTTTGGTAATTTCGAGGAAACAAGGGTTTAAATTGCAATTTGAGATAAATGGGATTTTTATATATTAATCACCATATGTTTGTAAGTCATGAAAAATGGCATTGATAGTGTTAATTTGAGAAAATTGAACCTTAAGGTTAATTTTGAGAAAGGGGGAAAAACCCTAATTGTTGTAATAAAAATTAATTTGTATAATTAATGCTGGGAAAAATGTGGAATTTGGTTTAATTCATGAATTTGAGAAGTGATGAGATTAAAAGGTGTAGTTGGATAATTTAATCTCTCACCTATGGAAATGTTGAGTTCACATTTGTTGATACATTTATTTCCTGTTTAGAAATAACTGTTTTGGGCTATCGGTGGAGGATAGTCATGATTATTGTAGACATTGCATGTTGATTAGGGAAAACTGAAACTAATCACATTGAATGAGTCATTGAATATGACAGTTGAATTAATACAGCGAATTTGTGTATTGATTGAATATTGTGTATGACAAGTGTTTAATACATTGTATATGCATATTGTTTGGGAGAAGATAGGGGATGTACTCCATGATTTGAGGGAAGATAGGGGATGGACTCTCAAACCTGTTTAGGAGGAGAAAGGGGATGAACTCCATTAGTACAGCAAATCTGTGTACTTATTGTTGTATGGAAGTGTATTAGTACAGCATATATGTGTACTTATCAATTGATGGAAGTGTTTTATTATGAGTCTTAGTCTCATTTAATTGTTAATATCAGAAGAAATATTAATTTGAGATGTAGTCTCAGTTTGTTGCTTGGCCAGGTTCTGAGCCATGTCTGTATAGATGGAAAATTGGATAAATAATGGAAAGTGAAACGTATCATGGACATAGTGGTCATGAAACTGTATTGTGATAAAAGTGATTTATAAGTGTAATCATCTATTGAATGCTATTGCTTTAGTCAATTTCTATATCTGGTTTAGTATATTTCTGCTGGGCTGTGGCTCACCCTATACGGGAACATCATTTTCAGGTCCAGGTGATATGCTACCTCCAAGGACTTAGCTTGGGAGGATTTGGAGTTGAAGACTCTGTTTAGATTAGTTGTTATTTTGTTTTATTTTGATATTACATATAAACTCAAGCCAAGGGCTTAATGTGTAATTGAGTTAGTACTCAGACTTTTGTGTCCAAGTGTTGGCTTGGAAAGATGTAAGCCCGTAGGGCATTGACTTTCGTTATTACGTGTAATGTCATTTAATAAGATTACTCTGATGAATGGAATAAGGTTTTGTTTTTCTTAATCAATGCATGTTAATATTGTATATATTATGGGTTTATTTTGAGGGCATTACATTTTTCTCATAGACTCAAAGGTCCCATTAAATTAGAAATTACACAAAAGGGTAATCACTTACCCGTTTAGGTTTAATTTTTTAGGAATAAAAGTAGATTTCTCCAAATATAAAATTACACATTTGGGCAATCCGCACCTTAGAGATTTTAGATTTTTTCTCATTTTGAAACAAATCACATATTATGAACAAGAACGTAACACTCCAATAATGTAATACTCCAATATAACACACTAAAAAATTCCTTAGTGTACTTTTCCTGAACGTAACACTCTTAAAAAAATTCTTAGTGTGTTTTTTCCAAATGTAGTAACACTCTAATGTAAGACACAAAAAAATTCTTTAGTGTACATTTTCTAAACATAACACTTTAATCAATGTAATTCCAAACATAGCATTCCAATCTAACACATTTAAAAATAATAAAAAAAACTCTTTAATGTATTTTTTTTCAAACATAATACTCACAGTTTGAAATTATACATTTGTCCAAAGCTTACTAAAGAATTTTTGTATTCCTTTTGGAATGGTTTGTAGAATCCCACATTTTTTAATTTTGTAATTTTTTTATAGTGTTACATTAGAGTGTTATGTTTGAAAAAAATACACTAATGAGTTTTTTTTTTTGTGTTATATTAGAATGTTACACTAAGGAATTTTTTTGAAGTGTTTCCTTGAAATACACTAACGAGTTTTTTGTTGGAGTGTGACATTTGAGAAACGTACACTAAAGGGTGTTTTTGTGTGTTACATTTGAGTGTTACGCTAAGGAGTTTTTTTGGAGTGTTATATTGGGATGTTACGTTTGGAAAAAATGCACTAAGGAGTTTTTTTGGAGTATTATTAGGAAAAATACACTAAAGAATTTTTTTTTGCAGTTTTTTTGGAGTGTTATATTACGCTTGGAAAAGTAGACTAAGGATTTTGTTACCCCAAGTAGGCAACCCAAGAGGGGGGTGAATTAGGTTATCAAAAATAATTTCACAATATTAAAAATAATAATCAAAATATTCAAATGTTAACAAATAAAATAATAGAGCAATAATAATCAATATAAAAGTAAAAGAGATGAGGAAAAAAAATCAAACACAGCGATTTATAGTGATTCGGCACGTCGGACTGTAGACACCCCATTTTGACCGTCCTCAAGACCTGGACGTCACCGCTTGAACACTCGGTGATTATCCATGTTCGTGTTCGTTTGGAGTTCCCGGAGTTCTCGGCTACGCGCCTTGCCTCAGGACCTCCGAACTTGACCGTTTGGTGTTTGGTTTTGCACCAAACACTTGTGTTTTGCCTTGGAGGGGCAGGGAATGCCTTGTGAGGCATCCCCACACACCACCGGCAGTGGCTAGAGGCCACCGGCTGGTTGATGTTGCCACCGACACTATATTGTGCCGGTCGGCAGTCAATTTTGGCAAATGACCATTTTGCCCTGCCGACTACTGTGCAGCTGCTTTATCAGATATTTTTTAGACAGCTGTATCACTTTTTGCTCCCCTCCATACACGTGTATGGAGGGATGAGCCTTTAGGCTTGCTTAACTTGTAAGTTTTGTGCCTTTACAAAAAAAGCCTCTTCTCTTGACTCAAAGGGTGGAAGTTCTTGAGAGACTTAGCCATTTTTTTTAGGGGAGAAGCTCTGGTTTAGGTTAGAAATTCCATATCTATTCTATCTCTATCCTTCTCTTGTTAGTCTAGGTGTTTTGTGCCTTACTATTGCACACAAACACCTAGTGTTTCACCTTCCCCTTTGGACAGAGGTTCTAAGGGCTTGTTTTCAAGCTTCTTGACTGATTTGGAGCTCAAGGAAGCAACAACATCAACCTTTGTGAAGGTGGTCATCAAGGGTAAGAAACTAGCTTTTTTTTTTCTATTCTTGCACTCCATTTTTGCCTAGTTTATAACTGTTTTTGTGCTTAGTGTTTAGCACATAAAAGTTCTGTTTTTTAAGCCTCTTTATTGTTTATTAAGAGTGCTTGGTGGTTTGGGCAAGTTTGACCACCCTTAGGCCTTGAAAAGGTCCCTTTTTGTGCTATTTTGTGAGAGATCCGAGACTTTGGTGCTTGGGCCTCTCCACCACTGAAATCTTGAGGGATTTCAATGGTGGAGATGGTGCCTTGAAGTCTCCAAAAGGGGAGGGCCACCCCATCTCCTTGATGTCCTTGAAAAGGGCAAGTTTTGGCCTCCAAAGGAGCACCATGTTTGGTTGTTTGTTGAGCATGTCTTGGCTGCATTTTATGTTTATTATGCCCCAATATGACATTGTTATAAGTTGGTTTTGGTCCCCTATGCACGCTTAGCATAGTTGCCTTGTAATGCCTCTTTGATGCCTTAACATGCCTAGATTGTGTGCCTTAGTTTCTAGCATGTTTTAGGCTTGCATTTGTGAAGATTTTGTGCTTATATTGCCATGTTTTAGGTCTGTCCTAAGTTGTTTTGGTCAATCTTAGCATGCATTATATAGCCTCTTTGTATTTGGCTTGTTGGCCTTAAGAGCATGAATGTATAGCATGCCTTGTTTGCATCATTTTAGTGGCTTGGAATCATCTAGCATGTCATTTCAGTCCCTTTGGTGTGCTTGTATGCTTGCCTTAGTTGCCTCTTTAGTGTTTTAAAAGCATGTGTTGTATGCTCCATGTTTTGGCCTTAATGCATGCCTTTGGTTTCATGTCATCTAGATGCCATCTAGGTGGTCCTTTAGACTTAGTTTTATATGTTAAAACTCTGTTTTTAATTGGTTAAGTGTTACCATGCGTGGTTGTATTAGGTGTGGTTCAAAGCTTCATTGGCTTGCCTTAATGCTTGGACCATTTGTATGCCTTGTTTGGCTTGCTTTGTTAGTTGGTTTGGCACCATGTTTTGCATGCTTTTCAGAGCTTACTATGCATACTAATGGTCCATATTTGTGCCTCTTAGGTGTGTTTAAGAGTTGCTTAATTATGCTTAAGTGTTGGTGCCTTAACTTGTGCATGCGTGCATGTGTGTTTGGCCCTCATGATTTAGCATTTTGGCCACTGATTTTAAGCCTATTTGAGTTGCCTAAGTCATGTGTAAGACCATCATTTAATTGGTTTGCATGCTTGTCTTGAATGCTTGCTTGAACCCTTTGCATAAGTATGTTGCATAGTCCATGTTGCATGCCTAGTTGACATGCTTAGGGTTGCATTCGCATTGTGCATGTTTGACCTCTTGAAGTGGAGTATGATAGAGGTTTAGCACCCTTGTTTGCTTGTTTGCATTGCATGCATTTGAAATCTAAGTTGCACTCTTGGTTCTTTGGGCCATCATGCATGGAAATGCGTGATTGGTGGTCCGGGAATCGAGGCACATGCCCCCTTGAGTCAAAAACATGATAAGGGGTGTGTGTAGTGCATAAATACCTTGAATCACATTGCCATGCATGTTGTTGTCCTCTGCTGCTGTGAGTTGCAGGTTTTGCAGGCATTTGTGCCGGCCGGCAGTGTTTAGTGCCGACCGGCAGTAAACAAGCTGCCGATGGATGAATTTTGTGCCGGTGGCCTCCTCCTTCAGCCGGTGGTGCTCTACCCCAGCCGGTGGTACTCCCCAGTGCCCTGAGAGGTACTTCTGGGACTTTGGCAATTTTCTGAGGAGAGGAGTAGAGGAAACAGAGGCAATCCGTGCATGGCAGTGCGGTTCCGAGCCAGTCCCGAGCGCGTGTTGCATCCGGTCCTCATCCCGAGGCGGTTTACTGCTTTAATTAGATTAATTAATTTATTTGATTAATTTAGTGAAATCTGTAATATTTTAATTAGCTTGCGTAGTTAATTAATCCGTATTATTATTTGGTCCCTCCGAGTGAGGGCAAATTTGTAATAAGTGTGTGTGAGTGGGTGTATGTCTTCCAATCCCCATTTCTTTCTTCCCTTTTATTTACCTGCTTACGTTGGTAGATTAGGGCATACTTATTTTAGCATACCTTATGCAATGCATGCGTGCATCCATGCATTTGTTTACATGCACCGGGCTCGGTACATCATACAAACTGCATCGTATTTCCAATTCCAATTTGAATACGTGATAGTTGTAGCATTTCACATGCCATTCTAGGGTTAGCCGAGCCTACTCTAAATTGCATCCTTGCCTGCGTTGCATTAGCCACTTAACATGAACTAGGACACGCATGCTTGCTAACTAGTTTCTTGTTTTGGCACGGAGTACGATGTAAGTATTTACGCTTTAGCATACCACATGCGTGTGAATGTTGCCATGACAGTATGTTACCATGCGGCTAAGTGCTTACATGAGATAAACTGCTTGAATGCCTGTGGGTGGAGGTTGGATTGTCTGAGTTGGGAAAACTCATTGAAATCCGTGTTTAGCCTACTTGCGAGTAGCAAATTTCAAAACGCTTTTCAAAACAAACGGATATGCAATGATTATTTCCGACTTAGGCAATCTAGTCTATACTTGTTTGCTGCGCGCATAACATAGTAATTCTAGGTTAATAATTGGGATAAGAACGCATAATGTTTTTAAAATCGGATATCACGGTTAGTAGAGGCCGGTCTTCGGACCGGGCGAAAGGGGGTGCTCATAGCTGACCTTCCCCGATCGTACCCAAGCTCCCGAGCCAAGACATTTGGTGATGACGGACACGTGGCCTTCGGCACCGAGTCAGGGTTTCCTAAATTCCCCATTAAAAAATATTTAGGTGGCGACTCTGTAATCTGGCAAAGCAGTCCATGTTTGGCACTTCTTTTCAAAAATCTGTTTTTCTCAAAACGATTTGCCAGAGTTGGACTCTTTGGTTCAGATTTAGAACCGCAACAAAACAAAAACAGGGGAGTCCGAACTGTAGAGTGGAGCCCACGGGCGCGTCTACAGTTTCTGGCGACTCTGCTGGGGATTTAGAGAGCTTGACTCGAACTCGTGATATCCTGTTTTGACTACACTTATGTGTTTCTTTGCATTGCATGTGCATTGGTGCGCCTAGGACACCGTGTTGGCCATCTGCTATTCCTGAGCGGTTTGCTGGAGGCTTGTCTTGTCAAGGCATGACCATAAGGCTGACCGGTTGCGGGCTCTGCCAGTATGGGAACACAAACCTCGGTTTTACCGAGGCACCCTTTTCGACCATTCGACCTAGTGCATATTCGGAATCTATAGTGACCATTCCAAATTAGGACAGGTTGCTCACCCGATATTAGGTTGTTTGAAACCGCTGTGTGCGTAGTGAAACCCTAGCTCCTGACAAAATAGGACAGGGAAACCCTACCCCAACATAGGGGTGTATTGGCTCTCTTTTACCTGTTGTGTGCTTTTAGAGTGTATCTCTGCAGGGAACGCATATATCAGTTTGCAAGTTTTGGGTATCCGGCCTGAGGGCACCAGTATCAGTGTTGTTGAGAATCAGTTGTGTCTGCGGGTATCAGTTCAGCTTTGAACAGTAATTCTGGGGAACAGCGATCAGTAGTAGAGTACAGTTGTCCGGCTACATCCGTGCTTGATCTATCTGGGGCTGAAATACTGCTTGTTTTCCGTTTCAGTTCAGAGATTCAGAGAGCTGATCTAGAACAGTTAGTGTCTTCTCCTTGCTGCAGCAGGACTTGGCATGACGCAGAATTCAGAAGAAATCGTGGTCATGACGGCCGCGTTGGATCAAGGAATCACCCTACATGATGAAACTACTGTTGACATGCCGCATCCGCCCAGATCGCCGGCCGCGCACCCAGTTTGGGCCCCTCAGCTATATCAGGCTCGCAAGCCCACTACATTTGAATTAATGGGGATGATAGGTGATCTTCAAAGATCCGTGACGGATCTCGCCTATGGAATGTCAGTTTCGCCGCCGGCCGCACCATATGTCGGAGGCTTTGTACCCCAGGAGCCCCCGTTGTTGGGGCGAATTGTAATTGAACTCAGTCAACCGGAGATGGCCTCCAGTTATGGCAACGACGCATCAAACCAAATTCTAAATCAGGCCGAGGCCAGAGATAAAGGCAAGACGAAGACAGATGCCGACCCTATCGAACAACTGCTGTGGGCAGTAGAGGCTTTGAAAGCCAGGGGGATGAACAAGCAACAGATATCCGCAGTTGTGACAAAAGCTGTGGAGGGCGCTTTCCCCACTCTGCCTGAGGGCAGTTCCAGTCAATCAGAGAATCGGGATAGGCCCCGTCATGCCAAAACAGTTCTTCCCGCTCCCAACCTTGCATCCGGGAAGGATCAGAAATCCAAGGCCGCTCCCGCCGATCCGTTCGCTAGTGCATCTAGCAAGAGTGCTCAGGCCCCGAAGTATCTGCCCCGAGGGCACAGGGTCTTCCACCCTCTCTATATGCCTCTGTCTAGGGCACTGTTGATTTTGGCCAAAAAGGGGCATCTCAAACCCTTGGAGCCCCGACCCCTACCGAAGAATCTCCCTGCCGCACATGATGCTTCTCTGTACTGTGCGTACCATCAGCAGACAGGCCATGCCACTGACAATTGTTTTCGCCTCCGTCACGAGGTGCAGGATCTGATTGACAACGAGGTTATCCTCCCACCCACCTCGGCCAAGTCAGTCACTACAGAGTTCTTGGATTTTGAAGACACAGATACTGCGAGTATGTAATCGGAAGGTGGACTGCCTGCGGGCAAAGCTCGGCGCATTTTTGGATGTAGCGTTTGGCACGCATTTTTGGGCATCTATTAATTTCTGTAAATTCTGACTTGGGTGTCGAGTCAGTCTTCTGTTTTGTCTTGAGCCTGTCTCATTGTTTTGAGACATTCCTTTTGCTTAAGGGTCTGTCTAATTGTAATGAGTCAGTCCCTCTTGTATAGAATACCATGGTGATTTCGGGGTTGTTGCCTCAAACACCGTTTTATCTTATAAACAGTTGTTTTTGCTTTTTGAGTCTGTTTCTGTCAGGGAGCCAGTTATGCCAACAAATCTGAATGAAACAGCCGTGGCTATCATGTGCCGTATTTGTTGCTATTCGAGTTAGCCGTGCCAGAGGGTGTGAATGGAACGACAGTACATACCCCTGCTCTCTTGTGCCTTAAACATCGTTGTAATGACCTAAGCTTTCAAAACCCCCTTTTTCGAACACTGCGGTGATGAAAACAAAGAGGAAGTAATTCCTCGGGTTTTGTAAAATTTTGATCATTTTGAGAAAAAGGAACGCATGCTAAGCTTTTCATGAATGAATGCTTGTCGGCGTGAGTACTGAGAAGGACCCTGGCCTGATCCAGACTGGTTCCACACTATCTTCAGCGCGAGCGATTTGTCCCTTTCTTAAAAACTTTCAAAAACAAAATATTTTGTGCAGTCTCGCGAAGACTTGTGTGGAATCGCTCTTGAGACTGTGTAGCCCAGGATCGCTCTCGGCCTCAAGATTCGATTTATCTGTTGTGAACCGGAATCCGTTCAGAACATTCAGACAGTGTCATGAAACGCCTGTGCGGCTCGTTTTGAGGCAGCCCTCGAGCAAGAGGCCTCAAAGTCAGATCAGGGAGATCAGATCCCCACCAAGCAAAGCTCGAGAAGCAACCGTGATGGACTTTTCCTGCAAATCAATACAATAGCCACTCTCCTGGATACAGAGGGCTTCAATCTCAAAACCATTTGGTATGGACTTGTTACACTTTTACCCTTTGAGAGGCTCGCTGGGCCGAAAACCCGGAAGGGTGACCCAGGCAAAAGTTAGAGCAAGAAAAAGAACAAAAAGAACAAAAAAAAAAGAGAGAAGAAAAATACAAAAAGAGAAAAATACAAAAAAAAGAAAAAAGAGAAGAAAATAGAAGAATGCAAAAAAAAATTAATTAAAAGAAGAAAAGAATTGAAAAGGAAAGAAAAAGAAGCTCGCTGTAGACACCCCATTTTTGACCGTCCTCCAGACTTGGACGTCACCGTGGGAACACTCGGTGATTATCCATGTTTGTGTTCGTTTGGAGTTCCCGGAGTTCTCGGCTACGCGCCTTACCTCAGGACCTCCGAACTCGACCGTTTTGTGTCTGGTTTTGCACCAAACACTTGTGTTTTGCCTTGGAAGGGCAATGAATGCCTTGTGAGGCATCCCCACACACCACCGGCAGTGGCAGGAGGCCACCGGCTGGTTGGTTTTTCCATCGGCACTATATTGTGCCGATCGGCACTCTTTTGTGCCGGTCGGCACTCTTTTTGGCGAAATGACCATTTTGCCCTGCCGACTACTGTTCAGTTGCTTTCTGAGATATTTTTGAGCAGCTGTATAGCTTTTGTTCCCCTCCATACACGTGTATGGAGGGGATGCACTCCTTGCAAGCTTGTTTGACAAGCTTTACAAGTGCCTATAAGAGAAGGTCTTCTCTCTTGGCATTGGGGTTGGATCTTGAGGTCAAAAACCAGAGCTTATATCTATATATCTGTGTGATACACTCTCTCTCTCTATATTTTCCCTCTCTCTCCTCTTGTGTGTGTGTTTTTGGGTCCAAAAGTGTGATTTCACCTTACTTTTGCACCATTACACACACTACTACACCTTAATCCGAGATTAGGAGGCTTGGAAGGTTGTTTTGTGTGATCTTGGACTGGTTTTGATCACTAAAGAGGGCTGGACCTTTTGTTCTTCAAAGGATCTTCAAGGGTAAGAACATCACTTTAGATTCCCCATTTTTGCAACAACTTTCTACCCCTCTTGCTTTGTGTTTTTGGATTTGTGTTTAACATAAAAAAACCTTGTTTTTACTTGCTCAAGAACATTCATTAAGGTCACTTTTGTATTTGAGTAAAGCCTCACTCTTTTAGGCCTTGTTTTGGTCCTTTTGTGCCTTTTTTTGGAGCATTGTCTAACTTTAGTGTTTTTGGTCTTCTCACCACTGAAAACCAGTGGGTTTTCAGTGGTGAGGGAGGTGTTTTGAAGTCTCATGTAGGGGAGGGACACCCCTCTCCCCTTTGTCCCTCTTTGGCCTCCATTTTTGGCTCATGAGGTAGCATGTGTGCTTGCTTGCATTTGGCCTCATTTCAGAATTTTTTTGAGTGTTTTAAGTCATGTTATACCTCTGTCTAAGGTTGGTTTCGTGGCCCCTAACATGCTTCTCATACTTGCTTTGTAATGTTCCATTTTGCTTAGAAACATGCCATGTGTTTAGCCTCATGTATCTCCATGTTTTTAGCTTAGCATCTTGAAGATGTTGGTCTTGATTTGCCATGTTTTAGGGCTATGAGCCACTGATTTCGCCATGTATAGTGCGCTTGACATGGTTGCTTTGTATTCTAGGCTTGTAAGCCTCATGCATTTTGGTTCTTAGCATGTTCAACATTGATCATCCTCATGATTTGGCATCATTTGTGACCCTATTTCAGTCCATAAATCATGTGTGTATGTTTACATATGTGACCATTTTCATGCTTCAAGGGTGTCCCCTTTTATGTCTAGGAATTGGCATTGTGTATGCTTGCATGATTAACACATTTTGGGGCTGCCATATGTGGGTTTTGGGCGTAATTTTGCATGCTAATATTCTGTTTTTGGTGGCCTAATTCATATCATGAATGGTTTTGAAAATGGTAATAGAGTGCTCTCTTTGGTGCCTTTGGTTTTGGGCTTATTGCCTTGCATGCTTGCATGAGTGTTGGTCATCATTTTGGACACATTTTGCTACTGTTTTTGGGGAGTTTTGAGGGCTGCCTCATTATGGTTAGGCCATCATTACATGCTCATCACATGCTAGTTGCATGCTTGGTCCATTAGGTGTTGTAGCATATTGATTCCGTTGCATACTTGGCTCATGTTTGCATCACACTAGCACCTTGTACACTCTAGTATTTTGCATGACTAATGTGTTGGTTATGTAGTACTTAGTGTGTTAGCATCCTAGTTTCCATAATACATTGTTGATGCATGCTTGCTTGAATTGCATTTCATTACTTGGTTTGGGGTGTCAAACCAAGTGTGGGAGGTGAGGGGTGTTTGTACCTTAAGTGACAAAACACACCTCAATTCCCATGTCATTAGGGCCCTTGATATTAACATGATAGGGACTTAATTCTCATGTTTATGTTGCATGCATTTTTATATTAAAATGCAACCTTGGTATCTTAGGCTATCATGCATCAAGGTGCACAATTGATAGCCCTAGAACCAAGAGCCATGTTTCCTTGAGTCCCATTCATGATAGGAAGCATTGGCCATGCATAAATATGCTCAAAAATCCAAAACCATGCACTGCTGCCTGCTGTTGCTGTCAAACTGTCTTCTGCAGGGATTTTGTGCCGACCGGCAGGAAAGAGTGCCGACCGGCACTGTATTTCTGGCCGATAGACCATTTTGCAGCCGGTGGCCACCACAAGCAGCCGGTGGTAGTTTCCTCCAGCCGGTGGCACTCATCAGAACACAAGGAAGGTTTCCTGGGACTTTGGTATTTTTTGGAGAGACGGGGCAGTAAAAACAGAGGTGGCAGTGGCACGGTGTAGGCTTTTCCGGGCAAGTCGCAACGAGCATGCATCATTCGCGCATCCCGAGGCAGGGCTGAGGCCCCCTTTCTTTTATTTACTTGATTTAATTTTAGTAATTAGAATTTTGTAATAATTTATTCATTTATTCTTTGGACTGTATTATTCTTTTGGTCCCTCCGAGTGAGGGCGCATTTGTAATAAGTGTGTGTGAGTGGGTGTATGTCTTCCAACCCCCATTTCTTTCTACCCTTTTATTTACCTGCTTATGATGGTAGATTAGGGCACATCTAAATTAGCATACCTTATGCAATGCATGCGTGCATTCATGCATTTGTTTACATACATCGGGCTCGGTACATCATACAAACTGCATCGTACTTTCAATTCCAAATTGAATACGTGATAGTTGTTGCATTTCATGTGCCATGCTTAGGATAGCCGAGCCTGTCTAGATTACATTCCGTATGCGATGCATTAGTCACTTAAACATAAACTAGGTCATGCATGTTTGCTAACTAGTTTACTGTTTTGGCACGGAGTACGATGTAAGTATTTACGCTTTAGCATACCACATGCGTGTGAATGTTGCCATGACAGTATGCTTACCATGCGGCTAAGTGCTTATGTGAGATAAACTGCTTAAATGCCTGTGGGTGGAGGTTGGATTACTTGAGTTGGGAATACTCATTGAAATCTGTGTTTTAGTCTGCTCGCGAGTAGCAATTTCAAACTGTTTTCCAAACAAGACGGATATGCAATGCTTATTTCCAAATTAGGCGATCTAGTCTATACTTGTTTGCTGTGCGCACAACATAGTAATTCTAGGCTAATAACCGGGATAAGAGTTCATAACGTTTTCAAAAGAGGATATCATGGTTAGTAGAGGCCGGTCTTCGGACCGGGCGAAAGGGGGTGCTCATAGTTGACCTTCCCCGATCGTACCCAAGCTCCCGAGCCAAGTTCACTTTGGTGATGACGGACACGTGGCCTTCGGCACCGAGTCAGGGTTTCCTAAATTTCCCATTTTAAAAAATATTTAGGTGGCGACTCTGTAATCTGGCAAAGCAGTCCATGTTTGGCACTTCTTTTCAAAAAATCTGTTTTTCTCAAAAAACGATTTGCCAGAGGTGGACTCTTTGGTTTAGATTGAGAACCGCACCACACACAACAAAACGGAAGAGTCCGAGCTGTAGCGCGGTCCCTCGCGGGGCGTGGTTACACTCGCAAGGTCGAAAACCCGCATTGGGCGCCTTGGCAAAAATTAGAGCCTAAACAGTGAAGGTTAAAATACCCGAGTGTACCTTAACCGGAACTACGTAAGGCTTGATTCCCATGTTTGGGATACGTAGGCAACTTCATCTTGAAGTCCAGCCCCCAACGCTTCCATAGCGTCTCAGTCCATGTCATGGTTTCGATCACCTTTGCCTCCTCCGAATCCAGAGTCTCAATTACAAGCGACCCGAGAACTCTGTGATTAACTTCTTCTTGAAGTCCAACCACCAACACCTTCCAGGTGACTGTGTCCATATATTGATTCAAACCGTCTCCGTCTCCTCCGCGTCCGAGGGTCCGATCGTCGTCAACAAGGACTGGCTTACAATGTGCCGCGACATCATCCAAACAAGGGGCAACTTTCCGTTGCCATACAGTGCCATAAGTTGCCCTGAGTTACCGTCCAAACCAGGGGCAACTTTCCGTTGCCTTATCCCCCTTTAAGCCAGGGGCAATTTTCCATTACCTCCGATCCGAGGTTGCATATCTCGAGGGTAAGTTCCGCGCTCGTTGAGCGTTGACTGTTTGCGAAAATAGTTTTTGAAAATTTTTACTGAAGTTGACTATTTTCTCGAAAACTATTTCATTTTTCAAATTGGACCACGTTTGGACCCAGAAGGAGAATTTTCAGTGCTCACAGCCTGGTTCGCATGATTTTCAAATCAAGAATCGAATAAGTGTGTTGATCCGACTCTCATTTTGATCAAAACTGTTTTAGGAAGAAAACAGAAAATGGCCAAAGTGACGAACTAGGGGCACAGTTGAGTCTTGTCATCTGTCTTTCTTTCCCCCGTCAACATATTCGCCGGAAAGGCGCTCCATTTGTCAGAAGAAATAGCCGTGAGCTAACAGTGTTGGGCGTGAACCCACAACCTCTCGTTTACCTATCAATCACTCTGGGGAGGGATAAAAAAATAAGAGAATAAAGAATAGAGAGGTGTAAGCAGAGAGAAAAGTAAGAAAAGGGTTTTTGAGAGAAAAACCGAGCCTGAGGGTCGAGTGATGTGAGTATCACAAAATCAGAAAGGGTGGGGCATAATACCCGGAGGAACTGGCTCCTCGAGATTTGAGGTCCCTTTGTAAACATGTCCGCGTGTCGTGTCTTTTGATTTGTCGGTCTCGATTTTTGGCTTTGAGTCTTTTCCGAGTGTGTCTCGTTGTGTTAGGTCGTGTGCCTTTTGTTTCTCTGTTTGAGTCTGTCTCGCTGTGTTCTGTGGTAGGCTCGATACCCCGGTTGTGAAATCCCTTTTCCAAAGATTAATCGTTTGTGCTCAGGATGCTGTGCCATTCTCTACATTCGTGCGAAGCAAGAGAAAGAAAGGGAAAATTTAGGACATCCGAGTGTGTTTCAACTTCAACCATTTCAGTTTTGAGATCCGTCTTGTCAGATTGGGTTACTTGTTCAGGGTTGGCTGTGTGCAGAATGGGCCGAGAGCTGCGTTATGGGCTGTATTATGCAGTTTGAGTAGTGCCTTGTATGAGTTGTTTGCTGTTAGTTGGTTGGTTATCCGATTATCCTAGTGCAAATGCTCAAATTTTCAGACAACAGATCAATATCATTTACATTTGAGGTGTAATATGATGCAATGCAGTGCAGGGTATGAAATATACACAAATGTAAACACTTTTTCAGACAAAAAATTTGTTTCATTTCATATCATCTTTTCACATACATAAGTTTTGGAAACAAAATCTGCCTGCGGCAGTACAAAATACTCTATCTACCAACAAAAGAGAAAAGTATAAGAAAAGAAATAAGAAAAACAGCAAAAGTCTGGGTCATCAGCACCATCAATGGCCTCGCACCGAAGGATCTGTCCTCGCCCTCTTCCTGGGCAGAAGTCTAGGAGCATCACCAGAAGTGTCACTGTCTGAGCCCGAGCCCGAGCTGCCCCCGGCCTCCTCCTCGGATGACTCCGCCCCCTCCTCAGACTCGTCATCTGGGACTGGAGCCCGCGAGCTACTCCCGACATGAACGCGCCCCCCTCTGGTACGAGGATATGCTCTGCCATCCCGAGTAGAAATGGGAGGTCCAGCTGGAGCGCCACCCACCGGGGGAATCTGGAAGGGAGGCTGAAACAGCATGAAAGACAAATGCATCAGTATATTGAGCAGTGAATGCAGTGTATGAGTACAGTGTATGTGAATGCCGTGAGCAGTAAATCGGTGCAGAATGCAGTGTATGAGTACAGTGTATGTGAATGCCGTGAGCAGTGAATCAGTGCAGAATGCAGTGTATGAGTACAGTGTATGTGAATGCCGTGAGCAGTGAATCAGTGCAGAATGCAGTGTATGAGTACAGTGTATGCGAATGCCGTGAGCAGTGAATCAGTGCAGAATGCAGTGTATGAGTACAGTGTGTGAGTGCCGTGAGCAGTTTGTCAGGTTTTTCGCAGTACATCAGATTGTATGAAACAGTCAGAGAAAACATACCGGAATGCCGTAAAGGGCCAAGATGTCGAAGGTCCGCTGCAGCATCCCCATCATTGAGGCATTCAACTCCACGGACTGCCGGGTGTACTCGGAGGACGCCTGCAAAAGTATCAGATGCATCAGTATTCTGTGGAATGTCAAATAAACTACAATGAAATAACTGTACAGAAATGCAGTGATACGTACCGGAGGCAAGTCGGGAATACCGGCCAACTCATGACCAGCCGGGGGAGGAGCAAAGGGGATCTGAAAGGTCTCCCCATCCTGCCCTCTGTATGTCAGCGTAGTGGGCAGAGCAGGCCAACCGGCCTCCCGTCCCCTCTGAACCCCGCCCCTGCCGCGAACTCGAGCCCTCCTCGGCGCTCCTCCTCCTACTCCTGCTCCGGCCGCCGGCGCCACAGGTCTCTCTCTCTCAGCTCGGCGACCACCACTCAGCGGCCGCATGATGAAGGTCTGGACGTACTCTGAGTAATCGCCCTCGCCTCTGAAGCCGTCCGCCTCCCAACCGACGGTGTAGTCCGCCATCTGCTCAGCAGTGAAACGCTCGGTGTCCCTCATATGCTCAGGAGGATGCACCGGGACTATCTGCTCAGGTAACCCTAAGGTCTGACGCAAGAAGCGCTCGCCTAGGTACCAAGCCCGACAGACCGGGCCCTCCAGCAAAATCCGGTAACGCGAGGTCTCAACGGCGCCAGCAAACCGATCCCGCATCATCGCTGGCAGAGGAGCCCACGGCTGCCAGGTGATCTGAATTGAAATACAGTTTGTTATCTACTGGTATTGTAAATATACAGTGGAAAAGTGAAGCTTAAATAAACTGCAAGTAAAACATACCTCGGCAGCAGTAATGGTGTCGAAGTAGTGACGAAAGAAGCTAAAAGTCTCTCGCGGCCTCCGAACGCATCTCCCGTCATAGCGGCGCGAGAAGGGAATGACTAGAGGAGTCTCCGTCTCCGGCACTGGCTCCAGCCTGGGAAAGTAGGCGTAAACCCACAACTGCAAGACAGATGTCGGAACAGTTATCAGATAAAGCAGAATACAGAATAGAGCAGAAATAATAAAGCCGTGTATTGTGCAGGGTATTGAGCAGAGTGTACCGTGTGAACAGTGTAAAGCAGAGTATGTGTGTGCCGTGTGTATAGTATACAGCAAGTGTAAAGCAGACTACAGTGTGTGCAGTGTGCAGAGTACAGAAAGTACAGAACAGAAATGTAAAGCAGAGGAGAAGGCGTACCTCCCAAGCCCGCCAGTAGCCTCCAAGCAACTGCCCGCTGCCACGGGAGACTGAGCTCATGTATCCGTAAAGAGTGGCCAGAGCCGCACCACCCCAATCAAAACGTAAGATGTCTCGGACGTCCACCAGTGCGCTGAGTAGGCAGAGAGGCACGGTGTTCGCCCGGTCGGCGAAGAGGGTCGTCCCTAGTAAAAACATCAAAAAGCCACGTGCGTACTGCTCTACGGCCGCCTCGGTCATCGGAGTTGCGCCAACGAGGAGGGGCTGGACCCTGAACTGCACCTCGAACCAAGAATACCTGACGTAGCCGGGGCGCGCAAGAGGCGGTGCCGCGCCAAGGAGGTAGACCCGAGCGGCGGTCCACTTATCCATATCGATGTCAAAAGGGATCGGATCACCCCCTACCCCGATGCCGGTGAGCACCGAGAAGTCATAAGGGGTCATCGTCATGTCCCCGGTCGCCGATAAGTGGAATGAATCGGTGGTGTCCCACCACCTCTCTGCCAGGGCAGCTAGAAGAGGCCTGCAGGCAGTAAGCCGGGTCAGACCCCTGCAAAAGGAACCAAAGCCCGCATCATCCACGATGCGTCGAACCGCCTCGAGAAGCTCTAAGTACCAATCTCGAGCCGCGACATTCCCATACCCGCGGATGGCATGGGAATCTCCCTGTTTTCAAACAAATAGTTGCAAAGCAATATGAGATGTACAGTTCTGAGGAAACATGTTAAAGTCGATACAAATTTAGCATGTGTGCACATATTTCAGATCCAAGCGGATATCAAGTTTCAGTGTACTACGATGAACTACAGTGTTTGATGCGTCAGCGTGTTTTGAGTAAGTGCAATATAAACATGGTGCACGTGTGCACATTTTTCAGATACAAGCAAATGTCAGGTTTCAGTGTACTACGGTGGACTACGGCCTGTGATGTGTCAGTGCTCCTGTGCGGATCAGTATAAATCTAGCATGTGTGCAAGTTTTCAAAGTTTAAACAGATGCCGGGTACCGGTATGTTCAGTGAATGACTAGTGAGTGATGTGTCAGCGTGTCTGCGTGATTCAGTGCAAGTTTAGCATGCGTGCAGGCTCTTCAGATTCAAATAAGTGCCGGGTGTCGGTGAGTTCGCGGTAAGGTGCAATGTGCGCCGTGTGCTCGGGTGGTTGAGGCTGGTGCAGTGTGTGTGCATATGTCAGTCCTAAGCAGATATCAGTTGTGAAGTTGTCTACAATCAACTACAGTATACGGCATGTCAGAATTAAGCAGTTAACGGGTGTAGTTAGCTACGGCAGTCGACAGAAAATTCTACATTGCAGAAAATAAAACAAAGTAGAGATGTTACCTCGGAAGCGCCGAAGGATAGGTGCGAGGTCGGCTCGCGTAGGAGGAGCTCCGGGTCCAGAGCCCTATCGAAGCCGCGGAAGTGGCGGAGCCCATCTGGTGGAAGCACGTGAATAGCCGGGCGATAGGTCGCCGGATCGAATGGGCGCTCGCTCAACGGGAGGAGCTCGACCCCGGGATCAATCTCGTGATCCGGGGGAGTCCCGACAGGTGGAACATCGTCAGCCATGGCAGTGGTGGTGAGAAAATAGCCGGAGAAGGAAAACCGGGGCGGAATGTGAAAAGTCAACCGGAAAAGTCAACCCCGAGCGGGCCGAAAACGGCCGGGAAGGCCGGAAGATGCAAAGGCACGGAAATGAAGAGAAAATCAAGGGGAACAAGTCCCGAAAAAGCGGAAATAGCAAAAGGGCACTCCGAAATGAAATTTCAATCGGTGGAAAATGTCCGAAACGCGATAAACTTCGCGAATCGAACGACGAAAATGGTACGAAAACACAAAGAAATGGCGAAAAAGTGAAAGGAAAACACTTTAGAGAGAGAGGACAAGAGTTTTCGGCGGTCAAGAAGTGAGGAAATAGGGTTTAAAACCCTATTTTATAACACCCAAGGTAAAATGGCAGAACTGCCCCCGATCAGGCATTTTTGGCCGGTCGGCACTATTTTGTGCCGGTCGGCACAATATTGTGCCGATGGAAATTTTCTTCAGCCGATGACCAGCCGGTGGCCTCCTATCCCGGCCGGTGATGTTCCCACAGCCTTGTTTAGGCTATATGAGCAGTTTTGGGTCTTCATAGCTCAGGAAAATGCAAGAAAGTGCATCCCCGATGCTCAACCGGCCTCCGTTTTGACTTCGGACCGTGTCTTCTGTGCGTGGCACTCAAATTTAAGCAAAGATTGTATCCTTTCATATCCTTTTGTCTTTTACAAAATTCAAAAGTTGCCCCGTATGTGTTGCATACATTCATCACAATGATCGGTGCGTTGCATTGCACCGTCATGCATTATCATGCATTTTATTACAAGCGTTTTCACGCGTTGTCATGTACCTCAATACATACATTGCCTTGCACATCGTGCCTTGATTTACATTTCGTGCGGCATGCGTGTCACACTCGCATTGTTCTGCATCTCCTTTGAGGCACGCGTACCTCATTGCACTCCATTTTCCATTCTTACGAGGCACGCGTGTCTCATTCGTCTCATTTGCCCTATTTGCATAGGCATGCGTCTCCCGTGTGCGTTGCCTCGCACTCCCCCCCTCTCTTGCATGTACTACGCTGGGAGACTTCTTTTTGTTTTTCCTCTCTCGCGTGTACTACGCTGAGAGGCTTTTTGTTTTTCCTCTCTCGCGTGTACTACGCTGAGAGGCTTTTTGTTTTTCCTCTCTCGCGTGTACTACGCTGAGAGACTTCTTTTGCTTTCCTCTCTCGTGTGTGCTACGTTGAGAGGTTTCAGCCGGTCTAGGAGACCTTAAATCCTCGGGAGGTGCAAGACCTTCGGTGCATTGAGGTGCACCCCATCGCATTTGGCATGCATCATATCGCACTATCTTGCGCACTCGCGTTGTCTAACGCATCGCGCTATCTTGCGCATCGCACTGTCTTGTGCACTTGCGTTGTCTAACGCATCGCGCTATTTTGCGCATCACACCATCCTGTGCACGCATAGTCCGGCGGGACCGAAAACACGCACGGTCTGGCGAGACCTTAAACCCGTCCATTTGCATTGTTATGCATCTCAAGAGCCGTGCGTTGGCGCGCATTTCAAACATCATGCATCATGTGCATTTCAAATGCATACATATTGCAATCCGGTCTAGGAGACCTTAAATCCTCTGAAGATGCAATTCCTTCGGTGTTTGTCGTGCCCGAACGACTTTCGGTGGTCTGGTAAAGCCACCTGCCTGTGCTCGCGGTGAGTTCCTAGAAGACCAACTGGGACGATGAAAACTAGAGTTCGAACGGCTTATGCCTAGAACACAAAGGTTCGGAATTTCCGAGACTAAAGTCTGGTTTAAATACCCAGGGGGGTGTACCCTCGGCTTGAAATCTGTATGGAAGCCCCATAGGTTGAGGCGGCATGTTTACGCCTCGATTCTGGATACTGAACCAACCTAGTGTATCACCCTGTTAGTAAGATAGGGAAAGCTGCAGTCATAGTCATTGCATCATACTGCATATGTCATGCATTTCAAAAACACAAAAAACACATGCATATGTCATGCATATCATTGTAGTATAGTGTATATGTCATGCATTTTCTGTATCCATATCTATTTCTGTTGCATCGTAGTTGCATGCATCCATTGCATCACTTCCATCTATGGCTTGCGCCTTTCCAGGTTGAGCTTGGTCTGGTATGTGCCCCTACTTTTCAAGTCGAAGCACGGTTTTTGTGTACGCGCCTATTCCTTGACGAGCTTGGTTTGAGGGTTGCGGCACATTTCCTGTGTTAGACGCGGTTCGTATGCGTACATGCCTTTCCTAGGCAAGATTCGGTTTGGCCCGCGTGCCATATCCATTGTATCCATTCCATTGCATGCATCCATTGCATCACTTCCATCCATGGCTTGCGCCTTTCCAGGTTGAGCTTGGTCTGGTATGTGCCCCTACTTTTCACGTCGAAGCACAGTTTTTGTGTACGCGCCTATTCCTTGATGAGCTTGGTTTGAGGGTTGCGGCACATTTTCTGTGTTAGACGCGGTTCGTATGCGTACATGCCTTTCCTAGGCAAGATTCGGTTTGGCCCGCGTGCCATATCCATTGTATCCATTTCCATCGCATTGTAGTGTAATTATTGCGTCCGGCATTAGGATCATTGTTCCCTCCTCAGCGGGTTGTTTCCCCACTTATGTCATTCCACCCAATACTTGTTCTTGTGTCCGTGCGAAGTACTCATAGATCAGACATCGTTCTATGGGAGACGGACTTGTTACCTCCATCAATCTATTTGACATTCGTGTGGTTTCGAATCGCTTACGATTGAATCATGATTCAATTGCCCTGCATGTAGTTTGCATAGTTTCAATTGCATTGCATTATCATTTGCATTATTCATACATAGTTTTGTATATATTGCATATCATTTTGCATTCATTTTGCATTGTCATGCATGTTGCTAACAATATTGTACCTGTTAAGTTTGCTTTCTTTGCAGGCACGATATTGTATGTACGGCTCATTTGAGGCCGGTGCAACCGGACGAGCCGCACAGGTATTGTATCCTCCGAGTGAGACGTATTGAGAATTGCATAATTCTCTTACATCCTTTCTGCATTGTAGTGTAGATTGGTGCATGCTAGCTTAAAACTGTCGCATGTGTGCTTCATTACAGCTTTCTTTGCATGATCATAAGTTATGCTCGGCCTTTTGCATCGTCAGTTGCATCTTGCCCCCGCCTACGGGCGCATACCTTATCTGCGGCTTGTATGCCTGTGCCTGAACTACGCTGGTTTGATTCCTAAAGGGATACGTAGGCAGCTTGCGAGTTCAACCATTTGCGCTTTGTATGTTTGTCCAAGTCTTCGGCCTTGTCAAAAATGGGTCGTCTCTGGGCTTTGACATTCACTCCCGTCATTGTTATGACTTTCGAGTTCTGTCAAAGAGGGGCAACTGTAGACACCCCATTTTTGACCGTCCTCAAGACCTGGACGTCACCGCTTGAACACTCGGTGATTATCCATGTTCGTGTTCGTTTGGAGTTCCCGGAGTTCTCGGCTACGCGCCTTGCCTCAGGACCTCCGAACTTGACCGTTTGGTGTTTGGTTTTGCACCAAACACTTGTGTTTTGCCTTGGAGGGGCAGGGAATGCCTTGTGAGGCATCCCCACACACCACCGGCAGTGGCTAGAGGCCACCGGCTGGTTGGTGTTGCCACCGGCACTATATTGTGCCGGTCGGCACTCTTTTGTGCCGGTCGGCAGTCAATTTTGGCAAATGACCATTTTGCCCTGCCGACTACTGTACAGCTGCTTTATCAGATATTTTTAGACAGCTGTATCACTTTTTGCTCCCCTCCATACACGTGTATGGAGGGATGAGCCTTTAGGCTTGCTTAACTTGTAAGTTTTGTGCCTATACAAGAGAAGCCTCTTCTCTTGACTCAAAGGGTGGAAGTTCTTGAGAGACTTAGCCATTTTTTTAGGGAAGAAGCTCTGGTTTAGGTTAGAAATTCCATATCTATTCTATCTCTATCCTTCTCTTGTTAGTCTAGGTGTTTTGTGCCTTACTATTGCACACAAACACCTAGTGTTTCACCTTCCCCTTTGGACAGAGGTTCTAAGGCTTGTTTTCAAGCTTCTTGACTGATTTGGAGCTCAAGGAAGCAACAACATCAACCTTTGTGAAGGTGGTCATCAAGGGTAAGAAACTAGCTTTTTTTACCCCATTCTTGCACTCCATTTTTGCCTAGTTTATAACTGTTTTTGTGCTTAGTGTTTAGCACATAAAAGTTCTGTTTTTTAAGCCTCTTTATTGTTTATTAAGAGTGCTTGGTGGTTTGGGCAAGTTTGACCACCCTTAGGCCTTGAAAAGGCCCTTTTTGTGCTATTTTGTGAGGGATCCGAGACTTTGGTGCTTGGGCCTCTCCACCACTGAAATCTTGAGGGATTTCAGTGGTGGAGATGGTGCCTTGAAGTCTCCAAAAGGGGAGGGCCACCCCCTCTCCTTGATGTCCTTGGAAAGGGCAAGTTTTGGCCTCCAAAGGAGCACCATGTTTGGTTGTTTGTTGAGCATGTCTTGGCTGCATTTTATGTTTATTATGCCCTAATATGACATTGTTATAAGTTGGTTTTGGTCCCCTATGCACGCTTAGCATAGTTGCCTTGTAATGCCTCTTTGATGCCTTAACATGCCTAGATTGTGTGCCTTAGTTTCTAGCATGTTTTAGGCTTGCATTTGTGAAGATTTTGTGCTTATATTGCCATGTTTTAGGTCTGTCCTAAGTTGTTTTGGTCAATCTTAGCATGCATTATATAGCCTCTTTGTATTTGGCTTGTTGGCCTTAAGAGCATGAATGTATAGCATGCCTTGTTTGCATCATTTTAGTGGCTTGGAATCACCTAGCATGCTATTTCAGTCCTTTGGTGTGCTTGTATGCTTGCCTTAGTTGCCTCTTTAGTGTTTTAAAAGCATGTGTTGTATGCTCCATGTTTTGGCCTTAATGCATGCCTTTGGTTTCATGTCATCTAGATGCCATCTAGGTGGTCCTTTAGACTTAGTTTTATATGTTAAAACTCTGTTTTTAATTGGTTAAGTGTTACCATGCGTGGTTGTACTAGGTGTGGTTCAAAGCTTCATTGGCTTGCCTTAATGCTTGGACCATTTGTATGCCTTGTTTGGCTTGCTTTGTTAGTTGGTTTGGCACCATGTTTTGCATGCTTTTCAGAGCTTACTATGCATACTAATGGTCCATATTTGTGCCTCTTAGGTGTGTTTAAGAGTTGCTTAATTATGCTTAAGTGTTGGTGCCTTAACTTGTGCATGTGTGCATGTGTGTTTGGCCCTCATGATTTAGCATTTTGGCCACTGATTTTAAGCCTATTTGAGTTGCCTAAGTCATGTGTAAGATCATCATTTAATTGGTTTGCATGCTTGTCTTGAATGCTTGCTTGAACCCTTTGCATAAGTATGTTGCATAGTCCATGTTGCATGCCTAGTTGACATGCTTAGGGTTGCATTTGCATTGTGCATGTTTGACCTCTTGAAGTGGAGTATGATAGAGGTTTAGCACCCTTGTTTGCTTGTTTGCATTGCATGCATTTGAAATCTAAGTTGCACTCTTGGTTCTTTGGGCCATCATGCATGGAAATGCGTGATTGGTGGTCCGGGAATCGAGGCACATGCCCCCTTGAGTCAAAAACATGATAAGGGGTGTGTGTAGTGCATAAATACCTTGAATCACATTGCCATGCATGTTGTTGTCCTCTGCTGCTGTGAGTTGCAGGTTTTGCAGGCATTTGGTGCCGGCCGGCAGTGTTTAGTGCCGACCGGCAGTAAACAAGCTGCCGATGGATGAATTTTGTGCCGGTGGCCTCCTCCTTCAGCCGGTGGTGCTCTACCCCAGCCGGTGGTACTCTCCAGTGCCCTGAGAGGTACTTCTGGGACTTTGGCAATTTTCTGAGGAGAGGAGTAGAGGAAACAGAGGCAATCCGTGCATGGCAGTGCGGTTCCGAGCCAGTCCCGAGCGCGTGTTGCATCCGGTCCTCATCCCGAGGCGGTTTACTGCTTTAATTAGATTAATTAATTTATTTGATTAATTTAGTGAAATCTAATATTTTAATTAGCTTGCGTAGTTAATTAATCCGTATTATTATTTGGTCCCTCCGAGTGTGGGCAAATTTGTAATAAGTGTGTGTGAGTGGGTGTATGTATTCCAATCCCCATTTCTTTCTTCCCTTTTATTTACCTGCTTACGTTGGTAGATTAGGGCATACTTATTTTAGCATACCTTATGCAATGCATGCGTGCATCCATGCATTTGTTTACATGCACCGGGCTCGGTACATCATACAAACTGCATCGTATTTCCAATTCCAATTTGAATACGTGATAGTTGTAGCATTTCACATGTCATTCTAGGGTTAGCCGAGCCTACTCTAAATTGCATCCTTGCTTGCGTTGCATTAGCCACTTAACATGAACTAGGACACGCATGCTTGCTAACTAGTTTCTTGTTTTGGCACGGAGTACGATGTAAGTATTTACGCTTTAGCATACCACATGCGTGTGAATGTTGCCATGACAGTATGTTTACCATGCGGCTAAGTGCTTACATGAGATAAACTGCTTGAATGCCTGTAGGTGGAAGTTGGATTGTCTGAGTTGGGAAAACTCATTAAAATCCGTGCTTTAGCCTACTTGCGGGTAGCAAATTTCAAAACGCTTTTCAAAACAAACGGATATGCAATGATTATTTCCGAATTAGGCAATCTAGTCTATACTTGTTTGCTGCGCGCATAACATAGTAATTCTAGGTTAATAATTGGGATAAGAACGCATAATGTTTTTAAAATCGGATATCACGGTTAGTAGAGGCCGGTCTTCGGACCGGGCGAAAGGGGGTGCTCATAGCTGACCTTCCCCGATCGTACCCAAGCTCCCGAGCCAAGACATTTGGTGATGACGGACACGTGGCCTTCGGCACCGAGTCAGGGTTTCCTAAATTCCCCCATTAAAAAATATTTAGGTGGCGACTCTGTAATCTGGCAAAGCAGTCCATATTTGGCACTTCTTTTCAAAAATCTGTTTTTCTCAAAACGATTTGCCAGAGTTGGACTCTTTGGTTCAGATTTAGAACCGCAACAAAACAAAAACAGGGGAGTCCGAACTGTAGAGTGGAGCCCACGGGCGCGTCTACACGGACCTACGTCCACTTCCCAAGTATTCTCCTTAAGAATTTTTCCATTATTCTTCAAATAGTAATTACACCACTACCTTCATGATTACTAGTGAACCTTTACAACAAGTGACTAATCCCGATCACTCCGAATAGTCGCACCTAACCAAGTAATTTTATCTCAAAAATTACTCACAAATATATCTCAACTAGTTTAGAATCCGATGTCTAGTCATACCTAACCCAAGTGATTTTATCCCAAAAAATCACTTTGGAGAGAGACGCTTTACAAGAATAATAAGAGTAAAGGATAGAAAACTCTTTTAATATTTTGCTCAACTCTCAACAAATCTTCTCACAGAAAATATAACTCAATGAAGCACAATACAAAATTTGAGAATATTTCAATATAACAAAATTTTCTCTTATTCACTTCTTATTTTTCTCTAACCAAAACACTTCTATATAAATTCAAAAATATGTCCGTTGGAGAGAGAGGCTCCTCTGCTTCAGATCATGAGGGCCAACATGCGGGAACAACTTTTTCAAAAATGGCAGACGGAGGAATTGAATTAATAGCCAAGTTGTTTTCGATAAATAGTGAAATACACAGTAACTTAATATTTTTTCTTCCAGACATTACGAATTTCAAAAGTTACACAGTAACTTGAATAGTAACTTTTCAATTAAAAAATATATGATGCACAGTAAAATCTATTTAAATAATATTTATAACAAATATATCATATAACATATATTTTAACAGATAATATTTTGTGTCAAACAATATCAAATATGTACATTAAAAAATCACAATTTAACCCATAATATTTCAGACATCATCAAAATTAAACCATATGATCAACAATCTTTTCCTTTTTGATGATGACAATCTATACATGAATTTGATAAAAAATTTCACAAGAATAAATGCAACATAAAATATTCAACAATCATAATACATGCATTTATTTGCATTATATTTTCTCCCAATTTATTAACAAATTCTTTGTCAAATAAATTTATATAAAAATCATATTTCTTCTCCCCTTTGACATCATCAAAATAAAATATTAATATAGGTAATGAGAATCAATTTTTGAAGTAAATGCAACAAAAAATATTGATCAATAATTAAGCATGTATTTATTTTCTCCCTCTTTAAAACATCTTTACCAAAATCATATGAAATTGTTATAACTTCTCTCCCTTTGACATAATAAAAACATTTATGCAGATCATGAGTAAAGAAATTTAGAGTAATTTCAGAATATATTTTTAGAAAAACTCCCCATGAGATTATTATGTGTATAATCAAAATATAATTTTTCATAAAATTCCCCCTAAGATGATTTTAAAAAAATATTTCTCTCCTAGAGTATTTTCAAATATATAAATTGCACCATAAGATTTAAAAAATAAGTTTATGCAATATCTTCATTTCAAAATGTACCACATATAGAGTGACATGAAAAATATTACATTTAGTCAATATACTATATCATCAAAATCAAATGTGATTAAATAAAGATAATAAAAGTAATGACAAAAATCATATTCTTTCAAACATAAATATTAAAAATTAAGCACAAAATACGACATAACAATTGATTATTTTTAAGCAATATTTATTTTGAGGCATAAACTATGTAATGGTAATATTCTACTCCATTCTGGACTAGCACACATGGTATTATATTTATGCATGATGTATTCATGTATGCTTGGTATGACATGTCATGATAATCATGTATGTAATAACATATTCATATATGCAAATCAATGATGATTACATCTAAGTATGAGAACAATATCATCAAATGAAATATTTTCAGATTTAGAAAATCAACTTTTACTGAAACTACATATGCCAATTATTTATTGTTGTTTTTAAATATTGCGTGATTACTGTGTACATGAGAAGATGTGGTGAATATTGTCTCCGATTATGCATTATGAACATCTACTGTCCAATTACCATTTTCTCTTACCGGATTTCACCTTGAAACCTACAAAAAAATTAAGTTTTCGATTTTGGTACCCAAATCTTTTTGGGTCTGTGACTGTTAGTTTCAAGTTTACTTGATTTTGGAACCCATTTTATATTTGTTCCTGTAATCCTTTTTTAAATTGACATGATGAAATTGAGTGTCAATTTCTAAAACAATAATGACAAGTAACATATGTGCTACTAGATTAGCGAACATGTTTCAGATGGTAAAAATGTCGTAAAATTAACAAATAATTAAATAAGTTACCAATATAAGAAATGACTTATCAAAAGATTCTTAGGCTATGTATGATTTGATTTTTAGAAATTTTTTAAAAAAATTAAAAATTAATTTGGTTAAGAAATAAAAAATAAAAAAATAATTTTCATTTCGTTTAAAAAATAATTTTTTTATTTTTTATTTCTTAACCAAATTAATTTTTAATTTAAAAAAAAATTCTAAAAATCAAACTATACATAACCTAAGAATCTTTTGATAAGTCATTTCTTACGTTGGTAACTTATTTAATTATTTGTTAATTTTATGGCATTTTTACCATCTGAGACTTATTGGTAACTATTTTGTTTTCAGTTTTCAATTTATATTTACAAAAATTTTAAAAACTGTAATAAAAACTTGTTTGATAATTTTTTTAGTTTATAAATGGTTGTCTCAGTTTGTAAATTTGAGGAAAAAACGTAAATTCAAAAAATGAGTTTACGTTGGTTTTTAAATAAAAATTTAAAAATTTTACTAAAATTTTTTTTTTTCAATTAATATTTTTTTTTCAATGATTTTTTTTCCAACTAATACTAACTGAGAGGGCAATTGGTAATGCTCTTTTAAATCTTAGGGAGGGAATTGTAATTTCTAAAATGTGAAGGGTATCAATGTAATTTATCCAATGAGGGTAAAATTGGTATTTAAAAAAAAATTAAAAGGACTGAGGGAGAATCTTTAATGAAATTTTAAACTGCAGGGAGGAGATGTAATTTCCAAAAAGTGGGAGAGAAACTGTAATAAATATAAACCTCATGGTGTGTTAGTATAATTTACCCAAATTTAAATTTTGGAGTTTATTTATTTATTTTTAATTTCAGAACATTTTCAATGATTGCGAGATATTAAGTCCATGTTATCGCGAGAAAAAGAAGGTGGCTTTTTACCGCTACTTTTCTTTTTTCAGAAACGTGGAAGTGAGAGTTGAAAGTGAGTGGAGAGAGAGAGGGGCACAATTACAGAGGAAGGCGTAGAGTACACGCGACAAACACGGGAGCGTTTTTGGGTAATTGGCGGTAGCAGCTTGACAGTGCGTGTGTGTCACTGTTTGACAGTGCATTGATTCACGAGACTACTTCTTCACACTCTCTCTCTCTCTCTCGCTTTTCTTTTTCTCTCTAACTTGAAATTTTTTCAATCTTTTCTATTCTTTTTTCTTTCTTTTCTCTCGCCAGATAAAAAAGAAAAGAATTTTGACATGATATATGAAAGACATCTATCTTATCTGAAAAAACATTTGACAGGTTGATGTAATTCATTTGTATTAGACTACTAGTATTCTATTATTATTAATAATATATTCATTTAATTTTAAGGTAAATTATACTATTTCAGATTTAATCTAATTACATCTCACTTCTTGACGTTTTAAAAATTACATTTAGATTCTTATGATTAATAATCTCATTTCACAAACTTTCTTAGTTATATAAAAGGCAACAACTATTAGTAGAAAAATAGAAAAAATTACATTAAAAAAAAATAAAGCAAATGAAAAAAAAAAAAAAAAAAAGGATGTAAAACAAAACAAGAAAAAAAAAGTGCATGAGTTTAATGCCGTCCTCTGTTTTTTTCTCCCCTTTGTTTGTTTTATTTATTTTTTTTCAATATAATTTCTTTTTTTTCTCTACTAAAAGAGTTGTTTGCCTTTTATATAAGTATGAGAGTTTGTGAAATGTGACTATTCACCACAAGAGTGAAAATATAATTTCTAAAATATCAAGGGGTGGGATGTAATTGAATCAAATCTCAAGAGATGTCAATGTAATTTATCCATTTTAATATTATTTGCATGAAATCAATATATATGTATATCACACAAATGTATAAGTAAGGGGTTATTTGGGATAATCTAAATAAGTGTATTTTTTGACTTTTTATGAAATATGAGTTAAGTTTGAAGTGATGTGGTAGAAAGGTGATGTGACTTAAATAAAATGATACAACTTAAATAGGATAGTGACTTTTTAACTTTTTTGGGTTATGACAAACAATGCCTAGATCTTTGTTTGGGAAGAGCTAATTTAACTGAATTTTTTTGTTTTTTTGATTAATTTAGTCAGGTTAAATTTGTTTTGTTTGAAAAAAATTTAGTTTTTTTTATTTAATTTGGATATGATAATTGTTAAAGAAAAAGTAAAATGATTATAATTTTAATGTGACATTTTATTTTATTAACTAAATTAATCTATTTTATTTTTTTGTGTATTTATTTAAGCATTTTAACTCTCCCCAAACAAATTTCAAATAAGTGCACCATGAGGTCAAGCTTACGGTGCTTACCTTGGTTCACTTGATAAAAATAAGGGAGAAAATAATTGTAAATTAATAATTAAAAAAAACTAAAATTAATTTAATTATTAATATTTATAAAATTTATCATTGATTTGTAATAATTTTTTAAAAATATTATTAATTTGATATTTCTCCTAAAAATAAACAATGAGGAGGGATTTTTTTGGTTTTTAAACTTAAAAATTATTTGTGAATTTTTAATTAATTTTTTAAACTAAATTTTATTTTTTAGTTGCATCTTAAAAGTAAGAAAAAAAAAAGTTGATTTAAGTACATGTTTGGCAACTTGATTTTTTTAGTGATTTTTAAAAAGAAATTTAATGATGTTTTTGACCTTTGTAGCCAAAAAACGAGTAGTCAGATGAACTCTAAAATATGAAAAAATTCACTAAAATAAAAACAACACATTCCTATGTATATATATTATCTTTAATGATTTTTTCAAATTTCTTTATAAATATTTTATTTAACTTATAACATTTTAAAATCATATAGTGTGTTTACCATCTTATTTGTCCAACACAATATTAATGTAAGGACTTGAATTGACTATTTTAATTAATTTTTTTTTAAAAAATATATAAAAATAAATAAAATAAGTAGTGTGATAATTTATATTATCTTTTTGACTAAAAATTATCATCCCAAACATAGACCACTAGGTACATCTTTTAATGCAATCTAACCACTAGACTCACACATCATATGGTAAGTTAAAATGCCACAAATTTATAGTGATTGTATAGGTGTTTCTAAAATGAAAAAAAAAAAAAATGATTATATGAAGGAAAAAAGAAAGAAAAAAACTCCACCAAAGAACGAGTCATGATAGAGGCCCCCTCCAATCACTACCCCCACAATCCCCATATATACGTGGCGGGTGGTGATTGGAGGAGCAAGAAAAAAAGAAAAAAGAAAAAGAAAATGTAACCAATGAGAGAGAGAGGGGGTCAAAGGGGGTGGGGGAAAAAGAGGGCATGAAACATCTTTGTTATTTTTATCAGCAGTGATTTAGACCCCCTCAAGTTTCAACCCCCACCACCCACACACACGTGGCAGGTAGTAATTGGAGGAGAAGAAAAAAAAGAAAAAGAAAAAGAAAAAGTGACCAATCAAAAAAGAAAGGGGGTCAAAGGGGATAAGGGGAAAGGGGGTCTCAATCTTTATTCTATTTTTATATATGTTTCTTATTCATATGTATATATCATTATGCATAAACAATGATGTTAATATTATGATTTTGTTTGGTTTTGAATTTTAAAAAAATAATTTTCAATTTTTGAATCAATAATTTTTTTTTTAGTCAAATTTTTAATATTTTCAATCCTATATTTTTTTTACTTTATGGAAAAAATTGAATGACTAACGGTGGCCAGGGATGGTGGGAAGGGGGTCTTGCATCCATCGCCTCTGAGTTGAGAGAATGTGCCGACGCGGTGAAAATTTCAGAGAAAGAAGAGAAGAGCCTATGAAGAAGGGTGAATTCATAGTTTTATTAAATATTCCCACTAAATCACAATTATTTTACCAAGTTCTCATTTCTTGTGGAATTAATTTAGGTCTCCGTCAAATTACAATTTAATTTTTTTTTTTGGGTCTAGTTTCTATTTTTCTGTAATTATCTATATTTTAACCATTAAATAAATCTTTTAACCCACTTACAGAAATCTTTAAGGGTGTGTTTGGTTTATATTTTGAAACATGTTTAGTTATAAATTTTCTCAAAAAAAATTCAAAATTACTTCTCTCTTTATTACATATCAATCAATTTTCCCTCTCATCTTTCATTCTCAATCACTTTTTATCTTACACACATCTATTTAATTATAACAAAATATCAAATCATCTAAAACTTCCAAACTCCAAAACTATTATCAACATACATAACCAATTTGGGAAGGGCTAATTTGTCTATTTTAGCCACAAAAGACAAAATAGGTTATTTTAGCCATAAAAAATAAAACATCACATCCAACCCATAATCATTACACTCTTCTCTCACAAAAAAAGTCAAAAAATCCAAAAATTCAAAATATCCTTCCCAAACCAGACTTTTTAGCCCAGACCAAAATAACCAGAATAGCAAAAAAATTTAAAAAATCAAAAAATTAACCCACTTCCCATACCAACCCAAACTCTTTGCCCAAAACTTTTTTTTGAAAATTTATCCAAAAATATAAACCAAACACACCATGATGCTGGTATGTGTATAATTTTACCGTGTGCGTCGAGGTCAAACATGATAAGATTACCGAGTAAGCATGAAAAATAGGACAAGAGAGCGAATCGATGGACTATGACTAGGAAGAATTGAAGAAAGAGAAATGGAATGAAATAACTGAAGTGATTGGTAACTTTAAAATGTAGAGTTTTAAATACGGGTAATGCTATAGTGTGCAATTTACACTTTATACCTTTTTGTGTTCACTTACACCTTACACTTATACCTTTTTTACTTTGCACTTACACCTTTTGTGTAAGTGGCACATGGTGTGCAACTTATACATTTCATTTATACCTTACACTTACACTTACACCTTACACTTACACCTTTTATGTGAGTGGCACATGGTGTGCAATCCACTTACACCTTTTGTGAATTGCACACTTAAGAAAACTCCTTTAAATACAACTCTATTAAGTTGATAGTTTCAATAAAAAAAAAAATTAAAAAAAAGAGTTTAATCAAAACATTACATCAAAATAGATTCTACCTTACTTAGAGCTCTCTTAAGAATTCTATTATTAGAACTCTAAAACATTTTGATGAAATAAATAAAGAGTAAAGACATATAAATAAGGAGGACGATCTCTTTTCGTCTAGATTTTGAATTGGAGGGCATTGTTTGGGTCTGTGCGGCTTATCACGAGTCCTGTTTTAATAATCCAAATTGTTTACTTTGTCGAATATTTTGCATATTTTATCTACATAAAAAATTAGGCTGACTCGATAACTGTAACTTATTCAATTTATCGCGTTTTTAATATTATATTTTAAAAAATAAATCATATATTTTTTTAGTTAAAAATGCGATAAATTAAAAGTAAGTTATAATTATCGGACCGATTTTATTTTTTGTGTGGATGAAGTAAACAAAGTGTCTGGCAAAACGAACGATTCAAATCATTGAAACGAGATTTGTGATGGGTCTCACGAACCCAAACAACGCCCTCCAGCCTAAACTCTCCTCCTATAAATAATAAATTCATATGCGTCATTGTAGACTTTTCATTTTAAAATAAAATATTACTAAAAATAAATTTATTGATAATAATAACATTACCACCTCATTTTTATCAAGTTTTTGTATAAATTTTATGTAAAAATAAAAAATATACAAACACTAAAGTTAAGTATTTATAAATTATGCTCATAAATTGTGTGATTGAGTCTCAATTAGATAATGATGTTTTTGAATAAATTTCTAAATAAATTTTTTGATTTAAAACATTACTAATATACAAAACATATGCTATTTTAATTATTACTTTTTTTTATATCTCTTTTATAAAAAATATATATATAAAAAAATAAAAAGAATAATATGATTGTGTATTTTATTTTATTTTTAAAAACTATTTCAACCAATTAAGTTCAATCAAACAGGGCATAATAATAATACATGAACAACTTTGTGCTATTTTGGGAAGTTGGCTTTTAGCAATTTTTTTGATTTGTAACAAAAGTCAAAAGTTGACTTTTTTGTATTTTTTTTCATTTGGGAAGTTAGTTTTTAGCTACTAATAAAATTACAATTCTACCTCTAATGAGTCAAAATGTGTTACATGATTGAAGTTGTAAATATTTTAAATTAATAAAAATAGTTTAGTCATTTTATTGTGATTTGATATCATAAATAAATATTAATCAAAAAAAAATTAAAAATAACTTTTTATCAATTGCTCAAATTATTTGTCTAAAAAAATCAAAAACTTAATTAAAAACAAAAAAATCACTTTTTACGATCTTCTCTGTTTTTTTGAACGAACCTTTTACAATCTTCTCAAAATAGGCTTTTATGGGAATCTGTAGGCACTCTCAGCGTGACGGTGACGTGCCGTTGACCTGTTTTTGCAAAACCCAATACTAGAGGAGCAAGTGTATGTGTGTTGTCACAACAGTATTCACTATGCTTAGTTTCACTTTTTAAAAAGTAATTTTAAAAAAAAATTATTTTCTTATTTTTTATATTTTTTTATTTTTATTAATTTTTTTTAATATTTTAAGCAATTTTTAAAATTTTTAGACATACCTAACTTAGATGTATTTAAAAAGTAAAAAATTTATGAAGAAATCCTTTTAAAAATTCACTAAATACCCAAAATATAAAAAAAAATATAAGAATTCAATACATTTTTTATTTTTTTATGTATTTATTAATTTTTTAAAATATTTTTCCACAATTTTTTTACTTTTTAGATACATCTAAGTAAGGTGCATCTAAAAAGTAAAAAAAAATGTTTAAAATTTAAAAAATATTCACTAAAAACAAAAAAATACGAAGACCAAAAAGCTTAATTTTCAAAAAAAACTTAATTTAAAAAACTAAAAACAAACACACTGATTAATATCATGAATCAATGATTGGTGATTTAAAAATACAACAATGAGATATCCCTCTAAAATTAAAATTCTAATTAAATTTTATTGAGATGAAAAGTTAAAAAATAAAAATACAGCCAAAACATCAAATTAGATGGGTCTCACATACATATTAGAGTTCACAAATTAGAGTTTTAAAATATTTTTATTAAAAATATTTTAATAAAAAAATATCTATCTATATATTCTATATATAAGGAAAATAGTCTTTTTAGTGAAAAGCCTTCTAGAAACTTCAAATTTTCATTCTAATTTTTTTAATTTTCTTAATTTAAAAAAATTAAGAAAATCTTCATTGGCTAACTTTTATTTGATAATCTCACATCGGGAAAAGAAGCAAAAGTGAATTGTTTAGGTTAGAATTGTTTAGATTGATGGTTCACCAAACTGTATAGTAAAAATAAGTCTCTAATAGGAGGCCAACTTATATAATTTAAAGGTTTTTTTTTAATAACTAATGTTATTATTATTATTATAATAAAAGAGTTTCGAAATTTGGACGTCGTCACTCATCTCCCTCAATTGGATTCATCTTGCTTGCATGACTAAAATTAATTATATTTTTAAAACAATATTTTGCTCCAAATGCAATGATGCAAGTTAATTCTACGATTATGACCACATGGATGACAATGTAACAAGGCACGTGTTGGAGAGGAGAAAAGGTCAGATGATTGATTTTGATTTATTTTCAATTTTTATTAGTAATATTTTGAACAAATTAAAATTCAATTTACTTTGAGTGAGACTATCATTTATAATTACATAATTTTATTATATTTAATTTTTAAAAATAAATAATATATAATTTTATAAATAGATCATATATTTTTATTAAAGGTAAATACATTGAAATCACATGAATATGACTTTAGAATAAATTTGATTATTTTTTTTTAAATATGCATATGAGTTTACAAAATGATCGAGTATGATAAATTCACCAACCTAAATTATGCTTGTCTACTTTCCGTTGGCTAGCTTCCATTTATCTTTTATTTTATAATCCCACATCAGAAAAAGAAAGAAAATGTAAATTGTTTCACTTATATAAAGTAATCTTATGCTCCTATTTATATAAGCAAAATGAGATTTTTAGTGAGAAAACCTATGATTAATATCTCGTATTCATTTTTTTTTTCTTAATTTTAAACAATTAAGAAAATCTCCATTGATTAACTTTCATTTAATTTTTATTTTACAATCTCACATAATTTTAATTTTAAGAATAATTTTGTATGAGATTTTGAAACTCTTACAATATTTAAATTTAAAATAATTACAATCTCACATCAAGAAAAGAAAGAAAAAGTTTGTTGTTTCACTTATATAAAGTGTTATAATTTCACATCTGGAAAAGAAAGAAAAAATGAGTTGTTTCATTTATATAAAATGAATCTTATAAAAGGAGTTTTATGGGAGAAGCCTTTTATTGAATTTTCTTAATTTTAAATAATTAAGAAAATTCCCATTGGCTAGTTTCAATTTACCTTTTATTTTACAATCCCAAATCGGAAAAAAAGGAAAAAGAAAAAGTGAATTGTTTCATTTAAATAAAGTGAATCTTATGCTCCAATTTATATAAATAATTGAAATTTCTTAATTTTAAACAATTAAGAAATCCCCATTTGTTAGCTTCTATTTAATTTTTATTTTACAATCCCACATCGGGAAAAGAAGAAAAAAGTGAATTGTTTCACTTCTATGAAGTGATTCTTATACTCCTATTTATATAAGCAAAAGAAGAGTTTTAGTGAAAAATCCTATAATCAATACCAATTTTTTTTGTTTGTGTATTTAAGAACACATGTACAATACTCCTAGCATATCACCCATGCTATGTAAAGGTGCAATGTGAAGGTGCTGTAAAGATAATTTCAATCTGCAATCCAATGTGCATATCTATTTAACTTTTATTTTACAATCCCATATCGGGAAAAGAAAAAAAAAATGAATTGTTTCACTTATATAGAGTGATTCTTATACACTCATTTATATAACCAAAAGAAGATTTTTAATGAGAAGCCTTATAATCAATATCTTTTTTTTTTTTTATTTTCTTAATTTTATACAGTTAAGAAAATCTCTATTGGTTAGTTTCCATTTAACTTTTATTGTACAATCTCATATAGACGTTTTGATTTTAAAACTCTCATAATATCTAACTTTAAAATAATTACAATCCCACATCGAGAAAACAAATAAAAAGGGACTTGTTTCACTTATATAAAGTGAATCTTATACTTTTATTTAATATTATAGTATAGTGCATGTTTTAGTTTAAGATGGTTTAAATTTTAAAATTAAAATAAAATTTAAAAGTTTTAATTAATTAATTTTGTTGTAGATTGGCTGGTCTTTTGACTTAGCTGATTAAGCTAAATCATTTTCGGTTTGACTGATTTACTAGTTTAACCATGGTTTTAGCTGTTTTATCAAAATATATTGTTTAGATTTGTTTGATTTGAAATAAACTAAAATTGACCTTATTAAAAATTGAACGACTGAGATTGTTTGATTAGAAATGAATTTCCTTAACTTTTATTTTACAATCCCACATCAAGAAAATGAGAAAAAAATAAGTTGTTTCCGTTTGGGAAGTGGGTTGGCTTTTTGGCTTTTTAGATTTTTTGACTATTTGAGCCTGGGCTCAAAAGCTTGGTTTGGAAAAATTTTTTTGGCTTTTTGACTTTTTTTGTGAGAGAAGAGTGTAATGATTATGGGTTGAATGTGATGTTTTGTCTGTTATGGCTCAAATAGTCTATTCTGTCTTTTGTGGCTCAAAGAGCCAAAAGAGCCCAAATGAGCCCTTCCCAAACGACACCACCATTTAATATTGTAGTGTTGTGTATATTTTAGTTCAAGACAGTTTAAATTTTAAAATTAAATTAAAATTTAAAAATTTTAATTAATTAATTTTTGTATAAGTTGGTTAGTTTTTTGACCTAACCGATAGGGAACCATTTTCGGTTTGACTAATTTGCTAGTTTAACTGCGATTTTAGCGGTTATATCAAAATATATTGGTTAAATTTGTTTGATTTGAAATAAATTAAATATTAACCTAATTAAATATTAAACAGCTAAAATTGCTTGATTCGAAATAGATTTCTCACCAAAACAATTGTTAACTTTTAAATAATTAAGAAAATCTCCATTGGCTAACTTTCATTTAACTTTTATTTTATAATCCCACATCGAGAAAAGAAAGAAAAAGTAAATTGTTTCACTTACATAAAGTGAATCTTATACTTCCATTTATATAAACAAAACTAGCCTATCACCCGTGCTATGCACGGAATAATTATAGATATTTATATTTGTTTTAATTTTTTTAATATATAAATTATGTTTTTTTTAGATTTTTTGTAAAAATAATTTAACAATCTTATCACTAATCATAGTGTATGTGAGAAGTTGAAAAGGGTACTGCAGTAACTATACACAGATTGTATCTATAATTATTTGTATGAGGGAATTTTAAATGCTGATCAAAGAATTTTGACAAAATTAATAAATGCAGGCATGTGGAAAGACATGTGGATTAAAAAAAAGTTAATAAATGTTGATCAGGAGATTTTGACCAAATCAATAAATGCTAAGTTTTTTTTTTTAATAAAAAATTTAGAAAATTCAGATTGGAATTATTTAGAGTCATTGAACAAACTACAATCACATTTTTCTTTTTGTGAGTTAACTTCAATCATATTAAAAAATCAAATTATAAAAAAAAGGAGATAACTTCAATCATACAAATCACAATTTTTTTAATGCTATCTAACTACAATGAAATTTTTCTCATAATAAAAAAAAAAATCATTAAAATAGTAAAAGATTTTTTAGAACCATTGAATAAACTACAATCATATTTTCTTTTTGTGGGTGTTTATGTTTATCTAATTTCAATCATATTAAAAAATAAAATTATAAACAAAAGGAGATAATTTCAATCATACAAATCACAATTTTTTTGATGCTATCTAATCATCATCAATAATTAAAAAAATCAATCACAAATTAAGTCAATTGATAATTAAAAAACACAATAATTTATTTTTCAAAAAACATAGTGAGTTAAAAAGATCAATTACAATTTTTTTGGTCAAAATACAATCTAATTATCATCAATAATTGGTACATTATGTGACTCTAATGAGTACAATCCATTTTGTTTTTCAAAAAACACAGTGAGTTAAAAGTCAAATCACAAATTAAGTGAATTGATAGTTAAAAAAACACAATAATTTTTTTTTCAAAAAACACAGTAAGTTAAAAAAATCAATTACAATTTTTTTTTCAAAATACAATCTAATCATTATCAATAATTGGTACTTTGAAAATTAAATCAGGAAAAAATCAAATCAAATCACAAATATTTTTATGCTATCTAACTACAATCATATTTTTTTCATAAATAATTGTAAAGAAAAACCATTAAAACTGTAAATAAAAGATTAAATCACATTAAAAAAAAGAACCATTGAACAAACTACAATCACATCACAAATTTTTCCCATAATAAAATAAATAAATAAATAAATGAAAAAAAAACCATTGACTAACTACAATCATATTAAAAAAAAAAGAACCATTGAACTAACTACAATCATATTTTTTTCTTTGTGAGTGTTTATGTTTATCTAACTTTAATCATATTAAAAATAAAATTAAAATAGTAAATAAAAAGATTAAATAACATTAAAAAAAAAAACCATTGAACTAACTACAGCAATCATATTAAAAAAAAAGAGCCATCGAACAAATTACAATCACATCACATTACAATCACATTTTTTTCTTTGTGAGTGTTTATGTTTATTTAACTTCAATCATATTAAAAATAAAATAAAATAGTAAATAAAAAGATTAAATAACATTTAAAAAAAACATTGAACTAACTACAACAATCCTATTAAAAAAAAAGAGCCATTGAACAAATTACAATCATGTAACGCCCCCAAAATATTACAATAAAGATAACTCATATGCGGAATAAATATGAGAAACAACATACTTTCATATATCAGCGTTCACTGTTTAACAAGCAATTAAATGCCATATAGGCTATCATCTTTCCAAGACATTGCTTGGTTACACAAATTGAGTCTCACCCATTACATCTTAAGCCCTTGGCTTTACAAATAACAAACATTAACACATAAAGCATAAATAGGAAACTCTTGTTTCCCGAGAGTCCATCCATGCTATTGCCTTGGAGGTAACATCGCATCTGCACCTGAAAATGATATTCCCGTATAGGGTGAGCTAACAGCCCAGTAGAGATATGCTAAACATAATATGGGCAATAACTAAAACGTAAGCATTCGATAAATGTTTGACTCACATATATCCATTCATAATCCATTTCAATTACATGATAAATGTATCCATGTTTTATAATAATTACCATTTCTTAATTCATAATCCTGGCTCAGAACCTGGCCACCCTTTAAGTGAGATTATATCTCATATCAACAGTACTTCCATTTCAATTGAGATAACGACTCAAATTAACATTTCCGGTTTCATGACATTAAGTCCATGTTACATTTTATTTCTCATTTCTTTTTCAACTTTGAGTTTGAAAATAAGGCTCAACACCTAGCCAAATAACTTAATGAGGTTAAGACTCATCTTTAAAACATTTTCGAAATTCATGATGGATACACATTTTAATGCTGTATCGATAACACATAAACTATTTCCACACTTTACGAAAGATACACATTTCGGTGTTGTATCAACATAACATAGAATCACTTCTATACTTCACAATTGTTAACGATATACATTTTAGTGCTATATCAAATCAATTTAAACACTTCCATAATCAACACTTGATACACATTGTAGTGCTGTATCAATGTCACACAAAATCCGGTTTAGAGGTCCATCCCCTATCTTCCCCTAAACCGTGGAGTACATCCCCTATCTCCTCCCACACAACACATGTATATAAACGTAGATCATATACAATCAATTAATACATAAAGTTAATGCATTATTCCAGTCGCTATATTTGATGACATATCCAATTGATTAGTTTTAGTTTGCCTAATCATCATGCATTGTCTACAACAATCAAGACTATCCTCTACCGATAGCCCAAAGCAGTTATTTCTAGACAGAAAATAAATGCTACAACAGATATATATAATCTCAACATTTTCAAAGTGGGTGATTAAAGAATCCAACTCCACCATTCTACCTCATATTGAGTCGATTTTATTATTTTCAACTCAATTTCATATTTCCGTATTAATTGTCATTAATTACAGTAATGACCCAAATATACCCAAACATGGCATTTTTTCCTTTTTTTCAATATTGACCCAAAGGCTCAAATATTATCAAAAATATCAATAATCTCCATTTTTAAAACCAAAACACACAGGTATGAGTCAATTGAACAAAACCCCTGTTTTCAACATTATACAACTCCAACCTTAAGTTCCCAAATCAAACCATCTATACAAATAACTCAACATTTATGTTAAAACACATAAGAATGAGTAAGAATCCCTACCTCAAATTCGGAGCTCAAATATAGCGACCCCGGTCTTTTCCCTTTTGGTTATTGTATCCGGACTTAGGTTCCGTAGATTCTGTCATTAAATTATTGTTGCTGCCATCCTTTATTTTCTCTTTTGGAGTTATAGGCTTTGATGGGCAGGTTTGTTACAGGTTGGTTGGGTTGGAAACCAAGTGTTGCTGTCCAGATTTTTGGACCTTCGCTCGAGTGAGGAGTTGGTCGCTCGAGCGAGCTGTTGTTTTGTTCTTCGCTCGAGCCAGGGTTTGGTCGCTCGAGCGAGAGTCTGCGTCTGGGCTAGGACCTGAGAGTTGTGTTTCTTGGCTCGAGCGAGCTTCCTTCGCTCGAGCGAGCGAGTGTATGTTTTCGAGTTCTTCGCTCGAGCGAGCATTTCGTCGCTCGAGCGAGCTTCTGGGTTGCAGACCTGAAGCATCGAGTTTTTGCTCGAGCGAGCTTTACTTCGCTCGAGCGTGGATTTTGTGTCTGGTCGCTCGAGCGACCAAGTCTTCGCTCGAGCGAGCCTGTTCAGTTTATATAGGCAGCAGCAGGTTTTAAACAGTTTTTCTTGATCTTTTTGGATTCCAAACCCTAAGGTCCGACTTCTCTCTCTCCCTACTCATCTTCTCTTTTAGATTTGATCTATTTAGAGTGTGATTCTACCCTAGTTGCTTTGTTAATAAGAGAGTGTGAGTCGAGGGCTTCAGTTTAATCTGAACAACCTAGGATTTGGAGCACGTTGGATTTTGGGTTTTCATCTCCGTCTTCTCTTTTTGCGGTATTGCTTCGAGGTAGGGATTTCCTACTCCAATGTATACGTTTTGTTCTAAGTTTTAGTATTTAATATGTTGGGGGGTAATTTTGTAATTTTGGGAAAACCCTAGTTGTTTTATTAAATTGAATTGTATGTTTAATTTAAGGAAAATTGGGGGAAATTAGTTGAATTCAGAGATTGGGGAATTTATTGATTAAATGGGGTAGTTGATTATTTAAATCACTTGCCTATTGAATTGTTGATTTATTTATTTCCAGTCTAGAAATAACTGTTTTGGGCTATCGGTGGAGGATAGTCGTGATTGTTGTAGACATTGCATGTGGATTAGGGATAACTGAAACTAATCACATTGGTTTAGTCATTAACTTTGACTGTTGAATTAATACAGACATTAAATGTATTGATTGTGTGTTGTATATGTTATATGTTTACATACATTGCATTGTGTGGGAGGAGATAGGGGATGTACTCCACGGTTTAGGGGAAGATAGGGGATGGACCTCTAAACCGGATTTTGTTTGGGAGGAGATAGGGGATGGACTCCATTAGCATCACTTTTATGTGTGCTTATTGATATTGAAGTGTTTTTACATGTTATTGATACAGCACTAAAATGTGTATCATATTGGAAGTATGGAAGTGTTTTGATATGAGCCTGTATCTCATTTGTTTTGTTGATATTGGAAGTAATGTGAATCTGATATATAGTTCACTGTTGTAGTTTGGCCAGGTTCTGAGCCATGTTGATAATAATGGAAAGTTGAATAAATAATGAAAAGTGAATGTGATGTTTAGTGTTAACCATCTATTGAATGCTAGGGCTTTATTCAATGCTTATATTTGGTTTAGTATTTTTCTACTGGGCTGTGGCTCACCCTTTATGGGAACATCATTTTCAGGTTCAGGTGATAAGCTACCTCCAAGGACTTAGTTTGGAAGGACTTGGATTTGAAGATTAGTTTAGTTATTTGTTTTGTTTTGATATTACATGTAATTACAAGCCGAGGGCTTAACTTTGTAGTTGAGTTAGTACTCACATTTTGTGTCCAAGTGTTGGCTTGGAAAGATGTAAGCCCATAGGGCATTTACTTTCATTATTACATGTAATGTCTTTATTTAAGGTACTCTGATGAATGAATTATGGTTTATTTTCTTAAGTAATGCATCTTATTATTGTGTATGTTATGGGTTATTTTTGAGGGCGTTACAACTTGGTATCAGAGCGTACCGGGTTTGAATACTTTGGGTACGTGGGAAGTGATTAGTATCACAATGGGTTCGTCTCGTTTGATAGAGACTTAGTGTAGTGTTATATGTTTGCATGATAACATGTTTATGTGATTATGTGGGTATGGAATGTAGTTTCTAGGATGTTGATTGGACCCTTGAGTTTCTAGTAGTCTTGTTGGAAAGGCACTTGATCACTGCTGCTTCCAACCGGAACTATAGTAACGTTTGGGACTATCATTATCCGGAATGAAATTCGTAGGTGCTTATGTGATTATGTGCTTACGTGGAATGACTTATTGTTGTCCAATGCATTAGGACGCGAGTGTTTAGCTTCGGCACATTTATTAATGTGCTAACGTTTTTGTTTCCTTTATTAGGATGTCAGGACGAGGACGAGGACGCGGTAGGCGTGGTAGGCCGGGTAGGCAGGAAGTGCCTGCGCTAGAGGAGATTCCAGTAGTACAGGAGATTCCGGCAGTTCAGATTCCGGCAGTTCAGGAGGGAGTTGGCCAGGCCAATGTGGCCGAGCCAGTAGGCCAGCAGGCTATGGGCGCTTTAGCCTGAGAGATAGCAGGGGCATTCAGGGAGTCAGTAGGCATTCTTCGAGCTGAGAATCAGGCTCAGGTCCATGTTGCTGATGCAGGACCTTCTTTCCTGAAGAAGGAGTTCTTCCGGTCTAATCCGGATGAATTTGTGGGTGATCCTAAAGAGCCGCTTAAGGCAGATGAATGGCTCGAACAGACAACGAAAACGTTTGAGATGCTTGGCATCGAAGACGAGGGGTTGAAGGTGACCTTGGCATCGTTCCAGCTGAAGGAGGATGCGGGTCAGTGGTGGAAGTTCACCAAAGGTCGTATAGGAGGTACATGGGAGGCTTTTGTGAATGCTTTCCAGGAGAGGTTCTTATCTCCGGCAGTCAGGGAGAAGCTGAGAGACCAGTTCTGTCAGCTTAAGCAGTCGAGTTCTTCAGTGGCCGAGTTTGAGGCTGCATTCACTAGTTTGTCCAGGTTTGCACCTGAGTTAGTGGCGTCTGAGGAACGCCGTTGCATTGAGTTTGAGAAGAAGTTGAGGCGTGGCCTCAAGCTGAGAGTTGTTGGGTCTATGATTCGGGATTATGGGCGTCTGGTTGATGCTGCAGCCCATACGGAGATCATGATGCAGGAAGAGGAGGAAGGACAGAAAGGCTCCAAGAGGAGTCAGGATGGCCAGGGTGATGGCAAGAGGCAGAGAGGTTTTACTCCTCAGCAGACTCAGGGTAGCTTTTCTAGATCTACTTTTCCAGTACCGAGTGCTAGTTCTGGAAAAGGCAGCCAGGGAGACATTACCTGTTTCAAGTGTGGTCAGCTGGGCCACAAGTCTCCAGTTTGTCCTCAGAGGGAGGAGGTCAGAGAGCAGCATCTTCTTCGGCTCGATCTCAGAGCCAGAGTCAGGGTAGAGGCCAGCCGCTCTCGTGTTATCAGTGTGGTCAGCCAGGGCACATGAAGAGGTATTGCCCGCAGTTGGGTGGCACACCTGGTGCATCTGGTTTGAGGCAGACTCAGGGTCAGCAGCCAGCTCAGTCGGGTCAGGCCTCGAGGGCCAATCAGGGGGCTTCTTCGTCCCAGTCTGTGCAGCAGTCTTATGCTCCTAGGGGTGAGCAGGTTGATCAGGGACCATCTGGGCGCGTGTATGCTGTTACCGCGCAGGACCTAGTACCGGCTCCATCGGTCGTGAGAGGTACCTTCTTGTTTTGCAATTCAGTTGCTAGTGTTTTGATCGATACGGGTGCATCTCATTCCTTTGTGTCTGCTGCATTTGCATCTGTTTTGGAGTTGGAGTTAGCTCAGTTAGCGTCTCCTATTTGTGTAGTGTCACCTCTTGGGGGTGAATTGATCTTGAAACAAGGTGTTAGGGGTTGTGATATAGAGGTCGATGATCATAGAATCCCATTTTCCTTTGTAGTTATGCCTATGAAAGGCTTCGATGTTATTTTGGGTATGGACTGGTTATCGTCATACCGGGCAGTTATTGATTGCTACCGCCAGAGGGTCACTTGTTGTACCGTGGGCGGAGAGTGTTTTCATTTTCTGGGGGACCGGGTTGGTAGTGTTTTGCCACCGGGGTATGTTCACGAGGGCGGAGTGAGCTTAGTGGTCTACTTGCTAATCTTTCGATTAGTGAGGTTGATGAGACTCAGATTGTGTTGCCAAGGGTGGTTTGTGAGTACTCGGACGTCTTTCCCGAGGATCTTGTTGGGTTGCCACCGCATCGAGAGATTGAGTTCTCTATTGACCTAGTGCCCGGCACGGCGCCAATTTCTATGGCACCTTATCGTTTTGCCCCAGCCGAGTTAGTTGAGTTGAAGATTCAGCTCCAGGAGTTGCTAGATAAGGGTTATATCCGTCCTAGTGTTTCGCCGTGGGGAGCACCGGCCCTCTTTGTTAAAAAGAAAGGTGGTGCTTTGAGACTTTGTATAGATTACCGGAAATTGAATCGGGCTACGGTTAAGAATAAGTACCCTATGCCTCGTATAGATGATTTGTTCGATCAGTTGAAGGGTTCCCGTTGTTTCTCTAAGATAGATTTGAGATCGGGTTACCACCAGTTGAGGGTCAGGGAGGAGGATATTCCGAAGACGGCATTCCGTACGCGGTATGGCCACTATGAGTTTTTGGTGATGCCATTCGGGCTCACCAATGCACCGGCAGTGTTTATGGATTTGATGAACCGGATATTCCGGGAATTCTTAGATCGTTTTGTAGTTGTCTTCGTGGACGACATTCTGATTTATTCACCTTCGGAGGAGGAGCACAAGGAACACTTGAGAGTGGTGCTTGAGTTACTTAGAGCCCATAAGCTTTATGCTAAGTTTGGGAAGTGTGAGTTCTGGCTAGAAGAGGTGAAATTCTTAGGCCATGTGGTTTCGGGGGAAGGGGTGTCTGTTGATACATCCAAGACAGAGGCAGTGCAAGATTGGGCACAGCCTAAGAGTGTGTTTGAGATCCGCAGTTTTCTGGGATTAGCTGGGTATTATCGCCGATTTGTGAAGGATTTCTCCAGGTTAGCTTCACCTTTGACTAGATTGACTCGGAAGGGAGTCAAATTTGTATGGAGTGAGACTTGTGAAAAGTCGTTTCAGGAGTTGAAAGTTAGACTGACCACCGCTCCAGTCTTGATTATTCCGGAGAGAGGGTTGGGTTATGCAGTCTATTGTGACGCCTCACGAGAGGGTCTGGGTTGTGTGTTGATGCAAGAGGGGAAAGTGGTTGCCTATGGTTCACGTCAGTTGAAAATTCACGAGCAGAATTACCCTACGCATGATCTAGAGTTAGCAGCTGTGATATTTGCCTTGAAGATTTGGAGGCATTATCTTTACGGTGAGAGGTTCGAGGTATTCTCGGATCATAAGAGTCTGAAATATCTGTTTACGCAGAAAGACTTGAACTTGAGGCAGAGGAGGTGGATGGAGTTTATTGAGGATTATGACTTCGAGTTGCATTATCATCCGGGGAAGGCCAATGTGGTGGCCGATGCCCTTAGCAGAAAACCTGTTGGTGACATAGCTAGTATAGCCATTCGGGAGTGGGAGATGTTGGGTGCACTTGGGGAGTTTGATTTGCTTCTGGGCGAATCCGTTGAGGCTGCGGCCTTGTTTTCTGTTGTTGCGCAGCCTACACTTGTGACTCGAGTGTTAGAGGCTCAGAGGAGTGACCTTGAAGTAGAATCCCTTCGAGAGAAGATCTCCAGTGGGAAGGTTGAGAAGGGTTTGACGGTGTATCCCGACCTGAGTGTGAGATACCGAGACCGTCTGTTTGTGCCGGAGTCTTGCCGAGAGGAGGTACTCCGAGAGTTTCATCATTCGCGCCTTGCGGTGCATCCGGGAGGCACTAAGATGTATCGGGATTTGGGTCGCCAGTTTTGGTGGCGGGGTATGAAGAGAGATGTGGCAGCGTTCGTGTCTAAGTGCCTTACTTGTCAGCAAGTGAAGGCCGAACATCAGAGGCCAGCGGGTTTGTTGCAACCCTTGCCTATTGCCGAGTGGAAGTGGGAGCATGTCACTATGGACTTCGTTGTAGGTCTTCCGAGGACTCAGCGGGGTAGTGATGCTATTTGGGTGGTTGTAGACCGGTTGACTAAGTCGGCGCACTTCATTCCTATGCGCGTGAGAGATTCGGTAGATCATCTTGCCGACTTGTACATTCGGGACATAGTGAGGTTGCACGGGGTCCCAGTGACGATCGTCTCAGATAGAGATCCTCGTTTTACTGCTAGGTTGTGGCAGAGTTTGCAGAGTGCCTTAGGCACTAAGTTGACCTTTAGCACGGCTTATCATCCTCAGACTGACGGGCAGTCCGAGCGTACTATTCAGATCCTTGAGGATATGCTTCGGGGTTGTGTTCTTGATTTCAGTGGGTCGTGGGAGAGGCACTTGCCTTTGGTGGAGTTTGCCTACAACAACAGTTTCCAGTCTAGTATTGGTATGGCACCGTTTGAGGCCTTGTATGGCCGACCGTGTAGATCTCCAGTTTGTTGGGCCGAGGTGGGTGATGCACCTCTATTGGGTCCGGAGTTGGTGAGGGAAACGACGGAGAAAGTTGAGCTTATCCGTAAGAGACTTGTTACAGCCCAGAGTCGTCAGAAATCTTATGCCGACCGTAGGAGGAGACCTTTAGTGTTTGAGGTGGGTGATCATGTCTTTCTGAAGATATCACCTAGACGGGGATTGATGAGGTTTGGGAAGAGCGGGAAGTTGTCCCCTCGGTTCATAGGTCCTTTTGAGATCCTTGAGAGGATTGGCGAGGCTGCTTATCGTTTAGCTTTGCCACCGCAGTTGTCCGGAGTACATGACGTGTTTCATGTGAGTATGCTTCGGAAGTATGAGCCGGATCCATCACATGTGTTGGATTGGACTGATTTAGTGGTTGATGAGGATGTCTCGTATGAGGAGAGACCGGTTCGGGTCTTGGATAGGCGGGATCAAGTTTTGCGAGGCAAGACCATCCCTTTGGTAAAGGTTTTGTGGAAACATCACGGGGTGGAGGAAGCCACTTGGGAACGTGAGTTGGAAGTCCGCGAGAAATATCCGGACATGTTTATTGATATGTAATATTTTGTAATATTGTTGGACTTAAGAATTTTATATATCTGTCTTAAGTTGTAAAACATTGAGAATGTTTTGGTTTAATGATAGTTGTTTAAAACTTGCTTCATAATGGAAGTGGAATGTCACATTTATAGATTGAATGTGTTTTATATATATTATGGAATTGAATATGATATGGAAATGAGAATCATGTATATTGAAAACTGTTGATATTGAAAGGAAATTGCATAATACTGATGCAGGTTATAATATATGTTGTTTTATATACATATTGTGAGATGCCTCTTGATAAGAGATGAAATGGCCAGTTTTGGGTCAAGTTGTGTATTATTAAATTGTCATATTGTTGGAATTTGAGAAAAACCTGTTTTTGAAAACTTATGCTTAATTTCGGGGACGAAATTCTTTTAAGGGGGGGAGGTTATAGCGACCCCGGTCTTTTCCCTTTTGGTTATTGTATCCGGACTTAGGTTCCGTAGATTCTGTCATTAAATTATTGTTGCTGCCATCCTTTATTTTCTCTTTTGGAGTTATAGGCTTTGATGGGCAGGTTTGTTACAGGTTTGTTGGGTTGGAAACCAAGTGTTGCTGTCCAGATTTTTGGACCTGCGCTCGAGCGAGGAGTTGGTCGCTCGAGCGAGCTGTTGTTTTGTTCTTCGCTCGAGCCAGGGTTTGGTCGCTCGAGCGAGAGTCTGCGTCTGGGCCTAGGACCTGAGAGTTGTGTTTCTTGGCTCGAGCGAGCTTCCTTCGCTCGAGCGAGCGAAGTGTATGTTTTCGAGTTCTTCGCTCGAGCGAGCATTTCGTCGCTCGAGCGAGCTTCTGGGTTGCAGACCTGAAGCATCGAGTTTTTTGCTCGAGCGAGCTTTACTTCGCTCGAGCGTGGATTTTGTGTCTGGTCGCTCGAGCGACCAAGTCTTCGCTCGAGCGAGCCTGTTTAGTTTATATAGGCAGCAGCGGGTTTTAAACAGTTTTTCTTGATCTTTTTGGATTCCAAACCCTAGGTCCGACTTCTCTCTCTCCCTACTCATCTTCTCTTTAGGTTTGATCTATTTAGAGTGTGATTCTACCCTAGTTGCTTTATTAAAAGAGAGTGTGAGTCGAGGGCTTCAGTTTAATCTGAACAACCTAGGATTTGGAGCACTTTGGATTTTGGGTTTTCATCTCCGTCTTCTCTTTTTGGGTATTTCTTCGAGGTAGGGATTTCCTACTCCAATGTATACGTTTTGTTCTAAGTTTTAGCATTTAATATGTTGGGGGTAATTTTGTAATTTTGGGAAAACCCTAGTTGTTTTATTAAATTGAATTGTATGTTTAATTTAAGGAAAATTGGGGGAAATTAGTTGAATTCATGAGATTGGGGAATTTATTGATTAAATGGGGTAGTTGATTATTTATTTAAATCACTTGCCTATTGAATTGTTGATTTATTTATTTCCAGTCTAGAAATAACTGTTTTGGGCTATCGGTGGAGGATAGTCGTGATTGTTGTAGACATTGCATGTGGATTAGGGATAACTGAAACTAATCACATTGGTTTAGTCATTAACTTTGACTGTTGAATTAATACAGACATTAAATGTATTGATTGTGTGTTGTATATGTTATGTGTTTACATACATTGCATTGTGTGGGAGGAGATAGGGGATGTACTCCACGGTTTAGGGGAAGATAGGGGATGGACCTCTAAACCGGATTTTGTTTGGGAGGAGATAGGGGATGGACTCCATTAGCATCACTTTTATGTGTGCTTATTGATATTGAAGTGTTTTTACATGTTATTGATACAACACTAAAATGTGTATCATATTGGAAGTATGGAAGTGTTTTGATATGAGCCTGTATATCATTTGTTTTGTTGATATTGGAAGTAATGTGAATCTGATATATAGTTCACTGTTGTAGTTTGGCCAGGTTCTGAGCCATGTTGATAATAATGGAAAGTTGAATAAATAATGAAAAGTGAATGTGATGTTTAGTGTTAACCATCTATTGAATGCTAGGGCTTTATTCAATGCTTATATTTGGTTTAGTATTTTTCTACTGGGCTGTGGCTCACCCTTTATGGGAACATCATTTTCAGGTTCAGGTGATAAGCTACCTCCAAGGACTTAGTTTGGAAGGACTTGGATTTGAAGATTAGTTTAGTTATTTGTTTTGTTTTGATATTACATGTAATTACAAGCCGAGGGCTTAACTTGTAGTTGAGTTAGTACTCACATTTTGTGTCCAAGTGTTGGCTTGGAAAGATGTAAGCCCATAGGGCATTTACTTTCATTATTACATGTAATGTCTTTATTTAAGGTTACTCTGATGAATGAATTATGGTTTACTTTCTTAAGTAATGCATCTTATTATTGTGCATGTTATGGGTTATTTTTGAGGGCGTTACAACTAATAGAGAAGATGAAAAGAGATGAAACTTGATCTCCACCACACACCACAAAACTCTCGAGAAATTTCACAACTTTGGCGAAAGAACTATGGCCAAAATCCCAATGGAATTATGGCCAAAATCCAGCTCGGCACAACTAAAATTTATAACTTGAGCTCGGCTCGTAATGGCTCATTAAACCAAGAAAGAAACCATAGAAGCTGATAAGCTAACCCTCTACACTTACACTTATATAGAAGTTTGTCCACTTTCAATTGTATCTTGTAATCGATGTGGGACTTCCAACAAACACACCAAACGACGTCGTTTGGCACAACACTTTCGTCCACTCTTTGAGTCCCACATCGCTGAGAGAGGAAACATTTTCTTGTCCAAATGCTTATAAAGTGGTGAATTGCGGACATAGATCAAGTAACTTCGAATGCATTATGAATTTTTGTTTTGAGGGGCGCTGCCCCTCAACCCCGCCAGGGCGCTGCCCTTGGAACCTGCGAGCTGACCGGGCAGCTCGACCCCCGCTAGGGCGCTGCCCCCTCGACCCCCGACCGGCCCAGTTGAAGTGGCAAAACATTAAAAAAAAAAAAAAAAGATTGAAACCGGGATTGCTACAAATCACATCACATTTTTCCCATAATAAAATAAATAAATGAAAAAAAAAGAACTATTAAACTAACTACAATCACATTAAAAAAAAAGAATCATTTAACTAATTATAATCACATTTTTCTCTTTGTGAGGGTTTATATTTATCTAATTTCAATCATATTAAAAAATCAAATTATAATTTTTTATTCGCTAGACAAATCACAAATATTTTTATGCGCTATCTAACTGCAATATTAAAACAGTAAACAAAAGGAAAAGTCAAAAAAGATAAAACAAAAAGAAGACTTACTGTTTGCATACGTGGTCACTGAAGTTGAAAGTGTAGAAGTGAGAAATTAAGAAGGAGAAAATAAAAAGGAGACTCACTGTTTGCAATAAGTATGTGAAAAGTTAAAAAGAGTATGTATATTGGAGAAGTTAAAAAGACTTGGAAGAATTTAATAAGTGCTAAGTTTTTTTTTTTCAAAAAAAAATCAAAAAAATTAAGAAATTAAAGTTCAGATATTGGAACTCCCACAAAACTTGTGGGTTAGAGATATATATAAATAAATAGATAGATATTGATATTGATATAGATATTTATATTTGTTTTAAATTTTTTTTAATATACAAATTATTTGTTTTGGAAAAGGTATTGCAGTAATTATGAGAGAAGTCAAAAAGTCTTGTAGGTTGAGAGAAGTTAATAAATGCTGAGGTTAATTTTTTTTTTTAAAAAAACAAAAAATTAGAAAATTAGGATTGGCATATTGGAGCTCCCACAGGCCTTGGGAGTTAGAAACCCACTTTTACTTAATATATAGTATAGATGAGATTTTTAGTGAGAAGCCTTATGATTAACATCTCATATTAATTTTTTTGATTTTCTTAATTTTAAACAATTAAGAAAATTCTGATTGGCTAACTTCTATTAACTTTTATTTTATATAATATAAAAAAATTAAGTATAATTATCATATTTTTATTAAATAATATATTATTTTACACTAACAGATGATGTGGCACAATTTTAGAGATTTTAGATATTTGTAATTTGTATAATAGTATGGTCAATAATAATGTTATAACACTAGTTGATGCATGTAGCACTACCAATATCTATATCTATACTATATATTAAGCAAAAAGAGGTTTTTAAGCCCAAACCTTGTGGGAGCTCCAATCTCCCAATCTAAATTTCCTGATTTTTTGATTTAAAAAAACAAAAAAACCTTAGTATTTATTAATTTCTCCAAACTCCCAAGTTTCATTCTCATAATAACAATTTAATGCATTAAGAACAAGCATAAAAAAAAATTCTTTGAAATCCAACACATACGAATTCCTTGAAAAGTCCCAACACATATGATTATTATCCCTCATAATAACACTTTAATGCATTAAGAATAAGTATAAAAAAATTTCTTGCAAAATCCAACACATATGATTATTATTAAAATATTAAACTCTCCAATCTCTCAATCTAAATTTCTTGATTTTTTGATTTAAAAAAACAAAAAAACTTTAGTATTTATTAACTTCTTCAAACTCCCAAGTTTTACCCTCATAATAACAATTTAATGCATTAAGAACAAGCATAAAAAAAAACAAAAATGCTAGAGGCCCCAAAAATTCTACCAAAAGTTTTACCAAATGTCTCACATGGGTGTGGGACCCACATGGGACCCACATTGTGTGGGTCCCACACCCATGTGAGACATTTGGTAAAACTTTTGGTAGAATATTTGGGGTCTCTAGCATTACTCAAAAAAAAAATTCTTTGAAATCCAACACATGAATTCCTTGAAAAGTCCCAACATATATGATTATTATCCCTCATAATAATACTTTAATGCATTAAGAACAAGTATAAAAAAAATTTCTTGAAAAATCCAACACATATGATTATTATCAAAATATTAAACTTTAATACAATATAATAAAAAAAAAGACATTTAATTTCTTGAAAAGTCTAACACATATGATTATTATCAAAATAATAAACTTTAATATAATATAAAAAATGAAAAAAAAAGACATTTAAAAATCGCAATTCACATATATAGATAATTGTAAATATAATTCGTGCATAGCACGGGTGATATGCTAGTACTATATATTAAGCAAAATGAGGTTTTTAACCCCAAGTTTTGTGAAAGCTCCAATCTCCCAATCTAAATTTCTTGATTTTTTGATTTTAAAAAAAAAAATCTTAGCATTTATTAACTGCTCCCAACTCCCAAGTCTTACCCTCATAATAACACTTTAATGCATTAAGAACAAGCATTAAAAAAATTCTTTGAAATCCAACACATATGAATTCCTTGAAAAGTTTCAACACATATGATTATTATCCCTCATAATAACACTTTAATGCATTAAGAACAAGCATAAAAAAAATTTCTTGAAAAGTCTAACACATATGATTATTATCAAAATATTAAACTTTAATATAATATAAAAAAAAAGACATTTAAAAAAAAAATTTAAATCACAATTCACAACTATAGATAATTGTAAACACAATCCGTGCATAGCACGGGTGATATACTAGTATTATATAAGGAAAAAAGGGGTTTCTAAACCACAAGCCTTGTAGGAGTTCCAATATCCCAATTTTAATTTTTTTATTTTTTTATTTTAAAAAAAATAACCTCAGCATTTATTGACTTCTCTTAACTCACAAGCCTTTTTGACTTCTCTCATAATTACTGCAACACCATTTTCAACTTTTCTCATACACTATAGTTAGTGATGCGATTGTTAAATTAGATTTATAAAAAATCTAAAAAAAATTAATTTGTATATTAAAAAAATATCTACAACAAATATAAATATTTATATCTATATATATTATACAAGGAAAAAGGAGGTTTCTAATGAGAAGCCTCCTAGAAGCTCCAAACTCTCATTCTAAAATTATCAATTTTTCAATTTATAAAATAGATTAAAAAAAACCTACTGGATGATTTATTTGTTTAATTATTTTAGAAATAATAATAATTTATTAATTTATGGATTTCAAATAAGAAGATAACAAAAATATTTCATTATTTCTCCATCATAATCCCTCTCATCAATTTTCAAAAAAAATATTAAAACTTGCATTGTTTTCTCTCCTTCAAAAAATCAGATAATATTTTTCATGAAAGTTGTGGGCATCTATCTATATCTTATATATTATATTATAACATAACAAAAAAAAATTAAAAATCAAATATACAAACAGATAAAGTTAATAAATTTGATTTTTATTTATTCAGTTAAATATTTTTTTTCCTCTCAATATCCAATTTTAAAATATATAAAGTCTATCTAAATAAATTTGATTTGAAAATATCTCCCACTATCATATTTTAAATCAATAAAACTCACATGTCTATCACATATTTAACTCACATCATAACTTACCTAAATAATAATAATTAAAAACAAATAGAAATACAGGTAAATTAAATTTAAAAAAAAAAAGAGGGAAAATTTACCCATAAGTCTTAGTTTCTGAAAAGTTGAACCATTTAGTCCTAAAAGTTTTCTTATACTCCATTTAGTCCCATTTTATACATCATCATGATGTTCATGATGTAAATGAACATTGGAACATTGTAATCTGATGAACATTGGATGTTTGAAATCTAATGTTTGTAACATTAATCTGATGTTTGAAACATTGTAATGGGACCTTTCAGTCTATAAAAAAACTTTTAAGACTAAACAGTGTATAAGTTATTAATTTGGGATTTATTGGTGCATCCCCCAAAAAAGAAACCCACAAAAAAAAAACAAAAAAATAGAAACCAAACAAAAATAAAGAAGATAAGAATTTAGATATGGATCTCAAAATAATATAACAATATCTAAATTTGAATTATGATTTAGTAATACAATTATCTATTTTTTTGATGTATATCTATCAAAATTTTAAATCACTTAATGTGACAAATTAATCAATTTTCTAAAATTATTGATTTTTTAATTTATAAAATAGATTAAAAAACTATTGAACGATTTATTTATTTATTTATTTTATAAATAATACTTATCCCTTAATTTATGGATTTTAAATGGAAAGATGACAAAAATATTTCATAACATCTCTATCCTAATCTCTCACTGATTTCCAAAAAAAAAAAAAAAATTAAAACTTGCCTTCCTTCTCTCTTTCCCAAACAATCAGATGATATTTTTCATGAAAGTTGTGAATATCTATCTATATCTTATATATTATATTATAACATAAAAAAACTAAAAAAAACTATAAAAAAAAAACTAAAAATTAGATATACAAACAAATAAAATTAATAAATTTGATTTTTATTTATTCAGTTAAAATCTTTCTTTTGCATCTCAATATCCAATTTTAAAATTTAAAAATCTTTAAAGTTTATCTAAACAAATCTAATTTGAAAATATCTTCCACCATCATACTTTAAATTAATAAAACTTATATGTATATCACACATCTAACTCATATCATAACTTACCTAAATAATAATAATTAAAAACAAAAAAAATCACAGATAAATGAAATTAAAAAAAAAATAGAAACACACAGCTCCATCTTAAACAAACTGAAAAAAAAAACAAATAGAAACTACACAAAAATAAAAAAGATAAAATTTAGATATGGATCTCAAAAAAGTATAATAATATCTAAATTTGAATTATGATTTAGTAGTATAATTATCTATTTTTATGATATATATCTATCAAAATTTTAAATAACTTAATAGGATAAATTAATCAATTTTCAAGTCTTATTTAAAGAAAAATTTGATTAGTCATTCCAATTCCTAGACTTAGCGGGCACTGGCGGAGGAACTAACAGATTGGGTTAGCTGAAGTCTAAGTTGTTGGGGGTAACATTCTCTCACTCCAAAAATTTATTTGTTTTTTAATTTTATTTTTTTTTCCTATGTGTTTGGTTTTGGTTTTGGTTTTGGTTTTGGTTTTGATTTCAGTTTTAGTGAGGTTTATGTGTTTGTTTATAGGTTTGCATGGTAAAGAAGAATTATTATTGATTATGGTTACAATCTAAATATCTATGTTCGTTTTGTGCCAATGATTTTGATCGGATTTTTTTGTTTTCTTCAATAAAGATCATAAAATTGAAGTAAAAAAAATGGGTATCAATTTTTTTATTGGCATTTTATTTTATAGAAAATGTGAAAATTTATTGAAAATTCAAGATTTTACCATAACATTAGATTTTTATATAACTAGATAAATTTAAAACTTTTAAATATCATTGTGTTTTTTATTTTTATCTTCTTTTTATCCTATTATACCATTATTGCTATTTGTTAGTTTGTTAATTATAATTCAATTAATTGAAAATGAAACCTTAATGTAATTTTTCATATATATCATAATTAATTTGTTACAGTTATAGTTGTATATAATAGCATATTATATAGAGATAATCTCTAAATATAATTTTTATTTTTTTATTTGATTAAATAGTCCATCTTAAATAGTATATAGAAAAGTTAGATGACTTCTTTTATCTCTAAAAAATCCAATCTATTTTTTTTACTTTTTAATTTTTTAAATTGAAACATCATTATTTATGTCCATAAAACAAACTGATAAACACATATCCAAAAGTTACATATTTTTTTTCTTCTTTTTTTAATATATAGGATATTTCCAAATGGAAGTGTTTGACACCTCAAAATTTTTCCATAATCTGACTTATAATGATGTAGTCGTGAGTGTCAATTTTTATACAAATATGAGAAGAGAATTAATTAAATTATACATGTCAACCAACCACATACTCAAACCTTGATTATTTCAAGATGTTATTTCACTATAATTCCAATTAAGAGAATCTTCAATATTTTTGTAATCAAATTATAATTTGATAAAAATTTAAAAAGATGAAATCTAGTAATAAGATACAATTTTTTTAATTAGAAAAATGCAATTGAATTAAAATCAAATATTCTATGAATAATTTCATTTAGTTGAAATAAATTTTATAAAATTCAACTTATGAGAAAAATTTTAATCTTTCAATACACTTGCTAAGTTATTTTTAACTAAAAGTGAGTTTTCATATTAAACATCAATTGAACACGAATTAAAATAACACCACACAACAACATAAAAATAAATAAATTGAGCTAATATTAAAATAATTATGAAATAACATGACATGATACACTCCCCTAATTGGGGGTCCTAAATTTTGTTCAAAATTGGGGACCCGAGGCGACTGCCTCAGTCGCCTCACCCCAGGGCCAGCCCTGGCCGGATGTGGTTAGGGTAGGGTTAAGATTTGAGAGGTTAGGGATGATAATATTAATATAGGTAAATTACATTTACTTCCCTTGAGGTTTCTGACAAATACAGAGACTTTCCTTATGATTTGAATAATTACAGTAACCTCACCTGCTTTACCTGACAATGTCAAGATTCCCCCATTCTGTCAAATTGTTCCAAATGTTGTTACTTTTTCTATAGTAAATTACCTTATTGCCCTTCCTTTTAAAATATCAAAAAATATTTTTGGATTGGAGGACAAGTTTAGAAGAAACAAACAGTGTTTGGAACAGTATTTTTGGATATATTTTTTTAAAATATTAAAAAATGTTTAAAAAAATTTTATTTTTTATTTTAAATATATAATTTTTATTTAAATATTTTTAAATATTTTATTTTATTTTCTAAATATTTTAATTTTTTTAATTTTAATATTTTAAACTCAAAACACAACTTCACACTCAATTCAAAAATTATTTTCAAACATCATAACCAAACATATAACTTGACACTTCACACTACTTTCAAAACTCTACACTCAAATCGTAACCAAACGTATAACAAAAAATTAAAATATTTAAAATAAAAAATAAAATTTTTAAATTTTTTTAATATTTAAAAAATATATTGAAAATATTAAAAAAAAATACAACACATAGATGTATGAAATATAATGCACATTAAAATAAATAAATAAATATTTAAATATAAAATATTTACCCTAAAAAATATTTTCAAAAAATTTCAAAATTTATAGCCAAAGAAATTTTTTCTTTTCAAAACTCATAACTCAAAATACGACTCCACACTCAAATCATGATTCTAAAAATAATTTTAAAAAATAAAATAAATTTTTTTTAAAGAAATTTTTCTTTTAAAATAGAGTTTTGAAAAAGTTTGGTTTTGAGTTTTGAAAAGAGTTTTGAATTGAGTTTTAAGTTTGTGTTTGGTTATGAGTTTTGAAAATAATTTTTGAATTGAGTTTTGAGTAAAAACATGTTCCAAAAAAAGATTTTTTTTAGAAACATGTTTGGTTCTTTTTTAGAATCACAATTCCAATTAGAAATTTTCAAAAATCTTTTTAAAACTCATAGGGCGTGTTTGATTCGCCGGATTAGGGGGGACTATCCACTATTTGGATTGTAATCCAAATAGTGCTCCTTATCCGCCGTTTGATTTTTTTTTTGGCCGCCGGACATCGGACTCCTTATCCCCTATATGGGGGACTATTGTGTCCTTGGGGGGGTATGGGATAGTTTTTGGGGGACTATCCACTGTTGGGATTAGGTGGTCAAAATGACTATTCTGCCCCTCTACTATTTAATTATGTATTATATTTAATAAAATTCAATAAAATTTAAATGTCTCAATTTAAAAATAAAATAATTTTATTTAACTTTTTATTGATGTTTTATTTATTTAATTTTTTAAAATAATTTTTTATAGATATTTTATTGATGTTTTATTTTAAAATTTTGTTTATATTTTATTTAATTTCATTATTTAAATTTAATAGATGCTTTATTTAATTTCATTGTTTGATTATTATTATTTTTAAAAACAAATTTATTTAAAATTTTAATTAAAAAATAATATATATTTTTATTGATATTTTATTTATTTATTTATTTATTTATTTTAAAAAAATAAATTTATTTAATTGTGTAAAAAATAATATAAAATAAATTTTTATTTAATCTAGCTAAAAATAATTAAAATATTAAAGATATATTTAATATTGCTATTATTTAGTAAACAATTGAAAAAAGGGTAAAATAGTCTTTTGTTCATTTATCCTATCCAGTCCGTCCAACCAAACGTTGGATTCACTAAAAATAGTCCTTTCCAGACATCTAATCCCATTAAAAAACAAACACAGGATACACATCCAATTCAACCAAATAGTCCGGGGGATTCATAGTCCCAGGACTCAAGTCCGATGGATTCTAATCCCCCCTTATCCAGTTCGTCCAATCAAACACACACATAGAGTCTTAACCAAATACACAACTCAAAACTCAATTTAAAAATTATTTTCAAAATTCATAACCAAACACAAACTTAAAAAAATACAAACTTATGTAAAATATATTTTTTAAATATTAAAAAAATTTATTTTTTTATTTTAAATATATTTTTTATTTTAAATATTTTATTTTATAAATATATTTTAAATATTTTAATTTTTTTTGTTATGCGTTTGGTTACGATTTGAATGTAGAATTTTGAAAGTAGTGTGGGGTGTGAATTATGTGTTTGGTTATGAGGTTTGAAAATAATTTTTGAATTGAGTTTTGAGTTATATGTTTGGTTACGATTTGAGTGTGAAGTTATATTTTGAATTTAAAATATTAAAATTAAAAAATTAAAATATTTATAAAATAAAATAAAATATTTAAAAATATTTAAATAAAAATTATATATTTAAAATAAAAAATAAATTTTTTAAAACATTTTTTAATATTTAAAAAAAATAAATCCAAAAATATTGTTCCAAACACTGTTTGTTTCTTCCAAATCTCAATTCAAAAATATTTTTTAATATTTTAAAAGGAAGGGCAATAAGGTAATTTACTATAAAAAAAGTAACACCATTTGGAACAATTTGACAGAAGGGAGAAATCTTGACATTGTCAGGTAAAGCAGAGGAGGTTACTGTAATTGTTCAAACTACAGGGGAGGTAAATGTAATTTAACCTATTAATATTTATGTTAGGATAAATTTATAATAAAAAATAATAAATAAAGTCGGGGCCCTAAGATAAATTGTAAGTATAGCGATTTTAGTTTAGACCTGACCTATTGTACGTTCTTGATTCGGGTCTCTGTATTTTGTATTGTTGTTCATGCCTCATTTTCCCTTATTCCTCTTGAGTTTAGCTTTTGGAATGTGTTGGTTGTGTTTGGAATATGTTGGTACCTTGTTTTTAAAAAAACCTCATTACTTAGAATTTGGCTTTTACGCACGAGTGTAGCTTCTTGCGCTCGAGCGATCTTTGACAACTCCCAGTACTTTGGCAGGTTTGCAAAACTTCTCAGAATTTGTATTTTCCACTCGAGCGTCACTTCTTGCATTCGAACGGTGAAACTTTTTTCCTTGTGTCTTGACGCTCGAGCGTCACTTCCTGCGCTCAAGCAATGATTATTTGTGTTTGGACGCTCAAGCATCACTTCTTGCGCTCGACCAAGTCTGTGCATATATCAGATCGCAGAACCACAGTTTTGGATCACTTTTTCATTTCACTCTCAACAAACGTTCCAAAAACCCTAGATCTAGATACTCTCTCTCTCTCTAAAACTTACCTTCTCTCTACAAAAACACCAAGATCTAGTAATTTCTTCACCCTACTCCCTTTGTTAAAAAGGTAGAACACTTTGTGTGCTCTCTTTTCATTTGAACAAAAGTAGATTTCGGCTTCTTTAAAGTTTCTCTACTATCTCCTTGGTCTTCTACTTTTGAGGTAAGGATTCTTCACACTCTAGTATGTATTTTACCTTTGCTATTTGTTATTTCAAATGATTATAGTGGTTTGAGAGTTTTTGGCAAAAGCCTATGGTTGGAAATCAAAGTGTAAAAGAGAAATTTTCAAATGGTTTCTTGAAAAATGTTGTGATTATGAATTTGGGGTTGATATATGTTGAAATGAGATATTTCTTGCATTAAAATGGATTTTCAAAGAGAAAGGGATTTTGCCCAAAAATGTAAATGTTGAAATTGTAAAGAGAAAATTAGAATATTGAGAATTGTGAAATTGAAATGATGATAATGATGAGGGTGGAGTTAGATATGTATTATCACTCTCATTTGAGATTTTGGAAAAGTGTATTTTTAATAGAAATTTATTCATCTGTTAAAGATATTTATTTTAGGTTATCGGTAAAAGATAGCTATGATTGTTGTAAAAATTACACGAGAATTAGGTGAACTAAAACTAATTTCTCATCTATTTTGTATTGAGTATTGTTGTATACTGATTAACACATTGAAAATGTATATGATATTGTGTATTTTTTTTTTTAAATTGCACGAAATACATCAAAATGATAACCAACACACAACATTCTTAAACGCCAAAATCTTATATATAATTTATTACAATCATCATATATACGTTTGAACTATTAGTTTTTTTTTTTTGTATTATTATTATTATTATTTGTTCTTTATGGTGGTAGCCTTTTGGAAAAGAAGAGGGATGGAGTGACAGGTCACCGGTAGAAGAGAGGGCTGAAGAGGTAGCAGGGAGACAAAGAGAGGCTACGGAGGAAGGGTAGCCGGATGTGGTTAGGGTTAAGATTTGAGAGGTTAGGGATGATAATATTAATATTTATGTTAGGATAAATTTATAATAAAAAATAATATAAAAAAGTGGGGGTAAGATAAATTGCAAGGGTTATTAGCAACTCCCTTAATTTATTACACTTATTTTCTCATTATAATTTAAAAAATTTAAATATTTTATTTTATCTCTTAATAACCCCCAATATCTAAATCTATTAGTATTTCTAACCTTACATCTTATCTTTACATCCTCCTCCTTCCATTTCTCTTTTATTCCCTTGCATTTTCTATCCCAGATCTAAGGTTCATGGTGCCTCCCTCTCTTTCCCTTCTAGATCCAGATTTTAAATAATGGAGAAGGAGGTGGCTGAGTAGAGAAATTAAGATTGTAAAATTTTACAGTTCAAGTCTTTAATGATAATTTTGTAAGGACACAATTATAATAAAAATAAATAAATAATGTGGTATAATGAGATGAATTATGAAGAAGCTCCCACATCCAATCCAACTCAATCATTTAAAAAACACAAGCCTCTCTTGTTGACTCTTTTGTTTTTTTGTTTTTTTCCTAGAAGTGATTATTGCAAATTGGAAAAAATAAAATAAAAAACATGACCCATATACCATGGGATTAACTTGTGGACACAATCACTATAATATTATAATTTCTCTAAATGGGATTTGATTATATGTATGTTTAGAATTTTTTATTATTATTTTCATAATTAATAATTCCATATCATTCTGCATCCAATTCCTTTTATCATAAACATGGCCCACATACCATCATTAAATTGTAAAAGTTCTAGGACTGTAACCTTCTGTTTAAGATGATCACAAACAAGGGGGGAAAGGAAACTTTGGGTATGTTTGGTTTGTGTTTGAGAGATGTGTTTTAGAGATAAAAAGTACGAAAATATGTTTGGTTTAGTTTTTTTCAAAAGATGTTTTGGAAAATGATTTTGAGAGAGAGTTTTGAAAAAAGTGATTGATTTGATATGTGTGAGAGAGAGATTTGTTTGGAAAACTTGTTTGGTTTACAAGTTTTGGGAAATTTTTTTGGGAAAATTTGTTTGGTTTGATTACTTTTGAAAACTTATTTGTAGAGAAAATTTCCCAAAATTTTTTCAGAAAATCAAACCAAACGAACCCTTTATTTTAGGCACAACTAACAATTTATTTATTTTTTTGATAAATTACACCGACTTCTTTTAAGATTTAGAGAAAATACAATGGCCCTGTTTGGTAGAGCTGTGGGAAAGTGCTTATAGCTTATGCCTAAACAGCTTATAGTTTATAACTCAAAGAATAAGCTGATTTCTGACTTCCAAAAAAGCATCTCCTGCCTCACTCAAAGAATAAGCTGATTTCTAACTTCCAAAAAGCTATAAGTTATAAGCTATAAGTTAAACCAAACACATCAAAATAGCTTAAATTAAACTGAAAGCTGAAATAAGCTGAAATTAAGTTCTGCCAAACAGGCACAATATGTCTTACACTTTTGACATAATTAACAAAGACTCTCTACTAGTAATGTTAAAGAGATCACAACTAATAAGATTGTATAAAAATACAAAGATACACGACATCTATCTATACTATATATTAAGCAAAAGGGAGTTTTTAACCCCAATGCCTGTGGAAGCTTCAATCTCTTAATCCTAATTTTCTAATTTTTTGATTTAAAAAAAAAAAAAACCTCAGCATTTATTGACTTCTCCCAACCCAACCTCAGCATTTATTGACTTTTCCCAACCCATAATCCCTTTTGACTTCCCCCATAATTATTGCAACATCTTTTTCAATTTCCCCCATAAACTATGGTTACACACAAAAATAAAAAAATAAAAAAGATAAGAATTTAGCTATAGATCTCAAAAAGATATAACATCTAAATTTCAATTATGATTTAATAATATAATTATGTATTTTTTTTTTATGTATATCTATCAAAATTTTAAATCACTTAATGGGACAAATTAATCAATTTTCCAAAATTATTGATTTTTAATTTACAAAATAGATTAAAAAAAACTATTGACTAATTTATTTATTTAATAACAAAAATATTTCATAATCTCTCTCTCCTATTCTCTTTCACAAATTTCAAAAAAAAAATATTAAAACTTGCATTCATTTTCTTTTCCCCAAAAAATCATATAGGAGCTCTAATCTCCTAATCTTAATTTTTTAATTTTTTGATTTAAAAAAAAAAACCTCAGCATTTATTGACTTCTCCCAACCCAATCTTAGCATTTATTGACTTTTCCCAACCCACAATCCCTTTTGACTTCTCTCATAATTATTGCAACACCCTTTTCAATTTCTCCCATACACTATGATTACACACAAAAATTTAAAAAAAGGATAAGAATTTACCTATAGATCTTAAAAAGATATAACATCTAAATTTGAATTGTGATTTAATAATATAATTATGTATTTTTTTTTATGTATATCTATTAAAATTTTAAATTACTTAATGGGATAAATTAATCAATTTACCAAAATTATTGATTTTTAATTTACAAAATAGATTAAAAAAAACTATTGACTGATTTATTTATTTAATAACAAAAATATTTCATAATCTCTCCCTCTTAATCTCTCTCACAAATTTTCAAAAAAAAATATTAAAACTTGCATTCATTTTCTCTTCCCAAAAAAATCAGATAATATTTTCTATTAAAGTTGTAGATATCTACCTATATTTTATATATTATATTATAACATAACAAAAAAAAACTAAAAAACTAAAAAAAAATCTTTAAAGTTTATCTAAATAAACTTTAAATCAATAAAACTCACATGTCTATCACATATCTAACTCACATCATAACTTACCTAAATAATAATAATTAAAAACAAATGGAAACCACAGATAAATTAAATTTAAAAAAAAAAAGATACCCACAACTCCATCTTAAATAAATTGAAAAAAAAAATACCCGAATAGAAACCACACAAAAATAAAAATAAAAATAAAAAGATATATTTATCTATCTGTCTATATCTATACTATATATTAAGCAAAAGGGGGATTTTTAACCCCCAAGGCCTATGGAAGCTTCAATATCCCAATCTGAATTTTTAAAATTTTTTATATAAAAAAAAAAATTCAGCATTTATTGATTTGGTCAAAATCCCCTGATTAGCATTTATTAACTTTTTTCAATCCACATATCTTTCCACATGCCTGCAATTATTAATTTGGTCAAAATCTCCTGATCAGCATTTAAACTCCCCTTATACAAATAATTATAGATACAATTCGTGTATAGTTACTGCAATACTCTTTTCAACTTCCCCCATACACTATGGTTAGTGATAAGAAAAAAATCTTAAAAAAATAATTTATATATTAAAAAAAATCTAAAATAAATATAAATATCTATAATTATTCCGTACATAGCACAGGTGATAGGCTAGTAAAATATATATTTTAATGTAAAAAAGATGATAACATTATTTTTTTCATTCATACGACTAACAAATTTCTGATGAAAATAGTGTCAAGTATTATATGAATTAATATTTTAAGAGAGTCCAATATAATTATCCAAACCTCATGATGTAATTTATCCTATTTTTTATATAGTATTTTAATCCCATATTAATGAAATGAGCTATACAATTATCCCATTTGGTGCAACTTTATGACCAAGTTTGGCAAGTGAATTTTTGAATTTTTATTTGGCTAAAATTTAAAAAAGACAAAACAGACTAAAATAATCAATAAGATAAAATGTCACATCAAATCCATAATCATTTTATTTTTTTTCTTACAAACACCACATTCAATTACAAAAAAATCTTACTATTTTCTCAAAAACAAAAATTTTAACCTACTAAAATAGCTGGATGAGTTAAAAATTAAAAACATCTCCTCCCTAACTCTTCAAAAATAATTTTTTGTAACTTAATACAAATATTTGTTTTCAACTTTCCAGTTGGAACATTACCCATTAATTAAATTACTCACAAATGCTGGTAATAATGTCAAACCAGAAGACATTTTTTGCTACAGTTTCTGCTTTCTAATCATTTAATTTTACACTTTATTCTCACCAATCAAAATAATGCCCAAATTGTATTTTGATTCTAGGTTTCGAGCTTGAACTCGAATGTCAAGCCATGATTAAAGCCCATTTTGAAGAAGCGCATGCAATTTCCTTGTGTCATACCCTACTTTTTGGGGCTCATCTAGGCCCCTTCCTCTCTAGCTCCCACCGAGTAAGAATTCTTTTGGTCACGTCTAAACAAAACTACTCACATAAAGTATTCATATAAGTATCACGTTTAAATCAAGCTCATTATGAGTGTGACCTATACTATGGAAAGTTTAAATTTAAGTTACACATTTTATTTTTTGAATACTTATTTCCAAGTGTATAACATTTCTCGACGAAAAAAATTGCCAAGGATATTAACAAATAGTTTCCCCATACAGAAATAATTTATGTATTGAGTACGACATATAAACACAATAACATGATATACTATTCTACTAATTAAAGTGAGATTGGAGTTTAATGTAACTGAAATGTCAACACTTTAGCCAAGCATGAAGTCATTTTTCGAAGGTTAAACTATTACTAAATTCTAATAGTTAGATTTAATTTCTATCAAGTCCTATTAAAAATAAATTCTTATAAAATCGTCGCTAAAAATAAATTTTTGTAACGATTTTTTATATCGTTAAAAATTGACAATTAGTATTTTTTTTTTGGTCACAAATTTTATAAATTATCGTTAAAACATACAATTAGTGACTTTTTTGTAACGAATTTTACAAACCATCGCTGAAAGTTGAAAATTAAGAATATTTTTATGACAATTTTTTTAAATTGTCACTAAAACTTATAATTAGTGACATTTTTTATAGTAAAATTTTTAAACTACCATTAAAAATTAATAATTAGTGAATTTTTTTCAATAATATTTAATAAAAAATATCATTAATTATCACAAAATCTATTAAACAATAAATTCACATATTAAGACCTCGTTTAGAAACAAACTATTTTAGTAATTTTTTGACTTTTTACGAAAAAATATTTAAAAAAATAGAGAAAGTGATATGATAACTTAGAGCATCTACATCAGCCTCAACAAATTTTGAGTCAAATTATAACTCAAAATTCACTTTTGTTATTTTAGCTAGTCACATTTTTATTCCTTACTGCATCAAACTCTCTATTCTAATTCAATCTTATTACAATATTAATTTCTTATTGTATTTGTTATTTTTTTTTATAATTAAATTGATGAGGTATCAACCAAACAACTCTTAAAAAATGCAAAAAAATAAATAAAAAATAAAAAAAATTGCTGTTGACCGATTGACTGGTTAGAGACTAATTTTGGACATTTTTCTCCTTCTGCTACAGGCACTCAATGGATATCCGGGGAACATCCGAATGGACGACCGGTTTAAAGATTTTGGCCCATTTTTGCTCCAAAAAATATAATAAAAAATCATTTAGCCAATAAATAGTGCCTCTTTAAAGTTGTTGAGGTACTGTAACAAATTTAACAAAAAGTTAATTTACAAAAAAATTGTTAAGACTGATGGAAGAAGGATTTGATGATTTACTAACTATATTTTACCTTTTTGTTATTTTACCTCATTTGATGCGGATGTTCTTATAATAATTTTTTAACTTTTTAACTAAAATACTTAGCTCACAAACATAGCCTTAAATCCCTTTTTTAGAGTCCCACACCAATAATAAAAAATGAATGGAAATAGCTCAAGTATGTGACATACCCGGTGGATAAAATATGATATATATCTCCCAAGGCAGGTGGACCCATGTAAAAGACCACTCGTGGCATTCTGCAGCAACTTTCATCAAAGTACAAACAGATTGTGAAACCACCAGTTAAATCATGGGCTCTCAGAAAAGATACATCACAATTACTCACTATGACACCAACATGGTCCACACCCACCACCACTGCAGCAATGTGCCAGCCTAAAAAAAGTCTCCTGCTGTTATATATCCCTGCTAGGAGGCTTCCTTTCTACAAGTTGCTGTACCATTCTCTAAGAAAAGAATAGACAACACTGCCACAAGTTTTTTTTTTTTTTTTTGTACCTCGTACTAATGTTGAACAGTACATTAAAAAATGTATACAACAAAACTCAACAGTAATAATAATTCAAGAAGATTCCCAAAACAAATATACAAGAGATGAAAGACCGACCTCAATGGGGAAAGCCGAATCCTGCACCTCTGACCAACTAGTCCTGTTGGTTCAATATGACCACAAGATGGAGAGATTTTTATATGAACATGCATAAGCATTTGTTTCCAACAAGAACTAGTAATAAGTAAATTCAAATTCAGTTAGATTTATAGTGTTTTGATGTAGATAGAATGAGCGTAAAATTTCAAAACATGATTCATGCAACCTACCCATATCAAATAAGTAGGACAAGGGTTGATTGAGTTAGAATCTCAAGAGGATAGAATAAGAAGTGTGGGACCACATCTCATAAAATATATATGTGAACTGGTTTTCATCCCTAGGCCCTTGAGGGGTCACAGCCCACAGTTTCCTTGGGCTAACCTAATTCAAATGTGTGGGGATGTGTGCATACAGGCAAGGACAACCCATGAGTCTTGACCACCAAAAAATAAAAATAAAAAGATACTTGAGAATGGCTTTAGTAACACCATGTGTTAAAAAATAAAAAAATAAATAAAAAAGGGTTGTTTTTTGGCTAAATAAGTTAAAAAAACAAAAACCTGTTGTCTTAGCTATAAAAAAATAAAAATAATAATTAAAAAAAAAACCCTGAAAAAGCTAAAAAAAAGTGAACTTTCCAACTAATAAAACAGCATTTTTTTTTTAACAATTACCACACACATCAACTTTTGAAAATTTAGTTAATTTTTATTTTTATTTTTATGGAAAGTGAGATCAATCTCTCTCTCTCTCTCTCTCTCTCTATATATATATATATATATATAATATTAGATATTTATATTAAATACATGTAAGATTAGAAAACATTCCATTTCTGAACACACCCTAATTCAGTTTACTCCAATCATTTAACTAGTAAACTAGTTTTCCATCTTAACTGTGACCAAGGATTGATGAATCATTACACTTAAAACACTGTTCTAAGTTAGAATTTCAAACTTGAGCTCTGTAAAATTGTTAGAATACCTAAGTGAAAGGTGTGGGGGCCAAAATCATAATTTACAAGGCTGATACACATACACTAGTGTAATGCAAAAAAGCAAGTTCTAAGTTCAGCTGTCAGTGGCTTAAAAAAATTCAGCTGTCAGAATCGAACAATTATCCTTCTCATCTTCTGTTAAAAATAATGTAGCAATAACTTTTTAAGATTTCTTTAGGATCAAATACTCGGATAATTAATGATTAGGTCAATTAGTGACATTCTTAACAGTTTGGAAGAGGGAAAAGGACCGCAGGCAATTGTCCAAGTGGTCATGAAGAGGGCACCTCGGTGTTAAGGTGAGTGAAGTTTCAAGTTTGAGTCTATGGAGAGACGTTGGCCAACGTAATCTAACTACTAACATACTAACCGCTATCTTATGGAAAAAAAAAAAAAAAAAGAAGAGGGAAAAAGAAAATAAAATAAAAGAAAAGCAATCAAATGGACTTGAGTTCCTATTTACGGATAATCAAGAAACCTCCAAAGATATAATCAAGTTTGAGTCTATGGAGAGACGTTGGCCTGCATAATCTAACTACTAACATACTAACCGCTATCTTATGGAAAGAAAAGAAGAGGGAAAAAGAAAAGAAAATAAAAGAAAAGCAATCAGATGGACTTGAGTTCCTATTTACAGATATAATCAAGAAATCTCCAAAGAACAGAGGAAAACTCAAAAATATATATATATATATATATCAAAAAAGGAACAAACCAATTTTTGTCGAAGTCGTTTCTGAACCTCTCATTCTAGATCTACCCTACCATCCTACTTTTAAGACCACATCTTTTGTTAAAATAGAATCAGTGTTATGCCTCCATCTAAACCAATACCCATTTACAATCTTCAGTATATCCATTATCTTTGTTAAGGCTTTCATTCAACAACAAACAAAAGATCCGAATAATTTTATTACACAGCCCAAGTAAGGGTAGTGAATCAATTCCAAATTTCTAGTACAACAAAAATGAGAAGGCATTCATGGTACACTACAAAAATGATTGAGTCAAGATGCTAAATTATCATTTCACATGCTACACTGTCAAATATGTACAAAAATTATCTCAGGTCTGCAGGAAAGATGACAAAAACCAAAAACAGGGAATTCAAATCAATTTAATTGCCAGGAAACAAATGAATCAACGCTGGAGGGTGCTCAGATGTTTGTATTTTGTACAGATTGAGGCATCAGTAAAAAAAAAAAAAAAAATCATAAAATGAATTACTGCTAACTGTTAAAGATTTGGAAACTGGTAGACAAGGTTCCATGGATACAAGCTTTGCCATTCTAGTGTTGATATAATACAAAGGATGTTAAATGATTTATGATAAGCCATTTAACCATTACAACAGTGTGTGATGAAGAAACTGAGAAAAATATACCTTGGTAGGCTTCTTCTAGAATTGATATAATTGTTGTGTTGCCATTGAAAATGGCAGATAACAATATCTTTGCTCTAGTCAGTATATGTTAAGATTACCACCTGTGCAACTGTTGACAATATAAAAGGAAACAAATCACATATAGTATTATACCAACAAAAGGGTACAAAATTTGGAAAAAATGAGTGACACAAAAGGTAGAAATAGATAAGCTATGCTGCCAGCAAATTAAGCTTTTTCCCAAAAGTTATGTGATCTGTAACAAGCTTCTACAAAACTGTTAATTTGAGCCTGACATACAGGCCAAGAAGTATATTCAGAAAAATGGCTGCAGACAAATTTCCTTGATTAGCACTTTTCGTCTTTATAGCAACAGTTACCTAATTGTTCATGGGATATTTTCTTCTCACATTTTTCTTAGTTAGTGGTCTTCAACATGAAACCAGCTTAAATAATCCAGAAGAAAATTAGAAGTATATTTCAAATGTTCCACCTCAAGAGAATATAAAGCAATTATACCATTTTCAATCAACTTCTTTCTAAATTTCTAATGTACTGATAAAAAAAACTTCTTCCTTCTAATGCATTGCTTTCCTTAACATGAAAAATCTCTTACAGCTAGATTGTCTAACTAACAATAAAATCTTCAGGTGCAAGATTTCATGAAGTACAAGTTCAAGCAATAGATTTTCTGAGTTCTTCATTAACAAAAATCAACTAATTACTCTACACACCAACTAGATTATATGCTCTAATGAATGGTATGGCATGCAGACTCCTAAAAAAGAACTGCAACATGGATTAAGAAGAAATTTAGCACATCCATTGGCCCATTAATTTTATGGAGCTGGATTGCACAAATTTTGATCTCATATTCACAATAATAATTTATATTTTGTCAATGTGTCACGGCATCTGAGAAAGACAATTAACAATTAATTTGCCGATGATAAGTTGCGCAGCTTCAATTGACTTCACATAAACCCTATAATTTTTTTTTTTTTGAAGGAACCAATGTTATGAATCTTTTACCAAACGCTTGTCCATTTGGCTTAAACTAATCCAGAATGAATGCTGACCATCTTAAGCTAAGAAGCACGAACACTTCATATCCGTGTCGGATACCGACACTTGTTGGACACTTTCCGACACCTGTTTGAACTCGTCCAAACATATCCTATTTTTTTTACTTGTTTAGATCCAGATTTTGGATACTCGTGTCCATTGTTTAAACACACATATCCACTGATTACACACATGAAACTAATTATAAGTTTGAACTAAATAACTTAGGATACAATAATAAAAGAACAAACAATGTACATTTATAAAATACGTGTTATATTACATTTTTTTTTTATATTATTTTTGAATGATATATTCATATATATGACATATAATAAATATATAAAATTATACATTTCGTGCGTGTCCCCCAAGTGTCGCGTCCTGCATTTTTTGAAACTTGGCGTGTCGGCATCTCGCATGTCCGTGCTTCTTAGATCTTAAGTACAAAGACACAAATCCTGGTAGAACTTCGTCAATTTGGACAGAACTTGTTACAGATGATAAAAATCAGGTTCATCAAAATCATCTTAAAATGAACAAATTTGGACAGAACTTGTTACAGATGATAAAAGTCAGGTTCATCAAAATCATCTGGAAATGAACAAGATCACAGATGTGATGGAGAAAACTTATTCTTCCAAGCTAATCAACTAGAGAAAATGGAGAACAGAACACTTACATGTGGAATCAAAAGAGAGGATCAAAAGAGAAAAGACTTCTTTGTGCATCTGTAGGATTCACCAGCCATCGGCAGAACAACCACGTTGCACCAACCACTGATAAAAGCGACAGCATCGCAAGAAATCCAAAAGATGAAACATCATTTGCAATTATTGCAACTCCCAACATTACAGACTCCGCCAGACTTGCAATTGAAACCTCTGTTGTCCCAATAAGATTTGCTTTGGATGCTGGGATCCCAGTTTGAAGAATCTGTGCCCCTACGACATCATATGACATGTGACCCAATCTTGACAATACCTGCAAACAGAAAGTATCCACTTTTCTTAATTTTCAGCAGAATGGATTCAAATAAAAGACATAGGAATTTATAAAATATTTTTTTTTAACTTAATTTATCAGAATGATAACATAGATGATGAGAATAATACAGGCAACAATAAATGCATAATACAACACCACAAAATACATAAAGGTAGATGCATACATCATGCTGAAAACAGACATACTATACATGTAACATGCATATATCTAGAATAGGACATTACATATTGTTGGTCCCCATTAAATGAGGGTGAAAAGAGGAATGGTGCCACATTGATTTTTCCTATAGCTTGTGTTCACAAATTTTGTGCTGATATTGCAATAAATTGCAAAAACATAGACAAGCCAACTACAATGGACAGGAGACCGAATAAAATACCGGTGTCATCGGTGAAAGCCATTGCACAAGATGCAGTTAACTGTGCAATGGCGAGATGGTGTACATTCACAGAGAGAGAGAGAGAGCTTACAATCAAACACAAGAAGAATAGAAGTGGACTCTGTGAAGTAAAAGGTCCACTCCAACATACAGCAACAGCAATGGTAAGAAGTAAAGACTGTAATATCAACCCAACTGCTCCAGCCTGGTAATAGAAATCATTGAGAATTAGGACTAGAATATAAACAAAAACATGTATTTTAGCAGATCAATAAGAGCTTAATATATATACAGAGTACAACCTTCAGAATACCAAGTCTCTTGACCATGTATGCAGATACAAATGTCGCTGCAACACCCATGAAAGCACATAGTCCACTAAAACCCCCAATGATCGATGGATTTAAACCTGAAACAATCCGAATGACGCATCTCAGACTTCAAATACAAATTCAAGCTCAATGAGGATTTGTAAAGATCATCAGCACAATTGATTAGAAACTTTGACTTGCATAAAAATATATAGAAAGCAAAAAAGAGGGGGGGGGGGGGGGTAGTCACATAAAAACACATTCACAACTCCAGCATTACCCTCGGCAAGCACATACCCAAGTGGTCTACTGTTACTAAGTAAATTCAAATATGCCAAATAATAATGATACAATAATAACATACACATTTTTTTGTCTCAACTTTTACAAGTAAATAATCACACAGGAAACAGATGAATGACATCAATGTTACAAGGTCAAAGTGTCAAGTCTTTTGACACCTTCCAATCAAAAAAATCAAAATGTCTAAATTTTTTCATATAACAGAAATCAGACAACAATTTATAGTTTTTTGTGCTCTTATAACACTTGTGTTATAACTATGTAATGTTCATAAAACTTCTTGAAACTCCACAAGGTTCTCTGAAATTGAAGAATATATCTGAATCTCCATGAAATCCATCAAATATATATATATATATATATAATGGTGACATTTTCTAATACTTGAGAAGGTGGTTTCAATTAACAGGTTACAGCATATTCATCACTGTGTTGTTCACATTGAAGTAATGGTCAATAACTCAATATATGCATAGTGTATAAGATCATTTCTAAATCACTAAGTATTGTTTTTTCTCATTTACAAAATAATTTTCAAAAATATAATTTTAGAAGATAATGAAAAGACGTATAACTGACCTATATAAAATGTTTTATCATGAGTTTTTTTTTTTTTTTTTTTGGGGGGGGGGGGGGGGGATGGGATTTATATTTTCAGATCATTTATAATGAAATTATTTTAGCCCTCCAATGCACTTAATTTGTCATATATATATATATATATTATCTGTTAATTTAAATCAGTTTTGTTTCATGTTTCCAAGCATTTCCATGTGTTTATGAGCTTGTTTCAAATATAGGGGCAATTTTGATTAACTGAAATTTAAGTACCTAAAAATTTTAGTGCTGGAATTTTAAAATTGAAAATTTAAGGATAATTTCTTCTATCAAGATGAAAATTTAAAACTACCTTCCACAAAGCATATTTAACATTAAATGATAAGTCAAATCTAACTTAAAATTCATAACCTTTTTGAGTGATCTTCATTTTTAAGTGGTAACAACTTGTAGGTTATGAAAACATAATTAATAATTCACTTAAAATTTTCAGATTTAAGCACTTAATGGTGTCAAACATCTCCTTTATCTTATTTTGAAATTCCAAAATGGTTCCAATTATCAGCCAACTAAAACCCACACCCTGAAGTGAAGCTTTGAACCATGACCATTAACAGGGTTGAGTTTCAATCAAGAAATTTCGGTAGACATTGGGTCCATCACATGGAGGTTGTTACAAACCCCTTTGATCTGTGCCACATTTGTAATGAAGTGTAAATTAACATGGAATTTCTCAATTCCAAATATAAACATTTCATCATAACTTGTTGTATGATAGAGTAAAACAATGTTTCCCAAGCAACTGCAGGTGAAGAGTTTAGAAGTTTGGACAATACCACGTTGTGTTAAAAATGCCGTCATCAACCCACCAGGAGCAAGGACAACGTTAAAGCAAAGAAGCACATATGCTAGGCTCGCAGGGAGCACAGGCTGCTGCATGTACTCAACCCACCCATGCTTGATAGCCTCCACACTCATTTTCACTGTTTATGAAAAGGTGAGAGTTAGTTGGTGTATCAAGTTGAGATACCAATTTCAATTACGGAGGACAAACCTATATTCTCGGTATCCAGTTGAGGTCCTCCCATGGAACTTGTGCAACATGTTTGTGGAGATTTGGCTCGGTCAAGAACACCCATAGAAAGCTTGTTGGTTAACCACATGAGAACAACCTTAAAGACATAAAATATGAATCTCAGAATAACAGAGTACTACTTATGACAAAGCTCCATAGACAAAACAAGCAAAACCAAAGGACAATTATATGTGTGTGTGTGTGTATAGAGAGAGAGAGAGAGAGAGAAAGAGGAACAGATACCACAACAGGCAGTGCCCATATCATTAAACCAGCAGCAAGCTTCAAGCAGGTCACAGGTTCATATTTAGATAGAAGAATGCCAAACAATGATGCTCCAGCAATCTGCAATTTTTATGTAGAGATGAGTCTCTTCTAACAGAGTTTTTCCCTAAAACATTCAAGTATGAATCTTTGAGATTAGTAATACTATAGGACACACTCATTGAGATCCACTTTCATTTGTATTCCACATCACAGAGAAAGTGCATTTGTTATAGCAGTAGTTTGAACACAAAACCAAAAATGTGAGAATAATACCACCCAAGAAAATATGACCATGCATTTGTAATTCAATACAACTAGCTTTGTCATGAGATCATGATCACATAAGTGCATTAACCTCGCAGAGAAGATCAATTCGACTAAGAACAGCATTTGCCTGGGCAAGAGCAATAGGCCTATTTGTTCCCGCTAACTGCACAGATGAGAAGGCTAAATTAGGAAATCAGTTAACACCCCGGATAAATAACATAAAAGCTGTCAATATATAATAAGCACTACCTGTACAACCCAATCACGCTCCATTGCAACCCCTAGAGCCAATCCAGATAGCCTCTCGACAGCACCAACTAAAACTAATACAACAAACCAAGGACGGGGAAGCATTGATGATGCAGGGGAGGGATGAACAGTATGGGCATGAATTATCATTCCAACTGACAACAGCTGAGCAGCTGCCTGACAGAAAGGGAAGTATTAGAACACAACTTCAAGTAGAAATATTTCCACATCCAGATTAAATCATTGATCTTATATGAAGACTTACCTGGACAATAGTCAAACAATTATATGCAGGTACTCTGGGAAAATGATCCATAAGTTTACCAACCAAAGGACCTCCAACAATTACTGCAACCTGCTCAATGTAGAGCTTGTTAGAAATCATTCTTTTTGCCCTTTACTTTATATTTTATTGTTATCTCAATAAACCCATTGAAACCTTAGTGAAGAAACCCATGACAGCCACTGGAAGAAGGCTTGGATGAAGCAATGCAATAGCAGCGGGCCAAGCAAAATTCCAAAGCTGTTCCACCAGATTCCCAGTCATGCAACCAGCATACAGGGCTGATTAAAACACAAGACTTTTGGGGTTAGAAACTGTTCAAATGATCCAACATCAGTGTGATATGATATTGTTTAAAAGAAACATCAGTATATTCTAAAACAAAATATATCAAAGTGAAGGTCAGCAGCTAAATCTAGGATTCTACAGTCTCAGCAGAACAACACAGAATTTTTTTGGGGACCAAAATAGATGCAATTCTGGACAGAAGTAATTAGCCAAATTATAAGATGGGTCTCAGAAAAATGAGCACTCTTGTTAAGACAAATTCACATAAACTTAATGAGACATCTTGGAGTTGTGAATGGAAGTAATGTTCTCATAGAACAAAGAAGTAGCAAAAATAATGCAAGCAACTACATAGATGACAATTAAATATACTTAATCACCGTGTATGGAAATTAGCTTTCCTTGGGGTAAAAAATTCAATGTCGATATGTTCAGAGGACAAAGGAAGAGTTTGACAACCTCGCGAACCTTTTACCTCAGAACATCCACTGAAAATAGATTAGATGTCTCTAGCTCTCTTATATGTGCATTCTTCATGTAAAACCTAAACCTGATCAGGTCTACTAAGCTCGAAAATATCAAAATCTAAAAAACATGCACTTAGAATTGTCTCAAATTGAGTTCTGATTCTGAGACCTTTAAAAAATTGGACCCCAAATCCCATTGTACATACAGAAAGGGTCACAACAAGAGGGATTTGGGAAGCGGAAATGTTCCATATTGAAAACATTTTTATTCACCTAATACACAAAAATCATACAAGTGGTTATATTAAATGCCTAATACATTAAATTCATTGTCAGTTATCATGGAATACAAATGCCTACAGTGTTCTAGGGTTAAGAAGCATAGACAATGATACGGATGTGGACGCGGACACAGATGTAGACATGGGACATGGCGATTTCAAAAAAATGAGGACACGAACACAGCGGGCACATGACGATAAAATATGTTTTCATATATTTTTATTTGCTATTTAGATTAATATTACATCCACAAACAATCAATATTAACAAAAGCTAACTATGATTCTATATTTTAAAAAAATAGCACTTTTAAATTAACACTAGTAGTTTGTATCTTTTTTATGGATGATCTATTAAGTAATTAATTCTAAGAAAAAAATAATAACTATTTAACATTCAACATTCATCAAAAGCACTAAAGAAAATGGGGGAAAAAACAAGTTGGCATATCCCTAGTGTGTCCCCGAAGTGTTCTTGGCATGTCCCCTGAAAATAAATTAATTTAAAAAGGGACACGCCACATGACGTGTCCCATACGTGTCCCTGCCATGTCTGAGTGTCCCCGCTATGTCCATGTGTCTCACATAGCTACAATATTTGTTTTGAAGTGTCAGTGCTTCATAGCTCAAGGCTGTGTGCTCTTACCGTACAACCCCGCTGGATGGGCAGGAGTTGCAGCGAGAACATTCTGCTCCTCCTCTGATAGGACCTGAAAAGGGAACAACAAAATGATGCGAAGATGAGAAGTCAAGACTCAAAAAGTTTTTCACATCAACAAAATATTGGTGAAAGGGAAAGAGACAGAGTTGTTAGCCACTAGAGGTCATACTGGCAACGTTGTCAAAAGAGTGTCAACATAAGTGTCTTCAGCCAGTAAATTCAAAGATTCAGTCTCGAGGATATCAGATTTGATATGAACAATTGGGACTGAACAATTCGAAGCAGCAGTTGAAAATTCTGCCTGAACCTCTTCATCAGTGTCAACATGATTGAAGACTTCAGTGTCTGTGATTGAACATCTATAATTAAAACTTTCCAGCCTGTAAGCAAAGTGATACAAAACATAAATCAGCAAACAAATCCATCCCAAATTGTCAGATATAGTTCTCTCGTGAGATATGATTCAAGAGCATAATCAAAACTATAAATTCTTGGCTGACAAAGCAGTTCCACAAGCTCATTGAAAGAAGTGCAAAATTAGCTTTAAAAGAAGAATATCTTCTTCACCTTCATATTGGTTTAAGTAGCTATCTAACACCCTTCCTCACATTCAATCTCGTCTTGCACTAAGAAGCACGGACATTTCTAAGAAGGTAACGTATTCGTGTCGTGTCCGTGTCGGACACCGACACTCTTTGGACACTTCCCCGACATGTGTCCGACACTTTTCAAAACGTGTTCTATTTTTCAAAGACCCGGACACTCTTTAGACACTTGGAGGACACACGTGTGTATCTCTTAAACACACGTCTATTGATTAGGCACATGTAAAACTAATTATAAGTTTGAACAAAACAACTTAAGATACAATAATAAAACAAAAACCATATAAATTTATAGGAATTAGTGCTATATTGCATTTTTTATTATCTTTGAATGACAGAATCATATATATAATATATAATAAATATATAAAATTATATATTTCATGCGTGTCCCCTACATGTCGTGTCCTGCATTTTTTAAAAATTAGCATGCTGGCGTGTCCTTATCGTGTCACGTGTCTGTGTCCATGCTTCTTAGGTCTTGCATATTGAGATGCAAACATCTATATATAGATAGAGAGAAGCATAAAACAAATAGAGAGACCTAAACCCAAGACTTCCTCCAACCTGACTCTGATACCATGTTAGATCACAATTGTCCCAAAAATTAAGTTGTGAGGAAATGGACCCACAATCAGTAGCAAGCAAAATAGATGTCTTACTTTACATCTTTGACACTCAATTGGACAATGTTAAGTCAGACATTAGCTTCTTATCAAGTGAGATGTGATATTGAGAAGAAAAAGTGCTACCTAAAAGCTTGCTTAAGGTCTATATTACATTGACTCGGGTATGGTGTTGGGGTAGGGTATGTGTCTTAGCGTTAATTCTTCTAATTACTATGTCTAATAACACAGAGGCACTAGTAAATATTTATCTTTTGTTTTCTAGAAGTTATTTAAAGACCAAGGTATTTTAAAGGCCAAAGTCCTGAGCAATTCAAACATGACTACTAGTACCTCAGTGCTCCTCAAACTTGATGGAAACAATGGAATTGCTATATACAAGATCTGGACGCCATGAAGTTTGTGTCCTGTTCTATCACTAATTGTGACACACGCGCGCACACACACACACAGAACTATTCCAATGACAACTTTTTTTTATTTTTTATTTTATCAACAACAATTTTTCTTTTATTAAAAATAGGAAAATAAGACATACAAAGAAGGATGAGAAAATAAGAAGCCCGCCGAAATATTAAAAAAAAAGGAGAAAAAAATACATTATATATCAAACATGCCTCTCCAATCCCTATCAATAAAAAAATAATGGAATACCCTTGGAAGGGGAATAAATTGAAACCCAAAATGACGATATATGACAAATCTTTTCCACTCGAGATCCTCAAACTTTCTACCTAAAAACCATCGCATCCTTTTCTAACCACATCTCCCGAAATACAACGAATTTGACACAATCCCACATAACTAGAACTTCTTTTTCTTTTTCTTTTTCATTTTCTTTTTTTGTTGTTGATAAATAAGATCAATATTATTAAAGAAACAACATCAAGCTGATGCAAAAGACTACAAAAGATGAATCCCTAAATCGGGAAATGCCCCTTAACCAATTAAGTCATCCAAAAAATCCAAAAAAGCAAAAACATCCGGATCTAGTCTCCCCTCAACCCAATTATATAAAACTATTAATAGCCAATTCCCCAAACAAGAAACAAGATGAACCACCCCTTGAACACATTAAACACAAAAAAAGCCGACGCCCCAGCCTTCTGCTTTTGCTTCCCAACCTGACCCCCCAGCTTGTAAGAACGTCTAACACCCCTCTCTGTTGCACCCAACTCACCCTAGAAGTGGAAAAAATACAGCCCCACAATCGAGAAGCTATCAGGCAATGAATAGGCAAATGATCCAGTCTCCACATCGTATAGCATATACAACACCAATTCACTAAAATCTGGCGACGACAAACCAAATTGTCAAATGTAAGAATCCTCCCTAAGGCAGCCGTCCACACAAAAAAGGCCACCTTTGAAGGAACACCCGGCAGCCAAATATGCCGCCAAGGAAAATCCCCCGCCACACCACCAGCCAACGCTCAGTAAAATGAAGAAACTAAGAAAAGCCCTTTTTGCACCTGGCCCACACCACACCACACCACACCACACCAAACAATCCTCACCCACCCCCAACGAGCAGGCCATATAAGAAAGACAACAAATCCACCAATTGTCCAACCTTCCAATCTTGAGTCTGCCGTTGTAACCTAATATCCAAAATCACACCACTAGTCCTCTGAAGATAAGACGCAACCGAAGCCTCCCAATCTACAACATACGAAAGATGAAAGGAAACAATAACTCCAACGGAATCTTGCCACACCATCTATCCCACGAAAATCTCACCATCTCCCCTGTCCCAACCCTAAACTAACCCTTCCCCATAACTCCTCTTGACTCAACCAAATCCCTTTCCATAAACCTCGACCATGAGTGCCACTCACATCCCCCGAACTCCACTCCCTCTTCCCAACCCCATATTTCACAGTCACCACCTGGCGCCAAAGTCGATCCCTCTCACATGCAAAACGCCATGACTATAACTCTTTTATTGATGTCAAATCCCCAATAATCAACCAAAGCATCTAAATAGCAGTTGCAACAAAATGAAAAAGGCCACGGGGCAATACAATAATAATGGTAAATACTTTTCACATCATTTACAAAAAAATTCACCATTGTGGAAGCAAAGAGTACTTCGGTCTCCTTTTCTGAAACAATAATACATCCATTCAACAGAAAGACAATAGAAGTATAATTTCCTTTCATTAATTTCTTCATTTCCATTCTTCCTTGCTACAAATTCAAATTTTATGATTTTTTATTTTATTTTATTTTATTTTTGATAATTGGGTGTCTGGTCAACTTACGCACGTCAACTGTACTGGTTACATTAAAATAAATAACAGAAATATAATAGAAGTCATTCAGACTTCATTTTGAGCCGGTAAAGTTTTCTAGGAATTAACTTGAAATAAAACCAATAGAACCCAATACTATTAGTTTACTCCACATACATGAACAATTTTTGAATTAAATTTCTAGTGAAAAATACAAATCTTTTTCTCTCACTTTTAAGTCTTACATTAGAATCCCCATTATTGGTCACTAAAACACAAAGCTCTTTGTTTTTTTTTCTTTTTTTTTCCGGGAAGCCAAACAAAGCAAATGCAAAATTAGTCGGTAAGTTTGGGGGATACCTGCGTGGGGTAAATTGTGGATTCAACCATCGACAAGCAGAGAAGCGATGGCGTAAAGAAGAAGAATGAGATTGGGGAAGAAGTAATGGAGAGAGAGTGAAGTGTAGAGACGAAGACGGTGGCTGAGAAATGATAACCAGACCCATGGTTGCTTGCCCTTGAACCACCACCGATCGTCCTCTAGCTGAATTACCTGACTACTCATACAGCTTCGGATGATGATGATGCTGAAAATGGTTGATTCAGTTTGCAGAAACGTAAGTTCTAGAAAGTTCTTTCTAGGGTTTGAGGTCGTTCTTCTTGTTCTTCATCAATCAATCACCAATCATAGTGATGTATGTAGCCATGGAGATGTAGCCTTATCTACGACTACGAGGATGAACGTGAGGCCGCCGGTGGGCTGGGCGTGTGGGCCGCTTCTTCTCATCACGTGTTTCCATTTTTCTCCAGTTCTTTTTATCTGCAAAAAGAATTTTTTAAAAAAATTCTTTTTTGAAGGGGGAGGACTAAGGGCATCACCAACCGTTCACCAAATTCAACGTTAAATTTTAATTTGGTAAAAGAAATTAGTTTTTGTGCTTCAACGGTTGTATCAAAATAGTATCAAATTGAGAAAATATCAAACGTTTCATCAAATTGAGGGCGGCTTGCTCATTTCACTAATTCACTATGCATAACCGTTAAAGCAGAAATTTTTAAAAATTTTACACTATGGGGTCGACCACTCGGTTGACCACCTGGTTGACCAACCGGTCGACCGGCTCATGCAAAAATTGGCCTGCGAACAGGTTCAAATGGTTTAAATTACTGGTTCAAATGGTTCAAAATTTTTTTGAACCGGTCGACCCGATCGACCCACCGAATGTCCCTTTCCTTTTTTGATGCACATTACAGTAACCAAAACCATTGGAGCTACGCATATCTGATCAAGAAAATCAATTTTTTTTTTTATTTAGATTTGGTGAAAATTTCGCTAAACCGTTGGAGATGCTCTAACAGAAATGTTTTGTTATTTAGGGTTGGTTTGAGATGTAAGTTGCTTTTTTGGTAAAAATTTTCGTTTGGAATTATTTTTTTTATTTTTGTAAGAGAAAAACGTAATAATTATAGGTTGGATGTGATGTTTTATCTTATTGGATTAAAAAGTTTATTTTGTTTTTTGTGGTTAAAATAACCAAAAAGCCGGGCTTTTTCTTCCCAAACGAACTCTTAGTTTTCAAAATTAGATTATGAATTTTTAATTCGTATTTTTTATGAATATAAGGGTAAACTACCAATAGGTCCTACTTTGGAGACTTATTACTCAATAGGTCCTATTTTGGAGACTTATTACCCATTAAGTCCTATTTGATAAATTTATTAAGTGATAAAGATAAATTTATCAGTCTTTTATTTTTATGAATAAATTTATAGTGATAAATTTATCAGTCTCTTTGTTTTTATGAATAAATTTTTAGTGATAAATTTATCACTCTCTTATTTTTATAGTGTTAAATTTATTAGTTAGGACTTGTAGGTAAATAAGTCTAGTTAATAGGACTAATTGGTAAGTACCCCCTTTTTTTAAGGAAATTTATTAGAAAATTATTTTTCAAGTGTTTGTATCTCAATTAGTTCATAAAATATTCTTATATTCTAATAAGTCATATTATTTAGACATTTGATCTATCAAATCCTAAATCTCATATTTAAGGTATTTTATAGATATTTCTACCCTTACAAATATTTTTTGAACGATTAGCAATTTGATGATGTGAACATTCATATTTTATAATATGAATATTCACATTGATGGTGTGAACATTCACATCATGGAATATTTACACTGTAAATGTGAATATTATTATGGGTATTTTGATAACAATGTCATCCATAGGACTTATTAGAATATAAGAAAATAATGTGAATTAAATGAAATATAATTAGGTGAAAAGAAATTTATGAAAAAATGCCCTATTTTTTTTATTTTAAATTTGTAAATACTAGAAAATATTAAAAATAATATTTTTTTTGTATTTATTGAATTAAAAAAAATTATAATATTTTATTTTTAAATATATATAAATAAATAAAATAATTAAATATATTTAAAAAATTCATTAAAAATTAAAAAAATAAGAATTAAAAATTTTTATTTTAATTTTGAAAACTAAATAACCATACAGGTTAATTTCATTAAAAACCAAGTTAGGTTTTGCTGTAAAGGTATCTCAAATTTTATTTATTTTCTTGGGTAAATTACACTGACCTCCCTTGAGGTTTACCTTAATTACAGGGACCTCCCTAATAGTTTAAAAAATAACACTGCCCTCCCCTACTTTTGAAAATAATATACAAATTCTCCCTTCTCGTTAAAAGAACATGGACGATGTTAAGGTCGCAGCCGAAATGACCATAATACCTTCAACCATTTTGTGAAAAGACCCAAGTGACCCTTAATAAAAAAAAAACCCCTAATTCATTCCATTGCCTAGGGTTCACGATAAGAAATTCGAAGAGAGGAGAAAAGTGAGCAACGAAGGAATAGAGGAGAAGGTGATGGCTTAGGGATTTTTTTGAAGATCTGCTCTGATTATCTTTCACAGTGCAAAGTGTGAAAGAGTTTAATCGGTTTGTTTTGTGATTTACGGCTTCCAAGTAAGTTCATTAACAAATATGTTTGTAATGACCCCGACCTCCGATTAATGCTAATTCATGATTAATTATGCTTAACAGTAATTTAAGGAGGATTTGGGATTTGTCTGTATGTGTATTGCATTATTTATGTGTTTCTATCTGTTTGCCATAAAATGATCTGTTCATGTCTTTGACTTTAAACTACGAATTGAAAGCCTTATCGGCGTCCGAATCAGAAATTGACTTGAATTATGTGCTAGTTAGAATTTATAGAATTTTATGGTAGGTTTAATTAAAATTCGGTTCAGAGCGATTAAATTGGATTAAATAACGTTAAATTACATTAGTTGGACTTATCTACCATTATGCCACTTAGTGGCTTGATTTGGAGATCAACCTTATTACACTTTGAAACATATTTCCTCAGCCATTTTCCTTGTTAGAGCCGACTAGAGAGAGAGGGAGAGGTAGGAGGTTGAATTTATCTAGAGATTGGGCTTGGAACATAGGAGAATTAAAGAGGCTTGGCAAATTTGAGCTCCTAGACTTGGAATTCAAGACTTAAGGTAGGAGAATTACCTTCTTGATTGTGAATTCAAGTCACTTCTTGCATGATTCATGTGACATTAGTGATCTAAGACAAGAATTAGATTTAACATGTTGAATTAAAGCTTAAATCATGCATGCATGTCTATATCATAACAATTTGAAGTGTTTTCATGGAAATTCTTGCATGCAAGACCATATTCTACTTATAGTCCATGAGTTCATCATGATTTTGAGTTTAATCTTGCATTTGGTTACATTTTTGGAGTATTGAATTCAAGTGAACACTTGCATGTTTTGTTCTTTAATATTTCTTGGAAATTGGTTGCAATTGTGTTTAATTGACTCACCCTTGGGCTTTGATTTCTCAAATTGATCTTCGAAACATGTTATACTATGAGTTTAAAGTGTTTTTCCAGAAAATGGGCCCAAGAGGTTGAGATTTGGGATGTTAAATGCTTAGTTTGAGCTTGGGAGGCAAATTTGGAAATTCTAGAATTTGGCTTCCTCGCTCGAGCGAAGGATTCCACGCTCGAGCGACCATCGTTTGTTCAGAGCTCCGCTCGAGCGAAGGAATGGTGGCTCGAGTGTAAATTGCAAGCTCTCAGGTTTTTGGTGCACGCAGATGCACGCTCGAGCGACGAGACCTACGCTTGAGCGAAGGGTGTGTCTCACGCTCGAGCGAGCATCGAGCGTGCATCGAGCGTAAAATTTCAACAACCAGTACTTTTGCATTTTTACAGACCGCTCGAGCGAAGAATTCTACGCTCGAGCGACCCCTCTGTTTTGGCAAGCTCGCTCGAGCGAAGAAAGCTACGTTCGAGCGAGACCCCAGTTTTTAGCAAATTTTGAAAAATGTTTTCCAAGGCATCTTTGCATCCTCATTTCATCCTAGGCATTCCTAGGCCATGTTTAAGACTCTATAGTGAGGATTAAAGGGTAGAAACACACTAAGAACCAACGACGTAAGTTTTGTATAATTAGAACGTGTGTTTCAAGTGTGTGTCTGTTATGTGCTATGTAGGTCACGTGCCGCGTCCTGTTTGACCTATCTACTTCGTCTGTCTGATTCAAGATCAACTGTGAGTAATAACTTAGTAAAGTTATGTTCAACCGTAGCTATTTTCTGTGTGATAAAATAAGATCTGTTTCCTGAAATAACATGTTCTGTACAATGAATGATTGTCCAATTTCTGTTATATATTCGTGACATCCTTGGCATCATGTGATATCTGTTCTCTGTTACCCGGATCTGGAGGTTCCTTTATGGAACTGACAAGCTATCTGTGCCCGGCTGGAGGTTCCTAATTGGAACTGACAAGTTTACAAGATCCCAGTCCGGAGGTTCTTTTATGGAACTGACAAGTTATCCTCACCCGGCCAGAGGTTCCTCTATGGAACTGACAAGTATGATCTAAGATGCTTTGTAAGTAATATGTTAGCGCTAATGGATGGACTATGTATGATTGAACATGACTCATAATTTCTGTCTGTATGTGATCTGGACAATTGATGAATTTGATACAAATCTAATTATGTTTTCTGAAACTGTATGAACTCATTCATTGAAACCCTGTACTCTGTTGTTATTCACTGGGCTTTCGCTCACAGTTTATATTATGTATGTAGGTGAGACGGCACCTGACCAGGGCCAGAGTTGACGGCCTTCTGTTCTGTTTTGTTAGCCAACTATTATGCCTCCCGAGGAGGTTCCGAACTAAGCCTAACGCCATGGCTATTTTTGTACTCATGTTAGTCATTGTATAAGTTTCGTACAGACAGATCTTGGGATGTACAGTTTTGTAACTATTATGTATCTTGACTGGCATGTTATGCATATATATATATATATAAGTTTTGAAATATTCTGTCCCATGTACGTTATCACAGCTCATTGGACCTTGTTTATTTTGTTATATTACTTCCGCAGCCCCTTATTATTTGCTAATCTGTTCTGAGGCCTTTGGTAATCTACGGATTACTGGCCGGTTACGGTGCTAAACCTACAGGGACGAGTTTGGGTCGTGACAATGTTCAAGATCAAAATTTCTGGAAAAAAAAAAATGCAATATGTGGGTTTAGGGTTTACGAATGAAGGATTTTTTAGAGTTTTGGAAGTTTTGCTAGTGTAATTTTGAACAAATTTTTATGGTTTCAGAGTTGTATTTTTTGGTATTTAGGGTTTTTCTAGTTCTTAATCAAATATTGTAATTTTTTTGGATTATTCAACATTATTACTTACTAGATTTGAAGTATAAGAATGTTTGTTAGATTTTATTAAATTATTTTTGATGTAGGGTTTTTGTTCGATTTTGTTCAATGTAGATAGATTTTGTTCAATGCAATGTTGTATGATCTATTTAATGTTATGAAAAATATATACAAAAATTGTAATTTTTTTGGATTAGTAAACATTATTACTTAATATTGTGCATTATTCATTATTATTAATTTGTTTATCTGGTTGAATCATGGTAGCTTTTGAATTAGTTTAATCTGTTTCGCTAAAATTCATTGAATTAGTTCAATTTTTTCATCTATTCAAAATAAATGTTTATCTGTTCAAATTTGTTTCTTTGTTGAAATTAAATGTTTATTTGTTTAAATTAGTTATATTAATCAAATATTGTAATGTTTTGGATTAAGATTTTTGTTTTTTTAAGATTTTGTTCAATGTGTATTGATTTAGGGTTTTATTATCTGTTTAATTACCATTTCAGCTATGACTGCATTTCCTTCATTTGATTTAGTCATCAATTACAAGGTAAAGTGGGCAGGGTATACAATGTGGATCCTGATATGTATTTGTCATGTTGATCTATTGAAGGATGTACATGATTCAGTTTTTAGTAACATAGGTTTGATTAAGGCTATTGCAATTCATTTGTACCGTGACATACTTGGTACTGATAAAAGAAGAATGTTAAAAAATGATCTTGATGTACTAGATATGTTTTACATGCAAAATGTGAGTAGAACAATTAACTTGTATGTAGATGTTGTTCATTCTATTGGGTTTAAGGGTGAAGAAGTTAATGCTAGAGATAAGAATGCTGTAGAAATAGATCAATCAGTACATGATGGTGATGGTGATGTAGAGGGGGATGATAAGTACCACATGGATGATTTTGTTGGGTTTAGTGATAAAGACTTAGATTGGAATGAAAATGTGGATGCTGATAATGAATCTGATAGCACAAGTAGTGAATATGTCTTAAGTCAAGATGATGGCTTAGGTAAAGATGATGGTACACTTAGTGATTACCAATTAGGAGATGATGTAATGGTGTATGATGTTAGTACTGATGATGACTTGGATGATGAACCTATTTGTAGACCTAAGATGAGGGATTTCAAAGGAAAACAGTTTCATATTCCCTATAATGATAAAGAGTCATATTTGAATCCAAAAGGGGAAGTGGTATTGGAAAAAGAGATGATTTTTGCAGATGTAAACAACTTCAGAGCTGCATTAAAAGATTATACAATGAAAACTGGCTTCAAGATTGTGAGGGAAATGAGAAGTCTAGGGTAACTGCCCACTGTGCTGCTGAAGGATGTCCTTGGAGGATTCATGCATCTCCTCTATTAGATGGGATAACTTACAAGATAAAAACCTTAGTTCTCCAACACACATGTAGTAGGCTGAACCAAAATACTGAGGCAACTTCAGATTGGATAGCAAAAAAATTGGCTGACAGTTTTAAAGAAAATTCAGGCATGGGCTTTGGACCATCATGTCTGATGGACAAAAGGGTCTTGACACAATTGTGAGTGAAATCCTACCTGACGCTAGCCATAGAAGATGTTGTATGCATTTGTTTAACAACTTCAGAGGTAAATTTCCTAGAATGATCTTGAGGAAGAACTTTTGGAAGGCAACGACGACTGGGAATCAAAGGGCATATGATGGTCTAGGCATGCATTTGATGGTAGGATAAGAAATGATCATGTCACAAATAACATGACAGAATCATTCAATAATTGGTTGGGGATTTCTAGAAGTAAACCAATTTTGACAATGTTAGAGATCGTAAGATGTAAGTTAATTGGTAAGTTTCAAATGAGGTATCAAAAAGCATTGCAATGGTAGTCCAATGTAACTTTGAACATTAAGAAGAAGCTTGATAAGACCTTGTATGAGTCCAGAAAGTGCAAAGTAGAGTATACAGGAGAGCAAAAGTATGATATTAGGGACAATGAGGGACTGAGACACATTGTGCATATAGGTTGGATGAGTTGTTCTTGTAGAAAGTGAGAGATTTCTGGGATTCCATGCACACATGCTATGGCTGCTATCTCACACAGTAGAATGAATGTGGAAAACTTTGTTCACCCTATTACTCAAAGCAAAAATATTTGATGGCCAATGGTGGGATTATACATCCAATATCAGACCCCACTATGTGGACACTGATAGATGAGGAGCCTTTGCAACCACCACTTCTGAAAAGATTGGTAGGAAGACCAAAGAATTCCAGGAAAAGGGCTGCTTATGAACCTCTTGCAGACACAAGTCAGGCCAAGAGGTCTTTCACTTTGAAATGCAATTGGTGAAAGGAATTTGGGCAATAAGAGGACATATCAGAGAGGTCCAGTCAAGAGTGGCAGAGGAGGCAGCATTTCATTTGGTAGAGGCATGGGTTCTTTATCTGACAGAGGAGCAGATCTGTTGGTAGAGGAGACAACACTTCATCGAGCAGATGAGGCACTTCATCTGGGAGAGACAGAGGCAGAGGAAGCAGTTCATCTATAAGCATCTTTTGTTTTCTTTTCCTTTGTATTTTTCTCTTTTTATTTTTTATTTTTAATTTTTACTATTGTTATTATGGTACTAACTAATTTTGGTTTGCAACTCAGGATATTCCAAGTAGGAGAGTCAGAGGAGGCACTTCATCTGGGAAAGGCAGAGGCAGAGGCAGAGGAAGCACTTCATCTGTAATCATCTTTTATTTTTTGTGCCTTTGTATTTTTTTTTTTTCTATTGTTATTATGGCACTAGCTAATTTTGGTTTGCAACTAATTTTTGTTTGTAACTCAGGATATTCCAAGTGTGAGAGGCAGAGGCAGAGGATCATTTAGAAGAGGTATTTCACCTGAGAATGTCTGGTTAGTGCTTTAAATTGTTTGGTTTGCAAGTTATGTGCATCTTGATCATACTTTTATAACTATGATGTAGTAATAGATGAGGTGCATAGTGGTAAATTGTGAGATAGTGATTGCTTAGTTTTTGGAGATGTAATGGCAACAATCTTATGGGATGTAAATTTCAAGTAACTATGAATCATCAAATGTAACTATGAAGCATGAATATTTGAACTTGTTTATATATGTCTGAAGCACTCATAATTGGAACACAATTTGGGATTTGCCATGTTTTCATTCCAAGGGAAAAGTAGTACAAGCTTGTTGTCTTACACTTACATATTTCATTACACAAAAACTAGTACAATACTAAATCCATAGAACAAGCTTTACATATGATAAATAGGTTACTTCATAATGGTAACAAACAGGGCAAACAAACTTATCACTAAACTTATGATTATTAGTAGCTTCATATATCCTTAGTTATCTTCAACTACTTGCAGTCTTGTATGCACATATCCTTGAAATTGCCTTCAGGTATTGGCTTTTGAACAGTATCAACAGTTTCATCAGTTGAGTTAACAGGTTTGCACCAATCCCAGAATTTGCATTTTTTTTTTGCACAAGCATAGTACAACTTTCCTTTGTTTTTGTTTCTTTTAGATTGTGTCACATTGATTTCTGCCTTTTCACCACACAGACCTGTTTTGCTTCTATATTTCAGTATGTTGCTTCCATTGTTTGATGATGCAATATCACTGAACCTGTGCATGCATACAAAAAAAAAAGAATTTTTTTTTTTACATGGTTCACCCATAAATAACATACATAGAACTAAGAGAGAGAAAAAGAGAGAGCTCACATGAAATCTTCATCCACGTCACGCAATGTTGTAGAGAGAGAGAGAGAGACTTTGGAAGGAAACTTAACAAGAGCTCTGGGAATTGGTGGGAAATAGTTAGCAAGGAGGTGTATTGTTTTATAAAGGATGACAAGGGTATTTTGGCCATTTGCATATTTATGAAGGCTGATGTCACTAATTTTTGTTACTTTATTAATGTCAAGTTAACAGTAGGGGGAATTTGTATATTATTTTCAAAAGAAGGGGAGGGCAGTGTTATTTTTAAACTATAAGGGAGGTCCCTGTAATTAAGGTAAACCTTAGGAGAGGTTAGTGTAATTTACCCTATTTTCTTTTATATATGCACCTTGCCCTTTCTATATATATATATATATATATAAAAGAAATCATTGAATTTTACCCAAAAATAAATTTAATCCTCATTTTTTATTTTTGAATTAAACCCAATTTTCAAAGGGAAAAAAAAAATTAGAAATACCTCCGTCAACATCTATGTGAGTTGGAATCTTACTTAAAATTGTTTTATAACTAAAATTACTAGATTTTAAATTTTAAAAGTTTAAATTTACATTTTAATTATATATATTTTGGATTTCTTTTCTTGAGATCCTTAATAATATTTTTGTAAAAAAATAAGAAAAAATTTATTTTTGGGACAATTAAAAAAAAAAACCTTAGGATTTAGGACTTTCAATAAAATAAATTCTGAATTTTTAATTTTATTAATTTAAATTTTTTTAACATAAATCATTTGCTTATTTTCGTTAAATGAAACCGACAGTAAAATAGTATTTTGATTGTATTTAATGTCTAAAATATCATTTTTCATTGATTTTAATGATTAAAATATCTATTCTTTTATCGATTTTACTTAACAAAAATCAACAAATAATTTAAATTGAAAACAAATAAAAAATTTACAATTTAAATTGACAAAGTTAAAAATTTATGATTTATTTTATTATAAAAATAAAATTTTGAATTTTTTCAATTATAATTTCCCCCTTTATTTTACTAGTCCAAGTTGTTTTTTGCACCCCAACTAACGATTTGCCTTTTATATGTAACTTTTTTTCCCCCCTTGAGAATAGGGGAAATATTATATTAATAAATAATAACATTATGTAAATAAGACCTCAAAAGCCATCTCAACAAAACAAAAATAAATCCGTCAAAAAAACAGTTATGATCTAGAAAAAAATCATTGATCTTCTTGAAGATGTAGTTTGGAAAGTAAGATCTGCTTGAAAGTCTGTCATTTCCATCGACGTCATCCCCGTCGCTGCTATCCAACTTTGCTGTCGCCATTACCGGATACTGAGCACTGCCAGAAGTTAAAGTTGAAAAGAAAGTACACCCACAATAGTATGTGAGAAGACTTGAGAGAAGAGAGAATCATTGATGAGATATCATGATGATGATGTAGTGTAATGCAAATTTTTTATTTTTTTTAGTTTAAAACTAAAGAGAAATTTGTCTAAAGATGCAAAAAGTTGAAAAAACATTTAAAACTCCCAAAAATTCCTAGAGCTACTCAAAACAAAAGACTTGTATCCTAAAAATGAATTAAGGTCCTTTCTGTAAGACATGGGGCATTAAAAACTTAAAGCACGTCAATTAAATCTTTTTTTTTTTCCTCATTGGGACATTTGATCCCACAAGCAAGCCATAAGCGAGATGCTCATTAGCCTATCAAGTCGTTAATGAGCTCTTGATAATGAAAAAAATAATTACCATATAAGTGGAGTGTTCAACCATCTAAGTAGTTCCTTAGCGAATGTTTTTTTTTTTTTGGGTGAATAAGTCATAAAATAAAACAAAAGATTTACAAAATTATAAGGGGCATACCCCAGGACCTACAGCAACTACACACAACCAAAACAAAACAAACACACAAACGGAACAACCAAAAACAAAAGGAAAGAAAACCATAAAAAAACTATTCAGAAGCCATATACCAAGCAAGGAATAGGGGAGCTGAACAGAATCAAAACCAAAATGAACCACCCAATGAAGTCTCAAGAAAGAGGAAAGCCCAACCAGCAGGGACCTGACCAAAAGAATAAGGACCACCTACATAACCCGTAGGGGTAGGGAAACAAACCCAACTACTACAAGTTATATTAAAATAACCAGATCTAAACACACCATAGTCAACGTAGAGATCAACTGTTACAAAAAAGTAAAAGAAAGACAAGTATTTCCTATGTGACGAAGTTCCAATAAGACTGGCGCAGTAGTGCAGCCTAGTCTTGGTGAACAACTTCGAGCTAATGCTTCAATAGGGACAGCATCGTGCTCACTCCACCACTGACTATCACAACCTGGGAAAACCAGCAGCCCAAATATCAAACAGCATATACAACAATACCTATAACACTGTGTATCACAAAGCTCACAAAATATAGGGTTTAAGTCACTCAACACACAATGATCACACATCTCAACAAAAAATAACGGTGATAGGTAATTGGGAACAATCAAAATAAGATTAAAAAAAATTGTGAAAGACTACTGCAAAAAATTTATAGCTCACTACACTCAACCCTCAACAATAACATCCCTTATTAAGAACTAGCCAATAAACAAAGACCTGCAAGAAGATAAAATTAGTAACCAATATTGGCACTCCATATATAGCTCACATCACTCAACCCACTTATGGTGAACTCACAACACTCAGTAAATAGCTTCCCCAAGCTATTTCTTATTTGGATAATGATCTTCATACTGTGCCTGCATATAGAAAAAAACATTAGGGAATTTAAATTAAACAGAAAAAAAACCTCATTGTAGTAACTTACCCCACTCAACCCTCAATATGTAGCTCCCAGTCACTCAACCCTCAGCTGGTAACACTCCCCTCAGATTTGAGGATGGTTGGAGGCAACCTCCACTCTTGCAAATACCAATAATCCTTAGCGAATGTTGCTCTTTGAAAAGTCAAAAATTCATGAGACGAACTGATGCTAGAGCTCGATCCTTCACCACGACACTGAATCGATGTGCACAAGGCTCAATCATTATTGAGTAGCGCTTGATTGCTTATCAAGCCCTCCATTCCATAAATACGCAAATTTACCAATTTATTAGAAAATCATCCTAAGATCAATATAATACCCCTCTAATTTAAATATCAAATGGGTTGAACTTTTTTTTTATTTTTATATTCACATCTCAATATGAGAGAATTTGAGAGGTATATGAGGTTCATCAAAGGTCTCGTTTTGATAATTTGAACTGTTCATTTTGTAAGACTCTCAATGTATATCACCCATGAAAAAAATTAGTTCGATCGAAAAATTGTAATATTTTCATTTTATCACATTTATCTTTGAAAAATTAGATGATAAATATTATATATATATATATATTTAAATAAGTCATCAATTTTTAGAGAAAAATACAATAAAATAGATATATTATGGTTATCAAATCGATTTATTTCTTCATGGATGATATACATTGAGGGTCCTACAAAATGAACAGTTCGGATTATCGAAACCAAATTTATAGTGAAATATGATTGAAACTCAACCCATATTGGGTTTGACTTCTCTCAAGTTGGCTATCTCAACTTGAGAAAGTGTTTGGGTTTGGTAGGCCCATTTTAAGATTGATTTTAGTGATTTGAACGATTCACTTTTTAAGATTTGTTGAGTTCATATAAAAAATCAAGATGATGGGATATCAGTAGCTATATGTTTGAATCAAATTTGTATTACAAAAAATATATGAGTATTTTTGAAATTATATTTGTCGTCCATTTTTAAAACAAATATGATTCAAACATATAGTTACTAATGTCCAATTATCTTTATTTTTTACATGAATATTCTACTCAATGAGTCTTAAAAAGTGAATGGTTCGAATCATCAAAATCAGTCACAAAATAGGCTTATCAAGCCCAAACTCTCTCAAGTTGAGATGACAACTTGAAAAAAAATCAAATCCATTTATATATATGCATTGATCCTTATAGGTCCTTTTTTAGCGCTTTCTTCGGCTTGTTTGGAAATTTGTTGGATGTTGAATGCTTAGTTCGAACTTGGAAGACAAATCTGGAAATTCCAGATTTGGCTTCCTCGCTCGAGCGAAGGATTCCTCGCTCGAGCGGCCCTTTGGTTTTGCAAGCTCGCTCGAGCGAGAATCGAGCGTGCATCGCGCGTAAAATCGAGCATCCAGTATTTTACTGTTCATCAGATCGCTCGAGCGAAGGATTGTTCGCTCGAGCGAAGCCTTGATTTTGGAAGCTCGCTCGAGCGAAGGAAGGCTCGCTCGAGCGAGGAGCTGTTTTCAGCAACTTTTGAAAAAATGCCTTCTAACTGTTATTTTTGCATCCTCATTCCCATTCTAGGCATTCTTAGGCCTAGTTAAGACATCTTAATGAGGATTTAGACGTAGACCACACCGAGGAAATTTAAGGATTCAATTATCATCCTTCCCGACTTGTTAAAAATAGTGTGCGTTCTATTGTTAACTGTGTAGGGTTGGCATCCCGAGGAGACGCTCTAGCTACTGATAAGCCCAAACTCTGTGAGTAACAATTGTATAAAGATATGTTCAAAATGGTTATCTTTTGAATACTGAACTGAACTGTTTATTGAACTGATATTATTTACTGAATGAATGTATGTCCTTTATTTCTGAACTGTACTGTGGCATCCTTAGCACCTACTGTTACTGACTGTACTGTTACAGAGATCTCTGTCGGTTCCTCGTGGAACCATACGTTTACTGAATGACTGGCCATCAACTGTTCGGTCTTTATGACCTACTGTTACTGCTATGCTAATGGATGTACCACATATGACTGAATAAGTTCTGACTGAAAGACTGAAATACTGTAAATGAAACTGTTTTCATTACTGTAAGGACATTTCATTCTTAACCTCTTTATACATTATGTTAATCACTGGGCTTTAGCTCACTGCTCATATATATATGTAGGTGTACAAGCACCAGACCGCAGCTAGGAGCGTCAGGCAAGCTTTAGTTTTGTCAAGCCAACCCTTGTGCCTCACTGCGAGGGTCCCGAGTATAATCAAGCTTAGACTGCTTTTGGGGTGTCTTAGCTTCACCCAACTGTCATTGTACTGTATAGACTGTTTTACTGTTTTACTGTACTGTTATTGGGGGATAAATCCCTGTACTGAATGTTGTATCTGACTGTATATAGACCGTACTGTTGAACTGTATGAATGCATAAAAATGTTTTTGGCATACAGATTTTCACAGCTCAATGGACACTAGTTATTTACTGTATTGGCTTCCGCCAGGCCCTGAACTTGTTATACGTACTACGTTGAGCAGGCCTTCGGTAATCACGGATTACTGGCGGTTGCGGTGCTAAACCCATAGGGCCGGGTTTGGGTCGTGACAGTCTTAAAAAGTGAATGGTTCGAATCATCAAAATCAGTCACAAAATAGGCTTATCAAGCCCAAACACTCTCTCAAGTTGAGATGACAACTTGAAAAAAATCAAATCCATTTATATATATGGCATTGATCTTTATAGGTCTTTTTTAGCGCTTTCTTCGGCTTGTTTGGAAATTTGTTATTTTATTTAATTTTTTGGTTTTTAACAAAAGACCTAAAAAAAAGAAAGAAAGAGTGGTAGATTTGATTGATCTTTTTCAAATCTTTGAAGACAAGATCATGGAAATAATTGAAATCTAGCTCTTTTTTTTTCTTTTTTTCCAGTGTAGATTTTAAAGAATGGATTGGACCAAAAATTGCAAACCCATGCACAACTCATTTCATATCTAGCCTGATTCAATCTAGATATTTTAAATTGCAAATGCTATACTTATAATCACTTCGTTGAAAAATTCTTCTAAATTTTAGCAAACTAAGAAGATGTCAACATGAATTGAAGATTGTGACAAAAAAGATAAATCCTTGAAATAAAATTTTAGTGAAAAAAAAACCTTTATGCTAACGCATATCATATTTTCAAATTCACGTGTCTTGAAATTTTGACCATATTGTATAGTTAATGACGTAAGCAATCTATACAGCCGGAGCAGCGGCCTAGTACAGCCGGCCTTTCGGAATCGTGATTGCAGCAATCTGTAGGTGATGCAAGTCGATGGATTGATATAATGGATGGGTTGGCCATGGTGGTCAGGCTTGAGGCAGGTTCCGATGAGGTGGCTGTGGAGAATGGTGTGAATGAGGATGTTGATCTTGAGAGAGAAACTGTTGATTCAGCTGCTGATATACTGTTGCCAGAAGAGGTTTCTACTTGGGTTTTGTCTCGAATTAATGAGGTAAGCCAATTACTGGGGGTCTCCGTTGAGGGCCATGAAGAAGAAGCATTGAGACTATTTTTGGCATTAGAGGAATCATGGAGAGGTGAGGCTCCTCTTCAGCAAGAGATGGAGTCTGCTAGCCATAATGTCAAGAATGCCAAGGAATTACGTAGGTTGGAATGTACTGTTAATTATGATCGGACTAAGGGAGGTGGAGTGCGATGTACCAGAAAAGGACGTGATCAGCCATTGTTGCTATCATGCGGTTAAAAATTTTGTCTTGGAATATGCGAGGATTGAATGACAAGGGGAAGAGGGTTTTGGTGAAATCCGTCCTTAGAAGTGCAAAGGCAGATGTGGTATGCCTTCAGGAAACAAAGATGGACTGTATTGAGGGGGCAATAGTTCGGGATCTTTGGGGTGGTAGATTTGTGGACTGGGACTTCCTCCCTGCACTAGGGGCGGCTGGGGGTGTTCTTCTGTGTTAGGATCAACGAGTGGTGGTAAAGGAGGATGTAGAATTGGGGGGTTTTTCGTTGTCTTGCCTCTTTCGGTGTGTAGAGGATGATTTCAGATGGGCCTTCACAGGGGTTTATGGTCCAGTTCGTGGAGTAGAGAGGCCAAGCTTTTGGGAGGAGCTACAGAGTATTGCTTATCGCTGGGGGGTTCCGTGGTGTGTGGGTGGGGGTTTGAATGTGTTTCGGTGTCTGGAGGAGAAATTGGGGGCTTTCTCAAGGAGGGGTCCAATGCGGCGTTTTTCTTCATTTATTGATGAGATGGAATTGGTAGATTTCCCGCTTTAGGGTGGTGGTTTCACTTGGTCTGGGGGTGGAGCAATGTCTCGAATTGATAGATTTCTGGTCACAGGGGATTGAGAGGAGCATTTATTTCAGGCAACTCAACGGGCGGTTACAACGTCCAACTTCAGATCATTGGCCAATATTGTTGGATAATGGGGGTATTAGGAGTGGTCCAACGCCTTTTCGGTTTGAGAACATGTGGTTACAATCTGAGGGCTTTGTGGAGATGGTTAAAGGCTGGTGGGTGACTTACAATGTGGCAGGATTGCCTAGTTCACAATTAGCGAAGAAATTGAAGCTCCTTAAGTTAGACTTGAAGAGATGGAATAGAGAGGTTTTTGGGCAATTGGAGGGACAGAAGGCTAGAGTCTTAGTAGCTTTGCAGGTGCTGGAGGAGAAACAAAGTGGTGAGGTGTTGTCTGAGGCTGATGTGGTTCGCTGGGAGGAAGTTCGGCAGGAATTTGGTCATATTGCTCACATGGAGGAGATTAGTTTCCGCCAGAAGTCTAGATGTCTGTGGTTGAAGGATGGTGATCGTAACACCAAGTTTTTCCATCGTGTGGCAAATGCTCACCGGCGGGTTAATCAAATTGGTCAGATTCGAGTAAATGGGGTGGAGTTTTCATCCTCGGAAGAGGTCAAGGCAAGTATTGTGGGTTTTTATGAGCATTTGTTTCGGTTCATAGGGGAGGAGTGGCATCCGGGTTTGGATGGAGTAAGTTTTGATGTTATTTCAGAAGAAGATTGTACTTTACTAGAAAGGCCATTTACAGAAGAGGAAGTGTTTAAGGCTTTGCAAAGTTTTCCTGGGGATAAGGCGCCTGGTCCAAATGGGTTTACTATTTCATTTTTTCAACAGTGTTGGGGGGTGGTAAAGTTGGAGGTGTTGGCTATGTTTGAGCAATTTCATTAGTCAGGCGAATTTGAGAAAAGCCTTAATGCTACATTTATTGCCTTGATTCCAAAGAAGAGGGCGCGGAGGATATTAGAGATTTCCGGCCTATTAGTCTTCTGGGGAGTGTGTATAAGGTGTTGGCTAAAGTTTCGGCGAATCGTTTGCGCGGTGTGTTGGTAGGGGTGGTATCGGAATCCCATAATGCTTTTGTGGGGGGTAGGCAAATCTTGGATGCAGTGCTTGTGGCGAATGAATGTGTGGATTCGCGGTTGCGTTAAGAGAATGAGGGGATTATTTGTAAATTAGATATTGAGAAGGCCTACGATAATGTGAATTGGGAATTTTTGATGTATTTGTTGGAGAGGATGCGATTTGGAGAGAAGTGGCAGCGTTGGATTCTGTTTTGCATTTCTATTGTGCGAATGTCGGTTTTGGTTAATGGTTCCCCGATAGGGTTTTTCCCGACTCATCACGGGCTGCGGCAGGGTGATCCTCTATCTCCTCTGCTGTTTATTCTGGTTATGGAGGCTTTGGGGCGTTTGTTGGCTAGGGTGGTGCAAACAGGTTTGTTGAATGGATTTGAGGTAGGAGTGGCTCTGGGAAATATGATGGTGTCTCATTTGTTTTATGCAGATGATGCGCTTATTTTTTGTGATACGGAGGAGGCCCAGATTGGCCATTTGAGATGTGTGTTGCTGTGTTTTGAGGCAGTGTCCGGGCTTTGGGTGAATTTAGCAAAATCAGAATTGATTCCAGTGGGGTAGGTGGCGAAGTCTTCGGTTCTGGCAGCCATTTTGGGGTGCAAAGTGGTCTCGTTACCTGTCACATATTTGGGTTTGCCTTTGGGGGCGTCTTTTAAAGTGACAGGGATTTGGGAAGGGGTGGTGGATCAGGTGCGTCCTCGGTTGGCAGGGTGGCAACGACAGTATTTGTCGAAGGGAGGGCGGCTTACATTGATTAAAAGTGTTCTGTCGAGTATCCCGACCTATTTTATGTCTGTTCATGTGATTTCAGTCTCTGTAGCAAGGTGGCTTGAGCAATTGCAAATGGACTTTTTGTGGGGTGATGGGGGTGAGGGTGGTCATTATCATTTGGTGTCTTGGGATCGGATTTGTATAGGAACAAGGGGGATTAGGGGTTCGGAGGTTGGTCTTGTTTAATTTGGCCTTGTTAGGGAAGTGGCTGTGGCGTTTTGTAGAGGAGAGGGAGCGGCTTTGGAGGCGGGTGGTGGTTGTTAAGTTTGGTGTGGATAGGGGGGTGTGGTGCTCCGGTTGGGTGGGTCATTCTCATGGTTGTGGGTTATGGAAAAGGATTTGGCTGGGTCGGGAGGCGTTTTGGCGGCGAGTGAGGTTGAAAATTGGTGTAGGGGATAGAGTTCGATTTTGACGGGATAGGTGGTGTGGAGACTTGTCTTTAGAGTTTCGATTTCCTTTGATTTTTGCTATTGCTGCAAATTCTGAGGTGTTGGTGAGTGCTGTGCGGGTTGGAGAGGGGCAGTTGAGGGTGTGGAACGTGCAGTTGCGTTGTAATGTCCAAGATTGGGAGCTAGATCAATTAGTGGACCTCTTTGGTTTTTTATATGGTTTACATCTTGGACAGGTGGATAACGATGCCTTGGTTTGGGATTGTCCTAGGACCAAAGGTATTTTCACAGTGTCCTCGTTCTATGGGGCGCTTGTTGAGGATAAGTGTGTTTTTTATGGCACCTTGGTTTATTCGTGGAAAAGTGTTTGGGTGCCGGGTACGCCATCCAAGGTTGCCTTCTTTGTGTGGACGGCGAGTTTGGGTCGTATCTTGACCATTGATAATTTGATTCGTCATGGGCATATTTTGGTGAATTGGTGCTGCTTGTGCGGTCAGGTAGCGGAATTGGTTGATCATTTGCTTATTCATTGTTCGGTCTCTTCTCGTCTTTGGATGCTTGTGGTGGCAATTTTTGGGATGGTTTGGGTTCCACCGGGTTCTTTGTTTGCAGTTTGCAGAGTTGGATCGGGGGGAGGATGGGGAAGAGGCGTCGAAAGGCTTGAATTCTTGCCTTGCACTGTTTACTTTGGCTGATTTGGTTAGAGTGTAACAGGCTGGTGTTTCATGGGGTGGCTCATTCCATCACTTGGTTAGAGAGGCGCCTTCTTACTGTTTTGTATAGTTGGGTGACAGGTTTAGTAGATCCAGATGTGTTGGTTTTTACAGATTTTGTGGAGAATTTGATTTGTTAGTTTCGTTGGGCTCTTGAGGCCGTCTTTGTATTCTTTGCATATTCTTGATGCTTTTTTTATAAAGTTTGGTTATTTATCAAAAAAAGAAAAAGAAAAAAGTATTGGAACAAATGAATTGAAAAAATTTGAAAATAAAGAATCCAAACAAGCCCCTTATGTCTAGAAGTCTTTTACCAATGGAAAAGAGTAATATTAGGAATATCAAATGTTTTATCAAAAAATTGACACAACACTAATCCACACGCATGTGGGATCCACAGTGATGCGAGTATTTGGTAAAATTTTTGATAAAATATTTGGGATCCCTAACATTTTTGCATCTTAAATAGTATATTGGATATTACAAAATACCAAAAAAAAAAAAAAAAAAAAAACTTTCCCAGAACAGAACTAATAAAAATCATAGAGGATTCCATTGAACTAGAATAAATTTAGAAAAAGTCCAACACAATTGATTTTTGTAAATTTTTTTTAAAAAAAATTTGAAAGGACTCTTATTAAAAATCTCTCTAACTTCCCCAAATAAAATGAGCAAAATCGAGCACACTTCTCTGCACTTTATTTCCTACATTAACAATATAAACTCTTTTTCTCTCTCCTCCATGCGAGAATTATCCTTTCACAAAATAATAACTTTCATATTTATACTAACTAATTTTAACTAAATAAATACACTTATTTAGTTTATACCAAATAGTGTCTTATACCATCTCCAACGGTTAAGCAAATGCATCATCAAATTTGAATTTGGTGAAAAAGTACATCTTTTTTTGCTCCAACGGCTTTATCAAACTGATATCAAATTGAGAACAACCCCAAAATTTCACCAAACTGAAGATGTGTTGCATCTTTCAGCAAATTACTGTGCATAGCCATTGAGTGTGGACCTACTGGACGACCGGCTGGACGTCCGACCGGATGACCGCCTCAAGCAAAATTTTGTGAAAATTTTACACTGGGAGGTTGTAACAACCCCAATCCCTAATTAACATTAAGCCATGATTAATTATGCTTAATTAGTAATTAAGAAGAAATTCTAAAATTTATTTACATGTGTGCATTGCATTATGGTATTTATATCTGTTCATCGTAGGAAGATTTGTTCATGTCTTGATTTTGATTTGCGAATTGAAGGCCTTATCGGCATCCGAATGAGAAATTGACTTGATTTATGTGCTAATTGGGATTTATAGGATTTTATGGTAAGTTTGATTAAAAGTCGATTTGGAACAATTAAATTAAGATAAATAATGTGAATTAATTTAGCTTGGGTTATTTACATGTATGCCATTGAGTGGGCTTTTTCAAGACCATTTTACACCTTATACATATTTTGACACCATCAATTTTCCACCTTCTTGCACAAAAACGTGAGAGGAAAGAGAGTAGGGAGATTTGGTCCACTTTTGGCATAGTTTGCAGTCCGCTCGAGCGAGGGAATTCACACTCGAGCGAACCTTCACACTTTGCATGTCCGCTCGAGCGAGTAAATCCACGCTCGAGCGTGGACCCTGTTTTCAGCAAAATTTGAAAAATGTTTTCAAGTACATTCTAGCATCCTCGTTCTATCCTAGGCACTCCTAGGCCATGCTTAAGACTCTATAATGAGGTTACAGGCTAGAAACACACTAAGCATAAGTGAAATAAGTTATGTACAATCTGAGCGTGTGCATTCAATGTATGAATCTACCATGTTATGTAGGTCACGCGCCTCGGAATAAGTGAATTGCTTACCTTGCTGTCAAGTTGGAGCTACCAATTATCTTTGAGTAATAATTTAGTAAAGTTATGTTCAAGTAAATTATTTCCTGCTCACGAATTAAGAACTGTTTTATGAAATGTTATGTTTTATGCTATGAATGATTGTCCAAGTCTAACAAGCAATTATGACATAATGCTATGATTCAAGTATATGCAAGTTCCCGGTCCGGAGGTCCCTTATGGAACTGACAAGCCATCTATGCCCGGCTGGAGGTTCCTTAGTGGAACTGACAAGTTTACAAGTTCCCAGTCCAGAGGTCCCTTCATGGGACTGACAAGTTATTCTTACCCGGCAGGAGGTTCTTATATAGAACTGACAAGCATGATTTAAGATATTCTGTGTGTGATCTATTAGCGCTGATGGATGTATTATGTAAGACTAAGCATGAACTCTGAACTCTATATATGCTCAGAATAAGAATATGAATATAAATTTCAGTTTCAGCCATAGTTATGGGACATCATTCATTAAAGTCTTTACTCTGTTATTATTTACTGGGCTTTAGCTCACTAGTTATATTATGTATGTAGGTGAGCAGGCACACGACCAAGCCCAGAGTTGACGGCCTGAGTTCTGTTTTTGTTAGCCAACCCTTGCGCCTCCCGAGGAGGTTCCGGATGAAGTCAAGTTTTTATGGCTGTTTTTGTAATCATATTAGGCTATGTAATACTATGTGATATTTGGACAAGATTTCTGATAACATATGGATAGAGTGATGTGTAAATATTGTATCTTTTGTCGCCACTCACACGTCTATAAAAAGGTATTTAAATTATCTGTCCCATGTATGTTTTCACAGCTCAATCGACTTTGTATGTTTTGTATATTTGCTTCCGCAGCCCCTTAATATATGTTAATCTGTCAGGAGGCCTTTGGTAATCCAAGGATTATTGGCCGGTTACGATGCTAAACCCATAGGGGCGGGATCGGGTCGTAACAGAGGTCGACCCCCCGGTTAACCACCTCTTTTTTTTCTCAGTAAAAAAAAAAAAAATAAGGGAAGAGAGAAAGATCAACAGTATACCTCAGTAGCAAAGCTGAAAAAGAAATCAAAAATCAACCAAACAAACACATATAAGTCTTCGTAATGATGTATAATAAAAAACCCAGAAGCAGAAACTCCATTAAATCCGAAATCGATAAACAAAAACTAAATCCTTCTTCCTACTTCTATAAATTTTCACTCAAGTTTGATGTAGTGAAGAGAGAGAAGGAAGGAGTTGATTCTAGTATGATAAAAACAGTTCCTCTGTAAAGGGATTATAAAGAGAGAAACAGAGCGAGTGAGGTTTTTTGAATTTTTTCAGAACAGCCTAAATTGTTTCAGAATGAGGTTTTTCATTTTTTTTACATTGACTGGTCGATCGGTAGTTTGATGAAAAGACAAATTTCTCCGTTGGAGCAGGCGATATCAAATAGAGGAAATCGTCTTTTTTTTACTTAGATTTGATAAAAAATCTGATGAACCATTGGAAATGTTTTTAGTTTCAATTGCATCGAATGCTAGCAGGCCTGGTTTTGAGGGCAAGCTCACAAAGCAGTCGCTTTTGGCCCCCCAAAAAAGGCTGAGCTCCAAAAATATTTATGATCTTATACTAGTCCATTAAAAAAATATTCAGTTCAAAGTACTAAACGAATAAAAAGCCCAATTTACAATATAAATTCATAAAAAAAAATAAAAATGGGCCCACTTGAATTTTAAAGCTCAAAATTATGGGGGATACTATTTGTATCCAAAAAATCATTAAGTAGACTTAATTTCTCAGTATATTCTATTTAATTATTTAGGATTATAATTCATTCTCAATACACTATATATTTTTCTCAAATTATCTTTCAAGGTATACTCAAATAATAAATAAATTAAAAATTCTAAATTACACCATTTTGAAAAATTCTTTCAAAAATTTTTAAACAAAATTTTCATTACAGTTATTTTTTTAGAGAGATTTGGTCAAAATCCCCTCATAATAAAACTTTAATGCATCAAGGACAATCACAAAAAGTTTTTCTTGAGAAGTCCAACACATACTACTATTACCAAAATATTAAACTTTAAAATAATATAACTTTTGATATAAATGTCAATTTTTAATAAAATTAATATTTTTAGAATCTTCTCATCATGATCTATCAAATAAGATCTATGTTTACTATGAAATTCTAAAAAAAAAAATTTTATTACCGTCGACATTGATGTAAACAGTAATAGTAACATGTTACTTTGTTTGACAATAACATGTTACTATGATTCACAATAACATGTTACTCTGATAATATTATCCAAAAAAAAGAAGATATTTTATTTTGTCCTTACTCAGTTATTTGTTTTCCTCTTATGAAGCAAAATAAATTAGTTGTCATTTTCACAAAATAAGGGTTAGTTTTGACTAAATTTTTCTATTTTTTAATTCATATATAATAATTTGCTATAAATCTGAACGGTATCTAAAAACATAGTTATCGGTAGATACTAAACCAATTTAAAAAATGTTATTTTGTCGGGCACGAGATGAACAAATTTGGTTATAACTCATTATGGAGTTGGTTATAATTAATTGTAATTTTAATTATATTAGTTATGATTTATTGTAATTGTTATTTTGGTTATTATGGAAGTGATCTGTAATTATGTCTCAAGTGATCTCCTTCAATGTCTTCATTCTCGTGCGCCCTATCTGTTGATGTGACAAACCTCTTGGTGGTGATCTGGGTTCGCCATAGCTGGTTCTGCAATTATATTTGTAACGCCCTCAAAATAAAACCCATATTATATAAGATTAACATGCATTAATAGAAAATGAAACATTCTATTATCCATCAGAGTATTACTAAATAAAAGCATTACATGTAACATCAAAATAAATGCCTACGGGCTTACATCTTGCCAAGCCAACACTTGGACACAAAGAAATAAGAGTTCTAACTCAATACAAATAAAGCCCTAGGCTTGAATGTTTACATGTATCAAATAAAAAACAAATAAATAAAAAGACGAATCTCCGAGTCCAAATCCTCACAAGCTAAGTCCTTGGAGGTAATGAACCACCTGAACCTGAAAATGAAGTTCCCATATAGGGTGAGCCACAGCCCAGTAGAGAAACACTAAACCAAGCATATGAATTAACTAAAGCAGTAGCATCTGATACATGGTTAACACCGGATAATCAATTTACAAATTCATGTCACGAATGTCTACATTGCCTATGACACAATGTCTATGGCATAATTCACCTTCCATTTATGGCTCAGAACCTGGCCAAATAACTCAACTGGGGTTTCATCTTTTATTAACAATACTTCCAATTCAACAGGAATAACAATTCAAGTTAAACCTAACATAACGAATACACATGTTGGTATTATATCAATCACAATCAAATTCACTTCCATACTTCCCAACTGATACACATGGTGGTGATGTATCATATCAACAACAAATAGAAATATTTCTATTATAATTAAGCACACACATGAGTGATGCTACTGGAGTCCATCCCCTATCTCCTCCCAACAAGTCCGGTTTAAAGGTACATCCCCTATCTTCCCCTAAACCGTGGAGTTCATCCCCTATCTCCTCCAAACCAAATGCAATATGCAATGAAACACACAATTGCCATGTACAACACATAATTAATACACGAATGTTCTGTATTAACTTAACAGTCAAACAATTGACTCAATTTCAGTTATACCTAAGCCGCATGCAAGGTCTACAACAATCAATGGCTATCCTCCACCGATAGCCCAAAACAATTATTTCTAAGTAAGAAATAACTATTACAATAAATGTAATTTCAATAATTTCAATATTCTCTAAGGTAAGTATTTAAACTACCAAATACAACAATAAACTACTAAATTCCCCAATCTCATGAATTTACCCCAATATCACAATCTTCCTTTAAATTAATTATATAAATTAATCTATGACAAAACCCTAAGGTTTCTCCCAAAATTACTAACCTACCCCTACATACCAAAATACCACCACTTAGGATTAAAACGTATAAATGGAGTAGGAAATCCCTACCTCGAAGAAATAACTCAAAAAGGAGAAGGTGAAGATGATGCCCAAAACTTGAAAGTGCTCCGAACCAACAATTGCTCAGATTAAATGAAAGCCCTCACTCTCCTCTAACTTATTTGTAAAGCAACTAGGGTAAAAACATACCCTAACTAGATCAAACCTAGGAGAGAAGGTGAGTTGGGAGAGAGAATGGTCGGACCTAGGGTTTAGAAACAAAAAGAGATAGAAAACTGATTAAAAAATCCGCTGCTGCCTATTTAAACTGAACAGGCTCGCTCGAGCGAAGACATGGTCGCTCGAGCGACCAGACACAAAAATCCACGCTCGAGCGAAGAAAAGCTCGCTCGAGCCAAAAACTCGATGCTTCAGGTCTACAACCCAGAAGCTCGCTCGAGCGACGAAATGCTCGCTCGAGCGACGAACTCGAAAACATACACCTCGCTCGCTCGAGCCAAGAAACACATCTCTCAGGTCCTAAGCCCAGACGCAGACTCTCGCTCGAGTGACCAAACCCTGGCTCGAGCGAAGAATAAAACAACAGCTCGCTCGAGCGACCAACTCCTCGCTCGAGCGACGGTCCAAAAATCTGGACAGCAACACTTGGTTTCCAACCCAACCAACCTGTAACAAACCTGCCCAACTCAACCCATAACTCAAAAATAAAGAATTAAAGGATGACAACAACAATAATACAACAACGGAATCTACGGAACATAAGTCCGGATACAATAATCAAAAGGGAAAAGACCGGGGTCGCTATAATATTCACTCCAATTGTTGCAGCCAGGAGTGTTTGGTTACGGATCCGATGTTACTCGCGAAAACTTGACTTGTTCTCAAATGTTATATGCATTATAAGTAGGGACAGACTTATATGGAGACTGTAAGGGGCCATGGCCCCCTCACTTTTGGCTTAATTATCTGTTTATTCTTTTTTTTTTTTACTGCTATTTCCTATTTGATGTGTATTGGCCCCCAGCTCTTCTTTATTCTTTTTTTTACTTTAAAGCAATTCATGCGCTCTTCTCTTTCTTTAGTCTTTTGTAATTTTTTAATTCTTATATTTTTTATTTTCTGTCTTCTTTTAATTTTAGGTTTTTGTTTCTTTTTTCTTTTCGACTTATCTCGTGATTGCAAATTACATGTTAATTTTTTTGTTTTTGGCCACAAATTCAACCATATAATACCCAAGTCATTGTCATATAATTGTAGGTAAATTGTGAATCTCTAACATTACTCACATTTTTATTCAAGTTTTTGCCCCTAGGAAAACAAAAATTTGATTCCGTCCCTGATTACAAGTAATTGTAAACTATATTTTGAATAATTGAATTGCAACTCAAAACTTCAATTTCCTTAAAATTTTTACAATTTTCTATTCTAATTTAATTTTTACATACTAGAATTAAAAGTTTGAGTCTGTTTGATTAGAGTGGAAAATAAAGATGATAGAAGTGAAATGAAAGAAAATTTATTTTCTAGTCTCTGTTTGGTTAAGATGAAATTTTGGTGAAAAAGCTAATTGGCTAGTTTCACAATGCTTTATTTTTTTTTGGGTGTGCTTTTTACATAATAAAGTTATCATGGTAATACGAGGTGTACACAAAACTTTCTACATTTTCCACCATTTTAATGCTAAGAAAACGGGGAATTTTATTTATTTATTTTTAATCTTTTATATACTTTTCATCTTAATCAAATTCAATTTTCTTTGAAGATTATTAAGTTGTTAGAAATAGCAAGGTATTGCAAATTGTATATAGTAACGTTATCCAAACATAATTTCTGCCTGAGATTCTATTTATATGATTAATTCATTTGGATATAATTGTGTCTACGCTAATTTTTAAATAGTCTATTCACACACAGTATCCTTCTATAAGGACTATGAATGCCAAGAATGGTGAGGTACAAAATAGGAGATTAAGAGGAGAATCACACTAATGGGCTAGATTACAAAATTGATCAAATTTTGTCAATCATTCTTCATAATCTTATATCAAATGTAATGCCCCAAAATTATTTAAATTAAAATATTACCCATAACATGATTAATCTGAAATTTTATCATGCCAAATAATAACATTAGCCCAGAAAATCCCCATTCTCATTGAACTATAGTTTCAAATTACAAGTTCTAAGTTCAACTAATAGATACATCAACATTAACATAGTTTAACAAGTTAAAAGGACACAAGTATGATGCCTTAATGGCTTACAAATAAGCAAGGTAAGCCTTTGTGGGAAAGTCCATAGTACATTTTGTTCAAAAAATGTACGGTACATAAAAAATCAATGGCTAGGATTGAGCTACATCATTAAAAGTGACCTGCTAAACAGGTCACTTTTTATAGTTATGAGCTAAAATTATATTTCTTCATAACTATAATCAAATTGATCATAACTTAGTTATAACCACATCTCATAACCAACACCATTTTGTTCATAACTAATATCACATATTTCATAACGACATCTCATAACCAACATCATTTTGTTCATAACTAATATCACATATTTCATAATCATAATCACATATCTCATAGCCAACACCACTTTGATCATAACAAATATCACATATCTCATAACCATTGATCACATATCTCATAACTACTACCCACATAAATCATAATCACATCTCATAACCAACCCCTTTAGTCATAATGAATTCACATATCTCATAACTACTTGTCACATATCTCGTAACCAACACCTTTTTGTCATAACCAACATCACATATCTCATAACCACTAATCACATATCTTATAATTAACACCTTTTTGCTCATAACCACACCACTTTGATCATAACCAACATCATATATCTCATAACCATTGATCACATATCTCATAACTACATGAATCATAACCACATCTCATAACCAGCCTCTTTGAGTCATAATCAACATCACATATCTCATAACCAACATCACATATCTCATAATTACCAGTCACATATCTGATAACCAACATCACATATCTCATAATCTCATAACTCATAACCATTAATATATATAGCATAACCAGACACCCTTTGACACCACTTTGCTCATAACCATTACCCACATATCTCATAACCACTAACACATATAGCATAACCAAACACCCTTTGACACCACTTTACTCATAACCATTATCCACATATCTCATAACCACTAACACATATAGCATAACCAAACACCCTTTGACACCACTTTGCTCATAACCATTACCCATATATCTCATAACCACTAACACATATAGCATAACCAAACACCCTTTGACACTACTTTGCTCATAACAATTATCCATATATCTCATAACCACTAACACATATAGCATAACCAACCACCCTTTGACACCACTTTGCTCATAACCATTACCTACATATCTCATAACCACTAACACATTATAGACGTCCCCGAACGTCCCGGGAGGGAATCCCGTTTTGTTCATTGGGCTCACTACAGTTCAGGACTCAATGTCACGGTCCTGTGTCTAATCTCACAGAGTGCAATGCAAGACCGATGAATCATCAAAGAGTCCAAATCCGGCAAATTGTTTTTGAAAATAGATTTTTTTGAAAGAAGTGCCAAACATGGACTGCTTTGCCAGATACAGAGTCGCCACCTAAATATTTATTTTGGGGGAATTTAGGAAACCCTGACTCGTTGCCTAAGGCCACGTGTCCGTCATCACCAAAGTTGCCTCGGCTCGGGAACTTGGGTACGATTGGGGAAGGTCACTTCGTGAACACCCCCGCTCAACCGATCAAAGATCGGCCTCTACTAACCATGATATCGAGTTTTGAAAACATTATGTGCTCTTATTCCGGTTATTAGCCTAGATTTACTATGTGATGCGCACAACATACAAGTATAGATTGGATCGCCTGAATTGGAACGAAACATCTCATGTTTGTTTTGAAAACGGTTTGCTACTTGCAAGTAGGCTAAAATGTGGATTTGCCACCCTCAGGTGGGCTTAGAAAATATGGTGATTTGCCACTATCAAGTGGGCTTAAAACTCGCAGTCGATGAATTGTTCCAATCCAAATAACCCAACCTTCACCCACAGGCATTCATGCAGTTATATCACATAAGCAGTTAGCCTCATGGTAAACATGCTATCATGGCAATCACTCACATGCATGCAAGGATGCTAAAGCATAAACACTTACCGAGTACTCCAAGCCAAAACAGAAGCTATATTAGCAATCAATGCATGATCCTAACTATACAGAAATGCCTAATGCAACACATGCAAAAATGCAACTATAATAGGCTTGGCTATTCTAAGAATGACATATGAAATGCTACAACTAACATGTATTCAACTTGGAATTGAAATACGATGCAGTTAGTATGATGCGCCGAGCCTGGTGCATGCAAGACAGATGAATGAATGCAAAACATGCGAGCATAAGTATGCTAATTGAAACGTGCCCTAACTAACCATCATAAGCTGGTAAATAAAAGGGAGAAGAGCCGGGGTTGGAAGACATACATCACACACATGCACACTTATTACAATTGTGCCCTCGCTTGGGGGTCCGAATAAATAATACAGTCTGAATAAATAAAATTACAGTCCGAATAAATAATTAAAATATTACAAAACCCTAATTAATTAACAAATTAACTAGGAAAGCAAGTAAATTAGCATGCGAATCTATGGACCGCTCTCAGCTCCGTTCCGAATGATGAAGGATGCATGCATGCTCGAGCTGCCTCGCCGGAAAATGAGAGGTACTCTACACATGCATCAAAGACACAGACAATGGAAAAACCACCTCTAGACAGAGGTTTGAGGGTCCTAAAACCCACTAGAAAGAGTCTGAAATAGGTCTAGGAAACATGCAAACAAAGGTCCCTTTGAAAGGCCTTGAGGAGGATTGCTCTACACATGCATGAGGGACATAAAAAATGGCCAAAAGGGCTCTGGATAGAGTCAAGGAAGACCTTGAAACTCACCAAATAGGGCCTGAAATGTAGCTTCACAACATGCAAGTAGGAGCCCCTTTGGAAGGCCAAAAGGACCAACAAACAAAATAAGGAGAGAGGGGGTCACCCCCCTCTGATTTTGGCTCTCAAAACAGTATGCTAGCCACTAAAAATCCATTGGATTTCAGTGGCTAGAAGGCCAAACAAAGCATGAAACAAAGGCCTAGGTGCAAGGCTCAAAACAAGATGCAAACAAGCATACAAGGGGGTAGATGACACCCCAACAAAAAAGTACCCTTAATCAAATTTCAAGAGGGGCAAATAAGGCTAAGATAGAAAGCAAAATAAGCCTACAGAGATGGAGCATACAAGGAGGTAGATGACCTCAAACAGAAAAGTGTCCTTAATCAAACTTCAAGAGGAGCTCAAAAGAAAACTTTTTTCAGTTTATGTCGAAGTTCAGAAATGCTTGCAAATAAGGCTAAACAATGGAGCAAAATAATGCAAGAAAAGGGGAAATAGTGACTTACCCTTGAAGAACAGATTTCCAGCAACTTCTGGACCAAGAAAGGAGTTCTTCAACCTCTAAAAATCAGCTCCAAGATGCTTGGGTGGATGGTAGAGGTGGTAGGCTATGAGGTGTAGTGCAAATGGTGCAAGAATATTAGGGTTTGGAGCTTGGAATAGTGAGCTATGGAGGGAAGTGTTTGTATGCCTTAAACAAAAAGGTTCAACCTCAAAAGGTGGTCGGCCTACCCAGAAAGGTGGCCTCCCAGTAGAATAAGTGTTTGTATGCCTTAAACAAAAAGGTTCAACCTCAAAAGGTGGTCGGCCTACCCAGAAAGGTGGCCTCCCAGTAGAATACAGCTGTATGGTGGGAAACCAGAAAATGTGACCTAGGAGAGAGGAAAACCAGCTTGCTAGTAAGGTTCAAAAGGGTCGAAGAAATACTGGTCGGCCTACCCATATTGGTGGCCTCCCAGATGAGCGCAACACAATGGTGGTATGAAAAACCAGAAATTATGGCCCAAAAGTGAGAAAAACCAGCTTTCTGTCAAGAAAACCGGCTGGAGGAGAGAGAAAATAGTTTTTAAAAGAATTGCTGGTCTCCCACTATAGTAACACCTTCCTAGCAATGAAACAAGGGTCCATACCAAAAATGAACCCTAACCGATACAAAACAATGGTTCGGGGGCCAAAACGCGCGGCCCGGGGCCCCGAAAACAGGCTATTAAGCACCGGAGGTGGCGTACAACCACGAAGGTGGTCTCCCGGGCCACAGTGTCCCTCTAAGGAGAGGAAACAAGGTGTGTGCCAAAAATCGGAGCAAACGGAGGTAGTTAAGCGGTCCCGAACCAAGGCACATGGCCGACGGCTCCGAAAACCGGAAACTGGCCTCTAAACGGGAAAGATGGCCTACGACCACGAAACCTAGCCTACGGCCACTGAGAGATGGTCTACGAGACCTCTCCCTCCCTTCAGGAAGAGACAACAGAGAAAACAGGACCTGGTTCGCAAACCGAGGCAAAGCACAAAAGAGCCCCGAAGTCTAGAGGCAAGGCTCGCAGCCGAGACTCTGAAACCTCAGAACGAGCACAATATGCACTATCACCGAGCGCTCAATCGGTGACGTCTGAGTCTTAAGGTCGGTCAAAAATGGGGTGTCTACACACATATAGCATAACCAAACAACCTTTGACACCATTTTACTCATAACCATTACTCACAAATCTCATAACCAATATCACATATATCATAACTGCTAATCACATATCTCATAACCAAACACCCTTTGACTTATAACTATACCACTCTGCTCATAACCAAAATCACATATCTCATAATCACTAATCATATATCTTATTACCTTTACCCACATATGTTATAACCACATCTCATAACCATCACCCTTTGTTTCATAATCAATATCACATATATCATAACCACTAATCATATATCTCATAACCACTACCCACATATAGGGGTGTAAATTTGGCCCACGAGCTTGCAACACACCCCAAGTCCACTCTTGCCCTGGGTAGGCCCAATTAGGCTCGAGCCTAAACCCAACCTAAGACCCTGGGTTATGTGTTCTAGAGCCCGACCCGACCCTGGTGTGTTATGGAGTGTGACCCATCCCGTGAGCTCGCCCTGAAATTTTCTTCCCCATCCGGCTTGACCCGACCCCAATGGGTTCTTGCCCCCCTTGTCAGTGCAATAATCAAAAAATTAAATCAAAACAATTTGAAAGAGTCATATAACCGTTAATTCCACCAACAATCAATTTTTTTTATTTTTTATTTTTATATATATAAATTAACTCCTCCCTCCTAAGTCCTATAAATACAACCCCTCTCACATTTTATTTCTTACAAACAAATCTGTCTCTCAAACTCTCATTCTCTCTGAACTCTCAACTCTCTCAATTAAATTTGAAGTGTCATCTCTAAGTGACAATTGCAATTGATCACCTATCTCTATTTTAGATTTATTTTTAGTCATAGTATTTTCATTAAAGATAATAGAAATAATAATATACAAACGATATATTTTTTAAAATATCTATATACACTTATAGACATATATATATATATATATATATATTTAATTAAATTTTAATAAAAAATATGTTGAAAAAAATTATCTATGACGTGATTTTATTTTGTTGTACTAAATAATTTTTCTCCTAAATTTTTTTTCCCAACTTTTCTTCATTTTTTTCTCCACTCAATTTTCGTTCCCTTGATTTGTCCTAGTTGTGCCTGAGCTCTCTCTATTTTTTAATCAGACTTCTCTATTTCGCTGAAATCGTCGAATGACCATCGTTGATAGTTCTTCCTCACTGGATTCTTCTTCTCTATACTCTTGTGTCTCTGCAATAGATCCTTGAACTCGTCACTATTCTCTCTGTCTATTTCAACACTATTCATTATGGTGATATTTTTCTATCTAGTAAATGCATTTATCTCGAAACTCTAGCTCTTTCATATTAATATGTCAACATATACAAACCTTTGGCCGTAGTTATGATTTTATCAATTTGTACATATGTTATAGAACTGTTGAAAAATGAATATTACGCATTTTGTTATACTGTTCTGCTATCTCAGCTCTCTTCATCTGTCAAACATCTCTCTCATTCCTTACTGTCACTGTAGATATTTTCGCTGTTCCTTATCGGAAACAACACCATCTTTGACATTATTTTTACAGGCGATAAGTCCGTTCAGTCTCTCTTTCTCATATTCCCTTTCCTTTTGCTCTATTGGTTAATCTTCTCTAACTCTCATTTTGTGTTCCATGGCTATAAGTCGTGGATTAGATTATTTAATTATTGTCATTACATTATGTGTTTATCTGTATCATTAGAGATCCTGATTGGTCTGAAACAGAGAGAGCAGAGAGAAGAGAAAAGAAGAGGAAGAGGAAGAGGAAGAGGAAGAGGAAGAGAAAGAGAAAGAGAATAGAGGGGAAGAGGGAATGGAGAGAGAGAGGGTCGATCACCACCTCCTTCGTCTCTGCTTCCGCCTTCGCCTCCGCTTCCGATCGTCGTAGTCCGGTCTCCGATCTTTGATCTCCGCCTCTGATCTGTGTATGAGGATGATGTGTTGAAGTTTTTTTTTTTTTAGATTTTTACATTTTTTTTTGTCTCTTTCTCTGCTGTGTTGATGAAGTTGTGTTGGGTTTCAGATTTTTACATTTTTTTGGTCTCTCTTTCTACTGTGTTGATGAAGATGTGTTGGGTTTTAGATTTTTACATTTTTTTTTTGTCTCTTTCTTTGCTGTGTTGATGAAGATGTTGGGTGGTTGATGATGATGATTCTCTCTCTCTCTCTCTCTCTCTTTCTGTGCTACTCTCCTTTTCTCTTCTTTCTTCTTTTTCTTTTTCTTCTTCTTCTTCTTCTTCTTCCTTGTTCTTCTTCTTTTTTTTTGATTTTTCTTCCCAGTTATTGAAAAAAAAAAAAATCAAAACGATGAAACGACGTCGTTTTGAATTCGGGCAAAATTCGAGCTCAAAAATTTCGAGCTACCAAGCATAATTGTTTCTATTATTTTAAATAATTTTGTTACGCCAATTAGTGATGCAGTTATGTATTTTCTATTTTATATCACAAAACTTTGTGACTTGATTACGATATTTATAGTTTCTAAAATATTAAATATTTTTATTACGTCAATTAATGGTGTGATTATACATTTTGTAGTTGATGAGTAAAATACTTTCTTTTTTTATTAATTTTACTTAATAAAAATAGATGAGGATTTATATTAAAAAAAAATTGAGTGTAAATTGATAAAATTATAAATTAATAATTTATTTTATTATAAGACTCTAAATGTTTTAATTTTTTTTATTATGATTATTACATAATTTCCCCCAAATAATTTCCTCCAGAAATTTGAAACAAACCTCCAAATTTTGTGAAAATCAAAATTCCCTCCTTCCATCACAAATCCCTCAGACTCCCAAACGTCTTCAAAAATTTTCACAAAATTCCCTCCTTCCATGACAAATCCCTTAGACTTCCAAACGTCTTCAAAAATTTCTCTCTCTCTCTCTCTCTCTCTCGGTCGTTGCCACTGCCCTTGCCACCGCCGAGACCTGTTTTGCTTTCGCCGCCGCATCCTCCACCACGGAGAAAAGCTCCCAAAGCTGTTGACGAAGATCTCTATAGGATCTCGCCGGAGCTCCTCCTCGCCAAGCACCGAAGAGTGAGTCTGCCATTTTCTTTTCCTCCTAGTTTTAGCAAGCTACATGCCTCAATGTATGTCTCTCTCTCTCTTTCTCTCGCTCTGCAGCTTGTTTCTCTCCCTTTCTCCATCTCCATTCTATGAAACCCTAGACCGAAATCCCCTTCTTCGAAACTGCCCCTTTCACCGAAGTCCAATCTGATAGGCCATTCTTTTCTCATTTGATTTTCCTAGAAGAATGTAATTGTAAATTGAGAAGTACAATTCTTTCCAAAATCTATGAAAGCATTGGGATAAAAATTAGTTAAACTTCCTTATTTACATTTTATGGAATTCTTTCTTTCAACTTAATTAGAAACTTAAAAGAAGATAAATTACTTTTAACAATTACTAAATTTGAAATTAAGTCGAATTTATATTAGTAAGTTTTCATATTATTAATGGTGATTTGGGATTTTTTAGTCTCATCAAAGATCAAACATAAATCAAACAAACCTGTGAATTGTGGAGCCACAGTACCAAGAGTCAACTTTGAAAACTTGATTCTATCATTGGCGGGTGTGTTTGAATTATATGATACCTGTGAATTGTGTTTGAATTATATGATACCAAGAGTCAACTTTGCAAGGATTCCCACATGCTAGGAAATTTTCAAAAAATTCAATAGTGAAGACCTCTAGCTAAAATATAATCAGTTGTGTGATTCCATTTCTACACTTCTCGTGTACACTCTTATACTCCATTTTCCATACTTGATGGTAGAGGGGAAGGTGAGAGCTGTGTGTGCCCCTTATTTATGTTACTTTTATTAAAACTTCCATGGATTCTATAAAAAGAGAATCCTTAACTAGCAACAGAAAATAACGTTAAACTCCTAGTCTTATAAGCTTAATAAAGGTGTGGCTGATATTCTTGTTTGGAGGGGTTATGAAAATGGAAAAAATTATTGATTAAATGTTCTTTACAAGATGTTGGCCAATGCTGTGGGACTTCATAGAGAATTTTGAGGACTCAAAGATTGTATAGATGTACTTGTGGATGTTTTTGGGTACCATCTCCTTCGATGCCTTTTAAAAATATTTACTTATCCAACAAAGAAAGTTAAGAAAAAGGCTGAATGAAGTTGGAAATATGTATCCCGTATTATCAATTCATCTAAAAGGATCCTTGAGAAGCTTAGCGAAGGGAGTAAGCTATTGAGCTCACTAAGTGGACCCTCATATTGGACACTGTTGAGCTAATTAATTTGCTTGGTGTATGATTCTAATATCTATGCATGTCGCTCAATTGTCTTTTTACGGGCAAAAATTTTAATATTTTCTTGGATGGATTCCCTTGTCATCTTGAAACAAGAGTGAATAAATTTTTTTGTTGAATATGTGGTTTGTGATCTAATAGAAAAATCAATTGAAAAGGACTTCCAAAGTAGAGGTTTGTTAACCCCCTCCTATTTTTGCTTTGCCAGCTGGAAAAGAGAGATTGTAAGAGGATAGGAAAAGGAAATCACGAGTGTTTGTTTATTATAAAAAAAAAATTTTTTAAAAATTTATGTAGCTTTTCAGTTATATAAGTAACAAGACTAACGTTTTTTATTCAATACCATCATTTTTCAAGTTTTCTTCCTTTATTCTTGTCATCTTCATTCTTGCTTTAGATTAGCATGTCCAGATAGAATTAAAAGCATCGGCTCTATAATGAGGCTCCCAAAAGAGGAATGACCGGGGCAATGATTTGGCAAAATTTATATGCTATTGTTTTAGCTTCCTAAGATCTCATATTGTTGAGTGTGGGTGTGCTATCTTGTTACTTGTGGGTGTGCTGTCTTTTGATAGCAGGGCACTAGTGGGTGTGTTTTTTTTATTTGTTTATTTTAATTTATAATAGGATACTTGTGGGTGTGCTGTTTTTTTTTTTTGCAATTAATAGCAGGGCATTGGTGGGTGTGTGTGTGTGTTTTTTTTTTGTTTATTTGTTTATTTTAATTGATAGTAGAATACTTGCGGGTGTGCTGTCTTTTTTTGTTTATTTGTTTGCAATTAATAGTAGGGCACTGGCGGGTGTGCTATTTTATTTATTTGTTTCATGTTAATTGATAGTAGGCTACTTGCTTCTGTTTTTTTGAATTTATTTGCTTTGAATTGATAGCAGGGCACTGGCAGGTGTGCTTTTATTTTGTTTGTTTATTTTAATTGATAGTAGGATACTTGCAGGTGTACTGTCTTTTTTTAAGAGGGAGATGACGTCACAAGAGAAAGATTGAATTCATTTTTGGTTGAACTCAAATTTGTTGAATGACATGTAATTGTCTGGAAATTCTGAATTGATACTTTTGCTTCCCACCCACGAGAAAAATAAACATAATTTTGAGAGAGTAGAGAAGAAATGTACATGTTTGAAAAGAAAGAATTCTAGAGGGAAAAAACATCACAAGAGAGTCTGGTTCAAGTAAATTCATTAAATTTCATAAACATTTGAAAATTCTATACTGAGATTTTTGTCTTCACCCACCCATCACAGACGAAGCATGAATCCTCTAGAGTGTTTATTTTATTTTATTTTATTTTCAAGTGATTCTACATAAATAATAATTGCTTCCAGGCCTCAATATTGATTTTATTTTTAAGACAAAAATGGAGAATTTTCCAATCAAAATATTTTCGATTCGGATTTTTTTTCCATATACATAATATCACTTTTTCCTGAATAATTTTTGATAGGGATATCCCCTAGTATATCAAAAAATTTGCCCCTCTGTTTATGTGTGTTGTAATTATAAGAACTCTTTCGATTCTTATTTACTTGGAATGGTGATCCATAAATATATGGGTCCCTCTTATTTTCATAATTAATAGATCTATAAGATAAAAGATTGTATCTATAGTATTTTTGAAAATTCTCATTTTGATTTGGTAATGAATATACTTCGTAATCGTTTTGTTTTTTGTAATGAATTAATAGGTCTTTTTCATATGAATTCTCTTTGTTTAAATCTTGATTTTGAATTATACGACATTGATTGATTCTATTTTTCCATTTTGTTGCTATTAATCTAGACCACCTAATCTGAGATGTCATAACTAATTATGATGTTTACAACTTGATTATAAAAATAAATAATTTACGAACACAAAATGACAAAAGAGTGTGTAATGACCAATATATCAAAATTCAATTTGTTATGATTTGAACCATAGATTTCAAGTGAATAAACCTTAACGACAATATAATTTGTTTTTGCAGGTGTTGCTGTGGGTAATAGTTGATATGATCGAACGGGTGATATTGGGAGCTAAACTAAGATTTTTTAATTTTTTAATTTTTTGAGGACTTAAATTTGTTAGTATTTTGTATAAATACTCTTAAACCATGGTTGATGGATATTTTTTGAGGACTTAAATTGTTTAGTATTTTGTATAAATTTGTTAGTATTTTGTATTTTATGGTTGATGTAAGTTTCAAATTTATATTGCAAAGACATTCACTAGTTTAGGTTCTGATAACAAAAAGTAATAATTCTTTACAATTGAACAAATTTTCTCTAATTTGTTTGTGTTTGTGGGCGTATGTCAATTTCTATTCACTTGATTTTACAGCTATTGACAGAGCTGGATGCAAAGACAAATGGCTTTCTTCTTGTAAATGCTAATGGTGGCTTGAATCAGATGAGATTTGGGGTCTGGTTGTTGTATTATTTGATATTTTAATTGGCTTCAATTTAATCCTTAATGTCAATTATAGTCTGATAAACAAATAATTTTAGAGTGCAAATCTGTGATATGGTTGTTGCTAAATGGTCGATTGCTGTTCTTTTGGTTTATAAAACCATACAAATGGAGATTGAACTGAAAATATCAAAACTGAACTGACTGAAGCTTATGGGGAAACTGATCGGTTTCTGTCAATTTGGTCTAGCTTGGTTGGTTTTCTTAGTTTGGTCAGTTCTGCGGTTTTTCTTGGTTGGTTTTATTGGTTTGGTCGGTTTTGCTACATAGCTAAACAAGAAGTGTTTTAATATTTTTGCTTTCCAACATCTCTTGCTAGTGTGGGGGTGCTGGACCACAAAATTTGTGTAGTGGTCACACTCTATTGCGACACGATGTGTTCGTCTAGAAAAAAAAAACGTTAGTTTAATTTACGTTTAATTCATTTCATATCATGCAGACTATTCAATATCCACATAAGAATTCAGATTATTTTTCAATGTTTTTTGCTTTCCTTTGAAATCATCCGCTACTCAATTGTATGTAACCTAGAACCAACCGATGCAAAAGCCAATGTTTTTGTTTGAGAAGTTAAATAGTAGGTATTTGGAATTGGTTTTGCAAATTATTTTTATGAAGATTATATTGCAATTAATGAAATTTCTTCTGGTTGTCCACTGTGGAATCCATTGAACAAATAGTAGTCCAGTTCTGGTGTTGTCATCCAATTGGCACTTTGATTTCTCATTTGTTTCCCTATTTTATAACCCATTTGAATCTGTCAAGGGTCTTGGCCGATCCATTTATTGTTCCCGTTTCATTTTGCCATGAACTGATCAACTAAGTTGGTAACTATGTTACTATCAATATCCAGCAAGGCAGTCTACTTTTCTATTTCTTCATTTTCTAGTTTTTATTTTTAATTGGAAGGGGGTCTAGTAAGAATTCAAATGTTAAAAGAAAGAGAAAAAAAATCAAAAATTGAACTTATGAAGAGTGATGGAAGGAAAGTGAAAACCAATTTCTGAAACCAAATGATAATAATATCAATAATGATACCAACAAAAAAAGAAAATCTGTTTTTTCATTTAACATGATACCAATAATATACGTTCTGTTTTTTTTTAATATTGAATCGATGAAAATCTTCTTTTTTTATTAAAAACAAAAATAAAAATAAAAAAGAAGAAAATGCCGCTATAGACCAAAAAACCAACAAAAGACAGATTTTAAGCCAACATCAAACAAATCCAAAGAAAATAAACGATGATGCGCAGCTAGAATGTAGCAAAGAATCTTGTTAATTATGAAGCTCTGTCTAAGACATGAATAGTAGTATGTTTCCATTATTGAAGCAAAGCCAAATCAATATGTATCATATGACAAAGGTCCACAGACACCTTGAAAAGTAAAAATCGAAACATAATAGTATTAATCAGGTGGCATTGACGTGCTTGGCAATGGTAGCAACTCGTCTTTGTTCGCTCCCACAACCTTATCCACTATCTTTCCTTCTTTCAGGATGACGAAAGTCTATAGCCTCTACTTCCGTTTCAATTCACCCCTAGCTCTAAGTTCTGCACAAGATAGCACACTTGAGAATATAATTTTATAACAAAGGTTGAGTTATAAACTCAAAGTTCACCACTTTAAGAAATGCGATAACGTCATTGATTGTACAAAATTATGAAAAATAAAAAAGAATAGAGCATCACCAGCTTTATATTGCGCGATATCACCAACAATAGGAGCTGAATTGTGCTTGTATATCACAAGATCAAGTAACAAGCGAGCCATATGCAAATAGTCAAACTACATGCCAAAAGTAGTGAGTACCTGCACAATTTTGTTAGACTTGGCCTAGGCATTTAAAGCAGGCCCATCTCTACAAGAAACACTAAACGTGGTCATTGTATTGATTAGATTAAGTAATTAATAAAGGTTTATTTTGAACCAAAAGGGAAAATCCAATAAAATCATATTGTTGATTAAGAGTGGTACGAAATATTGCAAGCAAGGAAAACAAACTAATAAAAAATAAGTTTTTTTTCCTAATCAATAACAGTAAGTGATCAATGAAAGTATGTTATTATTGGTTTGGGCATATTATCAAACACATGGTGAGCAAAAGATAAAATTGTAGCAAAACAACAAAACAAAGACAATACATAGGCTGAGCCAAATATTAAATAGAATTGGGGCAATAACAAGCATCAATCTAATATAGAAGCATAGAAATCAAGTAATGACATCCCCATAGAAGACAAAGAAACAGCAAACCAAACAATTACATACCAGATTGTTTGGATTTGCAGCTGGTTTGTGAAAGAAAAATGCATACAGAGTTTAGCCCAATGCAAACTGCAAAATAAAGGAAGATACAACACTCAAACGAACATTCATTGTAAGAAATTGAACAATTTCTTTGATAAACTAGAGAGTAATTTGTAGCAAAGAAATTGAACAATTTACACCTCTTAATATCTCACGACTTGAGGAACAAGCTTGGGTGAAAAGCACACCACCTAATTGCAAAACATATAATTTTATATATTTATTATATGTCATATTAAGCCTATAAGAAAATGGCACTGTCTATGAATGTAAATGATGCAAGAATATCTGTTGATGGGTCAAAGACTGATTTAGGTTGTGAAAGCAATGTAAGCCTTAGTCAGTACACAAAAATAAAATAATTTATGCAGGACAAGTTACTCACGGAGCCACATGACTATTAACTAGAATAAAGTATATCTTCCAGAACTTCCTTTCTTTCATCACGCACGGGCATAATTCGTATCTTAATTTTGAAATTTCTTGCAAAAGAATATTCATAAATATAGTTAACAGTTCAAAATTTTAAGAAGAATTTAAAACATTGAGTACAATATACTCATGCAAGCTATTTGACAATACATGAAATATTATATCCTATAAACTTAACAACCAACATCTAAAAATTGAAGCTATTAGAAAGTGTAATTGTATTTACATCATCAATGCACTTCCTCGTGTGGCCAAAATCCCGTCCATGAGCGAGCCAGTGACAATTATGTATGACATCTATAAGGCAACTGTGTAATACAAGCTCAAGACTTGTTTGCTTTAATGTCATGTTAAAAACCATTTGCTCAACTCCTCTAAAATCTTTTAAGAGCCATTGTTGGTTAACATGGCATCATAATAGGAAGGTCTTGTATTCAAGTCTCAAGCTCACCTAATAAAATTTAAGGTATGCATGAGTTTGCCAACTCAATGAAAGAAATTTGGCCATACCAGAGGCAGCCTGTTGACAATATAAAAAAAAACTTCAAACCATTTCCGATTGCTTAAAACCTTAAGAATTTGGTTCTTATCTGGAGTTTGGCACACATGAGGGGGCATGTTGACAATATATATTCTTTAAGCTACACCCTTTGTAACAAGTTAAGCTTTTAGAGCAGTTTGTGAATTCCAAACCTACAATGGGTTACATTATAGAGTTTATGAATTGAAAAGATATTATTCTACTCCCATAAACTTATTTGTTTGTCCTTCAAATTGTTGATGTTGATAATTTATACAAAAGGACAGCATCATCATATGATTTTGGCCATTAAACCAACAAAGTTGTCATTAATAACCAAACAGTTCTGTTACCCAATTCAACTCACATCAAGCATCTTCTTTCTCAAAGTCAAGTTTGAAGACGTTAAACAAGCTATGGAAATAGGGAGTGGACAAGTCTTTTCCTTGATATTCAAAGAAAATTTGTTTTTACAAGCATTTACAACCAGGCAATTCATTGGAAGTTCAAGTTTTCAAAAATAGAGTAGTTTTGGTAGTAGAACCAATCTATCTTTCCCAGTGCACTGCTCCTTCTTACAGGTGGGTTGGGAGAGAGAGATAAATAATATTGCAGTTCATAGATTTATCAACCCAAAAAAAAAATATTGCAGTTCATAGACAAAGAAATTTTCATAACAAAGCATGCTTAAACCAAACTAAGCCTTATATCCCACTCAAGTAGGGTGGGCTATGATAATGAAGTATACTATAATATATATATATTAAAAAGTGTTTTTAGCAACTTTTACTAGAGATGTTATCCCATCAGTAAAATTACTATGAAGAAATAAAACAAAATGACAAAAAAAAAATCTTTGCATTACAGAACACTGGATTGAAGAAGCATGAGGTCAATTGAAGGGTGACAACATATGTTCAATGTTAATGAACCAAAGGCATTTGTGGGTAATAGAGATTAGAGGTGATCGGTCGTTGACCTCTGGGAAGATGGTAGGCACTTCAATGACTTGAGATCACCGGCGGCACACTGCCTAATCTGTTGTTTAAGCTCATTTAAAGTTCAATCAAGCTAGACCCTCCAAAACCAATAAACAAAACCCATCTAGTCAATGATAACTGATGCATTAACAGTTCCCAATTTAGCAAAGCAAATGCACAAAGATCACAATTTTCACATCTTAAATTTATCCCTCCTAAGCACCATCTTTTTAATCTTTAAGAGCACAACAACTTAAGAACCTAAATACATACTTTAGCATAGGCCTTATATGCTAGATACACATTTCTATTTCCTTACAATTACCAGACCTCAAACTCAAAGGGCCTGAAACATGAAGGAAAGATTTTTTTACCTAAAGTATACCAACATAAGAACATGGCATAAACTCGGCCAGTGGCCAGCAATCAACCATCTCATTATTATGAAGTCACACAAGGCATCAAGCATATCATCTCACATCAATCATTCTTTTCAATAATAAATTGCAAATGGTTGCTAATCAGGGTCCATCAAACTCCCATCCAAGCCATCAATGCCATACTTGATAGGAAAATGGCTTTGAGAATTAGCTCTATCAAGTATAATGAGTAGAATGCCCACAAAATTAAGATCTATCAATCAGTTATTCGACTTGATGGTGTATGCTCAAAAAATTAAGATAAACTCACAAATGTAATGAAGAAACAATATTTCTAACTTCTGATGCATTCCTGAGTTAGTCCTAAGAATTCTTGCTACTGCTATTTTCATATTCTTCGAAATATAATTCCTAATCCCTAAACATTTCAATCCCAATTAATTTCTGGGTCACAAAAGAGTAAAGAATGACACAAAGATGAAGGTGAATATGGTCTCACCGATGAAAATAATGAACTCCTCAAATGTACTGAAGAAAACAAGAGAAAATTATTTCACATCTTAACCATCTGAAACAATATAGGAGAAGAAAACCAAGAACAAAAACACAAAAGAGACAAAATAATAACAATTTACATCATATGAAAAGTAAAGCAATTAAAAAAGAACAATGCTTATCAAGCTGTTACTTTGACATTGAAAATAAGAAACAAAAAAAAACTTCCCTGTAACTAACAGAGTTTCCAAAAATGCAAGTTAAGCGGGAAGAGCCATTTCCTTTATTCAAATAACTACCCAATGAAAACCTGACATATATATGCTTTCACCCAATTCTCCTTCACTCCAATTCAACATACTTTTGCTGCATTCCTAAATCTTAAAATTATAATTAATCAAAATTCTAATACAGAATTAATATATTAAAATTAAAATCAAAGCATAAAGAATAAATCGTTTACGAACACATCCATAAATACATAGACATCAAGCATGGGGACAAAGGCTTGGATTTTTCGAAGAAGTGAATGAACCTTACCCAGGAGTTGACTGACTGAATTTGCAGCAACCTTACGATCTTCAACCAATTTGGTCTCTGAACTACCCATCTTAGTATGCCTTCGCCTCTTGAAATTCTGTTAATTTGGTCCCAGTTTCATTTTGTTAATTGACATGAAATTCTGTTTGAAAGAGCTTTGATTGATGGGGATTTATCTATGTTTTGCAGGCGGTCTATCTGCCATATTAATTTGTCAAAATAAGGCCCTACACTACACAAGGTATTGGAATCTACCAGTAGAATGAATGTTTTACATTTTTTCTGATTAAAACCAGTTGAGGAAGTGAAATATCTTATGGTAGATGTGGTATTACTTCTAGCTATGTAATTAAATAATCCTTTCTTCAATGAACCACATCATGAAATAATACAAAATTTGTTTTCACTTGTCTGTTTTGAACATAAAAATCATTGTGTTACGCAACTTGTTCCAAGGAAGATGATTTGCTGTTAATTTTGGTGGCTGGTAGTTAGAATGCCTCTTTATTCATGGTTGAGACACCAATAGATTTTCTATTTTCTATTTTCGGGGGCATATTAGCAAACAGTTGGTGTGCATAATTTACACATAAATTAAATTAAAGAAAAAGAACAACATATAAACCACACACCGACACAACTTGTAAGACATGGAAGCAGCTATCTACATACCAGATTGTCCGGTCATCTCAAATTAAAATACGAAGATGAACATAGTAGGGAATTTGGAACACCTGGCTGTCTGGTTGTGCATACATGGTGAGATAGAAAATCATGAGTCTATATATTTTTGTTTGAAACGACTTGCCCATTGCTTCTCAACAACGAAAGGAGCTATTGCAAAGGCAGATCAGATAGCAAACATGGAGCACTGTTTACAGAAACGATCAGTTGCAGTGGAACACCAATTAGCTTATATTATTTTACTATAAATTTTCTTTTACACATTACTTAGTTAAAATAAGTGTTTGTCTAGATTTTTTACTTTACATGTATCTAATAAAAAATTGGAAACTTAACAAAGTAATTTTGTAACTTACAAGCAAAGAAATTTTTTTTATATAAAAATTTACAATGTCAAAATAAAAATAAAAACCTCGTTTAGATTTTTCGCTTTGGGTACAAAAATAAGAAAAAAAATAGTGGATATATAATGCCAGAGCAAAGTGAAAGCAATTAAAGGAATGTGAATATGACTGAGAACCGATGTTAATTTTGAATGAGAACAAATATCAGATATTCATTCTTTACGGTTACGGTTTTGAAATCAAAGCCCCAATGGCACAACTATCTTGCGTGGCTATGGATATTAATTTTGACTGATAAAAAAAAATAATAACAGATATTCATTGGTTAGGGTTTTGAAATCAAAGCATCAATGGCACATTTAGATGATATTCAATGGTTAGGGTTTTGAAATCAAAGCATTTTGAAATCAAAGCATCAATGGCACATTTAGATGAAGCTTAGAGTTAGCAACAAACCTGAACTACGGAAAAGAGTTCTCGGAAAAATTCGATTCGACTGGAAGGGAAGGGAAAAGACGATGACTAGGTCTTTGCTCACAAACCCATGGTGGAGACGTCCAGAGAGTGAGAGCTTGTGAAGAAGATGTCGACATGGCTGAAGCCCGGATCTCCGACAAGGCTGGTGGTCCTCGGAAGCTTCGGCTATGGCGGAAGAGAAGAGGGGGGAGAAGAGCCAACAAGAGGGCAAACACGACTAATTCAATTTTGCTCCCCCTTGTAACCAGCTGCACCGGTTGCCTATTTGAGAGTTAAATTATTTAAATAATTTAGTTAGGACCTCATTATGAGGTAATATGGTATAAATAAATAATTGATTATAACTAAGTTATGACTGAATATGATAGTGATTATGACTAATATGGTATTGGTTATGACATAAAATCATATAAGTTCATAACTAAATGTATGGTACATCTAAAGGTACCATAGCATCACCCAGCCTTTGTTACAACAAAATGGACACATGGTCCTCAAACAAATATGCTCGAAGCTTTCACATTAGACATCCATGACCCTTCATGTTCCAACAAAAAAACAAAAGAGTCCACCTCCTTCTCATTGAGGTGGTTGCACATCACCAATTCCAGAAAATTTGTTAGATATGAATGAATTAGATGCCTAGTAAAAATACTTTTAACAGAGTATCTAATTATTTGAAAATCCACATGGCATTATCACAACCAAACATGTTTAATTTAGTTCATAAAATTTATTGAAGAAAAGATTCATAAATTTATAATGTTCACAATCTCATAACTCAACACCGGGGGGTAAATACGTCATGAAGCCCTTAAGAAGAGTCCCAATACATATATATGCATAGGTTTATAGTAAAAAATATCCCCGCATTTGCCAGCTATTAATACGGTAGGGAATGGAAACCTAAAATCATCTGTTTTTTTTTTTTTCATTTTTACTAACTACAATACAGTAGGACTAGTGGACACCCAAAAACACTTTCTCACATTTGTCCAGCAATAAGCTCAAGATAGGGCAATTGGGCACCTTAACTCTACGTGTGGGTACCAACACAATACACAACCATTTCCCAAAACTGACTCCCTACCCGGACTTATATGCTATTTACCACCCCCTCAAAACAATCTTTCCAAGGCTTCTAAGTGTTTATACATTCATGAAGATTAAAGTAATTTTTCACCATTTAAGCCACCGGGATATAACTATAAAATGACAAATCCCAAAATCATAAATAAAATCTCAACAACATCCAAATTTCACAATTCTCAATTCAAATACCTCTCAAATAACATAATCCAATCACCAATTTTAAAGAATTGAAGACCAATTTCATGTAATCACATTATCTTCAAATTTCAAAAATTAAGGCTTTTGCTCCTCTATCATATCTAAGGCCATTTCTCATGTAAAATTTCCATAGTCTAAGAATAATAAAAGGAATCTTAAGAAAAAGGTAGAGAAATTCCATTTTTGAAAGAAAACTTCAATGTGCAAACTCAAACATTCATCACTTCATCAATGTTATAACAATACCACATAAACATCTTCAAATCAAAGAGATACAATGTTAAAAGTAATCCTACCTCAAAAATCAAGACCAAGAAGCTAGATGATGGAAGAACTCTTCATAAAATCCCAATCCAATCAGTAAAACACTTTATCTCCACCCAAACTCCAACTTTTGTAAGGAAAGGGTTGTAAATCTAAGTAGAATAGGAGATTTCTAGAGAGATATAACTAGGGTTTTCGGAGCTAGAGAGAGAGAAGAGAAGAAAGGAAAGAAAAGGTGAAGAAAATGATCTAAAAAGTCACTTTTAAGTGGCATATCATGCAGACTGCTTGAGCGGTCTTGTCATTGCTCGAGCGTTGAACGAACCCTCCCAGTATCTCTGCCTGCAAAACAAGATACTCTGGACCCCCTCTTCTTCGCTCGAGCGACCATTTGATCGCTTGAGCAGTCCCTCGACCTGCAAAACAAATTACTAGAAGCACCTCATCTTCGCTCGAGCGGTCTTTTCACTGCTCGAGTGGTCACCTCGGACGAATTGTCACGTCAAAAATCTAAGTCCCATGATCTCTTGTGATTATTGATTAAAGAAGTCCAAAAACAATCATGATCAACTATTAAAGAGAAGATAACAAGCAAACACAACACAACTTTTTACATAGAAAAACTACGGTTGGAATTCACCAACATTTGATAAAAAAATCACCGGCCCTAGGCCACAAGAATAATCCTCTATGAAGAAGAGTAGTATTAGAAATTTTTTACAAAGACCAATCAAGGCACCCCAGTTTGCTCGAGATGTACAAGTAGCTCAACCTCTATCCTTCATCTTGTGGATATCCGCCTCCGCTATTGAATCCACAATAACGGTGTTGAGTCCACAACAAGAATGCTCTAGACTCCACTAGAGCTTACACCTCAAGAACACTCATAAACTGTTTAGTTGTTTGTTATAGACTTGATGATTTCATGAAAGATCTAAAGATGTAAATGGATTCAAGTAAACATGAGAGAAGTATACAAAGTAACCTCACTACAACACTCTCTCAGACAAGTCTCAAACTTAAGACTAGATGGATGAATCACAAAACAGAACAAGCTAGATATAAATAGACAATCCTCCATCGCGGGCGTGAACTTCACGGTCGTGGGCGCAACTGTGCCTTTAGCAGGCGCCAACCATTCTTCGTGGGTAGCAGAGAAAAAGTTCTGGGAGCTCATTTTGATCGCGGCCTGTTTGTGGCCTTCTCTGGGGGTGCGATGTGATGTTCGCGTGCGCAGAGATGAATGTTGGGAAGATACTGGGAGCATGTTTTCATCGCGGCCTAAGTGCCGGCGCGATGTTTGTACATTGCAGGTGTGACTGACATATTCGCGGGCACGTTATTGAATGATTGCTTAGCCGAATTTGCAAACTTTTGCTTTGATTTCCTTCTTCTCTTCAACCCATGTCCTGCAAAAATAATCACACGACAAACTGCCACTTTTAGCCTCCTTTTAGCCTTCTTCCATCAAATCTTGACCCATGCTTTTGGCCAATCAATCCGAGATAAACAGTCCCCCTTTTTCTCCTCTGTTTTCCGCAGACAACTTCTTAAAATCTGTACATTCACTGAATTTAGCCACCTCTTTCATAGATCAATTTTTGAAAAAATGACACTGAAATATGAACAATGTAAGACATCAAGCAACCACATCAATCCAGAGAATCTAAAACAAATCTGACAAAGTGATTTCTTTAAATAAAAAAATCCAAACTTCTTGAATCAACAATAAATAATTGTTTTGTCAAGAAAGGGATTGCCAAAATACAAAGGCTCATTAGGATAAAAATCCTAACATTTATCAATCATTTGCGCTACAACTAACTACTAACTTCCGTCGAAAAAAAAAAAAAATCTTTGACCAATCCAAATATGAGATATAATATACTATTCAAAGGAATTGATAATTTCAAGATTAAACATTACCTAAGGGCTTGTAACCTCTACACCCAGTCTACACTCCACAATCCGACAGTATTATCATGTAGAGTAGATTTTGCTTATGTACTGTGTCCCTACTCAGTCATTTGTTTCAACATTCCTGTAAGCTTTAATTTGTTTCTAAGCATTTCACCAAAGCTAAATCAAATCAAAGATAAGGACCATTTTGTTTTATTTATTTATTTTTTTTATAATTAATTAAGAGAAGAAGACCTAGACCTAGACCTTGATATGGAACAGATAAGTCTTTCCAAGTCTGCCACCATTGAATGTAGCATCATCATCTGCTTTTTTTTTTTATAATGTAGTTGTCCCACTGCCACCAGACTATGGAAAAAAAACTTTGTGGATTATTCCATGTCATTTATTGATCGGTTTAGAAATCTATTGACACCATAAATTAATTTTTTGTCGATTGAGGCCAAATCTAATCTTATTGATTGTGGCCCATCGATTTTGGTCTGTTGGTTTAGACTATAAATCGTTTTTTTTAGAGTAACTTTGACCACATTTATTATTATTATTTATTTTATTGTAATGCAGGTCATTTGCCAATAATATACTGTTTGTACCTATTTTCTAAATTATCTGTCGACTGAAGTTTGGTAGTGATCTTGGCAAGTCTTGGGTTTCAAGTTGAAGTGTGTGGGACAAAAAAGAGAGTTGGAAGCAATTATGGACAGTTATGAGCAGTTAAGGAAATGGCTAGAAAGAAGGAAATAATCTTTGAAAGAGCAAAGGAAAGTGGCTAAAAAGATGGTAACACGTGGACTTAAATAGGTAAAGAAACTACCTATAGCAGTTGTTGAGCAATTGAAACCGTGAACAAAAGCCTATAAATAGGCTCAAGGAGGAAGCAAGAAGGGAATCAACAAATCATTAGGGGTTATGTATCTGGGGTCTCTACCATTTCTCCGTGACTATTTGGCTGGCGAACATATAAAATGAATACCGTAACAACATGAAATTCTGGTGATATTATACCGTATTGCTGATTAGTCAGTCTGTCTCCATCGTTGTCCGACTACACAGGACTTGGAACATTCAAAGTTGGTGCAAGAAAGTTTTTAATCATATTCTACAAAGCCAATATCAATTTTGCCTTCATGTCAAGTATATTTTGAGTCGAGTTCACATGCATGACTGAGAGGTCTCTTTTCTGCTATCTTAAAGCCACCACTCCAAACTTTAGCAATTCATTTCATTGTCATTTGTGTGCTTCACCATAAGCAAAAAATGAGAATTATTTGGCTTTTCTCAATCACCATAGTTACTATCCTCTGCATTAGAACCATTCCAGTCTATAGCCAATGTTTGGAGGATCAAAGATCATTGTTGCTCCAATTGCAGAATAGCCTCAAATTCAATCCTGCAATTTCTGTCAAATTGGTGAATTGGACTCCAAGCAAAGATTGTTGTGATTGGAAGGGTGTGACTTGTGATCAAGCCGGTCATGTTGCAGGCCTCGACCTGAACAGCGAATTCATCTCTGGTGGAATCGACCAGTCAAGTAGTCTTTTCAGTCTTCAATTTCTTGAGAGCCTGAATTTGGCTAACAACAGCTTCAACAGGAAACAAATTCCATCCAGTTTCGGCAACCTTATTAGTCTGAAATATCTGAATTTGTCTAATGCTGGATTTGGTGGGCAGATTCCGATTGGATTGTCTTGCTTGAAAAGGTTGGTTACTCTTGACCTATCTGCTCTTTTCTTCCCTGATCCGTACTTACCTGGAACTGCTAGACTCCAACTTGAGAACCCAAATTTATTAACGCTTATTCAAAACCTCACTGGTCTTAGAAATCTCTATCTTGATGGCATAAATATATCGGCTCAGGGAAGTGAATGGTGTCAGGCCATTTCCTCTTCATTGCCTAATCTGCAAGTTTTGAGCATGTCCAATTGTTATCTTTCTGGCCCTATTGATTCTTCTCTTTTGAAGCTTCAGTCTCTGTCTGAGATCCATCTGGGTTCTAATGATCTCTCTGTTCCAGTTCCAGAGTTCTTTGCCAATTTCACAAATTTGACAGCCTTGAGACTCAGTTATGCCAAGTTGTATGGAACATTTCCCGAAAAGATTTTCCAAGTACCAACCCTGCAGACTCTGGACTTGTCAGAAAACAAAAAGCTTCAGGGTTCTTTGCCGGAGTTTCTACAAAATGGATCCCTTCAGAACCTGGTACTTTTTGACACGAATTTTTCAGGCAGATTACTGGATTCTATTAGTAACCTGAGAAATCTGTCCAGGATAGATCTTTCACACTGCAATTTCAGTGGAACCATTCCAAATTCAATGGCAAACCTCAGTCAACTTGTTTATTTGGACTTATCATCTAACAACTTTATTGGTTCAATCCCTTCCTTTCAAATGTCCAAGAATCTCACCTACGTAGACCTCTCCCATAATGCTCTAACAGGTTCAGTTCCTTCCACTCACTTTGAAGGCCTTTCAAATCTTGAAAATATCCATTTAGCATACAATTCATTCAGTGGGAGTATTCCCTCGTCTCTGTTTTCCCTACCATCAATGCAGAAAATTCGGCTTTCTGATAACCAATTTGGTGGTCAAGTTGCTGGATTTCTAAATGGGTCCTTGTCTCCTTTGAATACACTAGATTTGAGTAGTAACAAACTGCAAGGGCCTATTCCCACATATTTCTTTGATTTTGGAAGGCTTAATGTCCTCTCACTTTCTTTCAACAACTTCAGTGGCACCATAGAGCTTGAATGGATTCAAAGCCTGGAAAATCTTGCGAGACTCGACCTTTCATACAACAGGTTGATAGTCAATGCAAATGTCAATATTTCTAGCTTGTCTTCATTTCCCCAGCTCAACATATTAAGATTGGCTTCCTGCAAGCTACAAAAATTTCCTCCACTTATGAACCAATCAACAATTACTCAACTAGATCTTTCAGACAACCAAATTTCTGGGGAAATACCTGATTGGATTTGGAACATTACCAGTGGAAATTTAGTGTATCTGAATCTTTCTTGTAATCTCCTAGTGGGAATGCTGAGACAATATAATTTTACTAGTCTTAGTGTCATTGACCTACACTCCAATCAGCTCCATGGTGAAATCCCAATACCATCACAATCAGTTATGTATGTGGACTACTCGAGCAATAATTTCTACTCTTCTATGCCGGTTGAAATTGGAAACAGCCTGACCTTTGCTCTTTTCTTCTCTCTTTCAAATAATAACCTCACTGGTGTCATCCCTCTATCGATATGCAACTCAACCAACCTTCAAGTTCTTGATTTGTCCAGCAATAGATTAAGTGGCACTATACCGCAATGTTTGATTGAAAGTTGTTCTGTGACTCTTGAGGTACTAAATTTGCGCAATAATATTCTTATTGGTAATATTTCGGGGACATTCCCAGAAATTTGTGCTTTAAAGACACTGAACTTTAATGGGAATCAGTTGGACGGACAGATTCCACAATCTCTGGCCAATTGTACAAATTTGGAGGTTTTAAATCTTGGTTACAATACCATAAGTGATAAATTCCCTTGCTTCTTGAAGAACTCATCCCATTTGCGCGTACTGAATTTGCGATCCAACAGGTTCCAAGGAGGCATTCAATGTGGAGGGGACCAGTTTAATAGTTGGCCAAGGCTTCAAATTATTGACCTAGCTTTGAACTACTTCACTGGACCTCTGCCGAAAAATAGCTTCTTACATTGGAAGGCAATGATGGTTGATGGGGGTAATGGACAATCAAAACTCGATCACCTGTGTTATGAGTTCCTATACCTTGATCACTTCTACTATCAAGATACAGTGACAGTTACCATGAAAGGGCTACAGTGGGAGCTTGTGAAGATCTTAGCTATATTTAAATCTATTGATTTCTCAAGCAATAATTTTGAAGGAGAGATACCCGATATAGTTGGGGGTCTGAAATACCTCTATGTTCTCAACCTGTCATACAATGCCCTCACTGGTGATATTCCATTATCACTTGGAAATTTGACACAGCTTGGATCATTAGACCTCTCATGTAACAAGCTAAGTGGAAGCATCCCAGAGCAACTTGCAAGTCTTTCATTTCTTTCATTCCTGAACCTATCATATAATCAACTCGTTGGAAGGATCCCAATAGGCACTCAAATTCAAACATTTTCAGAAACTTCCTTTGAAGGAAACATAGGATTATGTGGGCTTCCTTTGAACACTAATTGCATTGATGTTCAAATGCCAGCAGGAGTCTTGCCATTAACACCTGATGAAGATGGAGATTTAGATTTTGAGCCTGGAATCTATGTAAGTGTTGCAGTCGGATTTGTTGTTGGGTTGGGAAGCTTCATTGGGGCACTTGCTTTATGTAAAAGGTGGAGGCAATGGTACTACAAACATGTTGATCAAGTTCTTGAGAGGACTTTCCATCTGGAAGAAAGACGAAGAAGAAGAAATCGTAGAAAACGAGCTTACAGAGATCCCATTCGGAGACTTTAGTTCTGGTGGATTGTAACATGGTAAGAACTTTCTTGCAGCCTTCCTCTGCCTTTTGTCTATCAGGTGCTTAATTATTAGTCACAGTAATAAGAGCATCAAATATATATGTTTGTTTAAAATTTTCACCCAAGTGTTGCATATTATTGATATTTGTATGTTAATAGTCAATAGTCTAGAATATCATGTAGCATTGCCGAAGTAGTGCTTGGAATTTGTTTGGTAGTTGAGAGATAAGAGATGACTTATCTAGTGTGTTTTGTAAATCTTAATTTATCGGAAGTACTACGTAAATAATGTCATATGATTCTTGACACTATCTAAGTTCTTCGGTTTATGGAGAATCAAACACTATAACAGCAACTTCAAAGGTAAAAATTAAAATAGCTTTGCTTGTTATAGTGCGAACAAGTCAATTTTTTTTATTATACCACTCTAATAGTTCACACGCTATTTTGACAAAACCAATTCTCATATTCATTTTTGGCCATTGGATCTACTCCTCAAAAAGTCTATTGTGATCATTGTTTAGTTTTGATGCCATGGCAAAAATGACTTTTTTTATACTTAGTTAAATTTAGCATAAGATTTGGCTTTGCCATTTTTTGCTTAAGCACTTGTCTCAACATTGAAGAAGGATTTTGAGATATTTAGTCAAAAAATGGATACGAATGTTTAACTTGTAACATATGAAGTGTTGAGGCTCTGTTTGGAACTTGGAAACTATGAAGAAAAAGGAAAAGAAATCAACCGGGATTTCATTTCTTCTTGTTTGGTTGTGCTTAAAACACTGATTTCTCATGCAACAGTTTTCATGGGGAGATACCAAATACAGTTGGGGCTCTCATATCCATCTGTGTTCTGAACTCAGTTTCAAAAATGGCCAACACTGGTACTTTTGTAGGGTACTTCTACACAATTTTTTTTTCTTCTTTACTCCAAAGGTATTGTTTTTGTTTTTAAAAAATATATTACAACTTATTTGATAAACTGTTTCAAATTTCTTTTAAAGGTGAATCACTAATAAATTTCAAAATGTGACCTTGTGAACTGTTTAATCCTCTATTTTTTTTTATGAATCCAAAGTTCCTATTAAAGGAAAAATTACATAAAATGATAGTAACTTACACGTTTGGCTTTAATTTTTAAGGAATAAAAGTGAGTTTCTTCAAATGTCAAATTATACATTTGGGCAATCCACACTATAGAGGTTTTGGATTTTCCCTCATTCTAGAACAAATCTCACATTACGAACAAATACATAACAATCTAATAATGTAACACTCTACTGTAACATATTAAAAAACTTTTTAGTGTATTTTTTCCAAATGTAATAACGCAACACTCTAAAAAAATATATATATATTAAAAAAAATCCTTAATGTATTTTTTACAAACGTAACACTATAACGTAACACACAAAAAAAAAAAATTTAGTGTGTTTTTTCCAAACATAGCACTTTAATCAATGTAATCCCAAACGTAACACCTCAATGTAATACACTCCAGTATAACACACACAAAAACACAAAAATTTCTTAGTATATTTTTTTCCAAATGTAACCCTCACAGTTTGAAATTATACATTTGTCCAAAACTTACTAAGTACTTTTTGTACTTTTGAAATGGTTTGAAGAATTCTACATCCTTTTTTTGGAGTGTTACATTTAGAAAAAGTAGATTAATGAGTTTTTTGTGTGTGTTATATTAAGGAGTTTTTTTGGAGTATTATATTGGAGTGTTACGTTTGTAAAAAGTACACTAGGGAGTTTTTTTGGAGTGTTACGTTTGAATGTGTTACAGTTTGAAATTATACATTTACTCAAAACTTCCTAAAGAGCCTTTGTATTCATTTTAAAATATTTGAAAAATCTCATATTACAAGTCATTTTTGTACTCCTTTTGAAATGTTTTCCAAATAAAAAAATTCTCATATAAAAATTTATCCCAAATTTGATTATCATATATTGTGTATCTTACATTTCTAGCACAAAAAGGCAAAAAAAAAAAAAAAAAAATTGTAAATTACAAAATACACCCTCTAAGGTTTGCTTAAAATATAGATTGCCCCATGTGATTTGAAAAATTACAAATACCCCTTTATTAGAATTTTTTATTTAACAGAATTAACTAAAAAAATAAAATTCATAATTGATCTCCTATACAATAATAAAATTATCTAAATTATTAATTGAAATAAATTTTTAACATCATTAAAAACTGTTATTGACTTGATGATTTATTAATAAAAGGGGCGATTAGTTATGATTTAGAAATCTCAGAGGATGGAATGTAATTTTCAAAATCACAGGGGCGATTCGTATTTTAATCAAACTTCAATGGATGTATTTGTAATTTATCAAAAAAAAAGAAACATAATAGAAATAAGGGTATAATCGTAAATTTATTTTTTGAATAATATATTAAATCTACCTTTCTAAAATCAATGAGACTAATTGATTTATAAGAAAATCTTTAGAACTAAATGGATTACCATTCCTTAAAATGGGATCTATTGGTAAATTTTTCTTTTCTTTTAATTCAAATTTTAGAGAATTCTAAAAAAAATTATTTCCGCAAGTTTGTATGTATAGCTCTGGCCATCCACAGCACTGATAAATTTTATTTTATTTTATTAAAAAAAAAAGATTGGACAAGTGAAAAGGAAACTACATGAGAATTATCGAAACAAAACAATCTTTACGGGGTCTAGTTGTTAGACTATTCCAAGAGGGACCCCTTTGGGTAGGAAGGAGAATGGTGAAGCTACGCTTCCAAGAGTCAATGGGAAAGGGAACTACTGAAAATGAAGCCTTGCATTGTCCAACTTGGATTTTGTTTGCATTTTGCAAGTCACAACTGCCCCTTTTTTTATTTTTTATTTATTATTTCTTAAAGTTATGTTTAAATTATAGATTTGAGTAAAACTTTTGAAGAAGAAAAAAAAGAAAAAAGAAAAAAAGAGAGACGAGGGTAATGGAGAATGTTTTTAAATTATATTTTAGTTACATTCTTCTTCCACTTTACAAATCTCTATTTAAATTTATAATCTAAATTTAACCTAAACTATATTACACTTCAATTTTAACTTCACACATTTTTGGGGGGTCTCTTGTCTTTTGCTCAGTAGAGTGAGAGATTAGAAGTAGAGTATCATCATCATGTTTTTTTTTTTTTCTTTTTTCTTTTTCAAATGCATAATAATTTGGTTGTATATCAATATAAAATAATATGATAATTTTTTATTTTATCATTGTAGGGTAAAATGACTTATTACAATTATTTATATTTTAATAATATCAACATCACATTATTCTAATATTAAATTTTGTGTGAAAATTCAATGAGGATATCATTTTTCTCTATGGTAGCCTTGTATATTGGGGTGTCGGTAATTCCAAAGAATTGGCTTAGTAGGTGTAGCTTGGGACCTAAGAGTGTATTCCCTCTAAGTTTCACGTTCAACTCCCATTATGAGCAATTTGTTTCTTGGGGCCACGCTCACGGGTTTTGTCTGAGATTTACCCGATTCACGTGAAGGGGCGATTTGCGTGGATCTTGGGATTGGTCGAGATGCAAGTAAATTGACCTGGACACCTGATCATCAAAATAAAATAAAATTGGAGTGTCGGTATTTATGTTCATTATAATATCTATTTAAATGGGAAATTTGGCTATAAACCCCCTTACCTTCCTTTTATTGTTAAAAGGACCAAGAAAAAAATTATACTTTCAAAACTCCCTCATAATTATAAAGTTTTGTATAAAGGACAAAATTAATTATTTAAATATTTTATCAGACTATTATATCCTCAACTAAATCTTCCCACCATCTCCTTCTACATCACTTTCCCTCTCTTCCTTTACCTCCACCTCTCTCTTCTCCTCCGCTCCAGCCACCGCCCCTGCCCCCTCGGCCCTCCACAGCCTCTCCATGTCCCTCATCTCCCTCACCATTTTCGTCGAAATTCTCTTCTCTACCGTCGTCGAGATCCGCGACACCCAGTGGTTTTGGCTGAGATCCAAAACCCCTTTCCAATAGCTTCAATCGTCGCTGGCTTCTCGAGGACGATGATGATCTCACCCAGTTGTTTGCTTCTGTCGAACCTAGTTGTTTGCTTTTGTCGGCTTCATATGCTTTATTTCCATTTTATGTAACCATTATTCACATACAAGTCTGTATCATTATATGCTTCATGTGCGTTTTTCTTTGTTTTGTTGTAATTTTATGTGTGTGTGTGTGTGTTTTTGTGTGTGAAATCAAATAATGGGAGAGAGAGAGAGAGAGATTGATCGTGACAAAGACAGAGAGAAAGAGATTGATTGTTGTTTTTAATTGCGTTTATTTATTTATTTGTTAATAGATGTAAGAGTAAAATTTGACTCTGATTCACTCATTTAGTATATATTTTATTTTTTGTAACAGTAAAATTTTACTCTGGTTAAAAATATGTTAATTTGCTTAACGATATAAAATTTTATTCTGAAATACACTGTGATGATAAGTTAATAGAAGAGTTGATAGATATGAAGGTAGTATAATAAAAGAAATAAGTTTTAAAATATTAGGGGATTTTGAAAGTGCCTATATAATTCTTGTCATTTTAAAAGACAAATTAAACAGTGAAGAGTCTGTAATCAAATCCCTTTTTAAATTCACATATACGTGATGACAGCACCAGCGAAGCACACCGGTGGTGATGCATCAGAATCACTTAATGATGTTAGAGGGGGATTCCTTGACTGTTATCAGAGGTATTAATTCTATAGAGAAGGATCTATCTGTCATTGGAAATTTGATCATGGGCGTTCGCAGCATGGGTTGCAGTTTTTGGATGTTTACTTGCTCTCATGTACACAGGGAGGACAATTTTAATGCTTATTCCTTGGCTAGGCTAGCTTTTCATTTTGAAGGAGATTTAGCCCTATTTTGAGAAGGAGATTAAAAATTAATTTTTTAATTATTTTTTAAAAAATATACTACAAAAAAATAGAAAGGTAACATGATTAAAAAAAAAATTAAAAAAGTCAAAAAAATTGACTTTTAACTGTATTTCCAAAATACGCCTTAACATCATAATATAATTCCTACCTTTCACTATCAAAATAATAATAATAATAATCATAATGATGATATTGATGAAAATGATAAGTTTTTGGTGGAATAGATTGGAGTTTGGAATGAAAAAGAAGATGAAAAAATAATTAAAATTTAGTGAAGAAGATGAAGAGAGTTAAACATGAAGAATACATACAAGTGGCTTGGGTGTAACATGAGGAAAAAAAATATATTTTGGAGTTCAATGTGTGTTGTTCTTATTAGTAAATTTATATTAGGTATAATAAGAATTAAAATTTTAAAATTTTAATTGACCGTACTGAGTTATTATTTGGATACAAATAGAATCATCCAAAATTATGTTTAATACAAAACCCAAATTGAATTAAAGATGCCCAAAAACTTAGGGCTTGTTTGGTTTGCTTTTAGGAGAGTTGTTTTTGAATTTTTTTTTCAAAATTTTGTTTGGTTTGTGGTTTTTCTCAAAAAAATTTCAAAATTACTTTCTCTCTCTTACACATCATTCAAGCACTTTTTCTCTCTCTTCTCTCATTCTCAATCTCTCACACACATTTACTCAATTACAACAAAATATCAAATCATCCCAAACTCTCATACTCCAAAACTACTTTCAAAATATACAACTAAACAAACCCCAAAAATTTCTAAACTCTCTCCCCAAATTTTTTTTTGAAAATATTCTCTCAAAAGCAAACCAAACACACCCTTAAGGTCTCAATTTATATTCTAAAATTTTTAGAATTAAGTGTAAATAATTTGATGATTCCTAGAAAGTATATTTCAAATGATACTTCGTTATTTTTTGATCATTTTTTTAGTACTTCAACTAATATTTTGGTCCTTTTTTGCCATTGTAAACTTTGTTATATATTTAAACAAAATTTGGCAAACTTTTTATGAGTATTATTTTTTTTAATATGTATGAAACGCACCATTTTGCCCCTAAAAAATTCAGAACTGACGCTAAATGTTAGGAGATGAATTCTCACTTTTAACTTTTTGTAATTTTTAATCGCTATTTTATTCTTTTTTTTTTTAGAAAGGTCAATACAAATAGAAGCTAAACAGATTCAGTGCGAATGAGCTTGCATAAAACAGCAGGCACCTTATTCCTCCAAATTCTCTTACCAGTCACATGACCCGCCATACGAGCCAGCCCATGGGCAGCCTTATTTCCATTGCACAACACATGTGAGCAACAAAAAGAGGTGAAGCATCGGCTTGTACACACAGCACCTTGAAGAAGATAGCCAAACGAAGAGAGCATTTGATCCTCACTGTGAAAGGCTTTAATAACGGATGAAAAGTCCCCCTCCAAGTGAATATGCCGCAGACCCAGTTCTGCTCCAAACGCAACCGCACTTGCCGCTGCCAAAGCTTCAGCACAATCTACATCAACCCAATGTGGCAATCGTTCCGACATGGCTACAAGAACTTTACCATGAGCCTCCCAAACAATCACACCCACCCCAATGGCCTCCAGAGCACCAAAAGTCGCCGCATCGAAATTAATCTTAAACACACCAGCTGGCGGTGGCCTCCAACTCGACGGACTAGGACAGATCCTTAATCCTTGAACTTGGGCTCTGACTTGACAGAATTCTTGTAAATAAGCACACACACGCTGCACAATCACCGTCGCAACCCGCTTAACATTATTGAAGATAGCTTGGTTTCGAGCAAACCATAAGCCCCGACACAGTGCAAAAAACAACCCCAAGCCTGCCTCATCAACTTGTTTCGCAACCTCAATGACCCAATGGTAAAAATCATATCCCACTCCAATATCGGTAACTAAAGGCAGAGGACTAGCAGCCCATACTTGTTGTGCCACGTCACATTCCTTAACACAGTACATTAACGTCTCCACAGCTTCGTCACAACAGTCACACCCAAGGTCAATAGGCACTCGGCGTTGCCATAGCCGGTCCCGGGTTGGGATAATATTCAAGCAAGCCTTCCATGCAAATCCCTTGATCTTGTTCGGAATTTTTAAGTGCCAAATCCCTTTCCAAAATCGACGGTTGGCTTCCCCTCTATTGGACGATTCCGGATATGATCCAATTCTGGACAGGTTCATTTGTAAATGATAAGCCGACCGAACCGAAAACCTCCCATCACGGGTATAATGCCAAATCAAAGTGTCAGAAGGCAGGCAAGGGCTACTAGGAATTTTTCGAATCACTTCCACATCAACAGCTAGAAAAAGGTTCTGAAGTTTGCCCAAATCCCAGCACTTACGGGCTGAATCTATCAAAACACTTACTGTAGAATAAATGATATGCTTACTCTTTTATGTAGAGATTTGCATGGCATGTATATCATTAGAATAATGCTATATATATCAATTAATGTACTAACTAATATACTATCAAATGATGTGACATAATTTTAGAGGTTTTGGATATTTATAATTTGTATAATAGGTGATGTCAGTAATAATGACATAACACTAATTGGTACACTAATATGTATATTAATTAGTATATGTAGCATCGCCGATATCATTATGGTTATTATATTTATTACTCCATCTCTATTTTGTCAGTCCTCCTTTTCATTTTGGGGGATTAAAAACTTAAAACACGAAATGTATGATATTTGCATGGCATTATATTTTATTACTAGTTTAAAAATCATAGATCTTAAAATCTACGATATTTGATCTATTATATTTATTACTAGTATCATAGATTATATTGATTACAATTAGGATCATTAGTTTAAAATCTATGAATCAGCTTGCTTGGTTGTGTTTTTCAAAAACACTTTTCAGAAAATTATACTTTCTTATTTTCTGTATTTTTTTTGTTTTTATTGAATTTTTTTAATATTCTAAGAAATTTTTTTTTACTTTTTAGACATACATAACATAAATATACCTAAAAAGTAAAAAAATTGTGAAAAAACTTTTAAAAATTCACTAAATACCAAAAATATAAAAAAAATACGAGAATTCAGTACATTTTTTATATTTTTATGTATTTATTAAATTTTAAAAATATTTTTTCACAATTTTTTTACTTTTTAGATACATCTAAGTAAAGTGCATCTAAAAAAGTAAAAAAAATGTTTAAAATTTTAAAAATATTCACTAAAAATAAAAAAAATACGAAAATAAAAAAACTGAGTTTTCAAAAAACTTAATCCAAAAAACTCAAACCAAACACGCTATTATATTTATTGGTTCTATTCTAAACATGAAATCTACGATATTTAAAATCTATTAGATGCAAATATCATAGATTATAATGACCATTATGCTCTATTATATTTATTACAATTTTATACCAGAGGATCTTAAAACACGTCAAATTAAACTTTTTATAAGAGTGGGGCATGTGATCAAGCCCTAAGCAAGACGCTTAATCCCCTATCAAGCTGTTAATGAGTGCTTGATTATAAAAAAATATAGTGTTCAATCATCTAGCAATCTCTTAGAAAGCATCCCTCTAAAAACAAAAAAAAAAAGAAAGTCAAAAATTTCGTGAGACCATTTTAGTAGAAAATCATCTTAAGATCAATATAATATTGCAAATATCAATTTGGTACACTTTAAAAACACAAAGTGTGCTATCGAAAACATTCTATATGAAGTGAAAATATACCTTATTTTAATAGAAATCAATAGTATTGATAATTTGTTACTACATCTTTTATATAAAAAAAGAATAATTTTACAATTAATGATCCAATCTTATGATTTAATTTCGTTACCCTTTTACCGTTTGTCATAGGATCTCGATGTAGCAACGTACTCCACATCAATACATAGGCATCGATTCTTATAGTTTTTTTCGGTGCCTTATTCTCAATCCATGATTTGATTTGTAATTGACTCATTTCCACACAAAACAAATAAATTAAAAACATCTAGTGAGAAGCTACAATGGATCGAGCACAATCTTTTCTCAAATGAAAAGGTTACCAATTTGAATGGTATTAGATTTGTCTCTTGATGAATACATTTTGCAAGAACGACCTCAAATGTTAAGATAACTAGTAAATTTGAGATTTTAAAGTTAACAGGTGCACAAAAAAGATGTGCAAAGTCATGAACTCATTGGTTGATTGCCAAGCCACCCATCTTTGTTGATGAAACTGTCTCTTGAAAACTCTTGTAGTAATGAGCCGTCAAAGTTTTTTTTCTCCCATTCTACACGCTTCGAAGTGGAAGCTCCTGCTCCTTTACACCCAATCTCCGCATACGTCAAATTCTCTCTATGTTAATTTTGCAAACAAACACAAAACCGAAGAGCATTATATAATGTACAAGTAAATTATTTAGTCACTTTTTATTTGAATTTTTTAGTTATTTTTTAAAATTTATTTTTATCTTTGCTGCATTAGATGGTCTTAAGAGTTTTAAAAATATTAAAGTGATTTTTTTAAAATATTCACTAAAAAAAGTTATGAAAAAAAAGAAGAAAGAAAACCCAAGAAAATTGACTTTATTTGTTTTTTGTAGTAATTTTTTTTTCCTGATTTAGCCCACTTTTTTTTTTTTTTGTATAAATTTTTTAAAGATTGTCTAGCCTGGTAGAATCTTAAATAGAAAATATTTTAACAAACTTTGCAAAAAGAAAACACTAAAGCAATAAAATAAAATTGCTAAATAAAATTTGCTTCTGAGTAGGAGTTTCATTTTTTTTTTGCTTCTACCATAACTTTGGAGTGCACAAGGCTCTCATTTAGAACAAAATTTAAGAAATTTACTAAGTAAACAATCACTCCAAATTTTTCAATGCATAGATTTTTGTCCATTATTTGAAGTAAGCAAAATTACTTATATATTTTTTGTGGAGAGGTCAATTCTCGTTATTCAAATTAGCCAATCTCACTCTCCTTTTTCTTTGTTGGTAAAGAGGTTGATTTTAAAAATTTAAAATAGACAATCTGACTCTGACATTTTATAGAGAGACTAATTTTAGTGACTCGGCCCATAACCAATGGATTTTGTGGAGAGGTCAATCCCAGTGTTTCGAATTAGTCAATTTCATTCATATAGTCTTACTCTCATTTTTTGGGACTTGTCGTCGCACAACTACTAGGTTGGCAATGGATTCTACTCGTCGTCTCAACTAGGTCACAACCTCCATTAATTTGCACGGATATGTATATATAATAATTGTATGAATGAATGTATAAAAGGAAATATAGGCTAAGGTAGTGAACATACTCATGGCCTTGGTATTCCGAAGCATCCCATCCAGCAGGAACCACCACTGAATCCAACGTAGTACCATGAAAAATAACTCGGGAGTAAGGACGGTATGCTCTTCCGAGATAGGCTTGGCCAGTCCCAAAAACATAACCATTCTCAAACACGAAACCACCAGGATCTTCTTCTGATTGCCTTCCCTGTGCTGTTATATATCCCGCTGATACTTGTGATGGTAGTAACCCTGCTGTCACATTTATTCTACACTCCTTCACTCCAAAAAAAAAAAAAAATGTATATCAACAAACAAACATCACAAATGAAACATTGTATTTTGTTTTTCCATTTTCAGTTTTCAGAAAACACATTTGGCAAATTGCTTTCATAAAGATTTCCTAAAAGGTGGTGTTATACATGATAGTGGTCCTTTTATTTTAAGGCAAAACATCTATGATTGAGTTTCAATTTTGTAAAAATAGTACTCTCGTATCATTCCTGTATTTATGTATAAAAAATTATGCTTGTATTTTCTTTTTATGAAAACAACTAATTTTGTAGTATGAAATACCGAAATGTTGTTTTTGACCAAAATAAACACCAAAAAGTAGTTTTCGATTTTTCTGAACCGTTCTGCACAAAACAATATCAAGAACAGTGTAACTTAGATGGAGATATGACCTTAGTTTGTGTTTTGAATTATTGTTTTCTATTTCATTTTTCCAAAAATGATTTGTGGCACTAATTTCCTTAGCACTAATACCCCTAATTTCCTGTTCTGGTAAGGTTTTTTTTTTTTTTTTTTTGCTATATATAGAATTTCGGGGCATTAGTGCCCCTTTTTCGGGGCACTAATCAGGACTGTTCATTTTTCTTAAATTATAAATTTTTTTTTGGTGAACTAATTTTGAATACTATTTAAAAAAAATTTAAATTCATGAAAACTATTGTTTAGATTGAGTTTGGATATTGTATATGATATGACCTACGATTAAAAGTCAATTTTTTGACTTTTTTGAATTATATTATCACTTTATTTTTTTATATATTTTTTTTTCAAAAAAAAATCAAAAAATCAACTTTTAATTTCCTTCTCAAAATAGGCCTTTGTAAAAGGATTTGTAGAGTAAAACGAAAAGTCATCCCTTCTCTTTTTATTTTCCTCACCGTATCACTTCCCAAATCCAAAATCATTGGAAAAGATCACGAAGTTGTTTTGGAATTTTCAAAAACTATTTTTGCACAAAAATAACACTAATCTATTGTGTTTAGAATATTTTTTAATCGGTGGTGTTACATGCATCAATTAGTGTACTCACTTGTGTATTAGCATTAGTTATGACATTATTATTGATCACACTCATTAATTACTTACAAATCTCAAAACCTCTTAAATTATGACACATCATCAATTAATACACTAGTTAGTATATTAATTGGTACATATAGCATTATTCTTTTTTAATTGAGTAGATAGTTGTGAACAAAAAAATAATTGATTGATGTATATAATGTGATATTTTAAATTTTTTAAAACTTTTTAACTTTTTGACTTTTAATTTGAGTCAAAAATCACAAACCAAACAAGACCTAAAAAGTTATTTTTGCACAAAAATTAAAACGATGCGTTTTTCAAACACTTATTATTTTGTTTATGAAAGAAATGAAAATTAAAAATATAACTCATTAAGAAAAATCTTTTTATTTTTATTTTATTTTTAATGATGGTGAACCTATTCTAAGCATGGTCATTTGGACCCATCTAAGAAAGTAAACTCAAAGTTTAGAGGCCACCCAACCTAAGCCAATAAACCAACCGACCAAACAAAATAGCATACACATTTACCAACTCGAATCCCTCTCAGGAGTAAGGAAACAAAAATGCTAGAGGCCCCAAAAATTCTATCAAAAGTTTTATCAAATGTCTCACATGGGTGTGGGACCCACATGGGACCTACATTGTGTGGGTCCCACACCCATGTGAGACATTTGGTAAAACTTTTGGTAGAATATTTGGGGTCTCTAGCATTACTCGTAAGAAAAATCACCTCTCAAAAAAAGAACATGCTGAGAATTACCTCAAAGAAAGATTGGCCATCACCCCAAATGAAATCAATGGCACCTTCAATGTAGCAAGAATTAAAGTAATGGCGACCTTCAACATCCCATAATGTGTCTTGAAATCCCAAGAATGCACATTCATAAAAAGCTGCTTTGTCCCCATATATTCTTGCTGCAACTGCTGGCTTCACTTCATCTACCACAATTGGCCTGTTATATGAGTTCTTCAATTGCATGATCATAACATTGTTAGTATTAAAAGTCTTGTTGGGATCTAGGATCCCGCCCAAGATCTTATAGAAATTAGCGGAAGCATAAAAACACACCCATGCACAAGGAGACACAATATTTAACGTGGTTCGGTATTAAACCTACGTCCACGGGAGAGGAACTGTTTATCATTTATAACAATGGAGATATTACAGAAATATTACAGAGGAGAAGTTCACACTCTTCTCACTCACATTCATCCGTCTCCCTCTCTCACACCGAGAGAGACGGTTTCTCTAACTTACATCTCTAGCTCTCTTGGTTTTCACTCACTCTCTCTCTCATTTTGCTCTCTCCTCTCAACCTCTATTTATAGGTGAGGGAGTAGGTGGAAGATGGCTTTGGACAGCCACCCTCTTTGACTTGGTTGGCATGGTTGGTGGTTGGTGGTTGGTGGCCAAAGGTTTGGTAGCCTTCCATTGTTGAATGGTTTGGTGGCCACCTTTGTGTGTTCACACATGTGAAGCAAAACATCACCCATTTCACATGGGGTGACTCCACAAGTCTAACCACACAAAAATCAATAATAAAATAGGATATATAACTCTTTTATATGGGGTTGGACTCATTTTTTTTGGATCCCATACCCATCATGTGAAGTGGTTGTATTTGATTATGTGATTGGTTTTTATACAAGTAGAAGAATTGATATAAATAATTTGATAAGAAAATAAATGCACGTAATGTTATACAAACAAAAAATTCATACAAAATTTTCACACATAATGATGTGACTCAATATACACCTTTTACTCGTTCAAAAAAAAAAAAAAAAAAAATTTACTTCACAACAATACACCGTTGATCCCGCCTATAGTTATATAGTGTCGAACACACATACGTATAGATTTTTTTGTCCTTACGACGGTTGTCAAAGACCGGATCTTTGCACTTCGCGACCCTATCCGAGTATGTGCTTAGTGCAACGCCTCATAGAACAATGAAGTAATGTATCCATACGAGCTCCGGCCCTCAGCAGCTCGAATACAAAATAAACTTCTTCATTTATGTTACCTATTGTGGACCTTCAACGTTTCAGAGATAGGACTGGGAGACTCATAGAAGTCTTCTATTTAAGCATGGTCCTATATGCCATGAACTAAATGCGAATATGAATTTATTTAAAAGAATGACATTTCCGCATTACTCTTAGGAAGTTTTTCGTGTGAATTTTATGTATGAATAGAATTTTTCTAAATGTATTTATCACTTGTTTGGGTAAGTGAATATGATATAAATGGGATGAAATGGAAAAAATAGAGAGAAAGTTATTTCTTTTATAATGCTCATTTAAAAAATGGCAGTGATTGGTAGCTCGAAAGTGAGGCTCGAATTGTGGCTCGAGGGTCAAAACGACGTCGTTTTGACCCCTTTTTTTTTTTTTTTTTTTTTTTCTTTTTCCTGGTTTTTCTGGCAGAACGAAGAAGGGAGAAGAAGGGAGAAGAAAAGAAGGGAAAGGGAGGAGGAGGGGGAGGAGGGAGGGGCAGGAGGAGGAGGGAGGAGGGGCCATAAAATCGGCTGGAGAAGGGAGGAGGAGGAGGAGGAGGCGGGGCGAGCTGCTGCGAGAGGCGAGAAGCAAAGCTGCTGCTTCGACGACGGCGACGGCGAGCTTCTGCTTCTTCGACGACGACGACGACGGAGCGGCGATCGGCGACGATCGACGATGGCCGACGATCGTCTTCTCTCTCTCTCTCCCCTCTGCTTCTCTCTCTCTCCCTCTCCCTCTCTTTTCTCCTTCTCTCTCTCTTTTCTTCTTTCGAGCCAAAATCGAGCCTGGTAGCTTCGAGCTACCAGGCATTTTCTTTTAAAAAAAGTAGAGAGATTGGGAAGAGAAAAAACCAAATCATTACTATTTGGGGAAATTACAAAAACTCCAAGGTTATAATAAAATAAATCTTGAGATTTAAATCTTGTCAATTTAAATTTTAAATTATTTATTTATTTTTAATATAAACTATTTGCCTATTTCTATTAAGTAGAATCGACATAAAAAAATAATATTTTAATTATTAAATTCAATAAAAAAAAATATTTTGGATATTTTACGTATACTTATATTGAGTTTAATTATTAAAATACATTTTTTCTATCTGTTTTACTTAATGAAAATAGATAAATAATTTAGATTGGAAATAAATAAAAAGCTTAGGATTTTAAAATTTTAAAATTTATTTTGTTACAAAACTCATATTTTTTTTTTTGTTATAATTTCCCTTACTATTTTTTATAATGCCAAATTTATCCTTTTAGATATAGAAGAAATTAAAAAAAAATGACACTGTAAAAGATTAATTAAGTAATATAATGTGAAATAATTTTGTTTTCCTTTCCTTGCTTCATTTTTTTTTTTTTTTTTTTGTAATTTAACCAAATAAGAAGGAGATAAACCACAATTTTTTTTTTCTTTTTTTCTTTTCACTCCTATCTTGTGTAATCATTTCTTTTTATTTCTCTTCTAGGTTCCGAACAAGGTGTAAACTAATTCCTTCACAGAAACCAAACAAGCCAAATATCTAATTCGTGTTTTCTGAAAAATGAAAATACAAAACAAAAACAAAAAAATGAACAAACCAAACAAGCATATCTTAAACTAAATGGTTTGGAAACTTGAGAAGCCACTTCTTATGATTGACATTTCATAATCCTGTTTCTTATTTTGTTCATGCATACACTTCAAAGCATATAGTAGCTAGCCACAATCCTTCCAAGAAAAAACAATAGAGAAAAAACTAAAAATAAAACAAATAAACTGGTAATACAGTGAATAACACCTTGAAATTTAGCATTCATAAATTTTCTAGGGGGATGCACCAATAAATCCCAAATTAATAACTTATGCACTGTTTAGTCCTAAAAGTTTTCTTATAGACTGAAAGGTCCCATTACAATGTTAATAACATCAGTTACAATGTTAATAACATCAGAGTCATGTTACAAACATTAGATTTCAAACATCTAATGTTCATCAAATTTCAATAATGTTTGAAAATATATGATGAAAAACATCTAATATTCATCAGATTTCAATAAATTTTGAAATTATAGAATGAAACATCAGATCATTTACATCATTTACATCATGCTGATGTAAAAATGGGACTAAATGGAGCATAAGAAAACTTTTAGGACTAAATGGTTCAACGTTTCAAAAAACTAGGACTTATGGGTAAATTTTCCAATTTTCTATATATTGCAGGGGGCTTTTCCTATGGTGTGCATCCCTTTAGGGGTGCATACCATATGTACCTCTGCGACAAAATGTGTAATTTTATCATAAAATTTCGTAACATTAATCACAAAATGCATAACTTCGCTACAAATTGACGTAATAAAAAATATCATAAACAAGCCACAAATTTTTGAAACATCAACGAAATTTTGTGATAAAATTACACATTTTGTGATAGGATGCATACACACCATAACATTTTCCATTGTAGGGATACAAGTAAAAACCTAACAATTTTATTTTTATTTTTTATGTTTTTTTGGAGGTATTTTACCATGAAGGCAATGCCCTTGGCAACAAAATTGTCCGGTAACGCGGTAAATGTAGCACTAGAATCTGTTTGGGAATGGTCTTCCCCTGAAATTGTGGTTTGGGTGTACCCACTTCCCTCAAGAAATATGCATTGTTTCTCCTTAGGAATGGTTACGTTCTCCCTGCATTCACAACAACATGTTACTTCGATCATAATTTCGGAAAAAAAAAAGATAAATAAATAAATAACTCAAAAGATTACATGTAGATGCCGGGATGAACATAGATGCGAAGCCACTGATCATTGTTGGAAGGAACAGCATCAACAGCCTTTTGAATTGTAACAAAATTTCCTTTGCCAGTTTGATCAACAGTGATAGTATATGCATATTTTGATGGATTTTTGACATTTACTCTGCATTCTATGGCTCTAGAGAGACCAAAACAAGTAGATACGAGCAAGAACACGATGAAAGTTAACAAATGAATCTGCATTTTTTTTTTGGGTGGGGGTGTTGAATTGAATGTGCTAGGTTTATTTGCTTAGGATAGTTCAAAAGTATTGAAACAAATGAACAGAAAAAATTTAAAAATAGAAAATCCTTATGACTAGAAGTCTTTTGCCAATGGAAACGTTTATTTCTTGCAATTTCATGACTCCTTATATAGAAGTATTTTTCAATTTTTTTTAGGAAAATGAGTGAGAGCACTAATTAGTGTTACCACTAATGATGTGGCAGTGGGTCTCACCATGAATGATTTGATGTTTTGATCTTGGTGTTATATTTTTTTTCTTTTTTTATTGAGTGACACGTCATTAGTGATTTTTTTAAAGTTCCAAAATTAGTGATCTCTATCATTGTTATTTTTTTTAATTGAAAAATAAGAAGAAAAAAAACATTTTAATAATATTAGGAAATGTTTTACCAAAAAATTGATACAACGCTCACATAGAACCTACACTCACCCATGTGGGACCCACCCTACAGAATCGAACCAATGTTATTTGTCGTGCTCACACAGTCGATAGGATTACATTAAACTGGAAATAAATTTAGAAAAAGTCCAATACAATTGACTTTTTAATTGCGACATATGTGACCCTGAATTTTGAATCTTATTCCAAATAAGGATAATTGAAGATACTATTCTCAATTTCAAGGGTAAAGTCGTCAGTTTGATAAAATATAAATTAATTTGACAAAAATAAATGTCAAAAAAATATTTTTGAATTTTTAAAAATTATTTTTACCCGCTAAAGATAAAATTATGTAAAATCAATAAATTTTCTAGACATTTATTTTTTTTTTACCAAATTAATTTTTATTATGTGTTTGGATGATGATCATCTAATGGACATTAATTTTCATGAGATCTCAATAGACATTTATTCCATAAATATTTTGCTTGATTGAATTCTAAATTTATTAAATCTTTACCACACGCAAAGATTAATAATTTCAACAATGATTGAGACCCCCTTTAATTGGAGACCTCCACAACCCTTTTTGGATCTCAACCATTGGTGGTGTGGGTTCCACACATATATGAGTGGGTCCCACATATACATCAATAGTTGAGATCCAAAGGAAATTGTGGGGGTCTCCAAAAAAAAGGGGTCCAAGCATTTTTCTAATTTTTCCCTTATTATGAAATTTTTTGATTGACTTCGTTATTGTGCTCTTTATTGTATTTTGAAAATTTTACCTTTGTCATGAGGTTCTCAAGTAGGGTGGTCATTGAACTTCTATAATAATTGGATTATGTTTATGTGAATATAAATAATTTTTATATTTGTAATTAATTGTTAAAAATTAATGCTCCCAATTTATTCTATTGAGATTATATATATATAATTATATCCCCAAAAAAATGTTTTTGGCTTTGGTTACATATTAGAAATTAAACTTCAAGGAGTTGGGCCGGCGGTCAAGACTCGGGACTTGGAGGTGTGCTTTATCTACAGTCTAAAGTTCGAAACTTCCTAGGAGTAAACATTTTGTTGGGATCAGTCAATACAAAGCTTTTGCCTTAGCTTTAATTGGGACTGCTGCAAGTAGACAATGTGATTGGTCCCTCAAATTAATCAGTCTAATAGCCCAAATACCGAGTTATTAAAAAATATATTAAAAATGAATGGTCCCAATTTAATCTATTGATTTTTTTTTCTTCTATATCTATAGTAAAAAAAAATTAAAAAATTGCAGTCACTAATACAAAGTAAGGACTCACATGGACACACACCTATACGAACAATTTTTATTTATTTTTTAATATTGTATATCTTTAAAAATTATGAGATAAAAAAATTATAATAAAAATTCTCAAAAGAAATATGACAATAAAAATTTAAAACATCTTAATAATATTGTTTTTCCCTACTAATATGTATTTTTCTAACAGGACCTACATGTTAAAACATCATAATAATAGTGGACAGAATCAGGATTCATGCTAAGGGGGCTAAGGTATATACATAAAAAAAATATTTAATTTTGGTACATTACTAATAGAAGATAATTTCTTACATAATAGTTGTGAAAAAATAATAATTTATGAGGACAAAAATAAATCTAACAAATTTCTTTTTCTTATAGTAAATTATTTTCTAAAGTCTTGAATTATTAATAAAAATATTTTGTTAGTTGACAATATCTAGTAAATAAAAAGTATACATGTTTATTTGATTTTTAAAACAAAAAACCAAAAAAAATGGTGACATACACCTCTTCTATAAATAAAAATGACTAGATTACATTGATGCTATTAAATAGCTTAAGAAATAGTTGACAAGAACATCATTATACATTATAAAAAAATAATTAAATAGATAGCTAATAAAATGATTTTAAAAAATTAGGAGGTAATCTTAATATACATTTTATAAATATCATAAAATATAGAGGTACTAGTGTAATTTTCAAGAAGTTAGGGGGCCATGGCATCCCTCATTCAGTGCCGAAGTAGTTCGGCCACTGATAATAGTATACAAAAAAAGGGCAAAAAAAGAAAAGCACATGGCAAGAGATAAACACATAAAGAGATAAGAATTTGCCTAATCTTCAGTGGCCTTAGGAAAAATATTGGAATATTTGAAACCAAACTTGACTGTAAAAGGTGTAGAGAATATATTTATTAGAGATACATGACTGATAGGGTTTTATTTTTGAAGATATATGATTATCGTTGGTTCTTCGGTTTGTTAATGTCTTTCTTTGTTTAATTTTGTTTTTCTTTTTTTTTTAGTTGTATTTTTTGAAAGGGGAGGGAGAGATTTGAAAATCCTTTACTCTATTTCTATTTTTGAAAAACTTACCATATTGATTAATGAAATTTGAAGAAAATAACCAATAGTATGATTACAAATGTATTTTTCTTATTTAAAAAGTAAAAAAATCATAGAAAATTATATTAGAACTTTGGGACTCAAAGAACCCATAACGTTTTTGCTTATATAATAGTATAGATAATTTTCAAAATTATTAATTCATTATGATAATAGGTGATTCTAATTCCATAACTATTGTTATATTATTGGAATTCATGAGGAGAATTTAAATATTATGTTAATTTAGCTAAATTAGATTTTAGACCAATTATAAGATGACACGTGCATTTTAAAAATTATAAAATTCAGAAAAATTGTGAGAATTTGATTGGCACTTCAAGCCTTTAGAGCATTAATTTTGGTATTCTAATGGAGAGCACTATTAGACATGGCAATGAAAAAAAAAAAAAAAAAACATATCAAGACCAAAATATCACATCACAGTGGGTGGAATCCACTGTCAGTTCATTAAAGTTGGCATTTTTTTAGAGTAATGCTAGAGACCCCAAATATTCTACCAAAAGTTTTACCAAATGTCTCACATGGGTATGAGACCCACACAATGTGGGTCCCATGTGGGTCCCACACCCATGTGAGACATTTGGTAAAACTTTTGGTAGAATTTTTGGGCCTCTAGCATTTTTGATTTTTTTATTGTATAATAACTAGTGAAAACTCGTGCTATGCACATGATGTGAAAAAATTAATAAAATATTTTTATATAAAATAATATTGAAACCTATAATTTAAGTTTCACCATTTTATCACAATTTATGTATCAATTTTTAATTTTTCACAATTTCAATCATATAACTTTCAACTTTCTTACTAGAATTGTAAACTTGGGTGAATTCAACTCAAGCAACTCTAGTCAAGTTTGGAATTTTTTAAAGACTGAACGACATAATTTTTAATTTGGTGAGTATCTATGTAAAATTTAAAAATTCAAATAAATTTGAATAGACTTTGGCAGAGACACTAAATAACCTGAGTAATCGAAAGAAAATTGTATATATAAATATATAAAATTATTTGCTAATTTATTTTTTTAATAATAAATAAGATTAATTAAAAGTTTAATGTTAATGAATAAAAGCAAAAGCCATACACTTAAGTTTTTTTAATAGAATTTTTTTTTATTATGTTTAAACAATACACCTTTTAGAAATGGATCATCAAATAAGTTGATATTAAAAAAATTACATTTTATAATGACATAAAATAATTTAAATATGATTTTTCAAAAATTATTTTAAATTTAAAAATTATAATAAAATATTTAAATATAATAAAATAAAAGTATCTAGATAAAAAAAAAAAGGTAAGAAGAAAATTTATAATGATATTCTCATTTGATTTGAAAATAATTCTAGATGACTAATAAATCATTACCTATAACTCTTATTTTTTTTTAATAAAAAAATTTAAATTATTTTTCTTATTTATTATTTATCTGATATTCTCCCAAACAGTTTCTCCACCAACCCTTGTTGAAAAAAGGGAAAAAAAATATTAAGATTTTATTTAGATTTTAAATTTATAAAAAAAATAATAAAGAAGAAATGTAAGGAAAATTCATTTGTATGAGTAAACAAAAAAAATTCATTTTTTTTAATAAATATATCGATTCACTTTATTTTTATTATTTTATTTATTTTTTCTATAATTTTTTTTAATATATATTTCCCTATATAAAAATGACACTTGCCCTTTTTTTTTTTCCTCCTATTTGCAATCTTTCTTTTTTTTATTTTTTATTTTTTTTTCACTTTTGCCCTTAAACAATTTCCAAAATTTGAGAATAATTTTCATATTTCATAAAAAGTGCGTTGCTTGCAATAGAAAAAAAATTTATAAAAAAAGTTGACAAAATAAATTGTATTTTTTTTCAAAAAATAAGAAACAAAACACAACCGATCAAATTATTTATTTTATTTTCATTCCACAAATATAAATAACTTAAAATTTTTTTACTTTTATTTCTTTTAATACATACTAAAAATAAATGAAATGAGAAAAAGAAAATAGATAAGAGAAGGTCAAAGCAAAAGGGACATGGTCAATATGTGTTTCTACAATCACCATCAACGGTGTAGATCGCTGCACATGGGTTCTCATGTCATGTTGTGCATGTACGCCACACGTATCACTCTTCCTGTCACATACCACGACAGGCGCTGAAATTTCCAGACGTCGCCACGTCACACAATCGATTAATCCTGGTAAAGGTGGCCTTTGGCCGATGGCTGCCCAACGGGGTCAGTTCAGTCTGATACGCTAACGTTTGAAAAAATATCAGTAAAACCCCGGAACTCCACATCCAGGCCCCTACATCCCCCAGGCCCCCACTTCTAGACCCCCACAACCCCAGACCTCCACGGCATTTGTGAGAGAGAGAGAGAGAAAAAAAAAACGTGATGAGTGATTATCAATTAATTAGGGGTTGTGGGGTTATTAAAAATGAAAATCTCAAGTATTTTTCAATAAATATGTCAGAAAATACTTTGGACTTTCAAATTTTGTAACTCTTACCATCCTCAATTGATTAGTGATCATTCTCTTAATGTGTTTTTTTTTCTTTCTCCTCCCTCTTTTTCACAAATATGTAAGGGGTGTGGGGTCTTGGGGATCTGTAGCAGGCCTGAAATATTTAACTCATAAATCGTGGTGGATAAAATTTTTAAGATGATTTAAGTCTCTGTTGAAAATTGGTTATTTTAATTGATTTTTTATTTTTTTATAAAAAAAATAGAAAGAGTGATATGATAATTTATAATAACTTTTTGACTAAAATCTTAAGTTCCCAAACAATTTTTGAACTGGAATTGGGATAAAGAATTTTAGTCTGACTACCCATCAAGTTAGAAAATATTAATTTTAATTTTTATAATATTTAATTATAAAATAAATTAAAAAATAATAAAAGATAAAAAAAAAAAAAAATATATATATATATATATATTCTTTCTAAAGTGAAGCACTAATAAATTTCAAATAGTGATCTTATGAACTGTTTGACCTTCCCTTTTTTTATGGATTCAAAAGTCTCATTCTAGTATAAATTACATAAAGGGCCAAGTATAAAGGTGTGTATGTGTTGAGGAGCAAATATGAGTTTTCTCGTAATGTTGAAATTACTAAATATAACACTTCAAAAAAACTCCTTAGTGTACTCTTCTGAAACGTAATACTCTAATATAACACACTAACAAACTCCTAAGTGTGCTTTTATCAAACATAACAACATACCATTCCAAAAAAATTTTTTAGTGTACTTTTCCTAAACATAATACTCCAATCAATGTAACACAAAAAAAATTCTTAAATTTATATATTTTTTCAAACGTAACACTCCAATGTAACATACAAACAAACTCTTTAGTGTACTTTTCTCAAACATAACAACGTAACATTTCAAAAAAATTCTTTAGTATATTTTTCCTACACGTAACACTGTAATCAATGTAACACACAAAAAACTCCTTAGTGCACTTTTTTCCAAATGTAGTACTTAAATGTAATACTCTAATATAATACCAGAAAACCATACTAACAAAAAATGTAGATTTTCACGCTCGACAACTAATACTTCAGCCACTAATCTCTCTAAAAAGAATCTTTCACTCCTCACATTTCCCTTCCATCCAAAAAAACAAATAAGAAAATTGAAAAAATGAATCACAAAAAGGCATTAACTTAATCTCAAATGGCATCAAATCAAACAAATACAACTTTTAAAAAAAAAACAAAATTTAATTGGTTCATAAGAAAATTTTTAGTATTAAATGGGTCAACATTCCCCCATATAGGATTTATAGGTAAATTTTCCTTCTTTCTATAGCTTACACTAAAGTATTTCTTAAAAGATTATATTTATTTTATAATTAAAATTTATTAATATTTTAAATTTAAATAATTATTTAAAGGGTAATAATTTAATAAAGACGGAAAAAATAGTTCATATCTATTGGATTAAGTGGGTGGGTTTGAAATTTAGACATTCTTGTAGGACCAAGCTTGGGATGGCTAGGTTAGATCGGATGTTGGGTCGGACTGGGGTTTGAGATGACATACATACGATTACAATATAGTGTTGGCGCAACTGGAACCCAACCTAGCTTGATGTTTGTCAACCTTTAAATCACTACAACAAAATACACAAATGGCGACTAAAAATAAAAAATTTGTCGCTGAAAGTGCATGAAATGGCGACTAAAATGGAATTAGTCGCCGAAAAGCAGGGTTTTAGCGACTAAAAGTGTTTAGTCGCCGAAAAGCACAGTTTTAGCGACTAAAAGGAAGTGTAGTCGCCGAATATAGGGTTTTTAGCGACTAAAGTTTGTTTAGTAGCCAAAAGTCACGGTTTTTGGCGACTAAAATAATTTAGTAGCGAAAAGTTATGGTTTTGGCGACAAAAAACAGGTTTAGTCGCTGATTATAGCAGTTTTGCCGACTACAAACAATTTAGTCGCTGAAGGTGGACAGTTTGGCGACTAAAACTGAGTTTAGTCGGCAAAAGTGGATCTTTTGGCGACGGAAAATAAGTTTAGTCGCCGGAAGTACTTTTTTGGGGCGGAAGTTAAGGTTTTTAGCGACAAAGCAGCATTTAGTAGCCAAAAAGCACATAATTGGCGACTAAAATTCAGATTTAGTCGCCAAAAGTGCCCTCATATTTTTTTTTAGTAAATACTTTATTTTTACATTAAATACATTAAATAAAAATAATTATTATATATATAGTTTGTATTAATACCGGCAAATTTAGTATATAAATAATATATGTTGCATTAATATTCACGTGAGGTTGTAGTGCCATAGTGGGAAGAGAGTGTTGGTAAAGGTTGACAAAGTTGGAAAGTTGGTGGTCACAGGTTCGAAACTTGGTAGCAGCGAAGGCAAAATTTTTTTTTTCTGAAAATACTTTCAGCGACTAAAGTCAGTGGTCGCCAAAGGGATAAATAATAAAATAAAAAATTAACTATTGGCGACTAACAGTTTAGTCGGCAAAGGTATGATTTCAAAAAAAGAAAGTGACTTTTCGCGACAAAATGTTTAGTCGCTGAAGACACAGTTTTTAGCGACTAAAAAACTGTTAGTCGCCAAAGGCATCCGCGACCATATATTGGCGACAAGACGGGCGACTAAAATTTTTAGTCGGGAAAAGTGAAATTTCGACATTTGGCGACTAAAATAGGACCTTTGGCGACTAAAAATTTAGTCGCCAAAGGTGTTTTTTTTTTTGTAGTGAATCCCGAGGAACTTATGATGATGTGGCAAGATTTGATGCGACTACTGAGTTCCAAATTGCTTTATTTAATCAAAACACCCCATGTTTGTTTGGACAGACTATATAAGTAAGGATTGTAATCCATCGGACTATTAATTTTAGGATATACAATCCCTGAATTATTTAATTAGAAATGATGTGTATCTCACGTTTATTTTCTCATGGGATTAAATGTTTGGAAATGACTATTCTATTGAATTTAATGTTTGACTAAAAAATTATGAAAAATGATAAATACTCAATAGACTATTTTACCTTTTTCAATTAACAATACTAAATCTGTCTTTAATATTTTAATTTTTTTGGCTAGATTAAATAAAAATTTATTTTATTTTATTTTTTAGAAATTGAATAAATTTATATTTTTAAAATTAAATAAATAAAACATCAATAAAAATTTATGTTATTTTAAAAATAAAATTTTAAATAAATTTATTTTTAAAAAATAATAAATATTAAATAATGAAATTAAATAAAAAATAATAAAATTAAATAATGAAATTAAATAAAAAATAATAAAAATTAAATAAAATATCAAAAAAATTAAAATAAAACATCTATAAAAATTTATTTAAAAAATAAATAAATAAATATCAATAAAAAATGAATAAATTTATTTTATTTTAATTTTTTATTGAGATTTTTGTATTTTATTTTATTAAATACAATACATAATGAAATCAAATATTTGGAGGGCAAATGTGTCATTTTACAACTTAATCCCTGGGATTACAATCCCACATCCCTCCTAGGACACAATAGTCCAACATATATGGGATTCATAATTTAGTGAGACTCCTAATTTGACTTACAAATTCTCAACCAAACAATGGATTCAATAGTGAATTGGATATGGAGTCCAATCCTCCCCTCCAATCCTTTCAAACAAACACCCCCTAAGGGTCGGTAAAACAACCCAATGAATACAAAGGCTCAAAGCCCCTCATTAAATGGAATTTTTTTTTTTTGGGAGGGGGGGCTGTTGTGCCCCCGACACAGTATTTACTGTTGTGAGGTCATATGGGCCCATTTTAGGGCCCGTTTCAATAACCAAAAAGTTCACTTTTTAGAGTATGTTGAGTAGAATATATTTGCAAAAAATTAAGTTTATCGGATATCGTTAACCTTTTCATCAACTCACATTTGTATATAAAAAAATAAATGACAAATGTAATTTGAAGTATGAAACTGAATACAAATGTGATTCGATGAAAATGTTAACAATATCCGATCCATTTGATTTTTTTACAGGAATGTTCTACTGGATGTACTTTAAAAAGTGAACGATTTGGATTATCGAAACAGACTTCAAAATGAGCTCATATAGTCGCACAACAACGACTGCTGTGTCGAGAACACATCAGCCACCGATTTCCTCGCTAAACTAGGGGAGATGCCCATTTTTCATTCAAAAAGTTGTTTTCACCCTTGAAATAACAACTTAATGTTTTCCAGCACAACCTAGAGTATAACGGGCATCTAGGAAACAAGCCAAGTGTCACGACCTAAACTCGCCCTTGTAGGTTTAGCGTCGTAACCGATCAGTAATCCAGGGATTACCAAAGGCCTCTGACCATAATATCATACAAAAAGGGGCTGCGGAAGCAAATATAGAAATATACATTGTCGATAGAGCTGTGTTGATATATATGAAACAGAAATCTTTAAATTAAACTTATTTATATACGTGACGTCATAAATACATTAGTTTTACATCACCCATTTACACAGATAAAACCAAAAGGGGACTTAGCCCAATGTACAGATAAGCAAAACAAAACATCTGTAGCAAAGTTGCAAAACTTGACATCTCAAAAGGGAACCTCCTCAGGAGGCACAGTGGCTAGCTGACCCAAAACTCCAGGCAGCATCTTAGGCCTAGTCACGCGCCTGATCACCTACATACATAAATAATACAGTGAACTGGAGTACAATGAATAATAACAGAGTAAAGGGTTTAATGTATGTTGTCCATAACAGTTATAGAAGACAGAATTCAGAAGTTAATAGAAATTGATTCATAATCATGTCTAGAAATCATAGTTCATAATAGAAACGGATTTAGAATCATACTCATAATCAGAATTTGCAGTTAATCATACGTGGTACATTCATTGGCACTAGCGGAAACAATTGACCCATTAAGGGACGGCTATAAAGGCATACAGTTGAATCACGTGTATGGAGACGGTACAGTTGGCTCATGAGACGTACAGTTGGCCCATAAATAGGACGTATACAGAAGGATCCATAACAGTTGGCTTATGAGACGTACAGTTGGCCCGTAATTGGGACATAACAGAACAGATAACAGATGTTATCTGAAGCTAATGATGCCACGAGTACATTTTAGAAATATTGGACAACCATTCATTCATACAGGAAATAATATTTCAGAAGACAGATCATCTTATATCATTCAGAAAATACTTATAAATTGAACATAGATTTACAAAGTTATTACTCACAGATGGCTCCAAAGCAGATAGACAAAATAGATAACCGAATAGCCTACGGCGCGTGACTTACACAAACACATAACAGATACACATTTGAAACACACATTCAAGATATACTTAACTCATTGCGTTTTATTCTTAGCGTGTTCCCAGCCTTTATCCTCGTTATTATGTCTTAATCTTGGCCTAGGAATGCCTAGAATGTAATGAGGATGCTAAAATGTACTTGAAAACTCTTAACAAAAATTGTTGAAAACAGGGGTTCCGCTTGAGCGTAACTTCCTTCGCTTGAGCAAGCATGCAAAATATTAGTGGTCGCTCGAGCGGTCTATAAACTTTTGCAAAAGTACTGGTTGTGTGATTTTCACGCTCGACGGTCGCTCAAGCGTGAGACTCAAGTCCTCACTCGAGCGCAACTCTTGTCGCTCAAGCAGTCTCCAAAACATGTGAACTTCTGGAAGCATGCATTTCACGCTCGAGCGAACTTCTGGTCGCTCAAGCAGAAGTACAAGATCATTGAGTGGTCGCTCGAGTGCAGAATCTATCGCTCGAGCGGAAAGGCAAAATTTAGAATTTCTAGATTGCTCTGCCAAGTGCAAAACTCAATTTCAAAGCTGCAAATCATGGTCTTTTGGGCCAAAAACTTAAGGAAACTTATATAAACTTGGAAAACATAGTGAAGTAAAGCATGTGAATTGCTCAAAAGTTAACTTGAAACTTATGAATACGCCATGAACATGACATGCATGAATTGCTATGAACTTAAACTTTCAAAAAATTGATCAATTAAGGTCAAATGATAAGAAATGTGATGAATTCTCAAAGCCAAGTCATGATAGACACATGCATGTGAAATTTGTTTGAAATTCAAACTCAAAAATGTGATAGAAGTGCATGCATACATGGTATGGCTCAATTTCTACACTTCTAGTTCAATTCTTATGTAATCCACTCAATTCTCTTGAATCCATGGTGTAAGCATCAAAATTATACAATCCAAGGGTTGAATTTCCTACCTCAAGCTTGAATTCTCAAGTATAGAAGTGGAATCTTCAAAGTTCCTTCCAAATTCCTCCAAGTCTCTAGCAAATACTCTATAAATGGTGTAGAGAGTGGCCTTATATAGGCCCATTACATTGACTCAATTAATCTTGACTTAAACTAAGCAAATGAGCATTAATTAATCTAATTATTTCATTTCGAATCGAATTTCAATTGAACCTACCACAAAAAATTCCAACTAACACATATACCAAGTCAATTTCGTGATCGGATGCTGATAAGGCCTTTAATTCGTAGAACTAATCAGAAACATGAACAAATATTCCTACCACAGACAGATATAAACACAATTTATGCAATGTGCATGTAATTAACTCACGATTTTATCTTAATTTCTTATTAGGCATAATCAATCATGGTTAATCAGCTAATCACAGGGCGGGGTTGTTACACCAAGACCTTTTATGACTTGGCATAGCCAAATCAAGCCTTGAGAGATGACTCCAACACAAGTAGTTTAATTCGGTCCAATAGGTGCCATTTTTGGCCCATTTCTCTTTAGAAAATCAAGGGACCAGATCATTTCCATGATCATCAAGTATGGTGACAGGTGACTGACCTATTTCCTTACGGCTGTGTTTGATTGGAGGATTTGATGAGAGAAATGAAAAGAAAAAAAAAGAGAAAGAATTGATAGGATTCGAATTCTAAACTATGTTTGATTGAGTTGGGAAATGGAAAAAGAAAAGAGCTTAAGTGAACCAAAAGACAAAAAATAGGATTGCATTTCCCTCTCACTTTCTTTTCCTATGTGATTTTTATTATAATCAAATAAAAAATGTAATTGCCTTTCCTTTTCTTTTACGAAAGTGAAAGCACCTAGCCATCACGCCTAGTCGGTCTTTGAGAGCTAGAGCTGGGGAAAAGTTCTTCGAAGAACCCCAATCACGCTGCCTTTTGTCGGTCATAAGGCTTGGGCGTGGAGGAAAGCAAATAGATTCCTTATTCCTTGCTAAAGTGGCTAAAAAAAGGATAGTGAAAGGTTGGACTCGAATGTCAAGAATATGTAGTGCTCTCCTTTTTCGTTTCTCTCATTAAATATTCCAACCAAACACAGCCTAGGAGATACTCTAGGAGTAGTGGTTCAAAAGACATGGAAATGCTCTAATGGCTTAAGTTAGCACCTTCCAATAAAGAGGTTGAAGAACAATGATCGGATTGTCTTGGTTATCTCATTTGGACCCTTTGTGTAGCAACTTCCCATTTGCTAGGAATCTTTTAGTCAATTTTAGCCCTTTTCAACTATTTGTCACCATTAAAATTTATTACTTTTGAAAAGAAAAAGAAAAAAAATTCATATTTTGCACTTTTAGTAATTATTTATACGACTCTTAGATCTGTTTTTATAAGCGTGTCATGCTACAAACTAAATGTCTTAACCTAATTAATTATTTCCTCTTTAAATATAAAAGCATTTTCCTTTTTTAAGACACCCCTTTAACTCATCTTATTCACCTTGATCATCCTGAATGCTTAATCTCCATTACTAAATGAAGAACCTTATATTCTTTAACTCCTTAGCAATCAAAATATTTTGGCCTTTACCGCATCTTAAACTAGTTTTCAAAAGCTTCATAAACTACTTTGGTTTTCAACTTTCTTAGTCATGCATAGTGGCCTACAGTAATGACAAAATTATTTATATTTGAGTTCCTAGTTCATTAAACAGTCGCAATATGATTTCATCTTGACCATTTTGCTTCGGAAATAATATTATAACTCAATAAGCAGTCTACTGTGAGATGATCTTGCATTTTTTCGTCTCTCACTACTCTTTCAAGGTATTTCTCATTATGTTTAATATAGTTAACAAAATGACTTTCTAACAATGTTTTAGGCCTTTTCCAAGTCCAAAAAGAACATATTGAAAGTGTGCTTGATTCATTCCCACATTTAGGACCACATTTATGCTAATCCTTAGTCTTTCCAAAGCCGAAGTTCATAGACCTACCATGCCAATCCTACCTCATATTCTATTTCCTTTGTCTTCTCTTCAAACTATGTTCCCTAGAGCAGATTTGGTGTTAGAGAGAGAGAGAGAGAGAGAGAGAGAGAGAGAGATAGATCTTGATGATTGGGAAATGACTATTGGGATAAGTACTTTATATTAGCATAGTCTTTTCTACTCGTACTTACCTCTTAAAAAAAGGGCGATTGGGGCTTCTTAATAGTGTCTGTGGGATATTCAAACGATGACATGGAGTTTCATGACCATTTTTGTGGTAAATGTAGAAACTTCTATGTCACTGCAATCAGATGCAAAGACATCTAAACTATGAACCAGTGATTTGTAAGCTAACCTTTCATCATATCCAATGGAAGAACCAAACATCTCATTCTCAAGTTCCTCTGTTGGCCCGATTCCATTTATTTATTTTTTCCATTGCATCTGTCTTTTCTAGAGCAATCTTTGCCCCTTCCTTTGGGAGGTATTTGGCATGTTGGCTTTTTGGCTAAAGTTAGTCAAAAAGTTAAAACACCCAATCACATCACTCTATTACTTTTTTGTATGTCTTTATGTTAAAAATCAAATTTCAACTAAAATAATTAATTCACAAACAAGCTCTTGGTCAATGAGACTTTCATTTTCACTAGGTCAAAGGTCATCTTAGTTCCTCTGATTCCTAATGCTAACACCCCTTCAAAAGTATTTTCTTAAGTATTTAGTGACATCTCTAATGGTGTTGTTAAAATTGTTTGTTAAAGTGTTTTATATGACAAAAAGTGTGAAATGTGAAACTCATTTCTAATGGTGTAATTAAGGTGTGTTATGTAAGAGTGGGGTTTACCTAAATGTATATTTATATTAAATAAAATAAATAAAAAAATAATTATCATAATGACTATCTGTCAGTGGCTATCTACCAATGCCTATTTGCTTGAAATAAACAGAACAATACCACTTATTTTATAAATTTCTTGTGTTCAATTTTATGACTTACATTGATTTCTCACAGCAAAATGCTGTTATTTTGTTCTTTCAAAATCTGCACTTCCTTTGTTTTTTTTTTACCTTACAGTTTATACAAATTAATGGATTCATCATTGAGATTTGTTAGGTTTATTTTCTTGGCAATCTCGTTTGACAAAACTCCTTTTAGTTGTAATTTTATGCGATCTTTTATTTTCAGTGAGGTTATGACTTTAGATGTGAATCCAACTCGAATTGTGCCTTGCAGAGAAGTTTGTGATGTCTATTCTTTCATGTTTGCCACTTCGCTAACTATGTCGGAAATCGAGTTGCCCGGTCAGCTCGCAGGGGTTCATGGGGCAGCACCCCTTGACGGGTCCAGGGCAACACCCAGGCGGGGTCGAGGGGCAGTGCCCCCGAAGCAAAAAGAAAAATTGCTATCGGAGTTGTTTGACTGCTCAAGCGGCCGATTGTGCGCTTGAGCGGAGATCGTGACCTTTCAGAAATTTCACTCGCTTGCAAAAGTACTGGGAGTTTTTTTTCTGCTCGAGTGGCCATTTTTGTGCTCGAGCGGAGATTACAGATCTATTTGCTATAAAAGCTGTGGTTCAGTCAAGTTTTAAGGTACGACTTCCAGATCTTCTTCTTGGGTATTAGAGTTTTCATCTAGGATTTCTTTGCTTGTTCCCTTTGATATCTGTGAGATTTTAATCATGAATTGAGTGGATTAGATCAAAGGGTTTGTTTGTTTTGTTTTATTCAATACAAAATAGAGAGTTGTTCTTTGGTGGATTTCGTGGAGTTTGGGCCTGAAGCTTTGGTGGATTCTAGAGTGGCTCATCGTCGTGGATTTGACATCAGCGTTGTGGATTCAACGTTGGGCAAGACAATTTCGAGGTGAAGACGGGGCTGGAAGAGGCACATAGGGGTCGGGTCGGTTCGATTCGGGCATGGATTCGCTAGGTAATTGAGAGTACACTTGTGTAATTCCTTTATGTCTTCTTAGTGGATTATTTTGTGACTTTTGCCCATGGTTTTTTTTTATCACAATTGGAGGCGCTCCAATTGTGATTTTTCCATATTAAAATCGTTATGTTGATTTGTCTTGATTGTTTGATTGGGATTGTTATTTACTGTTTAAAATTGATACATAATCACAAATCAATATCTAGGGGATTTTTAGATTTTTCAAGATTTATTCCTATAATGATGTCTAGTTCACTTATCTTTGAGTTCATCGACTGATGATAGCTCATCTGGTGGGGGATCAAGAGACAGTTTCTCAACATTATCGTAAACGGGTGCAAAAAGTAACAAATTTGGTTCTTCCATTGCAAATGTTACCACAACTCTCACAACCAATTCGAAGATGATATATAAGGTGTGATTGAGAGAGAAGCCATCGAAAAATATGGTGAGATTATTTTGCCGTAAATTGTAGTTATCCACCTAACTACTTTCATAGACGATATTAGATACATTGAGAGTTGTTTCTTCGTATTATGATGAGATGGGAGCTTAGATTATTCAGACATAAATTGATTGAATGAAATGGGTTGATATTGTTGATTTAATAAATACTCAGAAAATGATTGGGAGCCTTGCTGAGAGTCAGATTGTTTCTTGAGTTGAGTGTTGAGGAAAAACCTTTGATCCATTTTTTAGAAGAAACGGTGAAATGGTGTGAGATTTGGGTTCAAACAATTACAAAGGGTAAACAAGCAAGCTTCTGTGAACAAATTCTCAATGAATAGAGAAGTCAATGGTGACAACTTAAATGGGTTTCAAAGAGCAACGATAATTGTAGTTCAATAAATAAGATAATAAGAAAACAGAGCAATAGTAATTTTTTATTTTGTTGTTCCAAGAGAAAATTTCATTTTTACTCCTATACTTTGTCACGATTTTCAATTACATCCCTAGACTTTTATTATTTTCAATTTTACCCCTAAATTCCTATCAATTTTACCCCTGTCGTCTATTTCTATTAAGGAAGTGGATGGAATGGGTGACGTGGCCCCTTATACTTTTGGATGGAGGGAAAATTAAGCCTTTCTTGCCAAAACCTAACATTCCCTTCTCTTCCCTTCAACCTACAAAAACAGGGACGAAGAAGAAAAAAAACAGAGCATGAACAAAAGCAGTGAGAGAGAACAAATAAGGAACAATCAAAGCTCAAGAAATTAAGGGAGATGGAACGCAAGTGGTGTGGGCGAGATGTTTTGCAATGTTTGTGGAAGAAGAAGGTTGATACACACAGCATGAACCGATACAAATCCTATGAGGAGATTTCTGAGTTGCCCTAATAATGGTTGCAATCACTTTACCTGGATAGACCCACCCATGTGTGATTGGGCATTGCAAATCATTCCTGGTCTATTGAAGAAGTTGAATAAGATGGAAGCACATCTGAAGAAAAGAACTGGAAAAGAGAGAAAATTATAAATTTGCTTGGTTCTGTCATGGTTAGTTGTAGGAATATGGTTTGTAATGTATAGTTACAAGTTGTATGGTAGTGTAAGAATGAATGGAGTTTGTATCCTGTTTATGAATCATATGTAATGGGTGAACTATTATGAATGGAAAAAAATGATTTTGAGATGAAAATTGTGTATTTATATGTCTATTATTTTGTTTTTGGTAACCTGTTATTTTTGTATCTTTTATTTTATGTTTGGTGACTCACATATAAATAGTGGTAATACACAGAAGTTAGGAAATGATTGTGACTCTCACACATAATTTGTCACCACATTTGTCACTTCAAATTCAATTTGGGCAAAACAATATAATGAAGCCACCAAAGTTGACATTCTTGCTTTCACAGTGTGTCCATCCCTAAACTGAAAACTGAAAAAAAAAACTAGCACCAACACATACACACACACACCAATCCATCACCAATCAAGACACATAAGTTGGGAAAGGATTATGACTCACACATAGGATTTGTCACCACAATTGTCACTCCAATTAACACTGGCGAAAACAATCTAGTAAAGGCACCAAAATTGACATTCTTGCTTGAACATCATGTCCATTCTTGAATTGAAAACTGGAAAAAAAGAAAAAGAAAAAAAAGAAGCACCAACACACACACACACACATAGCAGTCCATCACCAATTATGTAACACCCGCCTTTTACTTAGCTATTAATTTTATGATTAATCTGAATTATGCATTTATCTGTATATTATATGCTTATTTATGTGTTTTATGCATTATGTTTGTTGACAGATATGTTCATTTATGAAAAGACCTGTTTGATTCGTTAAATTATAAGGCTGCAAATTAAATGATGGCTTAGGTGGTTAGAGCCTAATTCACCTTAATTAGATGAAGTGAGGATTAAGTAGCATAGGTTATGGTAAGAAATAACTTAAGTGAAGTAATTGTAAATCACTTAATTTAAGTCAAGTAACTTAGCATTATATATATGTGTGTGTGTTTGAACTCAAAAGAGGAGAGAGAAATATAATCTAAGAGAGAGAGTTCTAGAGAAGAAGAGAAGGAAAGGGAGAAGAGGAGAACTTGAGGCAACATCACTAAATTAACTCAAAGAAGAAGAGGAGAACTTGATGCAACATCACTAAATTAACTTTTTGAGGTAAAAATTCTCTCTAATTTCTTGCATCAGAGTAAATTTCCTCTTGAACTCATGGAATTTAAGGAAAGCATGAGGAATTGGGGTTAGTGTAGGGTATGTCAAGTACCCTAAATTCAAATTTCATGTTCACATATGGCATACATAGCATAATTTATGTTCAATTCCTTTCTTTTGCATGATCTTTGGTAGTTGGAGGAAAGAATTCGCGAGTTGAGTTTGGGTTTTAAGTTGAGGAAGGCATACTGTAGACACCCCATTTTTGACCGTCCTCAAGACTTGGTTGTGCTTGTAGGTACACCCAACAACTGGTTCGATTGCTCGCCCAGCACTCGACTGTCGCGGCGGAACGTCACCGGTTCGAGTTTCCCGGACCTTGTATCATTTCTGCCTCATTTTTGGACCCTGATTTGGTCCTTTCAGAGTGGCCCTCCTGGTGCACTGCCGGCCATGGCTTTGTTCCTGTTGGCCACTGATGAAGCCCTGCCGGCCATCAGTGTGCCACTGCTGGCCATTACTGATGGCCGGCACCCCCCCTATCTCAGCTGGTTTTTCTTCAGATCTTTTGAGCCAGCTGGATTTTTGTTTACTCCCCTCCATACACGTGTATGGAGGGATGAAGGCCTTGCAAAGCTTCTTGAAGAAGCTTTGGCTTTTCATTCCTCTATATAAGGAAGAGGCTTCTTCCCCAGCAGGGGCTGAACTTTTGAAGAGAAAAAAACCTCTCTTTCTCTCTATATTGCTTGTGTTTAGTGCTTAGAAATTGGATTTCCTTGCACTTTTACACTACAACACATAGATATACACCACCACCATTGGACTAAGCTTCTTGGGAGGAATTCTTAAGGTCTAAAAACTGGTTTCCACCCCCTGAAGTTGCTGGTTTCAAGAGGGTCTTCAAGGGTGAGCATTTCCCCCATTTTTGCACTTTCTTGCACCTTGCTTTAGCCCTCTTTGCATATTGTTTTAGGCTTTGCTTATAACTGAAAAAAGTCTTGTTTTTAAGTGCTTTTTAAGTTTGGTTAAGGTCATTTTGCTGTTTGGGGTGTGTAGCCCCCTTGCATGCTTTGTTTGGCTTTGTTTTAAGCCATATTTGGAGGCCTCCGAGCTAGCCTTGGTTTGGCCTTCCCACCACTGAAATCCAGTGGATTTCAGTGGTAGAGGTGTGGTTTTGAGGTCCTAAATCAGAGGGGGTAGTCCCCTCTCTTTGTATTCCTCTTTGCTTGCTTTTTGGCCTTCCAAAGGACCATCCCTCTATGCATTTTTGAGGCTTGGTCCAGGCCTTTTTTTGTGACTTCTAGGACCTACCTTGGCCCTGTCCAAGGCTGGTTTGGTCATGTCTTGCTTGCATCTTGCATGTATAGTGTAACTCCATCCATAGCTCATCAAAGTAGCATGTGTGCATAGTCTTTGTTGAGTCCATTTCAGTCCATTTTTGGTGATGTTTTACCATGCCATAAACCTGTTTTGGGTTGGTTTTGTTACTCCATGTTTGCTTGATGCACTTGTAGTGTAAATCCCCTAAACTAGCTTCATATGCTCCATGCCATGCCATGTCATTTTAGCTTGTTTGGTTTACATTTCAGCATGTATTTGGTCATCATTTGGCATGTTATGACCCTATCCATAGTTGGTTTGATCATCCTTTGCATGCTCCATATAGGTGTAGAACAAATCTTGTTTACTAGCCTTTTGTGCATGATGTTTTGACTCATCATACTAGCATATTTTGGCTTTGCTCAAACTTGATTTTATGCTTATTTTGAAGTGTTCTAGGACTGTTTTGGGCTGCCATGACCATATCACTCATGCTTTGTATAGCTATAGTGTAAATGCTTAGGCTAGTCTTGGGTTTTGAGGCCTCTATCATGTCATACATGTGATGTTTGCATGCCTTGCCCTCATTCCACATGCTATTTCAGTCCATGAAATGTTGTCATACACTTGCATTTGACATGCCTTGAATGCTTTGTATAGCTTGTGCTTTATGCCTCAAGAGTGGACTTTTGTGCATGCCACTTAGCCTAAGCCTTTGGCTCATCATTTCAGTACATTTTGGGTCCTAATATACCATGATGTAACTCTGTTTTTGGTTGTCCAAGTCATGCCATGATTGGTTCTCATAGGTGTAGTGCATTGCCTCTTTTGTAGCCTTGCATGTTCTATGTTTTAGCATTGTATGCTAGCTTGCTTTGGCTTACTTCCATGCATGTTTTAGTCTCATATCAGTACGTACTAGGACTGTTTTGGGTTGCCCTTGCCATATCCTTCATGCTTCGTATAGCTGTAGTGTAATTGGCCTTGCAAGCTTCGTGTTTCGGTGATTCACGCATGTTATCCTTGAGCTATTTAAATGATTTGGCATCATTTATCATCTCATTTCAGTGCATATAGTGTTGTTACACTTGCACATTTGTCACTTCTTAGGCACTTTTGAGAGTTGCCCCTTTTAGGCCCCCTTTGTTGAACCTTTCGCATTTCGCATGCTTGAGTATGTTGCGTGGCTTAATTCATCGCTTTGGCTACTGATTTGGACCTACTTGAGAGCCGTCCATCTTTGGTGTAAGCCCATCTTACCATGTTGTCGCATGATTGTTTCATTTCGTATGTTGTCGCATACTTGTTTAGCTTCGCATACCTTGCATGCTCACATGTTCATGTTGCATTTTGTCATGTTGTCCAAGGTTGTCACCTCACATCATGCTTATATGCTTGTTGCATGCTTGGGTTAGTTGCATGTTTGCACACTTAGGTCATGTTGCATGTTTGCCATGCTTATATGTTGCATTGCTTGGATTAAGTATTAATCCGAGCACGAGGAACGAGGGGCGTTTCATACTTCAAGTGATGGAACGCGTCTCAATTCTCGGACGCCGAAGCTCTTGATGATTCATGATAGAGTTCTAGGCTTTACTTGCTTTATTTGTGCATTCATTTTCATATTGATTTGCACAAGTTGGATCTTTGGCCATCATGCATCGGGATGCGTGATTGATGGTCGTGGATCCGACTTGGCCTCTCCCTTGATGTTTTGAGGTGATTTGGAGTGCCATGGTGCGTACATGTCCTTGGGAAGCCCTCTATTTTCTCTATTTTGTGCTTCGTTGCAGTTTGGTGTCACAGCACACCAGTGGCCGGCAGCCTGCCACTGATGGCCGGCAGTGTGCCACTCTTGGCCGGCAATGGATCATCCTTGGCCGGCAGATCTCCCTCCATGGCCAGCAGGCCACTGGTGACTTCCCCTGCAGTGTTTTGGTAAGTTTCAGCAACAAGCACTGAAAGACACTCTACAAACAGAGCCTCTAAAGAGCAACCAGAAGGCGTTTCGAGGCGAAGAATCGAAGCGAGCATGCGTGCCTCCCTTCTTCAAACAGAGCTGGAATAGCACCGTTTATGCTTTCCCTACTTGCTTGTTGTCATTCATTAATCAGTTAATTAATTTGTTAATTAATTAAGTTGTGTAATAATTAGTTGTAGCTAGTTATTCATTTGGTTCTGTAATAATTAATTAGCTTGTGAGTTAGTTAATTAGGTGGCCTGTATTATTCTTTCGGACCCTCCGAGCGAGGGCACAATTGTAATAAGTGTGCGTGCGTGTGTGCATGTCTTCCAACCCCATTTTCTTTCTCCTTTTTATTTAACTGCTTATAATGGTTAGATTTAAGGCATATTTCAATTAGCATACCTTATGCTATGCATGCGTGCATTCATTCATCTGTCTTGCATGCACCGGGCTCGGCGCATCATGCTAACTGCATAAGTATTCCAAATCTAACTTGAATACGTGTTACTTGTCACATTCCACATACCATCCTAGGATTAGCCGAGCCTATTCTAGATTGCATTTTGTATGCGATGCATTAGGCACTTAACATGGACTTGGATCATGCATGATTGCTAACAAGTTTTCTGTTTTGGCTTGGAATATAATGTAAGTATTTATGCTTTAGCATCTCACATGAGTGTGAATGTTAACATGACAGCATGCTTACCATGTGGCTATTTGCTTATGTGATAAACTGCCTGAATGCCTGTGGGTGAAGGTTGGATTACTTGAATTGGGATAATTCATTGAAATCCGTATTTTAGCCTACTTGCGAGTAGCAAATTTCAAAACATTTCCAAACAAACGGATATGCAATGCTTTGTTCCAAATTAGGCGATCTAGTCTATACTTGTTTTGCTGTGCGCATCATGTAGTAATCTAGCTAATAACCGGAATAAGAACGCATAACGTTTTCAAAACCCGATATCATGGTTAGTAGAGGCCGATCTTTGATCGGGCGAGCGGGGGTGCTCACGAAATGACCTTCCCCAATTGTACCCAAGTTCCCGAGCCGAGGCAACTTTGGTGATGACGGACACGTGGCCTTAGGCAACGAGTTAGGGTTTCCTAAATTCCCCCAAAATAAAATATTTAGGTGGCGACTCTGTATCTGGCAAAGCAGTCCATGTTTGGCACTTCTTTACAAAAAATCTGTTTTCAAAAACGATTTGCCGGATTTGTACTCTTTGGTTCAGATTAAGAACCGTGACAAATCGAGTCCGAACTGTAGCATGAGGCCCAAGGGCGCGTCTACACATACTCATGGAGTTTTCTTGTTATACTTTTCCATATTAAGTTTTGATATTGTGTTTGGCCTTTAAGTCTTGTTTTAAAAGTTTAATTTCGGTTTGGTGGTAGAATTTACTATTTTAGTGTGTTTTTGTAAGTTTTGAGCCTTGAATTGTCCAATTTTGGGTTTGGACTTTGGAGAATTGGAAGGGCAAAAACAGAGCAGAATTTCGATTCTGGAACACCCAGAACCGCACATGCGGCTGGGGAGCCCACCCGTGCGGAAGGCACTGGAGCACGTGCAACGGGTAGGCTCGCACGTGCTGAAAACAAGGGAGAAGAAGATGTAATTCTGAAATAAATGCACTTACCAGCGCACGTGCGGTGGGAGTCCTGCACGTGCGGCCAAGGGGTTCCGCACGTGCGGCAGTTTAGCTGGCCCATTTTCACTTTTCTGCTTCGTTTACCCAGCTTCCGGGCCTCCGTTAACGTGTTTTGTATTAACGTGTTTTGTATCCGTAATTGCCATCCATTTGTATTGCATGAGCATTAATGAAGTAAAAGGCAGTTAGATTAATCAATTCCAAGTAATGGAACTAATAAGTTGATTGTATGATGATTAAGTATTCTACACTTATATCTGTCCGTGTAGGTCATATGCTACGTTCTAGTCACCTACACCACGAAACCAACTGTGAGTGACACTGTCATAAAGATATGTTTAATTTAAAATACTTATTTCTAGCTTTATAATTATGCTTTGCTCTTATATGTTTTCCTACTTTGAATGATAATTCTATTTCTGCTTACACTGTATATCGTGGCATCCTTAGCATCTGTTTATGCAATTACATAGATCTTTGTTAGTTCCAATTCATGAAACTCCTGTTTACCATAGTGATGGCCATCACATTTGATCTTTGGTCTTTGTGACCACCTGTTCGGTCTTCTAGACCGCCTGTATTAATTGCTTTTGGATGTACCACGTATAACATTATACTTTCTATTTGTAGTAAGAACCTATTCAGTATGTAATTTGCTTTACATTATGATTATCATTTAGAACCCCTTTACACAGTTGTTATTAACTGGGCTTTAGCTCACGTTTTGTATATATATATATGTAGGTAATCCGGTTCAGGAAGGGACGTAGTGATGACGATCTTGCCTCCGTTTTGGTCAAGCTACCTTTTGTGTCTCTCATCGAGGTTCCCGTTTGTTGGAGCACTAGTTAACCCAGTGATTACCCTTTTGACACTCACACGCATCATGGTTGATTGTCACTGGCGTTATATTTGTTGTTGATGGGAATGACTTCCCTCTTTTGGTTGTATTTTGACAAACTTGTGGTAACTTGACATACATTTGTATATATATATATAATAATGTCTTTTGTTGCATGTAAGTTCACAGCTCGTTGGACGTCTTTCTGTTTTATGCATTAGCTTCCGCTAGCCCCGTTCTTTTGATTTGTTCAGTTAGGCCTTTGGTAATCGTAGATTACTGGCCGGTTATGATACTAAGCCTATAAGGGCGAGTTTGAGTCGTGACAAATTAAGACATAAATTGTCACAGTAGCATGAAAGATAGTAAATTGTCATTCACGTAGACCAGTTCACACACTTGTCATTCATTTGGCATCACCAATGATACAATTATCATTCATTCATGCTGTGCAAAACATACACTAACAAAGGGGCAACCAATACAAAACCCAGGCTTCAAATGTACAAAAAAACCCCTACCATTGTAAAGGTTATGAAATTCTATTTGGTGATATACCACAAACAAAATAGCAAAAACCTTCACATCCATTATATTGTATTCCATGTTAAACAAAAGCAAAAACACCACTTGTCATTCATTTTCTCCTACTTTGTTTCAGTTGCATTCTTGCTTTTACCTAGTGGAGATTTGATAGCACTAGCATTGTACACCACTCTTCCTCTCCATCTCATTTGACCTTGCAGATGAGTGTTGGTATTGGAACTTACTTGAGACTCCTTCACATCCTGGTTTGCATGCAATGGAGTTGAGTTACTTGTTCTCATAACCATTCTCCTTTTTACTTGCAATAGCCATCACCATTGTTAGGACATATGCAAGGAAGAAATTTATTTAAATTAACAAATATATTTTGAAAACTTACAGCCAGTTTCTTCTTCCTAACTTGAGTTGCTTGTGTAACTTGACTTTGAACTAGGCGTTTGTAGCTTGACTTTTCGTGCTCCTTTCGGATACGATAGCCCTACAGTTCGGACTCCCGTGGTTCTGAATCTGATTTCACAAATGTAATATGAAATAGATAAACACAAATTAGCCAAAATCCGGCAAATTTTTTGAAAAATCGATTTTGAATCAAAATGCCAAAAATGGACTACTTTGCTAGATTACAGAGTCGCCACCTAATTTTTTTTGGAAAATTTAGGAAACTCATGACTTGTGCCAAAGGCCACGTGTCCGTCATCACCAAGATTGTCTCGGCTCGAGAACTTAGGTACGAGAGGGAAAGGTCATGAATTGGGCACCCCACTTGCCTGATCGAAGATCGGCCTCTACTAATCATGATGTGATTCTTATTTACATTATATGCTCTTATTTCGATTATTAGACTAATTTACTATGTGTTGCACACAAGTATAGACTAATTTGAAAAAATTAGAACACTTTAATTTCATGTTTGTTTTGAAATTTGTTTCGAATATGTTCCACTTGAAAAAGTGATCTCATATGTACATTACTCAAATTATTCTAATTCAAGCAATTAGCCTTCATCCACAGGCATTCAAGAGTTATATCGATTAAGCAATTAGCCTTATGGTAATCATGCTAGATATGGAAACAATCACACTTATGCAATATGCTAAAGCAAATAAAAGCTTACCCCAATTCCCGAGGCGAGCCAAAAGAGAAACTAGTTAAAAAAATGCATGACCCTAACTAATGAAAGATGCCTAATGCAACACATGCAAAAATGTAATTAATAGGCTCGGCCACTAATTATGACATATGAATCAATTTGATAGCATACGTTTTAAACACATATTCAACGAAGTAATAAACGACAATGCTTGTTAGAATGATCAACCGAGTCTCGATTCATGCAAGACAAATGGACGCAAACATGGGAAATGCTAAAAGAAACATGATGTGCTACACTATCCATCATAGCGAATAAATAAAAGGGAGAAAGACGTGGGGTTAGAAGACATACACACTTATTACAAATTTCACCCTTGCAGAAAAAGGTCAAAATAAATGGACTAACTAATTAATTACCTAATTAACTAACTATTACAATACCCAAAATAAATTAGCTACACTAAATAATTAACTAATTAACTAATTATTACAACATTACAAATTAACTAACTATTCTAACTACTTAATTAAATGCAACACATAACTAGCTATTTTAGCTAATTATTACAATACCAAAATTAGGGAATTGAAACTAACTAATTAATTACAATTCCACCATTCAGCGAGTCTTGAGGATCAATGAAAGGACTTATGCATGCAAGCGAATTTTCCACTCGAAAATGCCCTTGTTTTGCTGCCAAGAGGGTTTTATTTTGCAGCCAGAAACTTGCATTGTTTTGCCTTAGCCTCTGCTCTGTTCTGCAGAAAAAAAGGAAACTGCCTAGCTGAAAAACAAAAGTGGCCGGCAGGCCAGAAGTGGTGGCTGGTGGCCTAGTAAAGGTGGCCTATCGGCCACTAATGTTGGGTTTCTCCCTCTGCAATAGACAACAAACAGAGCACAAACAAAGCATCCTCAGGGAATGTTTGTCCACCCTACCCCTCTTTATCATCGAATAGTTCAAATGAGTGGTAGGCTCGATTCACAAGCCATCAATCGGCGCAAATTAATTGCGTGATGACTTATGAACCAAAGGATACAATTTCAATAAATGCACAATTAAAGGCTCATGAACCTTGTGACACGCTAAGTATTTAATAATAATAATAATAATAATAACTTAATAACCTTAACTTATGAGCCAAGGTTAAGTTTGGCTAGCACCTAGAACATAGGTTGGCCACATGGAGGTAAAAGGGAGATAATTAGTAGACCATAAGTTGTCTACGTGGAGGTTAAGGGGAGCTAATCAAAAGATGGCAATTTGATGAAGGCACCACGTGGAATGGGTGGGTGACGCACTCGTAATTAGCTTGAGTATAAATAGTGAAGTGAACATTAGCAATCGAAACAAAAACAAAGAAAGTTAGTAAGCGAAGATAAGGGAAACGGAAACCGGGAAGGAATTAAAAAAGGGGGGATTCAATATTAAGGTGAGTTATATTATACCTTGAGCTACCATAATATGTTTTAAATATGTCTTGAGTTACCATAATATATTTTACAAATATTTTGAGTCACCACAATTTATTTTATATAATTAATGTTTTATGGTTACGTCAATGTTTCAATTACGTAGATTATTTTCTGAACTTTATTTACTTAAATTGAAACCCATGGATATGTCTGTTTAACTTTTAAAAATTATTTGGCGATGATTTTGTAAACAATTATTTTCTGTAAGTACCACCACGGGAGTCCCATGCCTTGGGAGACTTAAATAAACATTGGGTCCTGTTTGACCACTTTGTGGTCCTCTGTTTGTCATGGATCCATTGACCCCTGTTCTGATTGTCACTCTAGTGACACCTGTTTTGTTCTGTTCTGTACCGTGGTTATAGTTATTTACGTAATTTTTATTTCAATTTCTGCCACTTAAATAAATTATTTATGCAACTTAAATTATATTAATGTTTTAGCTTAAATAACTATCCATGGCTATTTTGTGCCGCTATACTCACAATATAATATTTCTCACTCTGCTATGTGCTTATAGTTGTTACCCTTTTCAGATGACGAGACTGAGCAGGATCAAGATGGGGGATAAACCACAGTGTTTTCTTTTTGTACTATTTGTATTTCTAATTGGACATCTAGAATAAAATAAAAGTCCAAATGACTATATTTGTTTTCTTTTAATAAACATTTGGTACCTAATTATTTTTATTTTTATTTATTTAATTTATCCGCCTGCGCTACGACTACAAAATTATTAAAATTATTTTGTTTTTATCTTGTTACAACGCCAAGCCTTTGGGTACCGGGTTTGGGTCGTGACAAACCTCCTCCTTATCATGATATTGATCAAGGGAAGTGGTTGACGTTGAAACTTGAACCATTTTCATCACTAGTTAGTATGAAATGCTTCAAGACTCAACAAGTTCAATTAACCTCCGATTGAACCCCAAACCATTTTATTATCTTGCTCCATTTTATTCCAATTTTAACACCTCTTTTAATTACCTTTCCATTCATTAGTCATTTTAGTCCAAAATGAGCATTAAGTCCACTAATGGAGAGGAGTGTCAAACAAAGGGTTGTTTAGTCACGAGAGAGATGTCATGCCGTTGGTAATAAACCTCTGAAGAGATTAAACCATTAAGCTCAACAATCTCTATCCCAAGCTTAAACAAACAATTGGTTTGAAACAACTCTCAAAGAAGGTAAAAAGCCAAGAAAGGAGGGAGGTTGCAGAAGTGATTAGAGATGAACACAAGTATGGAAAGCTTGAAATAAAAGCTATCAACTCAAATAGTTTGGTGTCTAATGCCTAAAACACCAAAACCTATGAGGACCATAACACTACAAGCATGCTATACAAAGCATAAATGAAATAACCAGCCTAAAATAGTCCTCAAATAGGCTAAAACAACGCTGAAATTCATATGGAAAGGCTTGAAAATTTAAGCTACAATATTGAGAAAATTAAGCTAGTAAACAAGCACAAGGAAGGGAGGCTAACCTCTCCATTTTTGGAACTTCAAAATACCATTTTTAGCCTTTGAAAACCTTTGAAAATCAGTGGTAAAAAGTTCGAAAAAAGTTGAGGAAAGGATGGGAAACACAAGTGTAAAGGCTTAGGAGACAAGGTTCAAAGAAAGGTGATTAACCCCTCTACCTTTAATAGCCTTAAACCACAAGCTTTAGCCCATAAAAATAGTCCAAAAACAATTCAAAAATAGTAAGAAAAGATAAAGAAAAAATAGTGTAGAGATGCTCAAAATTATACCTCTTGAAGAGAAGTAACACTTTGTTTCACAAACCATAAGTCTTTCACTCTCAAAGGCTGAAATTTGGATTCAATAATCTCAGCAAGGAGAGCTCAAATATTGGTTTAGGAAGTGTTTGGGTAATGTGTGTGTGTTGCAAAATAGAGATAGAGAAAGAATTTCAAGTTTTGGAGCTTTTGGAATTTTTTGTAACCTTAAAAACATGAGAGAAGGTCAAGTATATATAGAAACATATGTTAATATCTTGGAAATATCCATATAGAGACAGCTGGAGTGGTACATGTATTTGTGGAGATAGCTGGCCAAAAATATTTGGTTTTGACACAAGTGGCTGGCAGGCCACTAATAGTGGGCGGCAAGCCACTAGTGGCCGGCCAGACAAAAATTTACTTCCAGACCTAACTTCAAACGAGCATATCTCCCTCATCTAGACTCGGTTTTAGGTAATTCTTAAGTCTAAATTGAATCCCCAGAAGTTTACTTTCCAATGGAGGTGGCCTCACATCTAAATTATAAGTATGCAAAGAGATATGCCTATTTTAGTGAAGGTTGCTCATTTATTTCTTAACGAATTGATGCCCAACCTCTTCCCTAGCTAGTTTTCTTTCATTCCCTCCTATTTTCTTCAACTCCAAACCTATAAATAAGATGTTTTAAATATTTTTCAAAGATTTCACCTCCCTTTCATTTATTTTCACTTTGTCCTTACTCAGTTTACCGAAAAGTGTAATATTTTAAACAAAATGTGAGCCTCGAAACATCGTAGAAACATTTAAAAAAAATATTTTGAAAAAAAGGGTTTTAAGGTCTAAAATAGTTTTGGTCAAAAATGGGGTGTAAGGTTGGGATTTAGAAGCTCTTCTTGTTGAAGAAATCGAATATTTATACAACATAACTTTCATTATTGAGTGATTAACCTGAGGCGCCCAAGTCTCAAGGGTGATAAAAAATGGGGTGTCTACAGCTTCCTTCAAGTTGTCTCTGATTATATATTACTTCTGGCTGACTATGACCTTGTCTCGCTTGAGGCTAACTCTGAGCTTGGCTTCCTAAAGGCTAGGTCTGACCTTGGCTTCCCATAGACTGGGTATGCGAAAACTAAAAAACAAAAGTTAGCAATGTGTAAGTTAACAAAATGCATTAAAAATATGAATTACTTGAGTGGAACTCATAGGATCTTTCAAGTAGGTGAATTGGCCTTTGACTTTACATGTCCTCTTGTTGTGTCCTAACTTGCCACAATTCTTGTGTGTCATCTGAATTCCCCTCCTTCCCAGCTTACTTGAATCAGTTGCATCAATTGGTACATTTGTGTCCTTTCTCTTATTTAGTCTTGGCCTCCCAGCTCTCTTTTTCACATCAGGTAGTAGCACTTTAGCATATTCAGTTGTTGGCCATATTTGTCTACTATTGATTGGACTAAACATGTTCTCATAAATCCTTAGGTAGGTTTTAACTTTATAGTAATGATACACATACTTTTTTGGTTCTTCACCCATATAGTTTGCAACAGCCACAACATGGGCACAGGGAAGGCCTAATAGATCCCATTTCCTATATCCACAAGTCCACTATTTCAAGTCCACCTTATATTGCTCACCATATGGGCCAACAACTTCAAATTAGGAACCCGCATTCCATCTAGGAATCTAGCAAGCTGTACTTACCTTTACCTTCTCCAAAATATTCTGAATCTTAGGACATATATCACCTTTGTTGTACCTTTTCATTGCTTCATTTCTTTTTCGAACTGTTTCCATCAACAAAACTCTTATTTTTCCAACATAGTGACCACAGGTTTATCCTTAGCCTGTAATACGCTTGAATTGAAACACTCACAAAGATTATTCAACAAAATGTCACGCTTGGGAAACTGTGGAAGTGACTCATGCTCCAATGGATTAGTGGTATTTTAGCCAACCAACTGTATGCTTGTTCATCAACTCCTTTCATTTCTTCCATGACTTTGGTAAATACAGCAACAGTGCTTGCCCTGGCAGCCTTCTATAACAAATCCTTCAATACCCTACCCTTATGTTCACCCTTAAAATTGTTGTACAAATGCCTTATCCAGAACTTGTGCGAGGCATTTGGAAAGAGCTCAGCCACTGCATCAATTAGGCCCTTTTGCTTGTCACTCATGAAAGTGTAACAAAGGGAATTCATAATGTTCAAATCTTGCCCCAACAAATTCAGAAATCACAACCATGTTTTCTTAGCGTGTGTTTGGGAAGGAAAGTTCAGGCTAAATTAGCCACATGCAGACAAAAGAGGCTTATTTAGCCACATGACGACAAAAATGCTTGAACGGGTTGGAGAGGAACCCTTCTTCGGGTAAATTTACCAAAATACCCTGATATATCCCTTTGATTCATTTCGCCCAACGCCTCACCACACACACAACACAACCGTCCTAGGGCACAGAAGAAGCGAAGGAGGCGATCTCTGGCAACCAGCGGTAACGACATTTGAGGCAGCTTCGCAGAGGCGATCGACACCAGAGTAACTGTTTGCGGCGGCGAAGACGACTCGCGAACAGGTCGGCAAATCGGACGGTTGGGGCCTAACGTTGGCGGCGGCGAACAAGAACAACAAATCTCAAACGCCACCGATCTTCAGGTAACTCTTTCAAACCCTTCTCATTTCGTAGATCTGTGTGAGTGTGTGTGGCCTTTGCTTAGGGTTCATGTATGCAGTCTCTTTCTCTATATACAACGTTAGGATTTTTTCCAAATTTGGAAGGAAGTGTGGACTCTCTTTTTTAAAATTTTTCCAATTTTTTTTTTTTTCCATTTTGGGTTCATTACAAATTGGGTTCATTACCGACCTGTTGAAGTGACTCATCGTGCTTGGGTTCACACATTTTGGGCACAGGTATATATATATATACATATATCTACTCTTATATATAAATCTGTAAATCTGTGAGTAATGAGGGCCAGACTATGTATATATAGGTTGAGATCCGTAACACACTCTCTTCTTCTTTTGATTTTGTTCTTATAATTATTATTAAAAATGAAAATTTTCAGATCACAAGTTCGAATTCATGTATTCAGTAGCTTAATGAAATCTGATTTATCAAATTGATGTACATGGGTTGTTCCACTGCTAGTCTCTAGCCATTTTTGAAATAAATTCTGAATGAAATCTGTGAATGCACTTATCTGATTCTGGTAAAGCTCTGTTCAGATCCGTAAAACACTCTGTTCTTCTTTTGATTTTTTTCTTATAATTATCATTAAAAATGAATAATTTCAGATCACAAGTTCGAATTGATGTATACAAATGCTGAATGAAATCTAATTTATCAAATTGATGTATACATTGTTCCACTGCTAGTCTCTACCAATTTTTGAAATAAATTCTGAATGAAATCTGTGAATGCATGTCTGATTCTGTTAAATACCTATTGACTTGTCATGAAATCTGGGTTTGTGAATGAATAAGGAAAATTGAAATGGGTTCTGTGATTTTTTAGTCAATGAGGGAAAAAATGTCCAATTTTTGTTATACTCAAGCCTGAATTTTTGGGAAGGAAATGTTATACTCAATACTCAATACTCAATGCTGAAGAGGATGTCCAATTTTTTGTTATTTTTATACTCAAATGCTGAAGATGATGTCAATGCTGAAGAGGATGTCAATGATGATTCTGTTAGGAAATTTTTTTTACAAAAAAAGTATGTCCAATTTTCATGTGCATGTCAATTCTGTTATATTTTCATGTCCAATTTTAAAAAAAAAGTATAATCTTGTAAATTATTGATATAAATACAGTATTCTCAAATTTCAAAAACCAACTGAAAATAATAAAATAGAAATAACTAGGATAATAATAATAATAAAATTAATGGTTACAAAAGGAATCTGTGCAAGTGCATATGGGTTAATAAATACACTTCATCTGCTATAGGTAAATTCAAGATGCACAATACTTTTACAAAAATTCAATTTTGTTAATGGAATGAAAAATAAAATTGCGTTAGTCTTTGTACGTTTTCATGTTGATTCATGTAAATTTAATTGAAATGCCTATTGATTACGGCTTCATAATTTACAATGTTTTGACTTAATTTGATCATGAATTCTTCATTTCAGTCACGTAAACACACGGTTACGTAGCCTTTTAAAATAGGATAAGGTTTGCAAAGGAAATTAGATCTCTGCTTTTCTATTATCACCTTCACAGTGAAACCATGATAATGTAGCCTGTTTTTTTGTAAAATAAACTGAAGGAAGTTGATAATTTGTATACCTATCCAATATAGAAATGTGCTTAATGTATTCGGTTTACGTAGCCCTGATATATGGATAACATAAACTAATTACTTGTATGATTCATGGTCACTTCCCAATGTTTGTAAAGCGTAGCATGGCTTCGTTTACCTCTATTGCAACTTCCAGTACATGGCCACGACGAATGTGTGCCTGTGGACATGTCCCCTATATTGTTAAGATTTCCAGGTCCACCAAAAATCCAGGGCGTCCCTACTTTGCATGTCCCCGCCTTGTGGTGAGTGACCCATTATTTACCGGTCATAACTGTATGAACATTAACAACCCATGAAACTAATAGTTTCATAATTTGCACTCATCAGCCTTGTGTCAGTTGGATTGGTTGGTGCAAAGACCCAAGGCGAGAGAACCAAGACTATGCGTCACCTAGAGACGAAATTGTCATGCAATTGCGGGCTGATGTCATAGACATTCAACAATCCTTGCGTGTCCTTAAGACCATTGTGTACGTGCTATGTATTGTTGTTGTCATTTTGTTGTTCCGTATGTAAGCAACGTTACGATGTTGTCAGTATGTAGAAACCTAATTTTCGTATGTTGTTAGTATGTTGGTAGTATGTTGGTACTATATTTTAGTATGACTTTAAGCTGCCTTTGCCTTCCTCCACTTCGAAACGGTAGATGTATTAATCACTATCATAACTATGTCCACTACTAACTTCCATGGAACCTGTGTACGTCTGTTATTAATGTGCAATGGTTATACGCTGGCTAATTTAGCATCCTATCTCTCTGTTTGTTGTTATTAATGTGTAATGGCTTATGAGTTTGTATATAACAACCGAATTTGTGATGGTAATCTTTTGTAACCGTACATTAGTAATGGCTTCCATACGTACTTCTCCGCGTACCCAATCCAAAAGCAAAGGCATTGTCACTGACAAGTCAAGCAGTCTTGAAGAGACACATAATCAGTTCAGCCACAGGGCCTCATGGGACAGTGACTCAATCCAAGTTTTCATGCAGTTGATTGCAAATGAGATTACTAAAGGAAATCGCCCATTCCTAGTCCTCAGCCAAGCAGGGTACAAGTCCTTGGCAAGGAAATTTGAGAAAAAAACAGGAAGAAAACATGGACTGAAACAGTTGAAGAATAAGTACACGAGTTTGAAAAAAGAGTGGCAAGCGTGGACAAAGTTGATAGATTCAAGCAAAGGAGTGTCAGGGATAGGGTTTGACTATGACATCGGGATGTTTCAGGCACCTGAGGAGTGGTGGGACAAGATAGAATCGGTAAGTACATGTACAAACAAGTTTCATATTTGTCATTTACCAGTACATTTTTTACTTTTTTAGTTAACTTTTAATTAATTATATGAAATGCAACGTCTTTCTCTTTCATATATCTCTATTTCTACAGATAAACAAGGTGTGTGCCAAGTTCAAGAAAAAAACCTTGGAACATCGTGAGTTGATGGAGACGGTCTTCATGGGGGCATCAGCTACTGGTAAGCACCATTGGACCCCGAGAGAGAAACTTCTTAAAGCTTCTGATGACTCATCTGATTCAGTGCATAGTTTGGGAGCCCAGCCATTTGCTGATTCGATACCCGCAGGAGTACAGGACGTGGATTCAGATTCTTCACTGGAGCATGTTCTGATTGAAAAGGGGAAAAGGAGAAAGACACCATCAACAAGTGTTTCAAAGTCAAAGAAGGCAACAAGTGGAGCGTCAGTTATTGCGGAAAACATGAAAAATCTGACAGATATGGTGCGTACAAAGAATCAACAGGTTACTGTCACGACCCAAACCCGCCTCTATGGGTTTAGCACTGTAACCGGCCAGTAATCCGAGATTACCGAAGGCCTACTTAACCATAATACAGTAAAACAGAGTACAGGGGCATGGCGGAAGCCAATACAGTAAATAAACAATGTCCAATGAGCTGTGACAGTCTGTATGCCAAAAAGATTTTTCATACGTATATGCAGTCAGAGACAGCCAGTATGTACAATATATACAACCAGTCAGAGCAGGGACTAAAACCCTATTAAAACAGTACAGTATAGTCTATACAGTGTTACAAAACGGTACAGAGACCGACGGGGAAATAAAAACACCCCTAAGCCGTAGCATGGCAGGCTCGGAACCTCGCAGTGAGGCACATTGGTTAGCTTGACAAAACTGGAGTTTACCCCGACGCTTCTAGCATTGGTCCGGTGCCTATACACCTACATATATATATGAGCAGTGAGCTAAAGCCTAGTGAATAACGTAAAGCGTAAAGGGGTTTAGAATGAATGTCCTTACAGTAATGGAAACAGTTCATTAAATCAGTAGATCAGTTGTTCGGTACAGTAAGCGTCAGTCATTGTGGTACATCCATTAGCATAACTAACAGTAAACAGTGGGTCTTAAAAGACCGAACAGTAAGTGATGGCCATCAGTCAGTAAACAGTAGTGGTTCCACGAGGGAACCGACAGAGATCTCTATAACAGTAACAGTAAACAGTAGGTGCTAAGGATGCCACAGTACAGTTCAGAATATAGGACATACATTCACTCAGTAAACAATATCAGTTCAGTAAACAGTTCAGTTCAGTGTTCAGAAAATAATCATTTTGAACATATCTTTACACAATTGTTACTCACAGAGTTCTGGGCTACGTAAACAGTTCAGTTCAGTGTTCAGAAATAATCATTTTGAACATATCTTTACACAATTGTTACTCACAGAGTTCTGGGCTACGGTAAGCTAGAGCGTCCTCTCGGAAAGCCAACCTACACAGTTTACAGATTGAACACCACTAAGCTACACAGTTGGGAAAGATAATAACTTAATCCCTAATTTGCCTCGGTGTGTTCTACATCTATATCCTCAATAAGATGCCTTAAACTAGGCCTAGAATGCCTAGGATGGGATGAGGATGCAAAGATGTACTCAGAAAACATTTTCAGAATTTTCAGGAAACAGAGTCCCGCTCGAGCGCAGGTTTCCCCGGTCCCCGCTCGAGCGGTTATGCAATAAAGGTCCTCGCTCGAGCGTCAACTCCCCCGTCGAGCGGACAAAAAGTACTGGATAGGTGAAATTCACGCTCGACGCCCGCTCGAGCGTGTCACCCAATCCTCCGCTTCGAGCGGACTGATGCACAGTGCAAGATCCTCGGAGCTCGATTTTCCCGCTCGAGCGGCACTTCTCTTGCTCGAGCGGAAGTGCAAAATCTGGAAACCCAGATTGCACCTTCAAGCCAAAAACGAAGTTTAAATGCATCAAATTCGACCCTCTTGGGCTAATTTTCTGGAAAACACTTGTAAACACATGACATTATATATTTCAAGATCAATTTTGGTAAATCAAAGCCCAAGGGTGTTTTTAATTAAATCCAAATTCAAACCAAATTTCATGAACATGCTACAACCATGACATGCATGAGTTTTAAAACAACTTTCACGCTTCAAAACATGCTAATGAGCTCATTCTTTTCAAACAAGTTGAAAACATGGACTTAAGCTTAATTATGAACATGCATATGACAATTTGCCATGAAATTAACTCAAAATTCATCAATACAAACATGCATGCATGATTCCTAGCTACAATCAACATTACAAGCCATATCTTGGCTCTAAACTACAATATTCCTCTCAACATGCAAGGAGTGACTTAAATCAAAAGCAAGAGGGCAAGAACTCTACCTTAAGTCTTGTAGTTCAAGCCTAGAAGCTCAATATAGCAATTCTCTAACAAATCTCTAAGTCTCCAAGCAAATCAAGAAGAAAACACAACTCCTCACTTCCTCTCTCTCTAGATCGGCAAAACAAGGGAATGAAGCTGATGAAATGTTGGTCTAAGTATATACAAGTCTCAAATGTGGTCTTAGATAGTGGCCACTAGATGGCATGATTGTAATTTAAGCCAACCTATGCAATTTAACAATTTTTATCTAGTTTAATCATACCAAATAAATTTCAGATAAATACACCATAAAATCACATTATTTCTACTGATCATGGAACATCATCAATTTTGGATTCGGCCCGATAAGGCCTTCAATTAACAGTTTAAACATAAAACTAAACAGATAATTAAACAGTCAAACAGATAAACATGCAATTAAACAGATACAGGTAATCAGTGATGAGGGTTGTTACAGTCTCCCCTCCTTAAAAAGAGTTTAGTCCTCTAAACTCGAGTTACCTTCGTTCTGGAAGAAAACAGGGTTCAGTGGAAACAGTTCTGGATATCTTTTAGCCATGTCATCTTCCCTTTCCCAAGTGGCATACACACCACCATGGTTTTGCCAGTCAACTTTCACTAACGGGATCTCTTTGTTTCTCAGTTTCTTGATCCGTCTGTTTACAATCTGTATAGGCCGTTCCTCGTAAGTGTAGTCATCACTCAACACTACCCGAGTAGGCTCAATCACATGGAAAAGATCCCGGAGATAATCTCTCAACATCGAAATGTGGAAGACGTTATGCATATGCTCCATTTCAGGAGGAAGCGCAACTTGATACGCCACCGGATTGATTTTCTCAATAATCTCATACGGTCCGACATATCTTGGCGCTAACTTGCCTTTGACTCCAAAACGAGTCTGGCCTTTCATCGGTGTCACTTTCACAAAAACGTGATCACCCACTTCATATTCTCTGTCTCGCCTTCTGACATCTGCATAACTTTTCTGTCGGCTTGTGCAGTTTTCAGTCTCTGTTGTATCAGTTTTACTTTCTCAGTCGTTTCATAAACAATCTCGGGCCCAAGCAAAGGCCCATCTCCAACTTCTGCCCAGCAAATCGGAGATCTACATTTTCTGCCATACAATGCCTCGAAAGGCGCCATACCAATACTTGAATGATAACTGTTGTTGTAGGCGAATCAGCCAATGGCAAATGGCTTTCCCAGTTTCCCTGAAAATCAAGGACACACATTCTCAGTAAATCCTCCAGAGTCTGGATGGTCTTTCTGATTGACCATCTGTCTGAGGATGATAGGCACTACTCAGTCTCAGTTCAGTACCCAATGCAGTCTGTAGGCTTTGCCAAAACTCGATGTAAACTTCGAATCCCTGTCAGAAACAATGGACACAGGCACTCCATGCAGTCTAACAATTTCATCAATATAAATTACAGCCAACTTGTCCGCATTATAAATTGTCTTGACAGGTAAGAAGTGAGCAGATTTGGTCAGTCTATCAACAATAACCCAAATTGAATCCATACCTTTTCTGGAGCGAGGCAATCCAACGATAAAATCCATCGTGATATGCTCCATTTCCACTCCGGTATGGGTAAGGGTTGCAGTAAGCCTGCGGGTCGCTGATGTTCCGCTTTGACTTGTTGGCAATGAAGACATTTTGACACAAAGTCGGCAATTTCTTTCTTCATTCCCGGCCACCAAAAATTCTGTTTCAGATCTTGGTACATCTTCGTATTCCCTGGATGGATAGAAAATTTGAATTGTGGCCCTCTTGCAGAACTCTTCTTTTCATTTCAGATCATTCGGTACACACAGTCTTTCTTGAAATTTCAGTACATTATTTTCAAATTTGAACCCGGTCTCGGTTTAGATTCTCTTTCTTCGATGATCTTCTTCAAGAAGTCATCCGTTTGCTGTTTCTCTTTAATTTCTTCAATCAATGCCGGTTGAGCAGAAATAGCAGCTATTGTTCCACCTTGTTCTCTCAAAACAACTTCAATTTCAGATTTTTCAAGGTCACAAAGCAACTCTTTCTGTCCAGTGAGCAAACAAGCTAAATTTGCAATCGACTTCCGGCTCAGTGCATCGGCAACGGTGTTGGCTTTTCCCGGTGGTACAGAATCTGTAGGTCATAGTCTTTAATCAGTTCTAGCCATCTCCGCTGTCTCATATTCAGTTCTTTCTGTGTGAAGAAATACTTCAGACTCTTGTGGTCGGTATATACTTCACATGTCCCCCATACAGATAGTGACGCCAGATTTTCAGTGCAAACTACTGCCGCAAGTTCCAGATCATGGGTCGGGTAGTTCTTTTCATGTGGTCTCAGTTGTCGGGAAGCATAAGCAATAACTCTCCCATTCTGCATTAAAACACATCCCAAACCCTTATGAGAAGCATCACTAAATACAGTATAACCATCCGTACCTGAAGGTAAGGTAAGAACAGGTGCAGTCACAAGTCGAGTTTTCAACTCTTGGAATGCTGATTCCCTTTGGTCAGTCCAGTCAAATGATGTCCCCTTCTGAGTTAACTGAGTCAACGGTAAGGCAATTTTGGAGAAATCTTTGACAAATCTTCTGTAATATCCAGCCAATCCCAAAAAGCTTCGGACTTCTGTCACATTTGTTGGTCTAGGCCAGTTCACTACAGCTTCAATTTTCTGTGGATCAACTGAAATCCCATCTTTGCTAATAACATGTCCCAAAAACATAACATGGTCAAGCCAAAATTCACATTTAGACAGTTTTGCATAAAGTTTCTGTTCTCTTAGGGTCTGCAGGGCAAGTCTCAGATGATGTTCATGTTCTTCTCTAGTCTTAGAATAAATCAGGATGTCATCAATGAATACAACAATAAAGTCATCAAGGTACGGTTTAAAGATTCTGTTCATGAGGTCCATAAATGCAGCAGGTGCATTGGTAACTCCGAAAGGCATAACTAAAAATTCATAATGTCCATACCTCGTTCGAAAAGCAGTTTTATCAATGTCTTCTGGTTTAACTTTCAGTTGATGGTATCCGGATCTGAGATCAATCTTAGAAAACACTTGAGCACCCTGTAACTGATCAAATAAGTCATCAATACGCGGTAATGGGTATTTATTTTTCACAGTTACCTTGTTCAGTTCACGGTAATCAATACACAGTCTCAGTGAGCCGTCTTTCTTTTTCACAAACAAGACGGGTGCGCCCCACGGTGAAGTACTGGGCCTGATAAACTTCTTATCTAACAGTTCTTGCAGTTGCACTTTCAATTCCTTCAGTTCAGTCGGAGCCATTCGGTAAGGAGCTTTCGATACAGGCTGTGTACCCGGAATCACATCAACGGTGAACTCAATCTCCCTGTCAATTAAATCCCCTGGCAGATCATCTGGAAAAACATCTGGGAATTCTCTGACTATAGGAATGCAGTTCACATCAGTTTTAACATTATCATCAGTAGATACAGTCAATACAGAACACAGATATCCTTTACACCCTTTTCTAATCAATTTAACAGCTTTCACAGATGAAATCAAATACGGAGGAGGTACTACTCCAACCCCATTAAACACAAATTCGGGTAAACCAGGTGGACGGAAAACAACTTGCTTTGTCACACAGTCAATGGTAGCATGATATTTTTGTAACCAGTCCATCCCCAATATTACATCGAAATGATCAATGTTCAATGGCAGTAAATCAATAAACAGATGCATATCCCCAACAATAATCTCACAAGCAGGATACATATATGCACATGTCATGGATCCCCAATAGGTGATGATACAGCTAACAGATAATTCATGGGTTCTAAGGGTCTATTCAATTTTCGTGAAAAAGCATGCGATACATATGAGTGTGTAGACCCGAATCAATCAGTACATATGCATTTTGAGTACAAATAGAGAGGATACCTGACACAACGGTCTCGTATTTTGCACATCTCCCGGTACTAGGGCGAACACTCGGCCCTGCCTCATGGGCTCTTTCCCGGTAGCTTTGGGGTTCGGTTTTGGTGCAACAGTTGATGCTGCGGCGCTGCCTGCAGCTTTACTATTGCCCGAGCAGTGGAAGGGCAATCTTTACCATGTGGCCCACCTTGCCACACCTGTAACAAGCACCAGAAATTTTATAACAAACTCCCTTATGGTTCTACCACATTCGGAACAGGGTGAAAGGAACGGTTTCCTTGACTAGAAGTAGTCGTTGACCCTGTATTTTGCTTTTTGTTCAGCGGGTTGTTCTTGCCTTTCTTGAACTTAAAACCTGCCTTTTACCACGCCATTCAGACGCTGGTGATTCAGATTGTTTCACTGCTTCGATGTTCGACTCAGCCATCAATGCTCGGTCAAGAACACCTACATAGGTCGGTAGCTTTAAAACACTTATTCTGTCGAGTATTGCAACATTAAGGCCGCCTTCAAATTTCTGGCCTTCTTGTAGTCAGTGTCCACCATATGTGGTGCATATCTAGCAAGCTCGGTGAACTTTGTTTCATATTCAGCAACGGACATGGTGCCCTGTCTCAGTTGTTCAAATTCAGTCACTTTCCTGTCCTGACACACTGGGGGAAATACTTTTCAAAGAAGGACTCCTTAAACTGAGCCCAAGTCACTACAGTGTTGGTGTCACGGACCAGCATCCACCACCTTCTGGCCTCTTCTTGCAAGGTGAAGGTAGCTAACAATACTTTATTTGCCTCCGAGCACGGAAACACCTCAAATAACTTTTCAGTCTCAAGTACCCAAGCTTCAGCTTTCAACGGTTCAAGGCCTCCCTAAAAGGATGGCGGTTTCATCTTGCTGAACTTATGGGTGAGAGCAATTATGTCCCATCATTAACATTTACATTCTGTACATTCACATTCTGTTCCGGTGCAGCCAGAGGAGGAGGTGGGAGCTATTGGTTCTGTTGTTGCTCTAATCTTGCAGTTATCAGTTCCATCATTCTTTCCATTCTTGCCATTCTTGCCTCAGTGGATGAGGACTCAGATTCATTTGCATTATCCATTTCACTATAAGCAGTTATAACAATTATAAACATAAACAGTTGCATACTTAAACAGTTTAACACATTAGCATACATTCAGTCATGTCATAACCACATACTTTTCATGTTTATGCAATGCCCTAATCACCTTTCTAGGACATCCTATAGCTCATTTGGACACATGTGTGCAGTATAACTCATGGTTAAGTATCGCTCTGATACCACTCTGTCACGACCCAAACCCGCCCCTATGGGTTTAGCACTGTAACCGGCCAGTAATCCGAGATTACCGAAGGCCTGCTTAACCGTAATACAGTAAAACAGAGTACAGGGGCATGGTGGAAGCCAATACAGTAAATAAACAATGTCCAATGAGCTGTGACAGTCTGTATGCCAAAAAGATTTTTCATACGTATATGCAGTCAGAGACAGCCAGTATGTACAATATATACAACCAGTCAGAGCAGGGACTAAAACCCTATTAAAACAGTACAGTACAGTCTATACAGTGTTACAAAATGGTACAGAGACCGACGGGGAAATAAAAACACCCCTAAGCCGTAGCATGGCAGGCTCGGAACCTCGCAGTGAGGCACATTGGTTAGCTTGACAAAACTGGAGTTTACCCCGACGCTTCTAGCATTGGTCCGGTGCCTGTACACCTACATATATATATGAGCAGTGAGCTAAAGCCCAGTGAATAACGTAAAGCGTAAAGGGGTTTAGAATGAATGTCCTTACAGTAATGGAAACAGTTCATTAAATCAGTATATCAGTTGTTCGGTACAGTAAGCAGTCATATGTGGTACATCCATTAGCATAACAGTAAACAGTGGGTCTTAAAAGACCGAACAGTAAGTGATGGCCATCAGTCAGTAAACAGTAGTGGTTCCACGAGGGAAGCGACAGAGATCTCTGTAACAGTAACAGTAAACAGTAGGTGCTAAGGATGCCACAGTACAGTTCAGAATATAGGACATACATTCACTCAGTAAACAATATCAGTTCAGTAAACAGTTCAGTTCAGTGTTCAGAAAATAATCATTTTGAACTTATCTTTACACAATTGTTACTTACAGAGTTTTGGGCTACGGTAAGCTAGAGCGTCCTCTCGGAAAGCCAACCCTACACAGTTTACAGATTGAACACACACTAAGCTACACAGTTGGGAAAGATAATAACTTAATCCCTAATTTGTCTCGGTGTGTTCTACATTTATATCCTCAATAAGATGCCTTAAACTAGGCCTAAGAATGCCTAGGATGGGATGAGGATGCAAAGATGTACTCAGAAAACATTTTCAGAATTTTCAGGAAAACAGAGTCCCGCTCGAGCGCAGGTTTCCCCACTCGAGCGGTTATGCAATAAAGGTCCCCGCTCGAGCGTCAACTCCCCCGCTCGAGCGGACCAAAAAGTACTGGATAGGTGAAATTCACGCTCGACGCCCGCTCGAGCGTGTCACCCAATCCTCCGCTCGAGCGGACTGATGCACAGTGCAAGATCCTCGGAGCTCGATTTTCCCGCTCGAGCGGCACTTCTCCTGCTCGAGCGGAAGTGCAAAATCTGGAAAACCCAGATTGCACCTTCAAGCCAAAAACGAAGTTTAAATGCATCAAATTCGACCCTCTTGGGCCAATTTTCTGGAAAACACTTGTAAACACATGACATTATATATTTCAAAGATCAATTTGGTAAATCAAAGCCCAAGGGTGTTTAATTAAATCCAAATTCAAACCAAATTTCACGAACATGCTACAACCATGACATGCATGAGTTTTAAACAACTTTCACGCTTCAAAACATGCTCTAATGAGCTCATTCTTTTCAAAACAAGTTGAAAACATGGACTTAAGCTTAATTATGAACATGCATATGACAATTTTGCCATGAAATTAACTCAAAATTCATCAATACAAACATGCATGCATGATTCTAGCTACAATTCAACATTACAAGCCATATCTTGGCTCTAAACTACAATATTCCTCTCAAACATGCAAGGAGTGACTTAAATCAAAAGCAAGAGGGCAAGAACTCTACCTTAAGTCTTGTAGTTCAAGCCTAGAAGCTCAATATAGCAATTCTCTAACAAAATCTCTAAGTCTCCAAGCAAATCAAGAAGAAAACACAACTCCCTCACTTCCTCTCTCTCTAGATCGGCAATAACAAGGGAATGAAGCTGATGAAATGTTGGTCTAAGTATATACAAGTCTCAAATGTGGTCTTAGATAGTGGCCACTAGATGGCATGATTGTAATTTAAGCCAACCTATGCAATTTAACATATTTTAATCTAGTTTAATCATACCAAATAAATTTTCAGATAAATACACCATAAAATCACATTATTTCTACTGATCATGGAACATCAATCAATTTTGGATTCGGCCGCCGATAAGGCCTTCAATTAACAGTTTAAACATAAAAACTAAACAGATAATTAAACAGTCAAACAGATAAACATGCAATTAAACAGATACAGTCAATCGATTCAGTTTCAGATCTCAGTCAGTCAGTCCAGTATTTTAATCAGTTCAATTACTTCTCATAATCAGTCTCAGTTTAACAGTAATCAGTAGTTTTTCGGTAATCAGCGATGAGGGTTATTACAGTTACGGTGAGGCACCTCACAGGCAACGAATCGCTGTTGTAGACGTCCCCGAACGTCCCGGGAAGGAAATCCCGTTCTGTTCATTTGGGCTCACTACAGTTCAGGACTCAATGTCACGATCCTGTATCTAATCTCGCAGAGTGCAATGCAAGACCGATAAATCATCAAAGAGTCCAAATCTGGCAAATCGTTTTTGAAAACAGATTTTTTTGAAAGAAGTGCTAAACATGGACTGCTTTGCTAGATACAGAGTCGCCACCTAAATATTTTATTTTGGGGGAATTTACGAAACCCTGACTCGTTGCCTAAGGCCACGTGTCCGTCATCACCAAAGTTGCCTTGGCTCGGGAACTTGGGTACGATTGAGGAAGGTCACTTCGTGAGTACCCCCGCTCGCCCGATCAAAGATCGGCCTCTACTAACCATGATATCTAGTTTTGAAAACATTATGCGTTCTTATTCCGGTTATTAGCCTAGATTTACTATGTGATGCGCACAGCATACAAGTATAGACTGGGTCGCCTGAATTGGAACGAATCATTTCATGTTTGTTTATTTGAAAATGGTTTGATGGTGCTACTCACAAGTAGGCTAAGACGTGGATTTGCCACCCTCAGGTGGGCTTAGAAAACATGATGATTTGCCACTCTCAAGTGGGCCTAGAAAACATGATGATTTGCCACTCTCAAGTGGGCTTAAAATTCACAGTCAATGCATTATTCCAATTCAGATAATCCAACCTTCACCCACAGGCATTCAGGCAGTTATATCACGTAAGCAAATAGCCTCATGGTAAGCATGCTATCATGGCAGTCACTCACACGCATGCAAGGATGCTAAAGCATAACACTTACCGAGTACTCCAAGCCAAAGAAAGAAGATAATTAGAAAACATGCATGAATCCTAACTATGCTGAAATGCCTAATGCAACACATGCAAAATGCAACTAAGATAGGCTCGGCTATTCTAAACATGGCATATGAAATGCAACAGATGATACATGGATTCAACTCGGAATTGAAATACAATGCAGTTAGTATGATGCGCCGAGCCCGGTGCATGCAATACGAATGAATGTGTGCAAACATGTTATCATAAGTATGCTAAATAAAACATGCCCTAATCTAACCATCATAAGCTGGTAAATAAAAGGGAAAAAGACGTGGGGTTGAAAGACATACACACACTCACGCACACTTATTACATAATTGTGCCCTCACTCGGAGGGTCCGAATAAATAATTACAGACCGAATGAATAGTTACAGTCCGAATAAATACAAAACCCTAATTAATTAACAAATTAACTAGGAAAGCAATAAACTACTATGCAAATCCATGGACCGCCTCAGCTCTGTTTCGAATGATGGAGGGTGTATGCCCTTGTCGGTAAATTCCATCGCGATGCCTCGCCTCGCCTTTGTTTGCAATTGATCTCAGAAACTTGCACAAAGCTCCAGAAGGCTGAAACTCCACCTTGGGAAGGCCACCGACCAGTTATCAGCATGGGAGGCCACTTGCCGACCACCCTTTGTGGTGGAGACCAAAGAGGGTGGTCGGCCTGCCAGAAAACCTGGTCGGCCGACCAGTTTCCACCTCTGGTTTCTGGCTTTTTCTGCAATAAAGGCAAGAGAGAGAAAAGGTAATGTATTTTCAACATATGTGTGCACGACCACTCTCCCCGTCCTTGCACAAGCTCTAGGGAGTGTAGTCCTCGATCCTCGTGCCACTAATCACGCATCTCGATGCATGATGGCTGAGGAATCAAATTGCACGACTCGATGTGAAATGAATGCACATATGAACACAACAAGGCCTAGACTCCATCATGGGTAATCCGGAGTGTCGGCGACCGGGAATTGAGACACGTTTCATCACTTTGAGTATGAAATGTCCCTCATTTCCCGTGTTTGGGCTAACTCCTATCCCAAACACAATGCAAATGAGATGGCATACACAATGCGACTAACATACAACCTAGCATACGCAATGCTATGGACTGAAATGGCATACACAATGCACATGAGCTATATGGCATACACAATGCTCTAACATGCAACCTAGCATACACAATGCGCGATGGACTTATACCAATATGAGTGGACCTCAGCCACACTCACATCAGTGGCCATTGGTGGAAATGAGACAACCGAAACACATGCAAACATGCATGGATGCAAATGACCGATCCTAAGGCATAACATGCAACTCTAACTAAGCATGGCAAAGGATGAAACATGGCATAGGATGGGACATGATACAGCTCTGAAATGGCATAAAAGATGGTCCCGAAACATGCAAATATGTCACACAATGTATGCTAGGTGGCTAGGGTACCGAAACTAGTGAAGCGGGTAACACTAGAGGTACACAAAGCAATGCACGAATGGCAAAACCAACCCCAAACAGACCCTAGGCAGGTCTGAAATAGTGGGGAAATGGCCTAAAATGATGGCTCGGAATGCAAAGAAATGGAGCTCATTCAATGGTCGGTAAATGAGGCATACAAGCCCGACTCTCAAACGCATTTAAAGAGTATAAAACATGACAATATGGCATTCAAAAAAGCTCTGAAATATGATGTATAATGGGCCCAAAACATGAACACACCTCAGTATATGCATGTAATGAGCCCCAAAACTCAAAGTTAAGCATGGGTATTGAACTACAAGCATGCAAAACAAACATCATTCGACCATGAGACCCAAAAACAGAGCTAGGGCAGTCCAAAATATGCACAAAATCAGTTTAAGGCAAGGCCAAAAAGAGCTAAAATCAAGGGTCAACAAAGCATGCGAAATAAGCTAGTGAATCATGATTTACACTACAAGTATGTGAAGCACATGAAGGCTCACCAAACCAGCCAAAAAAAGAAGTATGCCATGCCAAAATATGCCCAAATAACCACTGAAACTCAGTCAATACATGCAAGAATGATGGGCTCCTTTGGAAGGCCATGCGAGGGGTTACTCTACACCTATATGATGGACACATAGAAGGTCAAAACCACCTCTGGAAATGAGTCATGACAACCTTAAAACTCACCAAATAGGCCCTGTAATTGGTCTAGGAAGCATGCAATGAAAGGTCCCTTTGAAATGCCTTGAATAGGATTGCTCTACACATGCATCATAGACATAAAATATGGCAAAATGGGCTCCGGACAGAGCTAATGCAGACCATAAAACTCACAAAATAAGTCCTGGAATGTGACTTCACAACATGCAAAATGGAGCTCCTTTGGAAGGCCAACAAAGCTAGTAAAGAGAATGAGGGGTGAGAGGGTCACCCCTCTATGATTTTGGTGCTCAAAGACACATCAAAGCCACTGAAAATCCACTGGATTTCAGTGGCTAAGAGGCCAAAACAAGGCCAATGCAAATGCTCAAATGCATGGCTCAAAGCATGAGGAAATGAAGCATGCAAGGAAGAAGATGACTCCAAACAGAAAATTGACCTCAATCAAACTTAAAGAGGAGGTCAAAACAAGACTTTCTTCAGTTTATGTCAAAGTCCAAAAATGCTCACAAATTGGGCTAAGATTTGAAGCAAAATAAGCCTTAAAAGAGAGATGGAGCAAACAAGGAGCTAGATGGCCTCAAACAGAAACGTGTCCTTAAACAAGGTTCAAGAGGGGCTCAAAATAAGACACTTTTCAGTTCATGCCAAAGCTCGAAAATACTTTCAAATGGAGCTAAAGTATAGAGCAAAATAGTGCAAGAAAGGGGTAAATGAAGACTTACCCTTGTAGCACAGCAATGCAGCAACTTCTGGACCAAGAATGTGAGCTCTCAACCTCTGCAAATGACCTCTAAGGTGCTGGAATGGATGGTGGGGGTGGTAGGCTATGAGGTGTAGTGTAAAATGGCCAAGAATATTAGGGTTTGGAGGCTTGAAGTATAGAGATAGAGGGAGTTGTATGTATGCTCCAGCCAAAACTTTCTAACCCTTGCAAATGGAAGGGGAGTGTTGGTTTTATAGAGGAAGAAGGCCAAGGCTTCTTGGAGAAGCCTCAAGAGAGGGTCAAAGCTTCTCAAAGAAGCTTAACCAAAAGGGTCAAGCTTCTCCTTTTGGTTAAGCAAAAGGGGCAAAACCACCTTAAGAAGACCAAACAAAGGGCTAAAAACACGGAGAGTGGGTCAAATGCCACACAGCTGGCACAGCTGTATGCAACTCAGGAAGGCCAAAAAGCAGAAGGTAGGCCGACCAGGTCAAGTGGTCAGCCGACCAGGCCAGGTGGTCGGCCAGCCACCTTTTGTGGTAGGCCAGCCAGGTCAAAAAGTCCAACTCAAAAAATGTGGTCGGCTTACCCATATTGGTGGCCTCCCAGGTGAGTACAACACAATGGTGGTATGAAAAGCCAGAAATTGTGGCTCAAAAGTGAGAAAAACCAGCTTTCTGTCAGAAAAACCGGCTTTAGGAGAGAGAAAAAAGAGAAAACTGGTTTTTCAGGAGAAAAGGTGGCCTCCCACCATACTACCACCTCCCTAGCAATGAAAATAGGGTCCCTACCAAAAATGGACCAAGACGGATGCAAAACGAAGGTTCGGGGGCCAAAACGCGCAGTCCGGGGCCCCAAAAACAGGCTGTTTAAGCACCGGAGGTGGCATATGACCACGAAGGTGGTCTCTCGGGCACAGTGTCCCTCTAGGGAGAGGAAACAAGGTGTGTGCCAAAAAACCGGAGCAAACGAAGGTAGTTAGGCGGTCCCGAACCGAGGCGCACGGCCGACGGCTCCGAAAATCAGAAACTGACCTCCAATCGGGAAAAATGGCCTACGACCACGAAACGTAGCCTACGGCCACTGAGAGATAGTCTACGAGACCTCTCCCTCCCTTCGGGAAGAGAAAACAGAGAAAACGGGACTTGGTTCGCAAACCGAGGCCGAGCACAAAAGAGTCCGGGAGTCCGGAAGCAAGGCTCGCAGCCGAGACTCTGAAACTCCAGAACGAGCACAATATGCACTATCACCGAGCGCTCAATCGGTGACGTCTGAGTCTTAAGGTCGGTCAAAAATGGGGTGTCTACAGCTGTATACTATTTCGGAGTGCATGCATCGCCTGACGAGTATTCCATCCCTGCTTGGGATGCCGTTATTCCACTTCGCCTCGACATTTATGGATAACGCCGATTATCGGGAGGTGATGATGTGCCAGCCTGATGACGACTCTATCATAGGGTGGCTTACACAAAAGCAGCTCCAGTGTACTACGGTGGCGGTTTTTGCAAACCTGTTTGGGGCTCGCCGGATGTGATCTAGCGGTGTTACGAGTGTTGAAGATGCCTGTCCTTCTCTTGCTTTTGAAAACTTTTACTTATGTTATTGTTGGCACTGTATTAAAACAGGATGGTTGTGTGTGCATATTTTTATTCCTTCCTTTTTGTTTTTTTCTTGCTAGTTATGGTGAATAAAACTTTTAGTTAAGTGCATGGGTTGACGGAATGGAAGCATGGTTGTGCATGGTTTTTGTGAAATGAATGGGATGCTTCTATTTAAATTAAATGTATGGCTATTTTTTAGACAGGCAACGATGGATTTGCTTGGTAGCTTATGTATGTCTATATTTTGCAAATTTAACTGTTAGTTTACTTTGACGTCAACTTTTCTGGTTGTTACCACCAGGGTCCCCTTGTAAATTCAAGTTGAACAGGTTTACAATTTGTGTAATTCATATCATTATGCGTTACTAATGACATTGGTGACGGCATTACCGACATTAAAAACAATGTCGGCATTTTTTAATTGCAATTTTTGAAATAATTTTTTTCATTGAATCACGTGCATTACTTACAGAAAGAGTGCCACTCTTGTAGGTTTCGTATCAACGAAGACGTGATGAATCCCTGGGATGGAAGCAACAATGATGATTTCAGGGAAATGCTTAATCAAATGGCGGTCCAGGTGCAACAAGAACACAACTGCACATTTCTACAAGCATGCCAGTATGCGACAGAATGGTACGAAAAACACTTGGCTAAAACGCCATGTCGCACTTCTATACTGACCGGGAATGCATGGATATCCGAACTATATGCGGGCCATATGGGTCAATTTGAGGAAAATGTTTGCATGCCGAAGGAAGTTTTTGTCGCCTTGTGTGAGACATTAGTAAATGATTTTGGGTTACAAGTACCGGAACGTCCACATGGCCTAGTTGTTGAAGAAAGCATTGCAATGTTTATCCATGTGTTGAAAGAGAAGCAAAATCGGGAAATCCAAGAACGGTTCCAACATTCGAGGGAGACTGTGTCTCGGCATGTGCATAACGTATTAACTTCCATGAAAGAGTTCACTGTTGGTCATTGCCGGCCCACATACAGTCAGCATCGTATACATCCATACGTGCGGTCTAGACGGAAATACCTACCGTTCAAGATACAACTGAAAAACATTATTAACATATAAATAAAGAGTGTCAGTTATTTTTTTTTTATTATTAACTGGACGTCACGTATGGAAAAAACCAGCACTTGTTACCCGTTTAAGCAACAAAAGAATTGGGTTGTTTGCAGGACTGCATTGGAGCAATAGACGGAACACATGTAAGTGCATGGGTTACAGGGCCAGATGCGGCAACATATTTCGGTAGGAAATACTGTCACACGCAAAATATCATGGATGCGGTCGATTTTGACATGTGTTTCATATTCATTTCATGCGGATGGGAAGTAAGGATGCATGATAGTTGCATCTTCAACGAGATACTAACAAATGACAATGTTCCATTTCCACATCCTGACGAAGGTAACACATGGCCATGAATTCTGCATTTATGGGGCAATAATTTTTTCTGAAACAACGTTACTTGATCCAAAAGCACAATGTTTGTTTTGGGTGTCATATATTGTTGTCCTGTCTGCAGGCAAATATTATCTTGTGGATTCAGGCTATCCAAACCGGATAGGTTACTTAGCACCATTCAGAGGCAGCCGTTACCACCAACAAGAATACCGACATATTCCACGGAACATGACGGCAAACACGCCAAGGGAATTATTTAACAAAGTTCACTTGTCGTTACGCAGTGTGGTGGAACGCACTTTCGGTGCCTGGAAAAGTCGATGGGGGTTTATTCGAGACATGCCTCGGTATGACTTTGCAAATGTGCAAGTTCAGTTAGTAGGTGCGTCAATGGCATTACATAATTATATACGGTGAAACACAGGTAATCCAACAACTGTTCACCCAATCTGTGACGAGGAAAAGGCTATGACAATAGTAAATGCCATACTAGAAGTTGAACATGACGATGATGGTTTAATGGTTGGGGATGAGGACCTGCATATGGCATTGGTGCGCCTTCGCATACGCGACAAATTATGTTACATGCGTAAAAACGGAATGTTAGGAAATATATAATAGTCGACCTAATTTTCGTAGGGTTGTAACATTGGTAACACATGTGGAACAGACTGTATTCAAATATATTATCATGTATCAGTAGAATGTGTTTACACGAGAATATACCCCCTTTCTGTTGCTGACGTGCCTAATTTTGAAAAACCAAAAACCACATAAAAAAGCCTTTTCGAAAAAGAAAACAAGGTGAAACAAATAAGAAAAAAAAAAAAAAAAAAATACAGAAATTATCATGTGCGACGTCAATTAAAAACATAAAAACACAAGTTCAAAACAACAAAAAAAACCAAAACAGACCTCATTTTTTGTCATGTGCCACGGCAATATATGATTTTTCACATCATTTTAAAATAAATGACATAAAAAAAGTTTTTCCAAACAAAAAAACCAACCGAAATTAGCATTTGCCACGTAATTTACAAATAAATAAAACACATGAAAACCCATTTGTCAAATATAAAAACAAATTAATGTATACAAATAAAAAAAAATTACAGAAACGTAAATTTAAAAAAAAAGAACGACAAAAATAGGCCTCATCTAAAAAAAAAGGAAAAAAAAACAAAAAAACAAAAATTAGCATTTGCCACGTCATTTACAAATAAATAAAACACATGAAAATCCATTTTTGAAATATAAAAACAAATTAATGTGAGTGAATAAAAAAATGAGCAAATCGTAAATTAAAAAAAAAATAACGACAAAAATACGCCTCATTCAAAAACATTTTTAAAAAAAAAAACATGAAAACAAAAATTATCATTCGCCACGTAATTTACAAATAAATGAAACACATAAATAAAAAAAAAGTTATTGTATACCAATAAAAATAAATAAGGCAAAAAACGTAAATTAAAGAACAAGAACTAATTAATGTATAAAAAAATAAAAATGACAAAAACATAAATTTAAAAAAAAAATTAAGCAAAATACGCCAAATCCAAACCCAAAATTAAAAAAAATTAAAAAAACATTTAAGCAAAATACGCCAAATTCAAACCCAAAATAAAAAATAAAAAAAATATAAAAATTTAAGCAAAATACGCCAAATACACTAAATCCAAACCCAAAATAAAAAAATAAAAAAATTAAAGCAAAATACGCCAAATCCAAACCCAAAATAAAAATAAAATAAAAAAAAACAACAACAACAACAATAATTTCAGTCCAAACGGAGGCTGACGTGGAGGACCACTTTCATTGCCTCACAGGTAAAAGTGGATGAAGGGCAGTTTGGTAATTTAACAGGAAGCCACCTCACCAAAAAGCCAAAAAAGCCAAAAAACCCTTCCCAAACCAGGCTTTTTAGCCCCAGGCTAAAATAATCAAAAAAGTCAAAAAGCCAAAAAGCCAACCCACTTCCCAAACGGAGGCTTATTCTCTTTCTCAACAATGGCATAGGCAAATGGGAATACAAGCATGTGGCCCCTTCAAATGACAACCATCTATTCTAATGATTGGCCTACAAGCATTCTAGAAACTCTTCTTCAATGGACCTTAACACAAATACAATCTCTTAAACTTGGACATTTGATCATCTCTTTCATGAACTTTTGGAACTTCTTTCACCTTCATGTATATTGCTATTCCAGGATTAATACTTCTAATCTCTTCTATATAACCCCAAAGCATGGCAAATTGTTCAGTTGCATTACCCTTAATCATTGTCAAAGCCTTATTTTTTGCCCTCCTCACTTTCTGCATGTCATTTTGACATTGTGCAGTTGTAGACACCCCATTTTTGACCGTCCTAAAGACTTGGACGTCATCGTTTGAGTGCTCGATGATTGCGCTTGTTCGCGCTCGTTTGGAGTCCTCGAGGTTTTCGGCTGCGCGCCTTGCCCCTGAGTCTCTGAGCTCTTTTGGTTTTGTGCTTGTTTTAAGCCAAACCTTGGTGCCCCGATTCCAAATTGAATACGTGTATCGAATGATTGCATTTCACATGCCATTTTAGGGTTAGCCGAGCCTACTCTAGATTGCACCCTTGCCTGTGATGCATTAGCCACTTAACATGAACTAGGGCATGCATGTTTGCTAACCAGTTCATTATTTTGGCACGGAGTACGATGTAAGTATTTATGCTTTAGCATCTCGCATGCGTGTGAATGTTAATATGACAGTATGCTTACCATATGGCTAAGTGCTTATATGAGGTAAACTGTTTGAATGCCTGTGGGTGAAGGTTGGATTGTTTGAGTTAGAAAAACTCGTTGAAATCCGTGTTTTAGCCTACTTGCGAGTAGCAAATTCCAAAGCGCTTTTCAAAACAAACGGATATGCAATGCTTGTTTCCAAATTAGGTAATCTAGTCTATACTTGTTTGCTGCGCGCATAACATAGTAATTCTAGGCTAATAACCGGAACAAGAACACATAACGTTTTCAAAATCGGATATCATGGTTAGTAGAGGCCGGTCTTCAAACCGAGCGAAAGGGGGTGCTCATAGCTGACCTTCCCCGATCGTACCCAAGCTCCCGAGCCAAGACAACTTTGGTGATGACGGACATGTGGCCTTCGGCACCGAGTCAGGGTTTCCTAAATTTCCCATTTTTAAAATATTTAGGTGGCGACTCTGTATCTGGCAAAACAGTCCATGTTTGGCACTACTTTTCAAAAAATCTGTTTTTCTTCAAAACGATTTTCCGGATTTGGACTCTTTGGTTCAAGATTTAGAACCACAACACAAAAGGGAGTCCGAACTGTAGCGAGGTCCCCCGCGGGCTTGTTACAAGATGCTACAACTCGATACACGTATTCAATTTGGAAATTGAAAATACAATGCGGTTTGTATGATGTACCGAGCCCGGTGCATATAAAACAAATGTATGGATGCACGCATGCATTGCATAGGGTATGCTAAAATAAACGTGCCCTAATCTACCATCGTAAGCGGGTAAATAAAAGGGAAGAAAGAAGTGGGGGTTGGAAGACATACACACCACTCACACACGCTCATTACAAGTTCGCCCTCGCTCGGAGGGACCAAAAGAATAATACAGATATTAAATTAACTAAACAAGCTAATTAAATATTACAAATTAACTAAACAAATTAATTAATCTAATTAAAACAGTAAAGCCCTCAGGAAGCGGGTCAGATGCAGCGCGTGCTCGGGATTTGCTCGGAATCGCACTGCCATGCATAGTTTGCCTCTATTTTCCCTGCTTTGCTCCTCTGAAAACTGCCAAAGTCTCAGGAATGCCTCTCTGGACACTGGAGAATACCACCGGCTGAATAGAATTACCACCGGCAATGAACTGTGGTCACCGGCACAAAATTCATCCATCGGCTGTTGATTTACTGCCGGCCGGCACAATATGTTGCCGGTCGGCAAAGAATGCCTGCAGAACCTGCAACTCACAGCAGCAGAGGACAGAATCTTGCATGGCAATGCTATTCAAGCTATGTATGCACCAATCATGCCCCCTATCATGTTTGCGACTCAAGGGAGGATGTGCCTCGATTCTCGGGCCACCAATCACGCATTTCCATGCATGATGGCCTAAAGAATCAAGTGTGCACTTCAATTTCAAATGAAATGCAAACCAAACAAATAAAGGGGCCCAATTCCCATCACCAAATCAAGGGACAAGGCATGCATGTCTATGTGTGCAATCCTAAGCATGTCAACTAGATATGCAACATGGGATGCAAACAAGAATGCTAGTATGCAAACACACATACAAGGCAAGCATGTAAACCAAGCAAAGGGGTGGACTTAAACATGACTTGGGCAACTCCAATTAGGCCCAAAATCAGTAGCCAAAGTGCCCAAAAATGAAGGCTAAGCACACACACACGCATGCACATGTTAAGGCACAAACCTAAGCATTAAACAAGCAACTCTCAAACACACTTGAAAGAGGCTAAACATGGACAATTGGCATGGAATGAAAAGCTTTAAAATCATGTCAAGATGTGGTGCCAAACCAACCCAAATGAGACAAGCATAAGCATGCAAGCATGGTCCAAGTACTTGAGGCAAGTCATAAAGCCTTGAAGCACATTTAGCATAATCAAACATGGCATGCATTAGACAACTAAAAACAGATTTTTAGCATGTTAAAACAAGGCCAAAGGACCACTTAGATGGCATCTACGTGGCTCAAATTCAAAGGCATGCACAATGGTCAAAACATAGGGCATACAACACATGCTCTCAAAGCGACAAAGAGGCAACTAAGGCAAGCATATGAGCATGCCAAAGGGACTGAAATTACATGTTGGATGGTTCCAAACCACCAAAATGATGCAATCAACACATGCTACACATTCACATACTTGAGGCATACAAGCCCGACAAGCCACAAATACAAAGGAGCTATACTAAGCATGCCAAAATTGATCCAAACAACTATGGACAGACCTAAAGCATGGCAAAATAAGCACAAAACATTCACAAGGCTAAGCCTAAAACATGCTCGAACAAAGGCTAACAACCTAAGGCATATTAAGGCAATTACAAGGCATTACATGGTAGGTATGCTAAGCATGCATGGTGTACCAAAACCAACACACGACATGATTATATTATGGCATAATAAGCATGAAATGCAGCCTAGACATGATCAACACACACTCTAACATAGGCTCCCTCAAGAGGCCAAAAATGGTCCCTTTCAAGGACAACAAGGAGAGGGGGTGGCCCTCCCCTTTTGGAGACTTCAAGGCACCATCCCCACCACTGAAATCCCTCAAGATTTCAGTGGTGAAGAGGCCCAAACACCAATGTCTCGAAACTTGCACAAAATAGCACAAAATGGGGCCTTTCAAGGCCTAAGGGTGGTCAAACACACCCAAACCACAAAACACTCTTAACAAACAATCAAGAGGGCCTAAAAAAAGAACTTTTTTATGTTATACACTAAACACAAAACAGCTCTAAGATAGGTAGAAATAGGATGCAAAAATGGGGTAAAAAGGACTAGTTTCTTACCCTCGTTGACCTTCTTCACAAAGGGAGGACCAGCTATCTCCTTGAGCTTAAACCATCCCCAAAACTCTGAAAATATTCCCTTAGAACCTCAATAGCCAAGGAAAGGTGTAATGGTAGGTGTTTGTATGCAATACTATGAACAAATGCACCTAGAACACTCAAAAGAGAAATAGATAGAGATAGAATGTATATGAGTTCTAACCCTAGAACCAGAGCTTCTAGCAATGTTTTTCTCTCTAAAATGTCTAACCCTAATGCCAAGAGAGGAAGGCTCCTCTTATAGACAACCAACCTTGTAAAGCTTGTCAAGAAAGCTAACAAGAAGAGCATCCCTCCATACACAGGGGAACAAAATGCCAAACAGCTGTTCTAAAATATCTGAAAAAGCAGATGAACAGTAGTCGGCTAGCCAAAAATGTCATTTTGACAAAAATGACTGCCGACCGGCAACAAAGAGTGCCGACCGGCAATATATATTGCCGGTGGCAAAAAAAAAACCAGTCGGTGGCCTCTAGCTAGTGCCGGTGGTGTGTGGGGATGCCTCACAAGGCATTCCCTGCCCCTCCAAGGCAAAACACAAGTGTTTGGTGCAAAACCAGACACAAAACAGTCGAGTTCGGAGATCCTGAGGCAAGGCGCGTGGCCGAGAACTCCGGGAACTCCAAACGAACACAAACATGGATAATCACCGAGTGTTCAAGCGGTGACATCCAAGTCTTGAGGACGGTCAAAAATGGGGTGTCTACACCATCTCTTTTTGGCCTTCTCACCACTGAAACTCAGAGGAATTTCAGTGGTGTAAAAGTGATTTTGAGGTCCCAAATGAGTGGGGGTGGTCCCCCCTCCTCTTCTCTTGTTTGCATGTGTTGATGGCCCTCCAAAAGAGCATGTGTTTCTACTTCTTGGAGGCTTTGTTTAGGCCCATTTTTGTGACTTTCCAGACCTGCCATAACTTTGTTTTGGGCTTTCTTGGTCACCTCTTGCATGCTTCTTGTACTTATAGTGTAATCCTACTTGTAGCCTTGCAAAGTAGCATGTCTTTCTAGCATGTATTGGCTCCATTTCAGCATGTTTTTGGCCATTATTTGACATGTCATAACTCTAATTTGTGTTGGTTTGGTTGCCTCTTGCATGCCCCTTGCACTTGTTGTGCAATTTTGGTTCACTAGCCTAGCATATCTGTTGTTTTAGCCTATTGATCTAGCATGTATATGCTCTACTCCAGCACATTTTTGGCTTTGATTTAACATGCTTGAGGTCTGATTTAAGTGGTTTTGGTCATGCATGTTTGGCTTTGCATAGCTATAGTGTATTTGGCTTTGCTAGCCTTGCACTTTGGGACCCCTAGCATGTCATATTTGAGCCTTTTGCATGGCATGACATCATTTGATATGTAATTTCAGACCATAAACTTATGACATGCTCTCATGTTTATCACCCTTTCATTGTGTTTAAGAGTTGTGCCCTTATGCTTTGTTTGTGAGCTAATACATGAGCTTATCTTTCTTGTCATTTATGCTATAAGTCTGGCATGTTTTGCCACTATTTTGACCTGCCTTAGATCTGTTTTGAATGGTTAGGGTCATTTGAGCATCGCTTAATATGGTTGTAGTGTAAAGGGGCTTGACTAGTTTTGAGTTTCGGGGCCTTTAACATGTTGTGCATGTGATGTTTGCATGGTATGGCGCCATTTGGCATGTAATTTCAGTGCTTGTAGTGTAGTAACACTCTCATATACTTCACTCCTTCATTGCTTTTGAGGGTTGTGTATCATGCCTTGCTTGTAGGCCAACATGTGTGCATGTTCTTGTAGCATTTTGAGCTTTCATTTCAACTCATTTAGCCATTGTTTTGGCATGCATAAGGTCTGTTTAGGGCTGGGTTAGTCCATTGAGCATTGCATTGCATGGTTCTAGTGTTGTGTCCTTCACTAGTTTTAATGCTTAAGCCTTCTAGCATGTTGTACATAAAGTATTTGCATGTTAGAGCCTTGTGCATGCCACTTTAGCATTGATGGATAAGCATGTTGTTTGCATGTGTGATGCATTGCATGTGTTTGGATCGGACGTTAATCCAAACACGAAATATGTGGGACGTTTCATACTCATAGTGATGAAACGTGTCACATTTCTCGGTCACCGACGCCCTTGATTGTGCATGATAGGGTGGAGGCCTTTCGAGTCTTATGTGTGCATTCATTGAGTTTTGCGCAAGCTTGATCCTGTGGCCACCATGCATTGAAAATGTTTGGTTGTTGGCTTGAGAGTTAAGTGCCATACTCCTTTGAGCTTGAGATATGATAAGGAGTGTGGAAGTGCATACATTTTCTTGCAAATACACTGTCTTGCCTCTGTCTATGCTCTGTTACAGTAACAGGAGGAATTTCAGCCCTCAAGGTGTTCTTGAGATCAGAAAGAAACAATATGGAAATCGGTGTAATTTTCAAAGATTCAAAAGAGTGCAAACAGAGACGTCTTGAGGCAAGGCGGTGGATTTCCGGGAGGACGCAACCGAGCATGCATATCCCCCTCACCCGCGAGGCCATTTATCACTTTTATTAGCTAGTTGTTGTTGATTACCTGTGTTATAATTAATTTAGCTTAGTGCTTTGTAATATTCTAATTAGCTTAGATTAGCTAGTTATTCAATTTGGTTTGTAATAATTAATTAGCTAGAATAGTTAGTTAATTAGTTGGTTTGTAATAGTTAGCTTAATTAGCGTAGCTAGTTAGCTTTCATTTTATTCGGACCCTCCGTCGAGAGGGCAAATGTTGTAATAAGGGTGCGCGTGTGTGTGCATGTCTTCCAACCCCCATTTCTTTCTCCCTTTTACTTATCAGCTTTTGATGGTTAGTTTAGGGCATGTTTGGATTAGCATACTTATGTTTGCATGCGTGCATCATTCATTTTGTCTTGCATACATCGGGCTCGGTGCATCATTCAAACTGCATTGTATTTCAATACACTTTCTTGAATACGTGTTCTAAAGCATGTTATCAAGTGTTGCATTCATATGCCATTCTAGATAGCCGAGCCTATTTTAGTCGCATTTTTGCATGTGTTGCATTAAGCATCTTAACATAGCTAGGATCATGCATGATTTCTAACTAGCCTCTGTTTTGGCTCGGAGTACACTGTGAGTGTTTACACGTTAGCATCCTTACATATGTGTAAGTGACTGCCATGATAGCATGCTTGCCATGAGACTATTTGCTTAAGTGTTTAACTGCATGAATGCCTGTGAATGAAGGCTTCATTGCTTAAATTGGAACAATTCATCGAAATGTGAGTTTTAAGTCCACTTGAAGTGGCAAATCATCATGTTTTAAGCCCACTTGAGAGTGGCAAATCCGCACTTTAGCCTACTTGCGAGTAGCACTTTCAAACCATTTTCCAAAAACAAACATGAGATGTTTTGTTCCAAATTGAGTGATTTAGTCTATACTTGTATGTTGTGCGCATCACATAGTAAGTTAGATTAATCACCGGAAAAAGAACACATGTGTTTTCAAAAACAACATATCATGCTAGCAGAGGCCGATCCTTTGATCGGGCGAGCGAGGGTGCTCATTTCAGGACCTTCCCCTCTTGTACCCAAGTTCCCAAGCCGAGGCAACTTTGGTGATGACGGACATGTGGCCTTAGGCACGAGTCAGGGTTTCCTAAATTTCTCAAAAAACAAAACATTTAGGTAGCGACTCTGAAATCTAGCAAAGCAGTCCATGTTTGGCGCTTTTTGATTAAAATCTATTTTCCAAAACGATTTGCCGGATTTGAACTCTTTGGTGATTTATCAGTCTTACATTGCACTTTGTGAGATTAGATTCAGAACCGTGACAGAAGTCCGAACTGTAGTAGCTATGAACCCAAATTCGCGCCTACTCCGAGAGGAGGGCGTGCGGAGCGAGTTCGGGCGGTCTACAGCAGTGTTGTAATGGTGTTTGCCAATTACTTAATTGGCTAGGTAGGGTTTAACCTAATCCTTTCCCAATACCTATTCACAATCCATCTACTACTCACACATAGCACATCAAATGTTCTGTTGCATGTGTGTTTATCTACAAAAGTTTTGATCGTATACACCCCTTCACTCTTTACAAAAGAAGTATAACAAACCCAAGGACAACAAGGTTTGCACTCTGCCTTAACCTCTATTTGCCACTCTTACTAAATGTGATTTGTTTGCCCCACTTAATAGTATATTCCTTTATAGCATCCCTAAACAACACATTTGTTTTGAACTCCATATCAAGTTGGAATATAGGATTATGCATGTCAATCTCACTGAAAATAGGGTATTTAATCCTCCTATAGTCATTATCTTCATCAGAGGAGCTATGAAGTCTTCTTAGCTCATCAAATGAGTTATCCATGCTTTGTAGGTCATCATTGTCATCCACATCACCCATATGATCCTTACTACTTCCTAAACTACCAAATTCCACATCTTTGTCAACATGTTTATCATGTAAAGCGTCATCATCACCTTGCTCATAGTCACTGTCATTATATTTTCCAACCTCATCAGAGGATGAGTCTAACTAATCAGGATCATAGGCATCACTATCTTCATCTTCCTCTAGTTGATCATCAACAATTACCCCTTTACCTTTACTTGAGGCTACTTGACTCATTTGTGTACTTACATAATCATCCAAATTGTGTCCTATGTAAACATCTATCGCTCTATTTTCATCCACATATGTGTCCAACATCAATACATCAGCATTAGATTTTAGCAACTCCATCCCACCATAACCATTAACCTTACTATAATAGTTATTACTTGGCCTATGTCCTAATTCCTTAGCCATGCAACACAACTCTATAATGGAAATTTGATCTGAATGACAAAAGTCAAAATGACTTACCATACCACCATTGTAAACCCTCTATGGAATATACCTAACCACACCTCCATGATGCATTTTGATGGTAAAATATCCAGATCCTTCCTCGATATTTATCAATGGAAATTTGTCATTAAAACTACTATTCAATGGAACTCACAATGATAAAATACTATTACATTACAAAGTCCAATGATTGGATGGTAATCATTCTCAAAGAGACTAAAATAGGAAACAAAGTGCATGCATGGGATAACATAACATTCTAATTAACAATCAAGGTTAATTACTACTTAATAATAACATCAACCCTACATCTATTTATCAACAGAAGATAGAATTTAATTAACCCCAATTTACAAAATATAAATTATTACTATTCAATGGAACTCACTATGATAAAATATTATTACATTACACTAGAGATAAATAACTAATAAACAAGCAGTCATCCATGTAAAATAGAAACAGCCAAAAAAACAAAGATTTAATATGTGTTCATCAATTTCAAATCGAAACAAACATAAACAAAGATTTTCTTAAAGTAAAACTTTTGAAACTGAAACCATAAACAAATTTCATTAAAAAAATCCATGTCACATAGAAACAAACAAAGATTTCACTATTCTAAAATAATATTAACATACACATGCGATTTCCAACAAGAATAAAAAAAACCTTCAAAAAACATTAAAAAAAATACAAAAAATACATACCATATACAGGTGTTCATTTTCCTCCACTATTATACATACCATATACAGGTGTTACTCTTCCTTCACTATTATTCTTCTCTCTTACCACTAAACCTATCATTCAACCTTTGATTTCAATGTGATTTCACAATTGTTGTTGACTCTTAACTTTGATTTCAGAATTTTCATAGCAAATTAAAAACCCTTATTGCGATTTGGGAAGTTCTAAGCAACCCTAATCTATCTAATTGATTGTGGTTAGCCAAACCATTGTATATTCCTTCCATCCAAAAGTATAGGGGGTCACGTCACCTATTCCGTCCATTTCCTTAACGAAAATAGATGGCAGGGGTAAAATTGATAGGAATTTACACAGTATGGGGGTAAAATTGAAAATAATAAAAGACTAAGGGTGTAATTGAAAATCGTGACAAAGTATAGGGGTAAAAATGAAATTTTCTCTTGTTTCAATCTTGAACACCTTCTAGTTGGCTCTGGCTGATGGGGACCACTTAAAGGTGAATTAGTATGCTCTCCACATGTAACATCAACCTTAACTAATAATACAACTAGCAACAAGGTTTGCTAATTGTACAAAATTATATATCTTATGACACTATCTAGTGGGTTAGCAAACTCACTGCAGATGCTTTAATTGATATAATCTCCCTTTCTATAATAACTTGGTCCGTCTACCACAAAATATCAAATTTTAATGAAAAATACTATTTACCATTAAATTTATTTTACCTACTATTTGTATTTTTATATAATAAGAAGAAAAATTATTCATCTACAAAATTTTTCCCCCCAAACTCTCAAATGACGCATGACAAGTAAAATTTGAAAAGTTGACTCACGCTCAAATATTCCTTCAAAACTTTCCTTAAATGCATTGTCTTATTGCCTCATTAAAAAGATTATGAGGGAAAGAAATTGTGTGCATGTTGCACTGCTGTAATAAGAATTATATATATATATATATATCTTATTTAGAAAATAGTGTGAAAAAATCACATGAGAGATGAATAGCTAAGGTAAATATTATAGGATTTGAGCTAAAATAGTCCATTCCAATAAAACAAAACACATCATCACATTACTCCTTCTATTTTTTTACACGTCTTTTTGTAAAAAGTCAAAGAAATATGTTTCATCCACATAATTTGCCTCCCCTACAATCCTCACAAATGAGGTGACAAGACATAATGCAAGTTCTATACTAATTGGAGTGTGGGTCAACTTTTAAAATTTTGATTGCCACCTCATTTATGGGAATTGAAGGAAATTGTGTGGATGTAACACTGTTGAAAGCCAAATGGCCAACTAAATAGCCTATTCCCAAACGGGGTAAACTTCATAATTTTGACATAATTATATTGAGCTCTTTTATAATTTTAATTTATATAACAATTTTGCCCACTTTTCATCAATATTTTGTTAGTTATATGGATGAACAAATAATGTTGTCATTTCTTTTACACAATAATGTATATTTATGTTGTTTATTTTTGTATTTTTGTAATTTGCATTAGTTTTGGTTCATTTAATCTTACTAAAAGAAAAGTCAGTATCATTATATCCAAACTATAAAATTTATTGATTTTTCTCAAACATTAGGGAGGTTTGAATCATTTACCTTATATGTAAATAAGGAAGTTACAAGTAGGTGGGAGAAGAAAAAAAAAATACGAACACATGTGGGGTGCAAGTGTGTCTGTAGTGGAGTGCAAATAAAAGGTTGTACGGGTGCAAATGTCACTTGCACTCTCCCACGTATTGGTAATTTTTTTATTTCCTTCTCCCACCTATATGTAGTTCTCTCTATGTAAATTACATTTTTTTTAAGGATAAATTACAAATACACTCTCTGAGATTTACTTACAATATGAATTGCCCCTTATGGTTCTAGAAATTATATCCCACCTCTTCAAGTTTCTAATTACATGACAAATAACCAATTTTATTAATAAATTATTAAATCAATTAACAGTTTTTAATAATGACAAAAATATATTTCAATTAATAATTAATGTAATTTTATTATTTTATAGAAGAGTATTTAAAAATTTCACTTTTTCTGTTAATTCTATTAAATAAAAATTTATGACAATAGGTATTTGTAATTTCTAAAATCACACAAGACAATTTATATTTTAAGGAAATCTAGGATGTACTTATAATTTAACTTTTTTAATGAAAAAAAACATGAAAACCAGACATATCCCCCATAATTTTCTAAATATGTATTTGGTCCTATTTGGTGTAGCTGTGAGCAAGTGATTATAAATTATAGTTTAACAAATTATAAATTTTACTATAAACAAAAGCTATTAACCTTTTTGGCATAATTGTGGGATTATGAATTTAAGTAGCAGAGTAGTGTTTGGTTGAATAAGTTGTAAAATAGCTTTTTGCAGTGTAATTGTCCTTTTTGTCCTTATAAGATGTAAAAATTGTAATTTGTTTTCTTTTCTTCAATTTTATTTTTTTAAAAGTTCTTTTATAAATGAAAGTTAATAATTGGTACCCATATTGGTACACTTCATTACAATTCCATTTCAACGTTTTTTTATTTTTTATTTTTACCCCCCCCCAAAAAAAAAAAAACAAAGACAATAAAAGGGACTAGGCCCTAACAAAAGGTGCACCAACTATCCACAATGAGCAATTTTGCTAGTTTTCTCTACAAATTGACATACAAATATTACACCTTCTCACTTCTATCTCATTGTCATTAGATTGAATATGATTTCCATGGCATGGCTCTTGTGACATTGACCCTCCTTCATCAATAGGCACATAATCGTTGAATTTATCATAAGATTCAAATGGGATGTCTTGGTGCTTACTTCGCTTGATAAAATTGTGAATTGCCATTGTTGCACAAACAAGTTTTACTTGAATCGGCCACTCATAGTTTGGTGGGATATCTTTCATCATCGGCCATCTTGATTTCCAAACCCCAACACTAGGCATAACTCTTCAACTAGGGATGTATGCCCATTCCCTTGTAGTAGTTGCACCTGAAAACATTATGTCTAGGTCTTCGGTAAATTGCAAGGGGGTATGTCGAAATTTTGCACCATCAGGATACCTCTGGATCAATATAGAAAAAAAAAATATGGTTCACATAAAAAAAATGTTAGAACTTGAAGAAAGAATATGTATTTACTTAGCTACCGACCTCTAATTTTTTTTCCACCACTCTTCAGATGTAGTGATAACTCCAATTAATGTATTGCGACCTAACCCTAACTCACCCCATAAGAGATTATTCTATAAAAGCCAATCTTTTTTCAAGATATCCCAATGATTTTTCATTTGCAATCTATTATAAGCTTTTCCAGTCATAATTTGAAACTTGGTTGTCACTTTTTCCTACCCAATTCTATCTAAGTGTGTACCAGCTTTGTGTCTAGTCTTGACTTGCTCAACACAAAGCATAATGAAAATTCCATTTGTTTTTCCATCCCAATGACCCTTGACAGCTGGTACTTGGGAGCATTTGCCCTTGTTCTTATTTTGGGGCTGTGATTCCACTTGGTTACTCATTCTATCAAGAAAAATAATATTCAATTTGATGGACATATCATTGATTGCATAAGAATATAAGATTCATACAAAAATTAGTAAATTTAAGGAAATTGAAATCACTAAACAAGGATACTTTATTGATGGAAAATCATGGATAAATTACAAATACACCCCCTGAGATTTAATTAAAATGCGAATCACCCTTTGTGGTTTTGGAAATTACATTCCATCTCCTGAGATTTCTAATTTCATAACAAATCGCTCATTTTATGAATAAATCATTAAGTCAATTAATAGTTTTTAATGATATTAAAAACATGTTTCAATTAATAATTTAGGTAATTTTATTATTGTATAGGAGAGTAATTATCAATTTCATTTTTTTTTAGTTAATTTTGTTAAATAAAAAATTCTAACAAAGGGGGTATTTGTAATTTTTCAAACTACAGGGACTATCTGTATTTTAAGCAAATCTCAGGGGGTGTATTTGTAATTTATCTGAAAAGCTTGATTGTGCTGAAAAGTAACCTTGATTGTTCTCATGAAAAACGAATACTTTATTTATGGAAAATCATATATACATATGAGAACTAAACAAGAAAAACAAACAAGCACCAAACCAGCAGCAATATTTGTAAGGTAAGAAACCAAGCAGATGCATAAACAAGCACCAAACCAGTAGTAATTCCTATTGGGTATACCTCCTTATTGGAGTGTGGGACCCAATGATTTATTAAAAGAGTTTTAATTTGGTTTAGTATTAGTTATAATATATTTTTATATATTATATCTAATTTGTGGAAACTCAATTCAATTTGGATACAACTAGGGTTTTGTTACAAAACCCAAGATTCAACGATATTTATTGTTTATGTTTTTGCCTTGTGGGAAAAAAGAAAAAACGGCAGCCGCTAGTTGGTTTCGGTGAGATAGGACTTGGAAGATTTGTGTGGCTGCTACAAATTTAATTCATAGTTCTCCGAAAGGTACTGCGGCTGCTACATGGAATTAGTGTTCAATCTCGGTGGGTGCGGTTTGGTTATTGAAGCTTGGAAGGTTTTGTTTGGGTGCATATTTTTGATTGCTTGAGTGAAGATTGATTTGGGTTATTATTTTAGATCTTCTACAACTCTGATTTCGAAGATGTTTATTCATCTATTTGGTGAGGTCTTTCCTCTTTATTTATTTGTGATTATTTGGAATTCACCTAAGGGTGGTTTTGTGAGACCATTCGTGTCTCGTTTGTAATCGTTTGGAAAATTATTTGGTTGATAGTGGAATCGGATTTCGATCTTGTGGACGTACCTCACATTGAGGGAACCACGTAAAAATTCTTGTGTTACTTTTGATTTAATTTTTCTGCATTAGTTTTTATTCCCATTGATTGATTTACTTATGGGGAATCACATATTTTCCCTAACTACTGGTATCAGAGTTTACGGTTTATTTGGGTTTAATTATTTGTGTAACTTAATGAAGGGGAATGTGGGTCGTATGTCTAGCTTCAATGGAAGCAATTGGGTAACTTGGAAAACTAAAATGGAGGACATATTATTTTGTAAAGATTTGTGTGGGCCTATTGAGGGTGATAGTGGCAAACCCGAAGGTATGAAAGATGATGAGTGGAAGAGACTTAATCGAAAAGCCATCGGTGTTATCCGTCAATGGATTGATGACAATGTGTTTCATCATGTTGCTACTGAAACTTCGGCACATGATTTATGGAAAAAATTAGAGAGTCTTTATGATAGAAAATTAGCCACAAATAAAGCCTTTATGTTTCGTAAGTTGGTTAATTTAAAATATAAAGATGGCAGTCCCATTCTAGAATATTTGAATGAAATAAAGAGTATTGTTAACCAACTTGCTTCTATGAAAATTATTTTTGATGATGAGTTACAGGCTTTGATGCTACTTAGTTCTTTGCCCGAAAGTTGGGAGACTTTGGTTGTGACCGTTAGTAATTCGGCGCCCGATGGAGTTATCACAATGGGCCAAGTCACTAGTAGCTTGTTAAATGAAGAAACTAGAAGAAAATCAGCGGGTTCCTCTCATTCGGAAGCATTTGTTGTAAGAGGTCGAAGTAAAACAAGGGGGAGGAGTAAGACTCCTTATGGTCGTGATCAAAGCCGTGACAAATCAAGAAATGATTCTTTTTCAAAGAAAAACATTGAATGCTATTATTGCCATGAGAAAGGGCACATGAAGCGAAAATGCCGAAAGCTCAAGAATAAAGAGAAAAGGCGTGACAAAAGTGTGGATAAGAAGCAAGAAAACATAACGGCAGTTACTACCGATGATCTCATGGTCGTTTGTGAAGATGATTGTATCAATTTTGTGGGCCAAGAGAGCAATTGGGTGATTGATTCCGGTGCTTCTTTTCATGTGACTTCTCGAGTTGATTTCTTCACTACCTACACCAAAGGAGATTATGGTTCTGTTCGAATGGGTAATGAAGGTTTGTCCAAGATTATCGGCATGGGTGATGTTTGCTTGGAAACAAATTTGGGCTGCAAGTTGTTGCTTAAAGATGTGAGGCATGTTACCGACATTCACCTCAATTTGATCTCTACTGGAAAGCTAGATGATGAAGACTTCAACAATAAATTTGGTGATGGAATATGGAAACTCACAAAGGGTTCTCTGGTGGTGGCTAAGTGTAAGAAGACTCATACACTTTATTCGATGCAAGAAAAAATTTGTAAAGGTGTTGTCAATGCACTTGAAGATGATACTTCTACCGAATTGTGGCACAAGCGGCTTGGCCATATGAGTGAAAAGGGGCTACAAGTTTGTTCAAGAAAGAGTTTCTACCCGGTTGAAAGGTACACATCTTAAAACTTGTGTTCATTGTTTGGCGGGTAAACAACATAGAGTTTCTTTTCAGAAAAATGTTACTTCTAGAAAAGAAAATGTTTTGGAGTTGATTCATTCAGATGTTTGTGGTCCTTTGAAAGTTAGAACACATAGTGGTGCACTTTATTTTGTTACTTTCATTGATGATTATTCAAGGAAAGTTTGGACTTTTCTTCTAAAAACTAAAGACCAAGTTCTAGAAGTATTTAAGCATTTTCAGGCCATGGTTGAAAGAGAAACAGGGCAGAAATTGAAGTGCATCCGATCAAACAATGGTGGTGAATACATTGGGCCATTTGATGAGTATTGTCGCAGCCAAGGTATTCGGCACCAAAAAACAGTTAAGAAGACTCCTCAACAAAATGGCGTTGCCGAGAAGATGAACGGCACCATTGTGGAAAGAACAAGGTGTTTGCTTTCACAAGCTAAATTGCCAAGATCCTTTTGGGGTGAGGCAACGAAGACCGCGGTTGATGTGATCAATTTGTCTCCTTCCTATCCTTTGAATGGTAATGTTCCAGAAAGAGTTTGGACTGGCAAAAATGTGTCTTATGAGCACTTAAGAGTGTTTGGTTGCCGAGCTTTTGTTCACATTCCAAAGGATGAGAGGTCCAAGCTTGATAGTAAGTCAAGATAATGCATTTTTCTTGGCTATGGGCATGATGAATTTGGTATAGATTGTGGGATCCAGTCGACAAGAAAGTCATTCGAAGTCGTGATGTTGTGTTTCTTGAAGACCAAACAATTGAAAACTTTGGCAAAGGTGATCAACCAGAGCCAAAATCTAGTGATCTCATTGACATGGATCCATCTCCTTCATCTTCAGTTGATAATGAAAATGGGGGAGATGTGCAGCCACCTATTGAAGATGTGGAGAATCATGCTAATCCTAATGAAGTTGAGCCAGAAATTGAGGAAGAGCATCCAACTCAAGAACCGCCACCACAACTTGAGTTGAGAAAATCTACAAGGGACCGACAACCTTCACGAAAGTATCTTCCCAATGAATTTGTGTTGATTTCCGATCAAGGGGAGCCTGAGAGCTACCAAGAAGCAATTGAGCATGCAAAGAAAGATGATTGGAAAATGGCCATGGAAGAGGAGATGAGCTCCTTACTTGAAAATCACACCTATGATTTAGTGAAGCTGCCTAAGGGGAGGAAAATTCTGAAAAATAAGTGGGTCTTCAAATTGAAGAATGATGGCAAGAATCTGAGGTACAAAGCACGTCTTGTTGTGAAAGGCTTTGGGCAAAAGAAAGGTATTGACTTTGATGAGATTTTCTCGTCAGTTGTGAAGATGTCTTCTATTCGGGTTGTACTTGGCATGGCCGTAAGTATGAACCTTGAAGTTGAGCAACTTGATGTGAAGACCGCATTTCTTCATGGTGACCTTGAAGAAGAAATTTACATGGAGCAACCGGAAGGTTTTGTAGAGAAAGGGAAAGAGAAATTTGTTTTCAAATTGAAGAAAAGTTTGTATGGCCTCAAACAAGCTCCGCGGCAATGGTACAAAAAAATTTGACTCTTTCATGATGAATAATGATTTTTCTAAAACCACTTCGGACCATTGTGTGTTTGTGAAAAATTTCCCGGATGGTAAATTTATTATTCTTTTGCTTTATGTTGATGACATGTTAATTGCGGGTCAAGATTCTACCATGATTAACAGGTTGAAATTAGAGTTAAGTAAATCTTTTGCTATGAAATATTTGGGACTGGCAAAGCAAATACCTGGTATGAAAATTATTCGTGATCGCAAAGAGGGGCTGATTTGGTTGTCTCAAGAAAGCTACATTGAGAAAGTTCTTGAGAGGTTCAACATGGATAAAGCAAAGCCGTTTTGTTGTCCACTTGCGGGTCACTTCAAACTTAGTTCGAATCAATGTCCTACAAGTGAGAAAGACAAAGAAGAGATATTGAAAGTTCCTTATGCTTCAGCAGTTGGTTCTTTGATGTACGCCATGGTTTGTACAAGGCCGGATATTGCTCACGTCGTTGGTGTGATGAGTCGTTTTCTCTCTAATCCGGGTAAAGAACATTGGGCAGCGGTAAAATGGATTCTAAGGTATCTTCGAGAGACTTCGAAGGTGTGTTTGTGTTTTGGAGATGGTAAGCCAATGCTTGATGGGTTCACGGATTCTGACATGGCCGGTGATGTTGATTCTAGGAAATCTACTTCGGGGTATTTGATGACTTTTGCAGGGGGAGCTGTGGCATGGCAATCTAAATTACAAAAATGTGTTGCTCTCTCGACTACCGAAGCTGAATTTGTTGCCATCACGGAAGCTTGTAAAGAAGAGTTATGGTTGAAGAAATTTTTGCAAGAGTTGGGTTTGAAGCAAGAAAAGTATGTGCTTTATTGTGATAGTCAAAGTGCTATTCACTTGAGCAAAAATTCTACTTTTCATTCGAGATCGAAACACATTGATGTGAAATACCATTAGATTCGTGATGTGTTAGACTCAAAATTATTACAACTCGAAAAGGTTCACACAGATGATAATATTTCAAATATGTTGACAAAGACTTTGTCGAGGGACAAACATTTAAAGTATCGAACATTGGCGGGTATGGTTGATGTCTCCACCTAAGTCGGTAGGTGGAGAATTGTTGGGTATACCTCCTTATTGGAGTGTGGGACCCAATGATTTATTAAAAGAGTTTTAATTTGGTTTAGTATTAGTTATAATATATTTTTATATAGTATATCTAATTTGTGGAAATCCAATTCAATTTGGATGCAACTAGGGTTTTGTTACAAAACCCAAGATTCAACAATATATATTGTTTATGTTTTTACCTTGTGGGAAAAAAGAAAAAACGGCAGCCGCTAGTTGGTTTCGGTGAGATAGGACTTGGAAGATTTGTGTGGCTGCTACAAATTTAATTCATTGTTCTCCAAAAGGTACTACGGCTGCTACATGGAATTAGTGCTCAATCTCGGTGGGTGCGGTTTGGTTATTGAAGCTTGGAAGGTTTTGTTTGGGTGCATATTTTTGATTGCTTGAGTGAAGATTGATTTGGGTTATTATTTTAGATCTTCTACAACTCTGATTTCGAAAATTTTTGTTCATCTATTTGGTGAGGTCTTTTCTCTTTATTTATTTGTGATTATTTAGAATTCACCTAAGGGTGGTTTTGTGAGACCATTCGTGTCTCTTTTATAATCGTTTGGAAAATTATTTGGTTGATAGTGGAATCTGATTTCGATCCCGTGGACGTACCTCACATTGAGGGAACCACGTAAAAATTCTTATGTTACTTTTGATTTAATTTTTATACATTAATTTTTATTTCCATTAATTAATTTACTTGTAAAAAATCACATATTTTCCTAACAATTCCCAACAAGCAAACAAACAAACAAACAAACAAACATGAATCCTTATACATGAGGTCAACAGAGTAATGCAAATCAATGTGCTTTTTATCCATCTCCTGTCAACAATTGGACACCTCACCCTCCAGCCATCCACCCATATTGGCTATTTGTGACTGGGCTCACTTTATCATTTTTGTTTTTATATTTTGCTTTTAAAAACAAAAAGTTCAAAAACAACAATAACTACATCATCAATGAGCTTGACCTAACCTTATCAGGCAACTGCTTTGTTCTGTCTACTATTAGTCATGAAAGTAAACAAAAAAGAAACATAAAAGCTAAAAATCATTGTCTACCAAAGAATAGACATGCTCCACTAGTTTCTGATTAAAATTCCCTAAAACTCAATCTACATGTAAATCACAAATCACTGTTACAAATAAAACTCATAAATAAAATAAATTCAAAAAATCAGTAATATTTGTAAATTAAAAAAACAAAATCTTAAAACTCAAACGGTTTTCCCTAATTTCATAAATCATAACTTAAATTCACAAATTAGTAAGTTAGGTTTCATTGAAAAAGAGAACAATTAAAAAAACCCTAAATAATTTTTTTTCACACACACACACACACATATATATAAAACTAGTTGTAAATGAAATAAAATAAAATCTTAAAACTCAAATGGTTTTTTCTAATTTTATAAATCATAACTTAAATCCACAAATTAGTGAGTTTAGGGTTTTATTGAAACAGAGAACAATTAAAAAAATCCTAAACAAATTTTTTTTCATAGTGTAAACATATATATATATATACATATAACAAGTTGTAAATCAAAAAAACAAAATCTTAAAACTCAAATGGTTTTCCCTAATTTCATAAATCATAACTTAAATCCACAAATTAGTAAGTTTAGGATTTCGTTGAAAAAGAGAACATGAAAACTTAAAATTCGTTGGAAATGGGGTGGAGTTTAGTCGTCTAGATTTCGTTGGAGATAATGGTGCCTCCAATCGGCTTCGGATCTTCGCAGGTTGAGGTTTGATCTAAGCAAAAACACGGGAGTTCTTTGGATTCTTTCCAGAGCTCTCTGTGTTCCCTCTGTATTCTCAAATGTAAAATGAGTAGGGCAGGACATAGGATTATTTGACCCGCCCAACCCGTCCGAACCGATCTGCATACAAATGGACGGTTTCGCAGACACAATGTGGGCAGATGCAGTTTGAAATATGACATGATTCCGGGTTGCAGGCAGGTACCCGCAAGAAACCGTCCGCACTTAAACTTTTTTTTTAAAAAAAAAACTTGGACTGTTGTTATTTTATTATTGCATTTTGGATGAATGTAAAAGTTAATGAAAAATTATTTTTAGGTAAGAATAATGTTATATACACCAATTAGTGTACTAATTAGTATACCAATTGATGATGAAGCATAATTTAAGATGTTTTTAGTATTTGTAATTTGTATAATGAATGTAGTCAATAACAATACCATAACTAGTGTTGGTACACTAATTAGTACACTAATTGGTACATGTAGTATCACTGTTTAGGTAAACTTAGGATTTTGAATAATTTTACTTTAATTGTATTGTTGGGTAGTAGTGAATGGGATTGATGATCTAGTTTAGGATTTTGGACCATTGTTATTTTATTATTGCTTTTTAGATGAATATAAAAGTTAATGAAGAATTACTTTTAGGTAAACTTAGGATTTTGAATAATTTTACTTTAATTGTATTGTTGAGTAGTAGATAGTGAATGAGATTGATGATCTAGTTTATGATTTTGAAAGATGTGCTTGTGTTAGTTTCTGATTTGATTTAAAAGTTTAAGATTTTAAAGAATTTGTTTGAGTTAAGAATTGATTTTGTTGTGTTTTTAATTTTATAAGTTTTAATTAATTAATTATTAATGTTGGAGCATTTTAGAAAATGAGGGGAAAAATGGCCCACAATAAATATTTACAAAATGGGAAAAAAAAGGCTTCAAAATAAATTTTTAAAGAAAAAAGTCCAATCCGCAAACCGCCGTACATCCGCGAATTTTATCCGCACAAACCGCAACCCACACTGCGGGAAGTTGTGGGTTGAATTTTTCCCAAACCGCATAAATGCGGACGGGTCCAAACCAATTCGCAAACCGTCCAAAACAGAACTGCAAACACCCCTAAAAATGAGAAGAGAGAGTAAAATAGGAGTTTATATACCTGGTTTAATGATAATATTTTGTAATGATAGAGGGTATTTACATATTTGGATAAATTACAAATACACTCTTGAAGTTTGCTTAAAGTATATATTGCCCTATATGGTTTGAAAAATTATAAATATTTCATTGTTAGTATTTTTTATTTAACAGAATTAACCAAAAAAATGAAATTCATAATTGCTCTCCTATATAATAATAAAATTACCTACATTATTAATTGAAACATATTTTTAATATCATTAAAAACTGTTAATTGACTTGAGGATTTATTAATAAAATGGGCATTGTTATAAAATTCTCAAACGGTGGAATGTAATTTCCAAAATCATAGGGGGTGATTCGTATTTTAATCAAATCTCAGGGTGTGTATTTATAATTTATCCTAAATATTTTGACTTCTTTAATTTTAACTACCTGCATAATCTAAATTTGAAAAACACCCACTGAGATACTTTTTGAAATCAACTTTTTTTTCTCACATTTAAGTTGCAATACAAGTAGGAATGGCAACTGGGGACCGGGGGCGGGGCCGGGGACTACACTCCCCGTCTCCGATCCCCGAAGGCTAAAAAATCCCCGTTCCCACCCTCGCCCCCGATCCCCGGCGGGGGAACCCATCACTCCTCGTCCCCATCCCCTAACGGGGATCGGGTTTCCCCGACCCCGAAAAATCCCCGAGCTTCAACACAAGAACAACAAATCAATATATATCACAATGTTTCATCAGCATCAACAAATATAGATTTAAATTTTTAAAAAAAAATTAATCACAGTGTGAGTACACCACACAAATCAGATCACACACACACAGATATTGCCATCCCTATACACAGATCAGATCATACACACATACACACACACACACACACACACACACACACATACAGATAACAGATCTAACAGATCTGTGTACACCTCTATCGTCTGGCACAGATCTGAGCGACGCCAGTGACTAGGCGTGAGATCGATAGTGGCTGGCTGTGGCGGTAGGTTCGGTGGTGGTAACAGAGAGACAGACCTTGCGGCGGTGGTGGTGGCGGTGGCCATGAGGAATAGAGAGAGACGAAGTGGATAGAGAGAGGGGGTTAGGGCCAGCGGTGGTGGTGATGTCGCCGTTGGTGACTGCGAGAGTGAGAGAGTTGACAGAGAGAGAAGAACGAGAGAGTGAGAGAGTGAGAAAAAGAGTTGAGATGAGAGTGAGAGAGAGAGATATCTGCGTTAGAGAGTGAGAGATCTTAATATAATACAACACATATATAAATATAATACACGAGTTGGTTTATTATAAATATAATACACGGTTTGTTTTATTATATATATATATATATATAAGGGGTACAAAAGTAATTTTACTTCGGGGAAATTCGGGGATGGAGCCAGACCGGGGAAGGGGTCGGGTCGGGGCTTAAACACTGATCACCGTCCCCGGCTCGAAACAGATCAGGGATTGATTTTCAAATACCGTTTTTTTCCCGTCGGAGGTATTTTTTTGGGAAAAACCGCTCAAATCGGGGTCAAGATCGAGGATCCCCGTCGGGTCGGTTTCAAATTGTCATCCCTAAATACAAGTTACACCAAACATACCATTTCCACTTAAACTAAGCTAAGAGTTGAAATAAGTTTTTTTTTTTTTTTTTTTAAGTTACGCCAAACGCTTACTTTATGTGATAAAAATTAAATTTGTAATATCAACCATCAATAAGTTTTTTTAAGTTACATCAAACACCCACTTTATGCAGTAAAAATTAAATTTGTATAATTTAAAAGTCATGTATAAAATAAATATCAACCATTAAAGGATAATTTCGAATAATTTTTAAATAATTAAGTGAATCTGTAATATTTTGATTTTTAATAAGCCACTTGCTACTGGCACTATAGTTAATGGATAGACATGAAAGAAGCCATTGAAGCAGTTTGAGAGTCCCAAAAAAATGGCCTCAGAGAACGAAAAGCTCCGTCCGGTGATCGAAATCAACGGCTCTAACCTTACCGGTAGTCCGAATCCCGATGACAATGTCGCCGGTGAAAACTCCGCGTCGCAGCCGATCCCTACCCACACCTCCTCGGTCGATAGTTTCTTCGAGAAACTCAGCAAGCTAAACGAGTCATCTGGACTCAGTCTCCTGTGAGTTAAACTCACCTGTTCCTCTTTCCATCTTCTAGATGTTCTAGAGTTTTTCCTCAAAATTTCTTTTCCTTGTCTGTTTGGTTGCTGAGAAAATGCTGGTGAAGAAATGTACGGTTCAGATTTTAAAAGTGTTTTGTCTTTAAGAAAAAGTGCACATTGAAAAATTACAGGAAGGAAAATGAACATGCGGTCCTATTTTGTGTTATTTTCCTCTGTTTTCTAGGGAGACAACGCACATAGAAAAATAAAAGAAAGAAAAATGAACATGTAACATGTCGTCCTACTTTTCCTGTTAGTTTCCTCTGTTTTCTGGGAAGTCAAACAGAGTTACGGTGCTGGAATGCAGGTAAATGCATATCATATGCAAGCTTTGGATATCATATTTGGGTGCTATAGGATGTTATGGCGACTTCCATTACATTAATCACACCATCGGATTGACTTCATTTTTTTAATTATATTATTTTGAAAGAAAAAATGCTATGGTCACAAATTTTCTGCTAAAAAAATGACTAAATATCTCATATAAAATTGCGGCCTCATATCCATATATCACATGAGACATTTGATCATTTATTTCATAAAAAATTTAGTATTTCTAGCATTATCTTTTGAAAGTATTAACACTAATATCATGTAGTACCATGAAAAACACTAACTTTTATCTCGAAAGCAATGTAAAACGTCACATTCAATGTTACCCATTCCTTTGGGAACTTGGGTTTGTAATAAAAAGTTAAAAAGGGATTTTAAGTTGTTATATCATCTTTTTATTTTTTGCACGTATTTTTACAAAAAGTTAAAAAATCAATTAAAATAGTTTGAATTTTCAAACAGGGCCCAATCACCATAACATTACTATTTTTCTTGTGTTTAAATTGAGTTGTCTAGTTTTGTTGTAAACAAAAAATTTGAGTTGTCTAGCGAAAAAAAAAAAAAAAAAAAAAAAAAAAAAAAAAAAAAAAACTGAGTTATGCATTGAAGGGTTTTATATTTTGATGAAAGTTGATGAAATGTATTAATATGGCAGCTTTAATTTCCGGCATGCAAGCTTGGACTTATATATATTCTACAAAGAAGTGACTCAAAGAGGAGGATTTCATCTGGTAATTTTTTTTCTTTTTCTAGTCATGAAAGAGGACCTGTATATATATTTTTTTCTTTTAAGTTTCTATATGTTTTTTTAATGTAGTATATTGATGAGTGATAATGTTTAAACAATTGACATGTGCATGCTTCTCTTTTAAAGAATGTAATTTAGTATAATTGATGTATAATTACATTTTGCATGTTGTATCTCATCATGAAAAATGTAAAAATATTTTATTAATTAAAGGAAATGTAAATATAATCCTGTTATTGAAAAAAAAAAATTTTGTTTTAGCAGAATTCTAATTGGTTTCGATGATTAGTAGTTCAGTTATGCTGAGAGAGAAAACATTTTAACATTCTTGGTTTCGATGACTTTTTGGCCTTCCATTTTTTGTATACACCGCATATACCATTGATGCTTTCACCTTCATGTTTGGATGAACAATGATTAAAAGAGAATACATGTGTCTTTTTTAGTTCATTCGCTTTGTATTTAGAGGGGAAGTTTAGGTATTATAAATGTTTTGTAAAGAGTAATTTTGGTTTCTCACCACTTTTGGAAGTTTTGATGGATATGTCTTTCTCACCATTTTTCACCTCATTAATCATCCAAACAAGTGATGAAAACCCTCATTCTCTCCATTTCTTTTCTTCTCACCAAACTCTTCAATCCAAATGGAGTGGCGTTAATTTGAAGAATATTTACATATCAGAAAAAATTAAAGATTGTTTTGTCAAAAATCATAAAACTACCTATAAATTTACTGTTAGAGATTAAGAGAGTCTGCTAGGTTTTAAACTGGGCATAAAAAAAAATTTCAAGTAGTTTTCTGATATCAAAGCATGTCTGAAACTCGTACAACTAAATTGAATTTGTATATTGAATTGTTCAGTAAAAAGGAGCTATTTTAATTCTCTCTTGAAAATTGAACTTCTATTCTTCAATTTATGAAAAATTCGATTCCATTGTTGATTTAATTTTGTATGGTAATGATGCAGAACTTGCATTTTGGCCTTTTTTGAACACTAGTGTCTAGGTGTGCTGGCTTCTCGCATTCGTGAGATCTTACTCTTGGTGATGTTTGTGTGCTTTGCCCCAAAGGTTTTGAGCTTTATTGTTGTTTATTTATCTTAATTTTTGTGGTAAATATGAAATTTATTGATTAAATTAGCAAGATATGAGGAAAGGCCATCCACATATTGTAATCCGCATATATTTTTTTACACTGTTTGGGATGCTTTCTATATAAATTATCATGTTTCTTGATTGAGTAGCTTGGGAATGTCATCACATCAATAACTCTTGTTAAGCATGATTAGTTTTGAAATAACTCCATTAATACTTGAATGTCATGCCCTAGGTTCACTCGCCGTGAACATGCCATGAACGTATATTTTCGAGCAGAAAAAAAAAAAAAAGTGGCTGCACAGTGGTTGGAGGTGGCCAGAAGTGGTTTCTTCCGACTGGATGTGGTTGTTGACCGCGGGAGGTGGTTGCTGAAGGGGGTCGACACTGACGGTGGCTGGAAGTGGGGGTGATGAGCAGTGGGTGGTGGCCAGAGGGGGTGAAGAGGGAGAAAGAATGAAAATTTATTTTCTAAACAAGTGAAAACAACTTTTTTTTGCAAGAATTTAGTAAATTTTGTAAATTGTTTACATTTTTTTTGAAATCGAAACTAGATACCAAACAAGGTTTTGTTTACAATTTTTAAAATTTTTGTAAACATAAACAGAAAACTATAAACATAAATGTTACCAAATGGGCCCATAGTTTCTTGAATACTAAGTTAAACATGGTTTCCAAAAATTGACATGCTGCTCGAGTGTCCTTTGGGCGGTGTCAAGTGGTGTAGATCTATGTTTTGTATAGAGCCCACTTGAGCACCCACCTGCACATATGCAGAGACAAAGCACCTGCTTGAGCAATCATCAGGTGCTCATCGAGCAGCTCTCTGTAATTTTCAAAAGAGGACCATGTATAGGTCAAATGAGTTGAATTGTGACAATAAAAACATATGTCCTAGAATAATGCAACATACTATAGCCTATGCTGTAAACCTTGACATCCTATTTTGTCTACTGAGATTGTTAAAATACTATCAGTTAATACCTAATATGGTTAAGGATGGGGTCCAGCTTATGTCCTGGATAGTGCATTCCATTTTTTCCATTAAGGAAAATAGCTATTTCCATAATTTTGATGCATGTTTAATTGTGGCCAGCAAAGTGTTTGTGTTGCAAGAAACAACTGCACGATAATTTTCCCATACCTGTTCCTTCTAAGATAGTAAATGGGCTATATTTTAGATTTAAATTTACATAATTAATATGTTTACTAATGTGACAAATCCTTTGATCTACTTTTAGGTTTCTCAAGGTGGGAGATGGAGTGAAGTTGCATCGACCTTGAACTCAAAAAGCACTGTTTCAATGTCACCAATTCAACTCCAAAGGCTTTATGCAAGCCTCCTTTACCAGTTTGAGCAAATATACCATTACCGAACTCCTGTAAAAGTAGCTGCTGCTTCAGGTACGTAAGCTGCTCCTATTGGTTGGGCCAAATCTCTATAGGACGTAACACTTGTATCTGATATTTTCAGGGTGCTTTGTTCATTTTGAGATTTTATTTTTGTCATTCGTTTCAATAACATTCATAGATCTGGCTTTTGTCATTTGTTACTCGGATTTGAAAGATTAGGATTCTGCTTTCAAATTCATTAGAATAAAATCTGCAGGACATCCTTCTGGTATGGAAAGCGGCTCGATAGAGAAGCGGAAGCATTGCGACAGTTTTCACTTGTCGACAGTTCATTGTGGTACTGAGGATGGTCCAACTGCAAAAAGGAAGTGCAATGACAATTCTAACCAATTGTCAACAGGTTCATGACTGTTTCTTGTTTAGGATAATGTTTCCTATATTCTAGAAAGTATTATAATTTGTATTTCTTTGCTTGAGCTAAATCACCCAATATCCCACAATCAAAATAATTTTGATTATCAATAAATCAAATTATGTAAAATTTCATACTTTGGTGGAAAAAATGAAAACAATATATTAAAAAAATGAAATAAATGTACCCGCTATAATTTTGACTCTGAGTTTTTTGTTAAATTTTTTTTTTTTTTTCCAAGATATATTTGGTTTCTTTTATATACACTAGAGGCTAGCACATGTGATGCCTGTGCAGTTCATGTAAGTAAGACTAAAAACAAATAATAAAAAAATTATATCATATTATGTGTGCTGATCAACTGGTAGGAACCGTTTTTCTTAGACGGAAGGTCTTAGTTTCAAGTCTTGTGCACTTCTCTATTTTTTGTTTTGTTTTAAGGTTCCGTTTGTTTTGACGTAAAATGTTTTACACAAAAATATTTTACTCATTTTCTGTTGTTTGGTTGAACAAAAAGTAAGTAAAACATTTTTTAAGGAAAATATTTTTGCATCATTTTTCTAAAAATGACTCGCGTTTAAAAATTTCGTAAGTCAATTTTTGCAAAGTTGACTCTCACTCGTTACATTTTCAACACATTTAGCCTTTTCAAATAAGTATTTTAGTTCCATTTAAAAAAAAAAAAAAAGTATCTTAGCTCACTAAAAAGTCATAAATGATACTTTGTTGAATCAAAATTTCTCTTTTAGGCAATAAAATATTTTTGTTTCAAGGCTCTATTTGTTTCAACATAAAATATTTACACAAAAAAAAATGTTTTTGTTTTTGTTGTTGTTTTTCTTTGATCGACACTTGAAACAAAATAATTTTATTGCCTAAAAGAGAAATTTTGATTTAGACTTTTTAGTGAGCTAAGATATTGATTTGAAAAGGCTACATGTGTTGAAAAGGTAGTGAATGAAAGTCAACTTTGTAAAAATTAACTTATGAAATTTTTAAAAATAAGTCATTTTTGGAAAAATAATGCAAAAATAATTTCCTTAAATACTTACTTTTTGTTCGACCAAACAACGGAAAATGAGTAAAATATTTTTAACAAAAACATTTTATGTCAAAACAAACGGAGCCCAAGTGTCATAAGAAATGAGAGAAATGTGGCATAAGGAGAAGCAAACGTAGGCTTGGACACCAAGTCCAACCTTCACTTTATATAATAGTAAGTATAGATGGTATAGATGCATACTATATAGTGAAGACATGATAAGTGGGGCCCTCCCCTCCTATACTTTGAGGACGTAGTTGAGCACCTAAGGTGCCTAACGGGTTGGGGTTTTTTTGGTTTCACGTGCGAATTCTTGATTTTAAACTCAACTACTTTAGTGATACAATTTCATACTTCATCCTAACCTCGGTAATTTTGACTTACATACCCCCATACTCAACTCTACCCTATCAATGCTCTCCAAAAAATCTTTTCTATTAGAATCAGGTTGGGTAATTTTGCCATCCCTTTGAGCCGCTTCTGTTTAGAAGCAAGAAAATATTTGCATATTATCTTTAAGTCCATGGAAGCATAAAACTAGTTTCCCAAAACTAAATTTTTGGGACTATCTTTATTTTTTCTAATTGGATGTATAAAATCTAATTCTTTAGCACATAAATACGGGTAATTATTTAGTAATCCCAGAGTATAGACACGTGGTATTCCTTAGTATTGTGATTGGTGGAGAAGGTAGGGAGGTGAGGTATTGTGTTGGGTGATTGAGGAACATGAGGAGGCATAATAAATGATGATTGGTTAGGGAGTAAGGATACGTGGTATTCTGGGAATAGTTTATAATTTCTCAATACTAACTTTATATCATTTAAGAAAATTCTGAAGATAAGGAGTCATTCCTATACTATTTTTATGAATTCCAGAATTAAGTGGTGAGTGATAAACTTTCCTCCGAGTGAGTTAACACACTGCTTTTACCTGTCAAAAATCATTCTTTATCTGAATAACTTCTAATTCCATGTCATCCCAGTGCCCAATAGTTCCTTACTTCTGGATTGGTTGCCATACAAAAAGTGTATGATGTCTGTATAGACGTGCCATGTGCTATTGCCTATTCTAAAGGATTGCACACAAAGTTGTTGATTTTGGAAACTTCAAATATTCTTATATTATATCTGTACTTAATGTTTGCACCAATTCTTGTATTCTAATTTTTGCCTCCTTTGTTCTTGAATTGTGGTGGACTGCTTATAGAACTCCAATATTTTTTCACAATGCACAATGATCCCAGAGCTCAAACACCACAAAAGTATCAAAATTAATGTTCAGTCAGTCGTTAGAGAAACTGTGGTTTGCTTTATCATTCTAAAAGAGTGTGCACAGTAGCTTCCGCCAGAGTTTTAAAAGGCTTTCTTGAGGCTCGCCTTGCCTTGGGGCTAAGGTAAAACGCATCAAGGCTTTGATTTTTAGGCATTACTCCCCAAAGGCTTGTGCATCATAGTTTGAGACATGTGCCTTAAGTGTGCTTTTTACGCTTTTTGCGCATAAGCATGTGAGGAGTATGCACATGCAGAAGTTGCCTTGGGCATTTGTTAAACTTAGTCTATTAGATTGTTTAAACATAAAAAATTAAAAAGAATCTATTTTTACAACTATATTCTACAGGAAAAATTAAGTAAATAATCAATCAAGAAAAACACAGTTAATGGTCAAGTGAGAAACTCAATCACTGAAGTTAAGAATATCGATTTCTCTTTCAGTGAAGGAAAACTTCCTTCTATGCAGTAAAATATTCAACGCATTAAAGCGAAAAGTATTTACACATTTATATTTAATTAATTTATTTATTTATTTTAACTATTTAAAAATATTTAATTTATTCAGTAAATATTAAAAATTGAAATTTGAAATGCTTACGCCTTAATGCCCTGAGGCTTACGCCCCGCCTCATGAGGGGTAAAACGCCTCAAGGTACGCATTCGCCTTTAAAAACTTTGGCTTCCGCTCATGGTTTTTGAAAACAGGGGCTAAGTCAGAAGAACAGAAGAAACCGGTCGTGCAGACTTCACCAAAAAATAAGGATGTGAAGAAAGACCCAAAGGCTCCAATACGAGCAAGAACTGCATATCAGATCTTCCTCAGGAAGGAATGTGAGCGACTGAAAAAGGTCCATGGGGAGAGCTCAGCAAGCCGTAATCTCCGAACCATGGCAATAGAGGCATGGAGGATTCTCTCCGAGAGTGATCGGCAGGTAAATTATCTGGAGGGGACTAAATTGTTTATAAAACCAGTGGCCTTAGCACATCTTTGCTTCTGTTTTTTTGGTTTTTTTTGGTTTTTAATGTACTTGGACGCATGTTCCCTTTGAATTGATAAGGTTGTCGTTAGAGGTAATTGGCATAGTAATCTTGGGAGCAAGAATGTATCCTTTCACTCTAAGACACGGACACGTGACATGACATTGACAGGAAAATTTTCAAAAATGTAAAACATGACACATGGGAGACACATGCAAAATATATAATTTTATATAATATTAAATGCGATATATGATATGAGGATAAGTAATTATTATGTCATATATATGAATATTTAAGTCAAATGAATTAGTTTTTAAAGTCTGGGGAAGGAATATATGTATATATATACATTGTTTTTGTTTTATCATTGGGTTCCAATTTATTTAATTAAACTTGTATTGTGTTTTATGTGAGTCTAATTGTTGGGAAGTGTTTGATGAGTGTTGTGTTAGTGTCAAACACGGTGTCGATGAGTTTTGTTTATTTTTTAGGCAATATGCACAAATCAAACTACCAGATTGGTTTAGTTTTATCCTCAGTCTTCTGAACTTTCTTTTAGAACAGTGAGTGTTGATAACAGGATAAGTGATGCAAGACACTGGTTGTTCTCTCCTTATATTACATGATATCCAATCCAATTTTCAACATCAATTTGTTCCCTTTCTATATTTACAGCCATATCTTGAAGAATTTAGAAAAGATAAGGAAAGATTCAATCGGGAAATGACTGCCTACAAGGAGCAACAAAAAAACGTGCCTAGCAATTCAAAACCAATCGACGGTAACTCCAACGTGCTGCGACTGACAGATGGTGAGTACCATGTGACGTTGCAATCTGCTCCTGGAAGCTTATTCGTGCCAGACGAATCTGTATTGGAAATAGCGATGAGATCTATGAAGAATGCACGACCAAACGACCCCATATTTCAGATTAACTGGGATGAGTACTGTGGATCACTTGATACACCCAGTTAAAAAAGAATCATCCTGTTCCCAGAGTTTCGGTTGCTGGTTTTGGTTTTGAAGCGTGTAGCGCCGTTGCTGCTGAGGAAGTATGTGTACTTGGTGTTCTTCTTTGGAGGTATGTTGTGTATGTTTAACATTTTATCCTTGGAGTTTGTATAGTTTAACTGTATTGTGTATATACTGAAGACCTGAATGCTTCTGTGGAAGGTGGTGTGGTGTTTTTGGGACTGTTGCATATGTTAACATTTGGTTTCTAGGAACACAGAAACCGATCACAGACCATACCACTATCCTCTATACGCCTCCATAATTCATTTTCTGGGCCCCACTTTGGGCCTCCAAGGATAATCCGAACTGTTCATTTCATAAACCTTGTAATGAAGACCGTTTGTGTAAAAATTTATCTTAATAGTATATCCATAAATAGATGAACATATCACATTTTAAAATGGATGGTTTAAGTTTAAACTGTTAGTTGTCATCCATTTTAAAAAATAAAATGTAATTTGTTCATGAGTTTTGTCATGTTTGGTGAAGCAGATTTTTTTCACAACTCATCTTTATTAGTGAGGTTACGAGTGAACTATTCGGATTATCATTGTGGGCCCAAGATGGGGCCCACAAAATAGAGTATAGAAAATAGTGATATGGAGATGAGCCATTCCCCAAAATCGACATAACCCTCTCTCATGATGTGGGTCCTACCTTTTTGTGGATCCCACAGTCCCACTCGTGCATCTAATTCTGGGGTTGGTTTCTATGCAAATAGAAGAACTGATTGTTTCGGTATAGTTTGTTTTATGGAGTTTATATGGTTCAACTATATATATTAACAATCCTGCATGCCTTTTTGGAAAGTGTTATGCATATGAAAATGATTTTATTCTTTTATTTATTTATTTATTTTGTTTACCGTGAAATTTTTCAGTGGCTTGTAAAATTAGAAAAATAAAGAAACAATTTGACAGGGAGGAAATAATTCAAATTTTTTGACTTTCTCCATATAACAACAATTCATTTCCATATTTTTCTTTATTTCCTTAACTTTGATATGCTCTTATTGATTGCTCTTGACCTTTTGATAATAGTTATCTTTAAATTTCCAAATTATCCTGATTCCCTTCCCAAATATATTGTTGTTGTTGTTGTTTTTGTGTGTGTGTGTGTGTGCGCGTGTTGATTATCTTGGTCTTTCATCATGATCATCAGTGGTTTACATTTTCTCGGTACTAATAAATATACTAATTAGACACAATCACAATTGTTAGGTCGGGCCTCACGTCAAGTGGTGGATGTCTTACCCAGGAGTTTTACCTGAAATATTATTTAGAAATATCAATGTGTCGTTTAGATTTATTTTGTATATAAACTCTAAAATATACCAATTAAATTTCAAACAAACTTCTCTCTATTCATTTGCATTTTTATTTTTATTTTTATTTTGACAAATATTTTTGTTAAGTAAAATTTTTTGTTTTGGTATGTTCGATGGTATATTAACTAGTGTAGTGGACACTTAAATAGTTTGAAAGATTTCCTCAATAACTTGTAGAGTGGTGCTACATATGACAATTACTATATTAGTTAGTGTATAAACATATGTTATAGCATTACAATTTTAAAACTATGGACCCCACCTATTATACAAATTATAAAGATTCAAAACTAATAAAATTATCACATCATCTTTTAGTACACTAATTGGTATATTAGTTGGTACGTATAGTTTTATTCTAACTTGTATGTATGACTGCTAGGATTTCGTTGTGTTTGTGTTGTATGATTTGCATATGGTAAAAAGATTAATGTGATGGACCCAACTTTCACTAGTTCACTTGAAACCACGCATTGATGTTTGGGAGGGATTTAACTTTTGTACTTAAAATTTGTGTTCGTAACGGTTAATTCACTGTTGACTATTAGTTAAACTCTTGTTTGTAACGGCTAATTCGCTGTTGACGATTCGCCACAAAAATTGATGTTGGTAAGGGATTTAACTTTTGAATTTAAATTCGTGTTCTCAACGGTCGGCGATTAGCCTGCAAAAATTGTTAGGGAGAGATTTAACTTTAGCAGTTAAAATCGTTATTGTGACGGTTAATTAACCGTTGACAATTAGTTAACCTCACACAGTTATTTCGGTGAATAGCCCACAAAAATTGATGTTTGGGAGGGATTTAACTTTTGTACTTAAAACTCGTGGTTATGAAAATTAATTTACTATTGACGATTAATTAAACTTGTGTTCATAACGGTTTAGACATTGTTGACGATTAGTTAAACTCATGTTCATGATAGTTAATTCACTGTCAGCAATTAGTTTGCATAATATATCATTGTCAACATTTGTTAAACTTGTATTACGGTTAATACACTGTCGACGATTAGTAAAACTCGTGTTCGTGACGATTAATTCACTGTCGGCGATTAATCTGTAGAATTTATTAAGGTAGATTGCTTATCTCCATAATTTAACACCTATGCAGTAATTATTAAAACAATAACAAACACAGCTGTAAATTGAGAAGGCTCCAAATTGCGAATGCTCTTCAGTTATCGGGAAAACCTAAGTACTATGTTTCAGATTCAGGAAACAACTCTCAAAATAAACAATCATTATGTGTTTAATATAATTCATAGGTAGAAATCCTATCAAATTTCAAGACAATCAAAGATTTGTGACAAAAAGAAAATCAAAATTCTGTGTTCAACGGAATTCAGAGTATAGGAAGAAACCCTATCAAGTTCAAGACAGACAAAACAGTTGCAACAAAAGTAGAATCAAAATGACAATCTAGAGATCCTAAAACAATGGCCTTGCTAGGTTAACATTGTCGGGATCATCAATCTTCAACCTTGTTCAAAACAGAGAATCGGAGAGCCGAAGATCCGATATCCCAGTACAGTCCGATCAGCATACCAACCTTGAGTTGGCGCCGAGCCACAAACTCCTTGATCCAGCAAGCATAAATGGAGTAGTTTTCATCACTTGACCACTTCCTGAGAATCAACTTGTGGTCAGTCCTAGTGTCCCAGTCACACACCACAATCGGAACCTGCTCGCCATCTTCAATCACCTTCGCCACCGTCGTCGCATCCCAGTACTTGAAGATGTGATTGTGAACTTGTTCAGGGCTCAATTCAAGGCTCCCAAAATGGCCAACATCGTTGGCAGTGAGAACCTTCTTGATCTCCCATGGAAAAATATGGAGGAGGTGAGGTGGGTCAGCTTTTGTTTCCACCACCTCCCACCTGATGGCGTGGGGATTGCTGCTGCCTGCCCTCTTGTGTTCCTCCTCTTCTGCTTTGGACGGGATGAAGTGATATAAGATTGTTTTTCTCATTTTGGATTTGATGAGAAAAATACCCCAAAATGTGTATGTGTTGTGAGAGTGAAAGGAATTGAAGGAGATTAAAGACGGTGCATGGTGTCTTTATAAGTTGATGAAGAGGGAGAAAGATTTTTGAAAGTGAAATTTCATAAAAAATCAATGATGAATTTTACAATTGTGTCCAATGCTACATCTAAATTTGGACTTTGTCCTTACAAGGAGGCTAGGACAAAATTGGAAGATGAAAAATGAATAGAATCAAAAGGGAAATTGGAAAATTTTTACTAATCAATATGGTAATGAATTTATAAGATTTTGCCATATTTTACAATAAGCTTGGCTCAAAACGCTTCACTCACTCATTATTTATTTAAATAATAATATATATTATTTAAAAAAAAAAATGTTCGGGAGCACTGATTGAGCAACTCCAATTCACCTATAATGATATGGAATGGACCATGTGAAGGGACGGATCCACACTTCTCATTCCTTCTCGCTCTCTTCTCTCTCTTCTACCTCATAACGCGTAAAAATGATGGTGCTGTATTGGGGATGTAGCATAGTTATTATTTAAATATAAAAATTGTAAAATGTGTTATATATATTGTAATACTAAGGGCTTGTTTGGAAAGTTAGGTTTTTAGCTAAAAAATTAAAAATTCATTACAAGTTATCAAATTATGATCTCTACTTTTCGCACGTTTCAGTAAAAAAAAAAATTACTAAAAAGGTCAAATTCCTAAACAAGTTGATCGAGCTTGATTATCGAATCAAATTTGTTAACCGTTATTGAGTTTCGAGCTGAGTTCGAGTATGATTTTGTTAACAAGTTGAGCTCAACTTGATTTGAATTAATTTTTGAGCCAAGTTCAAGCACTACAAATCTCGGCTCAGTTCGATTGACTTGCCGTCTTAATTCTAATTTAGAGAGAGAAATGGAGCATATGTTTTGTTAAGAAGAGGTAGAGCATACTGTCCGGGAAATGAAGAAGGGGCAAATTTTTTTGATAACTCGGTATTCTGCTTAAAGAATTGACTAATTCAAGTGATTAATCTCACCATCTACTAGCGATGGCCCCAAATTAAGGCTAGGGCAAAGCCCCCCGTATGGACTAATTCTAAAAAATTATTTGTACCTAAGAATGTATCAAACCTATGACTATGGAGGGAGTACATTCCCAAGCCAACCCTTGACGGTTAAAGAAAGGGTGAATAATATGATACGCAAAATTCGAAAAAGGAAAATACTATGAGCATATTTAAAACTATTTGAAGACGGAAATGCATAGTTTGGATTTTAATTTTATGCAGTGTGGATTATATTTAGTGGGTATTTGGAAAGAGAATATTTTAGTTATTTTTTAGATTTTTAAGAAAAAAATGTTTAGAAAAGTAGAAAGAGTGATATGATTAGGTGTTTTGACTTTTTGATTATTTTAACCAAAAAAATCAAAAGCCCAAACGGGGCCTTAAATGAATTTAGTTTATATATTTCAATTTTTAAATATTTTTTTTGTACCCTCCATGAGTTAAGCAATTAAAAACTCCATCCATACAGGTTTTTTTTTTTTTTTGGCTTGGGCATCCATTTGGGAAGATGGTTTGCGGCTAAAATAGTTACAAAAGACAAAATAGACTATTTTAGCCACAACAAACAAAACATCACATCCAATCCATAATCATTACTCTTCTCTCACAAAAAAAAGTTAAAAAAGTCAAAAAACTCTTCCCAAACCAAGCTTTTTAACCCAGGCTAAAATGATTAAAAAAGCCAAAAAGCCAACCCACTTCCCAAACCAACCTAGTTACCAAAAAATAAAATAAAAATTACATTTACGTTACAAAAGTTTTTATTAAAGAGGGCATTAAATGCTGTAACTTTCTGGCATTTCTCATTTTGAAATGGTGAAATGTGAGTGATAGAAATTGAAAGCAAATAATAATAATTTATAAAATCTATCATTATTTAAAAGTTTCAATTAATATGGCTTGAAATATATGGAAATTTGACGTCAAGTACTTACTATATTTTCATTGGACGATGACTCAGAATTTAACTTACCAAAAAAATAAGGATTTGCTTAGTGCATAAATTATTATTATTATCTTACCAAAAAAACTTTAGAATTTATCATCTTACCAAAAAAAATTTAGAATTTAAATTTTATAACAAAATAAATTTTTAATTTTGCTAATTTAAATATTAATCTTTTAATCTATTTCAATTTAAACCCTCAACCTATTTTTATTACACTAACAAAAAAATAGTATTTTAGTCATTAAACTCAATATAAGCATTCATAAAATATCTAAATTATTATATTTTGTTGAGTTTAATGCCTAAAACACCTCTTTTACAATCAATTTTATTTTTAAAAAATAGATAGATAGTTTAGATTGAAAATAAATAGAAAAATTTAGGATTTAAATTGAAAAAATTAAAAACTCAAGATTTATTTTGTTACAATAGTCAAATCTTGATTTTTTATTTTTTGTAATTCTTCCCATTATTTTTTTGGAGGAGGATCCCCTCCAGTCCAGATTTTAGATTAGAGGGTGTTGTTTGGGCACGTGGGGCCCACCATGGATCCTGTTTTAATGATTCGAAATGTTCATTTTATTGGGCATTTCGTGTATTTTGTCCACAAAAAAAATTAAGTCGATCCGATAATTATGACTTATTTAATTTATTGCGTTTGTAACTAAAAAAATGTGTGATTTGTTTTTAAAAATATTATTGTTGTTTATTTTTTTAGTGAAAAATTGAACAAGTTACAATTATCGGATCAACCTAATTTTTTGGATGGATGAAATACACGACAAAATGAACAATTCAAATTATCGAAACGGGAATCCGTAGTGGGCCCCACGAATCCAAATAGTGCCCTCTAATTCAAAATCTAGAGTGGTGGAATCCTTCTCTCCATTTTTTTTTTTTTATCAGATGTGATATTTGAGTTCAAGTATTATCCATCGATTGTAAAAAAAAGAAATTAAAAAATCTTAGTATGACAGAACATATTCTTCTACAGAGCTTTCTACAGAACGTACATATTTTTAAATTGGAAAATGAGTGAGACCTCCTTTTTTTTTGGAGACTCCCCACAATTCCTAAAGTGATTCACACCACTCATGTATGTGTGGGGTCCACTCATATATGTGTAGGGCTCACATCATGAGTGGTGTGCATCACTTTGGAGGTTATGGGGGTCTCCAAAAAAGGGGTCTCTATCATTGTTATTTTAAATTCATACATACAATTGTGATTGAGACCCCCACATATATATGACCCCCACAACCCCCACTCTTATCACAACCACTTATAATGTGGGGCCTACATATACATGAGTGGACTCCACACACACATCAAGGGCCAAGATCAAATTAAGGATCATGAAACCCACAAAAAAAAAGTCCCAAACATTTCTCTCATAAGACTCGTTGAATTCTATTAAATAAGATTTATTATGACTATAAAATTATTTTAAAAAATTGGATAGATTAATTTATTTGTTTGTTGCACAAATAAATTCATCTATCTATCTATCTATCTATATATTATATAAGTAAAAGGAGATTTCGTGAGGAGCATCCTGGGAACTCCAAAATCTCATAATAAATTTGTAGATTTATTGAATTAAAAAATAAATTTAAAGTATTGACTAATCCATTAAAGTAATAGTTTTCAAAATATTAATAATTTCATAATTTATAGTTTTCAAAAGGAAATAAAAAAAAATATATTTCATATCTTTTTAACGTAATCTTCTCACACTGATTTATATTTCTTTAAAAAAAAAATTAAAACTTACTTTTTACTATATTACTATATTATTCATACCATATATAAGAGCCTGCCCATCTCTTCTCTTATATTACCTCCTTACTCAAATAAGGAGTTTTTCTGTCAAAACATATCTCCAGCAGTTTCCCCATCTAACCCCCCAAATATAAGTATTGCTACAGTGACTCCCTACAAATAAGGAGTCACTGTAGTTCCCTCATATTTGATAAATTCTTATTTTATAGGCGCGAAGGATGTCCCCGCGGACATCCCCGTGAGAGTCCTGGAGCTAAAGAAGGAAAATATTCAAAATTAACTTGACCGGTCGACCGTCCAGTAATCCGAGTGGTTGAGCACCCGAACGACTGCCCTTTTGCTTTCCAGACTTCCTGTTATGCTATGCTGTTGTGCTCATTTGTTTTTATTATTTTATTATTAAAAAAAATTTAATTATAAAAATAATTAAAAATATTATTTTAATATAATAGAGAAAGAATATGGAGTTTGTTGAGGAAAGTAGATGAAAAAGTAATTGCTAAACTTTTTTAATAATATTTTAGGGGTAAAATTTAGATAGTCTGATAAGGATGCCTAACTACTCTCAAATATTTAAAATTCATGACAAAAATTAGGAACTTTTAAAATATTTTAATTTAATTACACACATTTAATTTCTTTTCTAAACTTTTTTTTTTCTTTTTTGATTTGTTTTGTACACTCATATATACTAATATTTATGCCTCAATTATAAATTTTTTAATACATGTGATGTGTGTGAAAAGAAATTAAATGTGTATGATTATAAGCACCTTTTCTATTAGTCTCATTCATTGATTTTGTTTTCATTTAAAAAAAAAAAAAAAGCTTATTTCATCAATTTAATTCCTTAGTTAATGGATTTTCAGATTACTAGGTCAAGTTTGGGAAGACTAAATAAGTGTACTTTTTGACTTTTATTGTATTATGTGTAGAAAAAGTAAAGAGGAGATTTTGATTGATGTGACCCAAAAAAGATAAAAAGATGAAATAAGTGCACTTATTTTGTTTAGCCAAACTTGGCCTAAAAGACAATTTTTTTAGTGTTTTTTATTTTATTTTTATTTTTATTTTTATAACGGTACCTTCATTTCATAAATAATTAATTATTTTTAAAATATTAAAACATTTGACGTGAAAATTTGTATGAAATTGAAAATTATGATTTATTTTGAGATTTCACTTCTTTGATCACGTGCTATGCTAAAAATAAAATCTATAAATTACCTTAATCAGATCTTAAATAATTCTTTGAAATGTAAATATAATTTAATATTAGACATATTTTAAGAATAAATATATAATTTCTTAATTGATATGCCAAATATATATATATATATATATATTTATTTTGGTTATAAAAATTTTTACAATATTTTTACCATTTTAAAAAATAAATAAGTGACCAATGTGATGGTTGGGTATGAACCAAAACGATTATCTAAAAATTGGAATGATATATAGCTTAAAAATCAATTAAATCCAATTTCTACACTACTTTTAGTATTTGATTTAGTATTAGCTCATGCCCATCATAACTTAACAACCTATTAAGGGAAAATTATTGATAAATCCCATTTAGAAGTGTTTTAATCTAAGAAATCCATAAAGGAATTTTTTAACCCATTTAGTCCCATGTATGTATAGTTTTATTCCATAAAGTCCTTTTCTTGATTTACACTATTTTCTTGGACATTTATACCCTTATATTTAATTTTGATACCCTTATAAATATTTTTTGAACGGTTAGCAATTTTATGATGTGAACATTTATATTTTAAAATTCACATTGGTAGGAATGTAAAATTGGCCCGTGGGCGGCCCGAAACCCGCCCGCGAGCCAGGGCGGATCTGGCCCGTTGATAATGTGAATATTTACATTGACATGTTAACATTCACATTAATAGGAGTGTAAAATTGGCCCGCGTCCAGTGGCGGCGCGAAACCCGCCCGGGGCGGCCCCGGTCCGGCCCGTTGACAATGTGAATATTCACATTGACATGTTAACATTCACATTGATAAGAGTATAAAATTGGCCCGCGGCCCATGGGCGGCTAAAAGCCCGCCCGCGGCCCGGGGTAGGCCCGGCCCGTTGACAATGTGAATATTCACATTGACATGTTAACATTCACATTGATAAGAGTGTAAAATTAGCCCGCACCCCGTGACTGCTTGAAACCCGCCCACGGTACGTGGGCGGCCCGGGACGGGCCGGGCCCGGCCTGTTAACAATGTGAATATTCACATTGACATGTTAATATTCACATTGATAGGAGTGTAAAATTAGCCTGCGCTCCGTGGCTGCCTGAAACCTGTCCACGGCCCGAGGCGGGCCCGGCCGGGCCTGTTAACAATGTGAATATTCACATTGACATGTTAATATTCACATTGATAAGAGTGTAAAATTAGCCCGCACCTTGTGGCTGCCCGAAACTCGTCCATGGCCCGTGGGCCGGCCGGGGCGGGCCCGGCCCGGCCTGTTGGCAATGTGAATATTCACATTGACATGTTAACATTCACATTGATAAGAGTATAAAATTGGCCAGCGACCCAGGGCGGGCCCGACCCGGCCCATTGACAATGTGAATATTCACATTGACATGTTAACATTCACATTGATAAGAGTGTAAAATTGGCCCGCAACCCGTGGGCGGCCCGAAGCCCGACCGCAGCCCGAGGTGGGTTTGGCCCGACCCGTGACAATGTGAATATTCACATGGACATGTTAACATTAACATTGATAGGAGTGTAAAATTTGCCCGCTGCCCGAAGCTTGTCCGCGGCCCGGGGTAGGCCCAGCCCGGCCCATTGACAATGTGAATATTCACATTGACCTGTTAAAATGCACATTGATAAGAATGTAGAATTGGCCCGCGGCTCGTCGGCTGCCCGAAGCCCGCCCAAGGCCCGGGGCAGGCTCGTTTGGGTCCGGGCCCAAGCATGTTCGAGACCCTAGGTTAGGGCCTAGGTCATCACTTTGAAGCCCCGCCCGGCCTATCAGCCCGCTTAAGGCCCATTCAAGGCTCGATTCGAGGCCTAACTCGCCCGAGGCGCAATGTATTTTTTTGTGGAAAATAATAAAATTTTGGTAGAAAAAATTAAAAAGAATTAAAAAAAAATGGCCAGACCCGCCCTATGCTCGAGGCTAGGCCCAGGCCCACCGCCCCGACCCGAGGCTCGATCCATCGGCCCATCCAAAACCCGAATACCCTTGTGCCAGGGCTACGGCCTGAGCCTAATTTTTTGGCCCATGGGCCGGCCCGAGAAAGGCTCGTTTGGGCCCAAGCTCGAGCCTAGTCCAAGACCCTAGGCTAGGGCCTGGGCCATCACTTTGAAGCCCGGCCCGGCCCATCGGCCCGGTGAAGGCCCATTCAAGGCTCGGTCCGAGGCCCGCCCCGCGCCGAGGCCTAGTGTCTTTTTTTGTGGAAAATAATAAAATTTTGATAGAAAAAATTAAAAGAATTAAAAAAAAATGGCCAGGCTCACCTCGGGCCGCCCGCGGGTCGTGGGCGGGTTTCGGGCAGCCACGAGGCACGGGCTAATTTTACACTCCTATCAATGTGAATGTTAACATGTCAATGTGAATATTCACATTGTCAATGGGCCGGGCCGGGCCAGCTCTGGGCCGCTGGCCAATTTTATACTCTTATCAATATGAATGTTAACATGTCAATGTGAATATTCACATTGTCAACAGGCCGAGCCGGGCCCACCCCGGGCCACCCACGGGCCGTGGACGGGTTTTGGGCAGCCACGAGGCGCGGGCTAATTTTACACTCCCATCAATGTGAATGTTAACATGTCAATGTGAATATTCACATTGTCAATGGGCCGGGCCGGGCCCGCCCATGGGCTGCGGACCAATTTTATACTCTTATCAATGTGAATGTTAACATGTCAATGTGAATATTCACATTGTCAACGGGCCGGACCGGGCCCGCCTATGGGCCGCGGGTGGGTTTCGCGCCACCACGGGACGCGGGCCAATTTTACACTCCTATTAATGTGAATATTCACATTGTCAATGGGCCGGGCTTGCCCCGGCCCGACTCGAATTTTTTCGGGCACCCACGAGGATTGACATGAGCCGGGCCCCTACACATTGACAATATGAACATTCACATTGACGGTGTGAACATTCACATTAGGGGTATTTTGGTAATTATGTCATCCATAGGACTTATTGAAATATAAGAAAATAATGTGAACTAAATGGAACATAAGTAGATGAAAAGGGTATTTTGGTCTTCTTATCTCAAATAGGACCTAATGGAATAGTCAAAAAGAATATGGGTTGGATGGAATAAAACTCTTAGAAAGTGGATTTATCAAAAAAGCTCCCAATTATTAAACATAAGCTTAAATTGATTATTATTAATTGTTATTACTAATTGACCGATCAATTTTGAAATTGACCCCAAGGTAGGACTAAAACAAGCTCCATATTATAAGTCGACCCAGTATTATATAATTTTTTCATTGATAAATATATTTAATTATTTGTGTAAGAATTTTTAATATAAATATATAATTTTTCTACAAAAAAAAAATAAATAAATATGCCAAAAATATATATATACATTTTCTTATTTTAGTTATAAAAAATAATCATAATATATTTACCAATTTTCAAAAAAAAAAAAAAAAGTGGGTTAAGTGATCATAAATTGAGTATGAATGAAGATAATTATCCAAGAATTTAGTTGTTGGCATAAAAACTGATCTTAATCTAACTTCTAAATTACTTTTTAATATTTAATGCAAGCACTATCTCTCAAATTAGTTCATACTAGTTAAAACCTAAGAAATTATAATATAATTTAAACGTAAAATTTAAATTGATTATTACCAACTATTTGTATTAATTGATTGATCAAAATTTTAAATTAGGTCCAAAATATGGTTAGAACAATGTCCATATTTTAGGTTGACATTGGATAATTTTTTCACATATAAATACACTTAACTATTCATGTAATAATTTTAAATATAAATATAAAATTTTATCAAAGTTTGAATTTTTTTAATAACTATGCATAAACATGTACATATTTGTTATTTTATTATAAAAAATACTAACATATATTTATTCACTAATTTAATAAATAAATGAGTTAAGTGGTTCATGTTTAGGAGTTTTTTTTTTAAATATTCCAAAAAAAAAAAAACTAATTAGAGAATTGACCCACTTTTTAAACTATTTAGGAGCCTAACCTACTTTTTGAAATCGCATTTTCAAAATGCGATTTTGAAATTGAAATTGCATATTGAACATGCAATTTCACCTTTGCAAGTTGAAAATGATGATGTGGTGAAATTGCATGTTGAAAATGCGATTTCAATGAAATCCCATGTTGAACATGCGATTTCAAAGTGAAATTGCATGTTGAAAATACAATTTCAATTTCAAAATCGCATTTTCAAAATGTGATTTCAAAAGCAGGCTAGTTCCCCAAATAGTTTGAAAAGCGGGTCAATTCGCTAAATAGTTTTTTTTTTTTTTTTTGGATTATTTGAAAAAAAAACTCCATGTTTAGGCATAGACTAAAATAATTCTCTACTGATTAGATCATGCCCAAGTTGAGATAAATGTTGAATCAATTAAATTATGTCACTTTTAGTGTCTAACACAATTATAAATCTTCAAGTCATCTCTTATTCTTTTGTATTCGTGAATTATGACGTAGGAGAAATTATAATTTTATACCTAAGTAAACATAATTTTAAACTTTTACAAAATAGACAATGCGTAGTTAATTAATTGACAAATATAATTTATTATATGATTAGGTTATCTCTGACATAAAATAAACAAAATTACAAAACTTATAAGACAAAATGCATTTATATTTCATTGTAAATATAGTTTTGTAATTTTATTACACTTTTTTAAAAATACATTCTACCATAGTTAATTTATTTCTTATAAATAAATTTTATGTTATTATTGAATTTTAAAATAATTATTTAATTATTTATTTAAACTCATGCATAGTACGGGTATTATAGTTTATAAAATAATTTTAAAAAATTACAAGATTCGTTAAGCAAAGATGAGTGAGAGAGAAGAATAAGAAAAAAGGGCCCAACGTGAGATGTCAAAACTAACGATTGTGAGAAAATTTAAAAGTTGTACTTGATAGGTAAATACTAATTTCAGGAAAGACAAGAGGATAAGGGGTCACTGGTAGTTCATTATTTGTCATTTTCATTTTGTTATTCAATTTTTTGATTTAAACAAATTTTGCTAGATTGAGTTTCACAAAAAAGTTATTATTATTATTACTATTATATGGCAAACAAAGAAAATAATAATAATTATTATTGAGTGTCACATAGTTTACGATATTATCTAATATATGGCAACCTAAAATTATGAAACCCTTAAAAAGTAATAATGTATTTATATTTTATCATAGATGTAGTTTTCGTTCCTAAAAATAAAAATTAGAAAGTGTAATTTTATAATTTATCATAATTTATGTTTAATTTTTACTAATTACATTATGATTTATGTTATTATTATTTAGAATTTAAAACATAGCATTAATGGTAGGGAGAAAAAAAACCATATGCGAAATTGTAATAAAAATAGTTTAAATTTAATTAATTTTATTTTTTTATTGTTTAATTTTAATTTTAAAATTAATTATTTAAAATCCTACATAACATGAGTATTACGCTAGTTTGTTTGAATCTAAAAAGTTAAGATTGAGAATTGAAATTATGTTACGCAAGGACAAAATTATCTAGAAAAGAATTCCTACCCAAAATGTAGGGGAGCTTCTATTTTTACCCATGGTTTTCTCTCAGTGCACATATATATGTATATATATTTTCATAAATCAACTTCTGAATAAAACAATTTTATTTGGCTATATCATTAGTTGGGAAGTTGATTTTCGAACAAAACTTTCAAACCAAATAGGTGTGTTCCAAAATCAACTCTCAAATAAAAAATATGAAAATTAAGTGTGTGAATTGAGATAATATAATTTGTGAAAATGAAATTGGCCACAATATGTAGGGACTCTTTCGGGTTAATAAAAAAAACAAGTGGACTTATTGTTGCTATAAATTGTATTAGAACTAGTAATTTTTTGGGTAAATTATAAATATACCTCCTGAGGTTTGCTTAAAGTACTGAAAACTCTCTGTAGTTTGAAAAATTACAAATACCTCATTGTTAAAAAAAATTTATTTAACAGAATTAACTAAAAAAAAAATAATAATTGCTCTCCTATACAATAATAAAATTACCTAAATTATTAATTAAAATATATTTATAACATTATTAAAAAATGTTAATTAACTTAATAATTTATTAATAAAAAAGACGATTTGTTATGAAATCAGAAACCTCAAGAGGTGGAATGTAATTTCTAAAACCACAGGGGGCGATTTGTGTTTTAATCAAACCTCATGAGATGTATTTGTAATTTACCCTCTTTTTTTTGGATAAATTACACTTACACCCTCTAAGGTTTGGGTTTAATACATATCACTCCCTAATGTTTGGGAAATTACACTAACCCCCCTATCATTGTAATTATTTAGACGGAATGAAGATATTGAAATTATGTACTTTCTCTTTTTTTACTTTGCTTTACTTTCTCTTTTTTTCCCCCTTACCTTTACTTTCTTTCTTTTTTTAATGTAATTTTCTCTATTTTTCTACTAGGAGTTGTTACCTTTTATATAAGCAGAGGATTTGTGAAATGAGACTATTAACCATAGGGGTGGGAATGTAATTTCCAAAACGTCAAGGGATGGGTAGTAATTCAACCAAACCTTAAGGGGTGTCAATGTAATTCACCCTCTTTTTTTTTATAAAAATTATATTTCTAAAAATTGTCAAATCTTCAACATTTTTCTACTTGGGTGAGGGAGAGAGATTTCGATAATGCTTCATGGTCAAAATTGAAGCTGAGATGTACTCTTTAGTATTTGAAAAATGTTTTAGAGCTTTAAAAGAGATTTAATTTGTCTTTTTCTCCACTATGATTGATTTTTTTTTTTCCTCATTGCCAACAGTATAGAGTTCCATTTAAAACTCTATTCTTAGAGCTCTCTATCACTGCCCTTAGTATTTATTGTTTGTCATGCGAATTAATATTTATTTAAGTTTATTATATTTTCTATTTTTAAACTATCGTCAAATTATCTTTTTAGTTTATAAATTATCTATGCAAATGATGAAGGTGAGATGATCTTGTTGGGACTTTGAAGGTGAAGCAGTAAAGCTGTTACTGAAAGAAAAAAGTCACAAAATTAGATTTGGCCCTTTTGGAAGTAGTTGTGCAGATCTGTTGTTTGTTGTGATTTTACAGTTGTGTCACCGAAGCGAAAGTATCAGCCACGATTGTCAGAGTTAGTTAGGGTTATGGATTCGGGGGTTGATGACCAAAAGTATCAACATCAATGGTTGTATTCATTGTGGTCCTTTATGTTGTTTGAGACTAATTTTTGAGAGAGTGAGCGTCCATGAGAGAGGGAGGGAGAGAGAGAGAGATGTATAGATTCAAGGAAAAGTCATTTGACATCCAAGAAATGGGGGAAATAGTGGACTCTCTCTTTCTTTCTCTCTCTAACCCAAGGAGTTGTGGCATCTTGGCAAGATCTTGGGGCATAAGTCCTGAAGTCCCAGGTTTCACTCTTCCTGGGGCCAACCACCCGGGCGACAGCATATATGGTCGGTAAGATGAACCTTCCAGGCTTGGGCGAACCATACCCATGTTAGGAGTGTAGGTTCGAATCCCCGCCTGTGTACAAGTTTATGACTTACTACTATATAGTTGAGTAGCACTGCTGTGTAGCAACCACCAAGTGGTAACCTCTGAAGTCTCGGCTCCTTATGGTCTAGCTCCAAAGGTTACCCCTCTATGGTTAGGCCTCTCTCTTTCTCTCTCATTCTTTACAAAACAAATCCCATCTCTCTAGTTTGCACGAATAGGTTGTTGTTGTGGACTTAATTTGTCTAAATCAAATAGTATATAATGAATGAATGTTGTTGTGGACTTGATTTGTCTAAATCAAATAGGTGTCAATTAGAGGTGTAAATTTAGCCCAGGTCGGCCCATGTCGAGTCTCGTGGGCTCCCGCCAAAATTCGAATCGGGTTGGGCCGAGTCAAATCACTAGCCAGAAAATTAGGCCCAAGCCCAGGCCCAGGCCTAGGGGGTATTCTAGCCTTAGGCAGGCCTAAACAAATTTTGTTGTTTTTTTAAAATTTTTTCAACCCAAATTTTATTATTTTTCACTAAAAAAAACACTAGGCCTCAGGCAGACCAGGCCTTGAGTAGGCCTTAAGCGGGCTGATGGACCGGGCCACGGTTGGGTTTCAAAATGATGGCCCAGGCCCAGGGTCTCAGACTGGGCTCTGGCCCAAACGGGCCGGGCCTACACCAGGCCGCAGACTATTTTTACACTCCTAGTATTAATGGACTTGATTTGTCTAAAAATTTCGACAAATAGTAAAGAAAAATTGAGATAAAATAAAAGATTTGAACAAATAAAAATGATTTTGACATATTGGATCAAAATGTAAACAGATAAGATCAAAAAAAATAAAACACATAGAATCAAAATTTGAATAGATAAAATACAAAATTGAACAAATAAGAAAAACAAACTTGTTGAATTTTAATAGATACAAAAATAATTTAGAATTGAACAGATAGACAAAATTTCAACAGATAGAAAATAATTTGAACAGATAGTCAAAAAAAGTCAGCAGATAAATTAAGGGGAAAAGTTGAAAACAAAATGTCTTCCCAAAACAATGAAAGGACTTCTCACCAAACTATTTCACAAAGGATGGATCTCTCACCCCTAAATAAGGTAAACTACTAATAGATCATAATAGTTGGATTTAATTCTCATCAAGTTTTATTAAAAATAAGTCACTACAACATATAAGAGTTTTAAAAACCAATTTTTTTTGTCTCTAAAAGTGAAAAATTTGTTGCAAATGACATTTAGGGACCAATTATTATCGTCGTGAGGATATCTCTAAAAGGTCGTTCAAAAAAGTTAAAAACAAGGCTTTTAGCGACAAAATTATAAAAATGTCACTAATAAATATACTTTTAGGGACAATAATTTAGTCTCAAAGTGGTTTTTTTTTTTAGACAAAAAATTTAGTTCCAAAAGGATAATAATTTATCACTAATGTTCACTTTTCGTTGTTAAAAATATAATAACGACGCTTTACGCAACAAAAATGTTTGGTCCTTAAAAAATAATTGTCCCTAAATTTTGGTCTCTAAAACCTTAATTTTTTATGGTGAGTTCTCGTAAAATCGTCACTAAAAATAATTTTTGTAACGATTTTTTACATATGTTGTTAAAAATCGATAATTAGTGGCTTTTTTGTCACGGTTTTTATAAATTCTTGCTAAAATTTACAATTTACGACGTTTTTTTATGACAAAATTTTCAAATTGTCGCTGAAAGTTAGAAATTAGTGACATTTTTTTGTGACAATTTTTTTAAATTGTCGCTAAAAATTAACAATCAGTGACATTTTTTTAATAGTGTTTGATTAAAAATGCCATTAATTATTATATGACTAATTGGACAATAAGTTTACCTATTATGACCTATACGTAAGTCTCCCTAAAAAATATTCACTGAACCTAATACTTTATATCCTTCTTAGATTGAGTTTATCACAAATTTACTCAAAAAAGAATCTATAAATCTCTAAAAAGCTATTTAGCTCCCAAAAGGATTATAAAAATAAAATATGTGCCCATAGGTAAATTAGTAAAAGACTCTATATAGTTTAAAATTTTAATTCAAAACAATTTTAAATTTTTGCTCTGTCTTTGAAAATTGAGCATCAGTTGTACTAAATTCTTTTATAAGGGTAAAGGTAATATCTATAATATTTTTTTATCTTCTACCATGGCTACTTGCTTGATTAATTTAGTATTATATGTTGAATTTCATTTATAATTTATAATTTATTATTTTTAAATTTTTCGCTAAGTTCTTTTTTATAACTTAATTAATATATTATATTATTAGTTAGAGCAAATTGTTAATATTTAAATTATACAATTATGTTTTTTTTCAATATATCTAATAGTTCGTATAGTTTTATTGGCAAGACTGAGAAATCAGATTCTAATACTAATTTAAGCATACATCGAAATAAAACACTTTATTAAAAAAAACAAAAAACTTAATATTTTTCTAAAATAAAATCTTAACTCTTAACTAGGTAGGATTTTTTTTGTTAATTTATAATATTTATGAGTTTATATTTTATTTTTGTAATCTTGTTAGGGACTAAATAGGTTTTAATTTTTTTAAAAAAAAACTCTTCGGCCCTATTTGGTAACATTTATATTTACTATTCTTTGTTTATATTTACAGAATTTTTGAAAACAATAAACTTTTACTCATTTGATTTTTATTTTCGTTTTCAAAAAGTTGTAAATAATTTACAAAATTTATTAAATTTCATAAACATAAAAAAGTTGGTTTTTCTTTCTATTTATTTATTTATTTTCATTTGTTCTTTCTCCTACTCTTTTCAACTACCACCCATTGCTCCCCTATCCCGATCTACACCGTGCCTGCTTCAATTTTATTTATTAAATATATATACATATATATATATATATTTTTTTTATAATTTAATTAATTAAAATATTAAAATATTCATTTTCGCTCATTTATTTATCATATTACATATTTTAACTCTCATTAACTATAAATTATTATCTATAATATACAAAATAAACATAAACATAAACATGTTTATTGTTTTTTGTAAACAAAAACATAATAAACTGTAAACGTTGTCAAACGATACCTTAACAATTCGTATTTGAATCTATCAAATTGAAGAGAATTGAAGAAAAGAGAGATGGATATTGGCACATTATTCTCTCTACTTTTTTACAAATCTTTTTTTATAAAAAGTCAAAAAATAAACCAAAATAACCACTTTCCAAGCACCCTCTTTTTTTTCTTTTTTTTTTTTGGGGGGTGAAAAGTGGTTTCAAATTTTTTTATTCTTACTTTGCCCTTTATTGTCTTTTCTATAGTCTTAATTATATTTTTTAAACAAAAGAAAGAATAACACATCCCTTTTTCTTCATTTCTCTTCTAAATTAGGATTATTTATATAGATATCCTCTAAGCTATTTTAACTTCTAATAATAAAAGTGTACAAATAAATCTTTTAAACTATTCACATACTTCATTTATGCAATATTAGGGGTGCTTGGTGTGAATTTTTTGAACCAACTTATAGATTTTAACTTTAAAAAAAAGCTAAAAGTTAACTCTTTAGCACAAATTTTGTAAAATGGCTTCAATTGTGCGGTGGGAAAGGATTTTCACTTAAATATCCTTACCCTTTCTGAATATTTACCATTATGTCACTATATCACTGTGCACCTCTCCGCGTAGCTCAACCTAGGAATGGCAACGGGGCGGGGCGGGGCCGGGGATCACCCTCCCCGTCCCCGATCCCCGATGGTGGAAACTCTCCCCGTCCCCGGTCCCGCCCCCGACGGGGAGCTCATCACTGCCCCGCCCCCGCCACTCAACGGGGATCGGGTTTCCCCGACCCCGATAAGTCCCCGACCAAAAGAAAAAAAAAAAATCAGATTCAACAACATCAAATTCAAAGTTTGAGCTCAAATCAATTCCAAAATCACATTCAACAACAACATCATATTCAAATTTTGAGCTCAAATCAGTTCCAAAAATCAGATTCAACAACATAATATATATTCCAGATCTGTGAGAGAAAATATATAAAATCAGATTCAACAACATAATATATATTCCAGATTTGTGAGAGTCTCTCACAGATCTGTAGAACAAAATCTGTAGAACAAAAATCTGTAGGATAAAATCTGTAGAACAAAATCTATAGAACAAAAATCCGTTGCTAAAAATCTGTAGAACAAAAAAAAAAATCTGTAGAACAAAAAAATTTCATCCCAACTGTTGCTCATCATCATCATCATAGATCAGTAGAACATTTAAAATCAGAACAAAAAAAATTATGTTACAACATTAAAAAATATGTTTCATAAAAATTAAAAAATATGTAAAGTACACACATGTGAAATCCAAACCCAGTTGTGTTGCTGTGAAAGAAGAAAGAAGAGTACAGTACACACATTTTTTGAATCATCTTGTGATATCTGCAATACATACCCTGTGCTCTTCTTCATCTCCGTTTGCTCTGTTGACTCTCTGCAATCAACTTCAAATCGAAGAAAAAATATGGTGGTGCGATCATCGCGAAGAGCCAAGCCATGACCGTGGTGCGATCATCGCGGTGCTCAGATCTGGGGTAGTGAGAGAGAGAGAGAGAGAGAGAGAGAGAGAAGCGGCGTAAGTGTGAGAGGAGGGAGGATCGTCGGTGACGGAGGGAGGATCGCCGGTGACGGAGGGAGGCGCGGCAGTGACGGAGGGAAGAGAGAAGGCCAGACCAGTGGCGAGAGAGAGAGAGAGGAGCGGCGTGAGGTGAGTGTGGGAGGAGGCTTCCAGATGTGTGTATGTGAATTTGTGAAACCCTAAGACAAGCATATGCATATATATATATCAGGGACAAAAGGGTCATTCTATCTCGGGGATAATGCGGGGCGGGGGCAGGGCCGGGTGGCGGGGCCGGGGCCGGGGCCGGGCCGGGTCCGGTTCTGGAAAACATATCCCCGTCCCCGGCCCGGATATTATCGGGGATGAATTTTTTAATACCGTCCCCGGCCCGTAGGGGCTATTTTTCGGTTATTCACCGCTTAATTCGGGGTCGGGGGGTCGGGTCACCGTCGGGCCGGTTTCAGATTGCCATCCCTAGCTCAACCCGACGATCATCTTCCCAGAATCGTCCCTTGGTGATCGTGAAGATTAGTCCATGGCCGCGACCGAGGTCCATCACCACAATTGAGGTCTCGGTGCTTCACCATTTTCATCACCGAGATCTCATGCTTCACTTGATCCATCATCCCAACCTTTATCACCATCTCGAAGATCAGTCCGACGATAGCGATGGTGACCGATTCGTCTCCAGCTATGGCGACTGGTTCATTTTTGACGAACTCGTTAATTGGGTCAAGATCTAACCAGAAAAGATAATAATTTAGACAGGGGTAAAGAAGACATTTACACGGCAAAAAACTACATCACATAAATGAAATAGTACTTCACAACTTAAATCTACAATATAACAATTATAATAAACAGATTAATAACTTCTGATTAAATCTTTAATCTATAATTTGTTAAGTTATAAGTTGTAATCTGTTTTAAAAATTGTACCAAACACCCCATTGTCTTATTAGACTTTTATCAAATTTATCATTATTAAAATGTGATAATGCGAAATCAGTTTAATATGTGTACTATTGTCTTATTAAACTTTTGTCAAACGTGTCATTCTTCTTAATATGTGACAACGAGACATTTGTGCATTAATGTCATATTAAAATTTTGCCAAATATGTCATTTTTAAAATGTGATAATAAGACATCATTTTAATGTGTGTACTATTATTTTATCAAATTTTTACCAAATTTGTCATTCTTAAAATATGATAATGAGACATTATTTTAATGTGTGTATTATTATTTATTAAACTTTTACTAAATGTGTCATTCTTTTTAAAATGTGACAATATGATATCATTTTAATATATATATTATTGTCTTATTACATTTTTTAATATGGATACGTTTCATTTTAAAGATTATAATGTCAAATTAAACTTATAATTCACAAGTCATGGGTATAGAATTTATTAATAAATGCACTTTTTTTTTCCCGTCTTCTCCGCTAGTTAGCCAAATAGACTATTAGAGCTTCTCTAATAGTATGATAAAAGGCTTGTTATTGTTAAAAAAGAACATGAAACTCAATTTTGAGTTTTCATTGGCTAGCTAAACCGTGAGTTATATTTTAGCATTGCTGACATAAAGTTCAGCTATAGTTGGAATTTCACAATATATATATTTTTTAATTCTACATTTTTATAATGGAACCCACATATAACATTTCTATTTGTTATTGTGTGAAAATAAAAATAAAAATGGAAGTAGTAACATTTGCACCACCATAACAAATTGCTTAATTATAACATTTTAACACTATTTGAGAGGGGAATTTATGTAGAAATTGGGCCGAGTTAGGTGATGGCCCGTTCTATGGGCTACAGTTAGAACGACTGAGTAAAAGAGCCTGATAGTTAGCCCGGTCCTAGAGAGCTTTGCAGTTAGCCCGGTCCTAGAGAACCTGGCACTTAGCTTGGTTACCACGGTCGGCACGATGACAGTTAGCTCGGTCAAACCATCTTGAGCCGAGGTATTGTTGGCTTCTGCTTAGGACCTTGCTGTTAGATAGCTCGGTCCAAGCTCATTGTGGATAGCACGGTTTCAGACAACCTAGTTGGAATATGTCAATCGAGGTACATACGCAGTGAAATGAAGAACCGAGCTAGTTGGGGCTCGGTCTAGTCTGCGGCTTTAGCGTGGCCATGTTATCTCGGTCGTATTGACATCCAACCATGATAAAATCATCTAACTTGGTTTAAGCAGTGAGGGGGTGTTGAAGGATAAGCATTATCTTTCAGGAATGTGATTCCTAGGAGGACTCTACATCGAGGAGTAAGAGTCCTACTAGGATTGTGCTACACGGAACCTATAAAAGCTCATAACATCACCTATGGAGAGGTAACAGAACTTTGATTCCCGAATACACAGAGCTTTTTGTTTATTTGTCTGTTTTGCTGACTTAGGCATCGGAGAGGTATCCGGCACACACTCGCCGGCTAGCTCACGTTTATGTTTTTAGGGAGTGAAGCGATGACGTACGGAGGAACGTAATCTTGATCAACAGGATTATACGAGAACAATATTTCGTGCTCGTACAATTGGCGCCGTCTGTGGGAATAAACAGAAAGAACAAACCTCTTAATCAAGTTATCCTCGCTAATTGGAAGTAATGGCGCACAATGAAGAGTTGCCGCAGTCCGCCATTAACGGACAAACCCCAGAAGGAGGTGGGAGGCGCGAAGGTTTGCCTCCTATCCCTCCCATGGCGGATTTGGAGCCCCAGTGGCAGAACCCCCGGAGGGATGCAAGGGGGAGGCGGACTAACAGCTCCCGTCACTCTCGCTCACAAAGTCCTGAGAGACAAAGGCATAGGATTGACCCTCAAGTTCTGGAGGATTGGGTGAAGGAGCATGATGAATTAATAAGGAGGATGGCGGCAGACATGGAATCTATGAAGCGCCAGATTAAAGGAAAAGGGGTGGCGACAGGAGAGGGGCGCAAAAGCAAAACGCCTCCTCGCCACTCGGAAGATCGTGGTAGGCATACCACACCATCGCAAGCAGAGAGTAGGAGCCTCAGAACAGGCGGTACTCAATCCAGGACTTCCAGGACTCGTTGCTCCAGGTCTGAGAGAACGAGAACTGAGAGGTCATACACTGAGGGAAGCACCTATCGGCCCTCGCGCACGCACCAGACATCATTCAGGCAGACGGAGTTGCCTAGATCGTCCGACTTACGAACTGTGCTAAAAGAAAGGGCACGATGGAAAGAGGATACCAGGGCACGCGACCCGCGCAGAATTTCTGCTCTTCAGCGGTTGGCTCCTCGGATGCATGGAAGCGTCGAGGTAGGAATGCCAATACCGCACCTTGCTTACGAACCAACAGACAAAGCATTAGCGAGGCTGCAGACCTCGCTGTTCGTTCCAACAATTGAGAACGCGCCCCTACCATTAGGCTTCTTACAGCCCAAATTCACCACGTACGAGGGAAAGACAGACCCCTACATGCACTTAAGCCACTTCCGCCAGGTTATGGCGGTATATCAGCGAAACGAGACTTTGATGTGCATCCTATTCCCATCCAGATCTAGGTTTAACCTGGTTCGAAAGGCTACCAGAAGGCAGCATAGCCTCCTGGGCACAGTTGGCAGAGACATTCGTGACAAGGTTCAGAACGAACACCAAAACGCCAGTGGAGATCGACCAGCTTCTCTCCATTGACATGGGCAACAAGGAGACATTAAGATCATACAACAGTCGTTATTGGGAGACCTTTAACCAGATAGGAGACTGCCCCACAAATCTCGCCATTGCACAGTACAAAAGGGGCCTTCCAGTCGGAAACAGGTTGAGGGACTCAATTACCATGACGCCCCCTCCCACGATGGAGGCGTTAATGGAGAGGGTGCATCAGTACATTAGGGTGGAAGAGGATGGCGCCCGCGCTAAGGCAAAATTTGGTACAACAACAGCGCCAGATAAAAAGACTTCGGCAAAAGTCAACGCGGTAGAACGTCCAAGTAGGAAGGGGCGAGGCAGGCGAGACAACGGAGAGGACCAAGATAAAAGATGGTTAAGAGTCCGCATTGCCATTACCACAGTATTCAAGAAACCAATCTACCGAATTCTCAGTGAGATACGTGATGAGCCTTTCGTCAGATGGCCTGCCAAGCTGGGAGAAGCGCAAAAAGACTACGACGAAAGATCGCGGTGCACCTTCCATAAGAAAAAGGGGCACCGCATCTGGAGGAATTAGTGGCAGCTGGTCACCTGGACCAGTACATAGAAGGGGGGACGCAGCCAGCCCCCTAGGACCACAACAACTCAAACGGAATGCCAATCGACGCCCCACCTCAAGGCGTGATCAACGTAATACATGGAATATTCGAACCTGAGCGAGTATGTGAGCTCAGGGGATCGATCAAAAAGGCTGAGCACTTAAGGGAGGTACTAAGCGCTCAACCTACCATCAAAAGGGGGAGAACAGAGGCCACAAACGTCATATCTTTTTCAGACAGAGACTTGGAAAGAATATATTGCCCTCACAATGACGCACTGGTCGTCACACTCCGCGTCAAGGACTACGACATCAAACGGATTCTAATTGACCAAGGGTGCTCATGTGAGATAATGTATTACGAAACCTTCAAACAACTGAAACTGGAGGACAAAGACTTGGTGCCCGCAACATCTCCCCTGATCGGATTCAACTCGATGCCAGAGTGGCTAGTGGGTAAGATAATCCTTCCAGTCAGAGCAGGAAGCATGACAAAGAAGTGGAATTCTGGGTATTGAAGGTCCCTTCCACTTACAACATCATCTTGGGAAGGACATGGCTGTATGCCATGCGCTCTGTAGCATCAACCTACCATCAGGTATTGCGGTTCCCCAACGAAGCCGGAGTAATAGAAGAGGTCTATGGAGACCAAATTATGTCCAAGCAATGCTTCGTCACAGTAAATGGCAGCCGAGCTGCCAAGGGGTTCGTACAGATGGTGGAAAAACCAGAGAGCAATGAATTGTTTGCGGATGTTGGCAAAGCCGCTGAACAGAAGGCAGTGGAAGACTTGGTACAGGTAAGAATAAATGAAAAGAACCCGGATAAGTTCTTTTTGCTTGGTTCATCTATGTCCAGCACTGAGAGAATAGAGGTCATGGAATTCTTGACCTCTAATATCGAAGTGTTTGCCTGGACGCCGTATGATATGCCTGGCATTGACCCAAGCTTCATCTGTCACCAATTGAACGTCCACCCAACCGCCAGACCAATCATTCAGCGCACTCGCAGATCTGCACTGCACCACGCCGAGATAGTGGTGGAGGAAGTAGGAAACCTGCTGGAGGCAGGAGCTATCAGAGAGGTACACTACCCTAGATGGATCTCCAATACAGTGGTGGTGCCAAAGAAGAATGGAAAATGGCGTGTCTGTGTAGACTACAAAACAGTCAACAAGGCATGCCCAAAGGACAGCTTCCCCCTACCCCGGATAGACCAACTGATAGACTTAACGGTGGGGCACAACCGACTTAGCTTTCTTGATGCGTACAGAGACTACCATCAGATCGCTATGTATGAACCAGACCAGGAGGTCACATCTTTTACAACGCCAAGAGGACTGTATTGCTACAAGGTTATGCCCTTTGGCCTAAAGAACGCAGGGGCAACATTCCAACGGATGGTCACCAAGATGTTTGAACCATTGTTAGGCAGAACAATGGAGGCTTACATCGACGACATGGTGGTCAAGAGCAAGGATGAGAATGACCATCTCAAGGACCTAGGTGAAATGTTTCAGATCCTAAAGAAGCACAAGCTGCGCCTTAATGCATCCAAATGTGCGTTCGGCGTAGGATCTGGCAAATTCTTGGGCTTCCTGGTGACCAACCGAGGTATTGAGGCAGACCCCTCTCAGATCAAAGCAATTCAGGATCTGGAGAGGCCCAACTCAGTAAAAGAAGTGCAGCATCTCACCGGCATGGCAGCTGCACTCAACCGATTCATAAGTCGGTCGTCAGATAGATGTCGACCATTTTTTCAAGCATTAAAAGCCAAGTTCGAGTGGGACGAAGAATGCGACCGCGCTCTAGAAAGCCTGAAAGAATATATGTCTTCTCCACCACTGCTTGTAACCCCAATACCTGGAGAAGAACTCTTTCTGTACCTGGCAGTTTCACAGCACGCAATTAGCGCAGTGTTGGTCCGAGCAGAAGGAATCCAACATCTGCCCATCTTTTATGTCAGCAAGACATTACTAGGCGCATAAACAAGGTACTTACCACTGGAAAAACTGGCCCTAGCCTTGATGATGGCCTCAAGGAAGTTGTCGCATTACTTTCACGCCCATACCATAGTCGTCCTCACAGCCTTTCCATTAAAAGCTTTGTTTGAGAGGGCAAACTTTTCTGGGCGAATCCTAAAGCGGGTAGTAGAGTTGGGACAGTTTGACATCAAGTTCCAACCCAGAACCGCGGTAAAAGCCCAAGCCTTGGCATATTTTGTCGCAGAATTCACCCCAGGAAGTCATCATATCTGCCTAGTCGACCTGACTGATACAACCGAACTAGGGTTGGAAGTTGACGCCGGAATAGCGCAACCCCTGGTGCAGGATACCCAGTCAGACCCTAAGGTAGACCAGAGTAAAGTAAGAAAGGAAGAAGCAAACCATGCTACACCAAGCCAAGACTCACCAACAAATAAAGACTTGGTACAATCAGATAGCGAGGGGCAAACAGCAAGCATGGACCTTGAAGAAAACACCAGCAACACTCTTGATCCCAAGGCATCATCTGATCCCTCCACTTGCTGGAAACTGTTCGTTGGAGAGATGTGGGAGCTCTTCGTGGATGGAGCGTCCAACAGGCACGGTGCAGGACTAGGCATAGTCCTCATCTCACCAGATGGCCTAGTGGTGGAGCAAGCAGTCAACCTTGGCTTCCCAGCATCAAACAACGAAGCGGAATATGAAGCGCTTCTGGCAGGCTTAAAATCAGCATCCTACATGAAGGTCACCGAGCTAATGGTTTACAGTGACTCACAGCTGGTGGTAAACCAAATCTCAGGTGACTACGAGGCAAAGGATGACAGGATGGCTAAGTACCAAGAGTTAGTCAGAAAAGAGATCAAGAAATTTGAAGTAGTGCGGATAGAGCAGATCGGCAGGGAAGAAAATAGTAGAGTGGACGAACTAGCAGGCTTTGCTTCAATGGCAAATACCTCCATCCCTCATCCATTGCTGATTGACTACCTACCAAGACCAAGCATTGAAGAACCTAAAGTAGAAGAGGCATGTTGTGCTGAACTAGGCCCTTCGTGGATGGATCCCATCATACTGTTCCTAAAAGACGGTGTCTTACCGGAAGAAAAGAAAGAGGCCAACAAAATAAAAGCAAAGTCACAACGCTTTTGGCTCTCCCCATCAATGGCATTGTATAAGAAATCCTTCACAGGACCTTACCTAAAGTGTGTCCACTCCAGCAAAGTGGAAGCATTCTTGTTCGAAATACACGAAGGCGTATGCGGAAGCCATCAAGGAGGAAGATCATTGGCCTACAGAGCAATTTCGCAAGGATATTGGTGGCCATACATGCAAGCAGATTCAGAGAAATATGTCAAGAAGTGCGAGAAATGTCAGAAATTCGCACACCAAATACATCAGCCAGCTAGAGAACTCCTACCATTGACAAGCCCATGGCCCTTTGCAATGTGGGACTTGGACATAGTAGGACCACTTCCAACGGCACCCGGCAACAGAAAGTTCTTCCTTGCAGCAACAGACTACTTCACAAAGTGGGTAGAGGCAGAAGCATTGGCATCAATCAAGGAAAAGGATGTGAAAAAGTTCGTCTGGCAGAATATCATCACTCGGCTTGGCATACCAAAAGCTCTAATATCGGACAACGGCACTCAGTTCGACGGCAGAATCTTTAGAGGCTTTTGTGCAGAATACAAGATAGAATTCTACAACTCTACACCGGCATACCCCCAAGCAAATGGCCAAGCAGAAGCATTAAACAAAGTGGTCTTGGATGGATTGAAGAAAAGATTAGAGAAAGCAAAGGGTAAGTGGGCTGAGGAGCTTCCCCACGTTTTATGGGCTTACCGGACCACACCTCGGCGGTCTACTGGCGAAACACCCTTTTCCTTGGCCTATGGCATGGAAGCAGTAATCCCACTGGAAGTTGGTCTCCCCACAATTAGAAGTGAAAATTTTGATCCAGACTTAAATGGAGAAGCCATAGCATTGGAGCTCGATCTTGCGGAAGAAAGAAGAGAAAAAGCACTGGTTCACATTGCCTCGTACCAGCAAAAGTTATCCAGAAAGTATAACAAAACAATACATCCAAGACAATTCAAAATCGGAGATTGGGTATTGCGCAAAGTGATGGGAAACACCTTGGTACCCGGAGATGGCAAGTTAGGGCCTAATTGGGAAGGACCTTACAAGGTGGTTGGATTAGCAGGAAAAGGGGCATACCACTTGGAAGATAAAGACAGCAAAGCCATTCCCAGGCCATGGAATACTGCCAATCTCAAACTATTTTATTTTTAGCTTTTCTTTCAAGTATTTGTAATTTTTTCTTTCTCAATAAAACAAGTAGTTTCTTTTCAGTATAGTTGCTTCCTTTTGTAAAAGATTGTTTTAGTGAGTTAGGCGCACTGAAAGCATAGTTGGCCAGAACAACCAACTTTGCACTCTTTTCAGCTAAGATAAGGATCAGTGCTGAAGAAGTTGGCTGGAAAAACCAACACCCCTCCAAAGCCCAGGATAAGGATCCAGGCTGCAGGACGTTTGGTCGAAATAACCAAACACTTTACTTTAGGTTGGCAGGAATAACCAACTTAGAGGTTGGCTGGAAAAACCAACACTTATTGTTCTTCAGCCAAGATAAGGATCTAGGCTAAAGAAGTTGGCTGGAAAAACCAACACTTAGTACTCTTAAGCCGAAGTAAGGATTTAGGCTGAAGAAAGGTTGGTTGGAAAAACCAACACTTATTGTTCTTCAGCCGAAATAAGGATCTAGGCTGAAAAAGTTGGCTGGAAAAACCAACACTTAGTACTCTTAAGCCGGAGTAAGGATCTAGGCTGAAGAGTGGTTGGCTGGAAAAACCAACACTTATTGTTCTTCAGCCAAGATAAGGATCTAGGCTGAAGAAGTTGGCTGGAAAAACCAACACTTAGTACTCTTCAGCTGAAGTAAGGATCTAGGCTGAAGAGTGGTTGGCTGGAAAAACCAGCGCATATTGTTCTTTAGCTGAGATAAGGATTAAGGCTAAAGAGGTTGGCAGGTATTGCCAGTCAGATTGTATAGTTCTGACCAGGATAAGGTATCTCGGCCCGAGAACATTATACTTCATTCAGATTACAACTAGAAAGTTACATGTATGGCAGTTAACCAAAATAACAGTTGGAACAAAAGAGATTTCATTGATCATACAAAGTCAAAGTACAAAAAGGGGGACTTCGGCCAGGTTACAGTCTCTCTTTCCAAAAGGCAAAAAAGAAGAAAAGTACATAGTTAAGCAAACAGGTCATCTAAGTCAGTATCTAAAACCACTCGGTCTTCGCCCAAAGGTAGCTCGGTTGTGGCAACCACACTTTGGTTAAGCTCGGTTGGAAGCACAGCATCGGACACAGCTGGCAAAGGTGGGATGGAGACCTCTGGAGTTGGGGAGGTAGACTGGCGACCGGATTTAGTGTTGTCTTCTGGAGCTTCATTTTCATCCTCCTCCTCTAGAAATTGTTGCTGAATGGTAGCAGTATACTCCGCCAGTGAGCTCGGTATGAAATATGGAGGAGGATTGAAGACCTCGGTCTCAGGTCCATGACCGAGCTGCGCCACAGCCCCCCTCCACCCGCATTTAAAGAACAGGTCCTTCGCAGCTTTACACTACTTGATGTACAGGGCTTCGCCTTCTTTGAAACCGCGGTACTTCGCATTCTCCAGCTTCTTCTCAAGCTTTGTTATTTCGGCATTCTTTTTTCCTTCAAGCTTGGCCAGCTCACGCAGATATTTATCTTTTATCACGGCCACAGCCTTTTGCTTGTTTGCTTCAGCCGAGCTAACAAGACCGGTCAGACGACCATTCTCGGTTTGTAGCTCGGCTATCTGCTTCCTGGCCTGTTCTAGCTCGGCGGTTTTTTCGGTTACCTCTGTCATTGCCTGCCTTGTTGTTTTGCGAAGTTCCAACACGCTTGTGAGCGATGTGGTTCTTCTGCATGGCCTGCAAAAAAATGGAAAGAGACTTGTAGTAAAACCGAGCCGAAAGTTGTGCAAATTAGAAAGATAAGCAAAGGAGGTTACTTACCAGCACCATTGACTTTGTGGTCGAGCGAATGGCCTTCAGCTCAGTGAGATGGTTGTGGTGCTCCATGTCGACTGGAAGGCAAATGCTCTTGGCCAGATTGAATGCCATTAGGTGGTCTTTTTCAGCGACCACTGAATCAGTATCCCGTATAGCACGGTTCTGAAAAGTGATCTTTGGAGCCCACTTGGAGGAGCTAGCTCAGTCAGAGCGCTCCAGTTGTGGGCTCGGTGGAGGGCTTGGCGGAATGATGGTATCTTCTTCATCAACAAGGCGTGGCTCGGTTGTGGAAGTCCGAGCACGCTTGTTTGGACGAGACGATGAGGGTTGATGGGATGGAAGGGCCACTACGGTCTCCTGAGTCTGACCGGTTGGTGGTACCTTGGGCTGGTTTGTTTCGATCAGGAGGGCCCTTACAGCTCGTTTCTTGGCCATCTCTTGCTCAGCGGTTAGAGGGATCAAATTGATTTGGGGCAAGGTTGGGTCCGGTTCAGGAGAGGCTTCCAACAAAAAGTCAGTTACCTTGGTCTTTCGTTTACCGCTATATCGGTTGGTCGGCTCAAAATTCAGTAGCTCGGTCCAACTTCGGTTTGGATATCGCAGCGCGGCGCGAAGAACATTCAAGTTGGGGTAGCTGTATTGGGACTTGAGAAAGTTCAAATTTGCATGAAGGAAGACAACAGTTAGTTTGGTTCAGGAAGTGAAAACCGAAGTAAAGAAAAGCATGCAATGAAGCCGAGTAAACCCAGCCATCTTCGGTCGATCCTATGGAGAATTGATGGAAGAGCTCGGCTAGACCGAGATTAAGTCCAACCCGGCGGTTTAGCTCGGCAATGCCGTTTATTATGCGATAAGAATTGGTGGAAAGTTGGGTAGGGCAGAGCTTGGTTTGTCTAAGGAATTCACAAAGAAGGGGTTGTACAGGGAATCGTAGACCGCACTCTACGATGGAAACAACGTTAAAAGGGACAAAGCTTTGTTTTCCCCAGGGGACGGTGTCTAGTTCGGCTAATGAAAGGTGGACATCATCCGGAATTTGGTAGTCCTTACGGAATTCAGCTATGGCCCCTAGTGAGTTTACTAAAAACCTATATTTACCCATTGATTATTAAATTATCAATAAATTAGCTGAAGGATTAGCTTGGTCAAGAAAAGGCGCCTAGTAGCTCGGTTGAGCAATCAGAGGAGTGCCTGGCCAACCTAAGTCTGCAAAGTAAAAAAGAAGGGTGTTAAGCACTGATCATTGGACCGTGCTAAAAAAAACAAGGGCAAGATAAATAAAGTTCTAGCTCGGCTACACAAGATGCTATCAGTTTTTAGCTTAGCTCGGTTTGAGCAAGGGGCTTTTTAGCCCGGTTGAGTCTTTGGGGAAGCATTCTTAGTTCGGTTTGTACTAAGGAAGCTGGTTTAGCCCTAAGTTGTGGCTCGGTCGGAGGTTAAGGCTTTCTAAGTACGGTATTGCGCAAACCTAGTACGGTTCGATTGCTCGGTTAGATGAAGCTAAAGGTACCTAACCTATGGAAACTACAAGTATAGTGTGGAGTTATAGTTCGGTTGTTAGGTGCAGCTAGGCATGCAACCGAGGCAAACAAATTTCTAGTTCGGTTGAAATGTAATTTTGGATCAAAATCAGTGTTTCTCAGATTATTCGAGGTTCTACTACATGGATTTTTCCCAGAAAAATAGAAGGAAAGATAGAATATGTGTTTTGCAAAAAACATACATATACGCATATTATGTGTTGCAAACAAGTGTGAAATCAACAAAAAGGAAATCAGTTTGAGCAAACATACCAGTTCAAGGCGAGGGTACTAAAGATGAAAGTAATGGTAGCAGAAAACACGAACTCAGCAAAATGCAGGGTCAAGCAGGAATAGAGACTCAGAGAGAGAGAAGAAGGTGAATAGTACGAGTAAATGATTCAAAAAGTAGGGTTTTGGTGAAAAGCTCAAGTTTTGGGCGGGACTGTTCAAATATCGCGAGGTATGAGGGCGGCGTGACAGCTACACTGGGCCAATAAGGGTGTCCCACGTGTCCTTGGAATAAGAAGCGGTTCAGTTACAAAGATTGAAGAGACATTTTTTGACCGGGCATATTAAAGTAGCCCGGTGTGAGTTTAGCTTGGTTGGAAGGTTGACGTTTCTAGCTCGGTTGGAAGGCTAAGGTTTTTTGGCTTGGTTGACAAGCTAAAGCTTTTAGCTCGGCTGGTGACAGGTAATCCCTATCATGCTGCGCAGATGAAATTAAGGGGCAATTGAGAGGGGAATTTATGTGGAAATTGGGCCGAGCTAGGTGATGGGCCGTTCTATGGGCTACAGTTAGAACGACTGAGTAAAAGGGCCTGATAGTTAGCCCGGTCCCAGAGAGCCTTGCAGTTAGCCCGGTCCTAGAGAACCTGGCAGTTAGCTCGGTCACCACGGTCGGCACGGTGACAGTTAGCTCGGTCAAACCATCTTGAGCCGAGGTATTGTTGGCTTCTGCTTAGGACCTTGTTGTTAGATAGCTCGGTCCAAGCTCATTGTGGATAGCACGGTTTCAGATAACCCAGTTGGAATATGTCAACCGAGGTACATGCGCAGTGAAAGGAAGAACCGAGCTAGTTGGGGCTCGGTCTAGTCTGTGGCTTTAGCGTGGCCATGTTATCTCGGTCGTATTGACATCCAACCATGATAAAACCATCTCACTTGGTTTAAGCAATGAGGGAGGTGTTGAAGGATAAGCATTATCTTTCAAGAATGTGATTCCTAGGAGGACTCTACATGGAGGAGTAAGAGTCCTACTAGGATTGTGCCACACGGAACCTATAAAAGCTCATAACATCACCTATGGAGAGGTAACAGAACTTTGATTCCCGAATACACAGAGCTTTTTGTTTATTTGTCTGTTTTGCTGACTTAGGCATCGGAGAGGTATCCGGCACACATCCGCCGGCTAGCTCACATTTGTGTTTTTAGGGAGTGAAGCGACAACGTACAGAGGAGCGCAATCTTGATCAACAAGATTATACAAGAACAATATTTCGTGCTCGTACACTATTTATTACTAAAATATAACAATAATTAATCATTTAAATATTGAATCATTAGAGATATTCTTAGTTTTTTCTTTTAATTGCCACACAGTACATATTCAAATGATTATGTGATACTGGAATATTTTAAATTCTTCCCTCTTTCTAAAGAAGGGAGACTATTATTTAGTTTTTGCGAGAGATTATTGGGTGGTCTTGGAATAATATTTCAAATCATTTGTTACTTACTATATACTTTTCAAGTTGTTTTTAAAAAATTTAACTGTTTTAATTAATAAATATCAAGTTGAAACGCCATGTAAATTTAATTTTTGACCTCACAACTAAATAGATCTCTCTGCTGAGATCTAGGGAACTTAGCTAGAGAGCACGCAGTAAAATAGATTAAACCAACACCTACATACAAGAAGACAAGAAATACCGCGATAGCTCGTCCACCTAGGGGCACTCTGACGATCAAGTCAGTAACTTATCTCATGAGATATCAACTCAAATCAAGAGCTCACAAAATAAATCACATACCTTAGACCCACAAGAGTACCTTACTTTTATAATGATCAGTATCCAACTTCCTCTAGAAGTCTTACTTCATGAGATTTTACCCTTTACAAGAATAACATCTATCACAACTCACACTATTCAAATTAAGATGAACTTCCTTAAGAGTCACATCTCTATCCAAGTAGGTAGGTTAATGTTATTTAGGACTTTTGTCCTCTATCCAAATAAATCTGATTCGGATATGGTAGTACCATATCTTGTCAACTTGGTTCATCTACGTGGCACCTCAGCTAACAACCTTGGCCACGTGGACAACTCAAAAAATATGTCCCCACAACTGCCCTCTAGGTTCTATTATCTCAGCAACCTGAGGTGATAGAACCTATATCATCTGATCTTCCAACATGTCAGCTAAACAACATACTAGAGATACTCCTTCGACCGAGATCATGACTCGTTGACTTCATAAACAAGGACTCAAATGTTCACTTGTCAAAAACCAAGAACCAAGAATCAAGAATCACGAATCAAGATAATCCTTCTCGGCCTCCTTGCTCGATGTTGGCCATCTATTCCTACTAAGTTCCCACAAACAACGCCAAATTGTGGGTGTTGATTTCTGACCTCACAACCAAACAGGGAACTTAGCTGAAGAGTACGCGACATAATAGATTAATTCCAGCACCTGCACACCCACGGTGGCTTATTCACTCGGAGGCACTCTGATGTTTGAGTCAGTCACTTATCTCATAAGATATTAGCTCAAATAACAGTGCACAAGTAAAAACATACATTGAACCTATGGGGGTGCCTCACTTTTATAGTTAGCAGTGTCCCCGTTCCCCAGAAGTCTCACTTCATAGGACTCAAGCACAACACTTATCTCGGACTCTTAATTAGATATGGATGAACTTCTTAAGAGTCTTATCTCTGTCCGAACAAAGGGCCTCATCTTATCTAGGACTTTTGTTCTGTATTCAAATATCTCGGATTCCGGTATTACTGCACCATATGTCGACAATATCACAATCACCTCGGCAATCTGGCTCGTCCACGTGACACCTTGGTCAATACATCGGCCTTCGGCCACGTGGCACGACCTTAAAAATACATCACCACAATAACTTTCTAATTTTTGGGGGTTTTTTTTTATTGCTCACAATGGACAAAGTGAGTCTTTTCATCCTCTTAGAGAGAGTGAGCTCTAAGTAGGTGAGACCTCTAGTTATAGTCAGGATTGACTCAACCTTTGATGAGGTATAAAATAAAATTTTAATAATAGATTTTTTTAAATATATTTAGCCTATGTTTGGGGAGTTGGGTTTGAGGATTTTTTTGGCTAAAATAGCCACAAAAAATAAAATAGGTTTTTAACCCAATAAGATAAAACATCACATCTAACTTATAATCATTACATTATTTCTCTCACAAAAAAACTAAAAAAAATCAAAAAAGTCAAAAATTCTTCTCAAATTAAGCTTTTTAGCCCCAAACTAAAATAGCAAAAAAAGTCAAAAAGTCAACCCACTTTCCAAACGAAGCTTTAGATAATTTTAATGTATATTTATTTTTCTATTATTGAATACAAATTTTTGTAACTTATTTACAACCTTTACTAATGGGCCTTTGATTGAAGGCTTTTTTTTTTTTTTTAGCTAGGCTTTGTAAAAGGAGATTTTTTTTGGACCTTTAGATAATTGAAACTATTTTTTTAATAAAATTTCTATTGAGTTTTATTAATACATGAACTAACCGTCGATTTAATAGAAATTTCATCGAAACATTATACTTATTAATTTCTTAAAATATTTTTTCAGTCTTTACAATTAGGGCCTTTTTTTTTTTTTTGGGCCTTTGAAAACAATTGTTTTATGAGCTCTTGGACAAAGAGATCTATTATGGGCTTTTGAATAAAAAATGTACTTTCAGTATTTATGATTAAGGACATTTGATAATGAATTTTTTTTTGATAAATTATTTATAAGTCCTATTTGAAAGATTTATACAAGATATGGTCTTATGAAAAAACTTATAACCCAATAAGTTTTGTGATTTTCTTGTGGACACATCTACCCCCAATCTTAATTAATTAATAAATAACCTGATTAATGATAATGCCATATATGAGAAATCTAATGTTATTATAGATTGTGATAATATCTATATGATTAGAAATTTAAAATTTAAAATAACTTAATTAATGGCAATACCATATATGGAAAATCTAATATTACCATTGATTATGATCATATCTATATGGTTATAAATTTAAAATTTAAAATAACTTAATTAATGTCAATACTATATATGGAAAATCTAATGCTAACATAAATTGTGATCATATCTACATGGTTGGAAATTTGAAATTCAAAACATAAATGTAACATGTAATATCTCAAATCGAATGTGACATTTCTAAACCCAACGTGACATTTCTATATGTTTTTGAAATTCAAAATAACTTGATTAATGGCAATAAAAAATATGAAAAATAAAATGTTGTCATAGATTGTGATCATCTATATGGTTGAAAATTTGAAATTCAAAACATAAATGTAACATGTAACATCACAAACCCAACGTGACATTCCCAAACCCAACGTAACATTTTCATATGCTTCTTGAGAGGGTAATTTATAAATAAATTGGGCCGAGTTATGTGTAGCTATAGACGTCCCCAAACGCCCCGGGAGGGAAATCCCGTTCTGTTCGTTTGGGCTCACTACAGTTCAGGACTCAATGTCACGGTCATGTATCTAATCTCGCAGAGTGCAATGCAAGACCGATGAATCATTAAAGAGTCCAAATTCGGCAAATCGTTTTTTGGAAAACAGATTTTTTGAAAGAAGTGCCAAACATGGACTGCTTTGCCAGATACAGAGTTGCCACCTAAATATTTTATTTTGGGGGAATTTAGAAAACCCTGACTCGTGCCTAAGGCCACATGTCCGTCATCACCAAAGTTGCTTTGGCTCGGAAACTTGGGTACGATTAGGGAAGGTCACTTCGTGAGCACCCCCGCTCGCCCGATCTGAAGATCGGCCTCTACTAACCATGATATCTCGTTTTGAAAACGTTATGCGTTCTTATTTCGATTAATTAGCTAATCTTACTATGTGATGCGCACAACACAAAAGTATAGACTAGATCGCCTCATTTGGAACAAAGCATTGCATATCCGCTTGTTTGAAAGATGGTTTGAAATTTGCTACTCGCAAGTAGGCTAAAACACGGATTTCAACGAGTTGTTCCAACTCAAACAATCCAACCTTCACCCACAGGCATTCAGGCAGTTATATCATTTAAGCACATAGCCTCATGGTAAAGCTTGCTAACATGGCAACACTCACACGCATGCAAGGATGCTAAAGCATAAAAGCTTACCGAGTACTTCGAGCCAAAACAGAAACCGGTTAGTAATCATATGCATGATCCTAGTTCATGTTAAGGTGGCTAATGCAACACATGCAAGATGCAATTACTATAGGCTCGGCTATTCTAAGATGGCATATGATGATGCTACAATTAACACGTATTTAACTTAGAATTGAAATACAAATGCAGTTAGTATGATACGCCAAGCCCGGTGCGTGCGATACGAATAAATGTATGCAAACATGCTATCATAAGTATGCTAATAGAAACATGCCCTAAACTAACCATCGAATGCTAGTAAATAAAAGGGAAGAAAGACGTGGGGTTAGAAGACATACACACACTCACGCACACTTTTTACACAATTGCCCTCACTCGGAGGGTCCGAATAAATATTACAAAACGAATAAATACTACTAAATTAATTATTACAGAACTTCTAATTAATTAACGAATTAAATGCAGAAGGAAGGTGGCCACAGCCCTGCCTCGGAATGCGTGGATGATGCATGCTTGACTCGCCTTGCTCGGAAACTCGTACCATGCCACTGTTGCCTCTGTTTGCACTGCCTGGCTCCTCTGAAAATTATGAAAGTTTCCAGAACTACTTTGAGTTTTCTTCTGAGTGCTGTGGAGTGCCACCGGCCAGAACAAAAGGCCACCGGCCATGGGAATGGGATTATCTGCCAAAGATTGTGTCATCGGCTAGACACTGATGGCCGGTCGACACTAAAGATGGCCGGTCGGCCATTTATTCCTGCAGAATCCTGCAGTTGACAGCAGCAGAGGGCAAGCAGTGTATGGCATGTAATTTTCAAGCAAATGTGTGCATGGCCACTCTCCCAATCATGTTATGGACTCAAGGGAGTGTGGCCCTCGACTCTCGGGCCATCAATTGCGCATTTCGATGCATGATGGCCTAAGAGGCCAAGTTTGCCATTCAATGTAAAATGAATGCATAAAAGAGATGAATGCCTCGTGCCCTATCATGTTGAGGTCAAGGGCATTGGCGACCGAGGAGTGAGACGTATTTCGTCACTTTGAGTACGAACACGCCTCATCCCTCATGCTTGGTTTGACACCCCAAACCAAACAAAACGCTATGCATGGGTGCAATGTGGCTCAAGTATGTAAGATGGCTCGAGTATGCAAACATGCCAAATGCAATGTAAACTAAGCATGTAAACGTGCAATGTATCGGGCATGCAAAATGCAATGTGATGCAACCTATCATACAATGCAAACATGATATAATGCAAGTATGCAACTAATGTAATGCAACATACAAACATGCAAAGTATGCAAAGATGGACTTATACTGAAATGAGAGGGCCTCAGCCCATCACAAAACAGTGGCCTAAGAGGTGCAAGAGGGCACAAATCATGTATGCAAGCATGCACACATCAAGGCCCATCACTTAAACAAGAAAGGGGCAACCTTTCAAGGTCACTCAAAGATGATATGCATGGACATTAAACACTCATGCTAAACTCTGAAAAGCATGCAGAGGATGATGCCAAAACATGCTAGGAAATGGATGCGAAATGGAAGGCATTCGAGGCCACAAAAGAGAGCATTGCTCAACATCTACCCCAAGAAAGAATGGCATGAATTTTTCAACACAAAACAGGGTTTTAGCATGCAAAAAGGACCCCCGAAACCCACTGATATGGCAGCTAAGAGACATAAATCAAAAGGCATGCACAAAAACCCAAACATGGAGCATAAGACCACATCTCTTCAAGGCATTGAAAGGAGAACAAATGTAAGTATGTAAGCACAAAACATGGGCTGAAATGACATAATAAGTGATTCCAAATCACTGAAATAGCCAAGGTAATGCATGCTAATGACTCACATACCCGATGCCAACATGCTAGAATGCAAAGGGACTATACAAAGCATGAGAGGTATGACCAAATCAACACCTAATAGACCTCAAGCATGATGAAACATGACCAAAAGCTTCACAAAGCTAGGCAAAAACATGAGAGCATGGTAGGCTATATGCATGATGCACTTCTAGGCAAAATAAGGGAATACAAAGCAAGTATATTAAGCATGCAAGGGGCCATTAATCCGACCAAAAACAGAGGTATAACATGACCAAATAACACCCAAAAACCTCTGAAATGAAGCCAAAAGCAACTACGCATACATGCTACCCTTATGAGCCAAAAATGCAAACAAAAGAGAGACAAAGGGAGAGGGGTATCCCTCCCCTATGCAAGACCTCAAAACCCCTTCTTCACCACTGAAAATCCTCTGGATTTCAGTGGTGAGAAGGCCAATGCACAAAGGTATTCAAAGCTTAACAAGGAGAGCACAAAAAGGGCCAAACAAGGCCTAAGAGGGGGGGAATCGACCCCCAACACCAAAATGACCTTAATGAAGTATCTTAAGCATGCAAATACAAGACTTTTTTCAGTTATACACAAAGCTTAAATCAGTATGCAAGATAGGTTAAAGACTAGTGCAAGATTGAGGAAAATAAAGCAAAAGTGTTACCCTTGAAGAACACTTCAAGAACAGCAAGTGCAGCCCCCTTTTCTGATCGAAACTAGTCCAAAACCTCCAAGAACAACCTCTCAACACCTTAAGAACCGAAATATGGTGTAATACTATGTGTTCTAGTGCAAAACTAAGAACAAATCAACCTTTTAGGCCCTCTAACACACACAAATGAAGAGAGAGAGGGAGATATAGAGAGAGAGGGTGTTATATATTAGAGATATATGTAATTAGGTCTGGTTTTTGCTGAACCCCTTCAAAGGAGAGGGAAGGTCTCCTTATATAGACAAGGAAAAGTGTTAAGCTTCTTAGAGAAGCTAACAAAAGGGTCAAGGCTTCTAAGAGAAGCTAAGGCAAAGGGGCCAAGGCTTCCTGAGGAAGCTGGGACAGGGGTACAAGCTTCTTGAGGAAGCTAAGACAAAGGTCCAAGCTTCCTCAAGAAGTTAGACCAAAAGGGTACAAAGGGTGCAAATTCCTCCATACACGTGTATGGAGGACAAGCCCGTGCATTCCAGCTGGCACAGCTAGCATGCACCATGCCTGAAAAAGGCAAAAAGGTGGTACCGGCCATAAAAGGAGTCCATCGGCCAACTAAATGGTCGGCCAACCACATAAAGAGCCGACCGGCCATCACCAATGGCCGGTGGAAAGAAAACAAGGCCGGTGGACCTAAGCCATGGCCGGTGGGTTTAAGGGATGGCTGACAAGCCACCTCCTACTCTCAGGAGCACAAAATACAAGCCCTTGGTGCAAAACCAAGCACAGAACAAGCAAGTTAAGAGATCCTGAGGCAAGGCGCGTAGCCGAGACCTCCGAGAACTCAAAACGAACACAAACATGGATGATCACCGAGTGTTCAAACGGTGACGTCCAAGTCTTGAGAACGGTAAAAAATGGGATGTCTACAGTAGCTTGGCAGGGTGGCATTCATTAGATCGGCTTCCAATCAAACGGTCCGATTGGCAGGGGACCGAGATAAGTCAGTTCGGTCAGGAATGTATAAACCGAGGTAAAGGGTTTAGCTATCTCACTTGGCTTGCAGTGATGAGACTCCTAGTAGGACTCTGCTAAGGAGAGTTAGAGTCTTACTGGGATTGTGCAAACCATCTCACTTGGTTGGTAGTGAGTAGGAGTGTGACTCCTAGGAGGACTCTGCTAAGGAGAGTAGAGTCCTACTAGGACTGTGCAAAACCATCTCACTTGGTTGGTAGTGAGTAGGGTGTGTGATTCTTAGGAGGACTCTCATAGGGAGAGTTAGAATCCTACTAGGATTGTGCCAAGCAGAGTCTATAAAAGCTCATGACCAGACCTTTGTACAGGTATCCCAATTCTTACTCTAGAATACACAGAGCTTATTGTCTATTGTCTAGTTGCTGACTTAGGCATCGGAGGGGTTTCCGGCACACACCCGCCGGTTAGCTTACGTTTGTGTTTTCAGGTGGCAAAGCAACATTGTTTGGAGGAGCGTAAACTTGATCAATAGGATCATACGAGAAGAATTATTTCGTCCTCGTACAATTGGCGCCATCTGTGGGAATTTCACAAAGAGCAAAACCTCTTGATCAAGTTTTCCTCTTTGGTTGAAAGTAATGGCGCACAATGAAGACTTGCCACAATCTGCTATTGATGGGGCAAACACCGGAAGGGGGTGGGAGGTGCGAAGGTTTACCTTCTATCCCACCCATGGCGGAATTAGATCCCCAGCGAAGGAATCCGCGAAGAGAAGCAAGAGAAAGACAGGGCTCAAGTCCACACCGCTCTCAAAGCCCTGATAGACAGAGGCGGAAGATGGATCATCAGGTTCTCGAAGATCGCGTAAGAGAGCAAGACGAAGTAATAAGAAGAATGACAGCTGACATAGTCTATGAAGAGCCAGATAAAAGGCAAAGGGGTGGCAGCAAAAGAGGGGCACAAAGGCAACACACACTCTTGCTACTCAGAAGATCGTGACAGACAAGTCACACCATCACAAACTGAAAGTAGAAGCCTCAGGTCAGGCGATACACAATCAAAGACTTCCAGGACACGCTACTCTAGGCCTGAGAGAATGAGGACTGAAAGGGCTTGAAGGAGAGAAGACACTCAGGCTCGCGACTCCCGCAGAGTCTCTGCACTACAACGATTGGTTCTTAGAACACATGGGAGTGCCGAGGTAGGAATGCCAGAGCCGCGCTTTGCCTATGAACCAGCAGACAAAGTGTTAGCAAGGTTGTAGAGCTCGCCGTTCGTTCCGGCAATTGAGGATGCACCATTACCCTTAGGCTTGCATCAGCCTAAATTCACAACTTATGAGGGGAAGTCGGACCCCTACATGTACTTAAGCCACTTTCGCCAGGTTACGACAGTATACCGGCGAAACGAAGCTCTAATGTGTATTTTGTTTCCATCCAGCCTTGGCGACCTAGGTCTGGCCTGGTTCGAAAGGCTATCAAAAGGCAGCATAGCCTCATGGGCACAATTGGCAGAAGCGTTCGTGACTAGATTCAGAACGAACACCAAGATACCAGTGGAGATTGACCAGTTTTTCTCCATAGACATGGACGAGAAAGAAACATTGAGGTCTTACAATAACCGGTATTGAGAGACTTTTAATTAGATTGGAGATTGCCCTACAAACCTAGCTATCGCATAGTACAAACGAGGTTTGTCGGCTGGCAATAAGTTGAGGGATTCAATGACAATGACACCGCCCCTTACTATGGAAGCCCTAATGGAGAGAGTGCACCAACACATCCGGGTAGAGGAAGATGGGGCACGCACAAGGCAGAGTCCGGCGCAACAGTGATACCAGACAGAAAGCCTATGGTGAGAGTTGACACGGTTGACAAGTAAGATTGACCGCGCAAAAGTCTTTGCCCGATTGGGGGGCAATTGGAAAGGTTGGCAGGATTGGCCAACTCTTTCTAAATAAGTCTTTGCCCGACTGGGGGGCAACAAAAAAGGTTGACAGGTTTGACCAATACTTTTTTCTTTCCTAAGCCGAGATAAGGATCTAGGCTGCAAGACGTTGGTAGGTTTGACCAACACTTTTAGCTCTTCTTCAGCCGAGATAAGGATCCGCGCTGAAGAAAGTTGGCAGGAATAACCAACATTGAGCTCTTTCCTAAGCCGAGATAAGGATCTAGGCTGCAGGACGTTGGTAGGTTTGACCAACACTTTCCATTCTTCAGCTGAGATCAGGATCTAGGCTGGAGAAGGTTGGCCAGAATAACCAACACTTTGTTCTCTTTAGCCGAGATCAGGATCTAGGCTGGAGAGGGTTGGCTGGAAAAACCAACATTTTTGTTCTCTTCAGCCGAGATCAGGATCTAGGCTGAAGTGGGTTAGCAGGAATAACCAACATTTTGTTCTTTTCAGCCGAGATCAGGAGCTAGGCTGGAGAGGGTTGGCCGGAATAACCAACATTTTGTTCTCTTCAGCCGAGATCAGGATCTAGGCTGAAGAAGGTTGGCAGGTTTGACCAACAAATTTTTGAACTCTTTGGTCGGGATGATGGTTACCTCAGCCAAAGCAGGTTGGCAGGTTTGACCAACAAATTTTTGAATTCTTCGACCGAGATGGTTATCTCGGCCAAAGCAGGTTGGCAGGGTTAGTGTAAACCAAGTTAGTCTGCTCGGCGAGACATAGAAAAAATGACTCGCCGTACGATTACAAACTCGAAGAATATATACGTTGAAGGCAAAAAAGCAGGGCTATTCAAATTTTGGCATGACGGCTGTAATAGGAGAACGGGGCTAATAGGGGCACGCCACCTGTCCTTAGGGTAACGTCCTATCAGACATGCCAGATTAGTGGAATGGTGTATTGAGCAGCTGACCAGACTTGTTGGGACTAAACAAGTTGTGAGACCGAACAAACTTCTCTAGTTCGGCAGAGTTGAGCGCTTTTAGCTCGGCTAGAGGAAAGTAATCCCAATCATGCTGCGCAGATGGAATTAAGGGACAATTGAGAGGGTAATTTATAAATAAATTGGGCCGAGCTATGTGTAGCTCGGCAGGGTGGCATTCATTAGATCGGCTTCCAATCAAACGGTCCGATTGGCAGGGGACCGAGATAAGTCAGCTCGGTCAGGAATGTATAAACCGAAGTAAAAGGTTCAGCTATCTCACTTGGCTTGCAGTGATGAGACTTTTAGTAGGACTCTGCTAAGGAGAGTTAGAGTCCTACTGGGATTGTGCAAACCATCTCACTTGGTTGGTAATGAGTAGGAGTGTGACTCCTAAGAGGACTCTGTTAAGGAGAGTAGAGTCCTACTAGGATTGTGCAAAACCATCTCACTTGGTTGGTAGTGAGTAGGGTGTGTGATTCCTAGGAGGACTCTCATAGGGAGAGTTGGAATCCTGCTAGGATTGTGCCAAGTAGAGTCTATAAAAGCTCATGACCAGACCTTTGTACAGGTATCCCAATTCTTACTCTAGAATACACAGAGCTTATTGTCTATTGTCTAGTTGCTGACTTAGGCATCGGGGGGTTTCCGGCACACACCTGCCGGTTGGCTCACATTTGTGTTTTCAGGTGGCAAAGCAACATTGTTTGGAGGAGCGCAAACTTGATCAACAGGATTATACGAGAAGAATTATTTCGTGCTCGTACACTTCTCATCCCAAACCCAATGTAAATATAACATGTAACATGCCAAACTCACCGTGACATTCCCATATGTTTCTCATCCCAAACTCAACATGACATTGCAATACTCCATCGTTGAATTATGAATAATGTAATCTCCTAAATATAACATGTAACATCCCAACTCAACCCATGTATTGAACCACCATCACCCCCAATCTAGTGTAACTTCAACATCGAGCGATGTGATTCAATCCATATTGAGTTACAAATTCAAATCCCTAATAATTTTGCACAACATGTTGTGACATGTATATAAATACTTATTACAACAAAGACACGATATACATTCAAAGACATATACAACCAAACAAATACACAAATGTCATCTACTACATGGTGTATGTCGATTAACGTAACACACTAAATGTAACATATATCGTAACATGATCATCTAGGTCCTAATGTACAATTGGCATCCTACGACGTGGTTCACATTCGACATCCAATTAACAACCAAAACGAAATACCCCCAACCCAACTCTTGAACCCATACATATCACCTCACACGTCGAACATATCAAAAAATATCAACCATCACAATGTCAAATACACGCATTCACTCAGAACATTGGCTAAAGTGTGCCTATCAATGAGTGTAATAGATTGTCAATATCTTATTAAAAATGAACAATTCACACTTCAACAAACAACAACACACTTTAAAAAAACAAGAAAAAACACAAAAAAACATAAATCTTCCCTTCAACCGATTGGAATCGAAATCTGTCGAAGGAATCAACACACAACCCTCAAACTTCATCATATCATCGACTATATCTACATCTATTTAAGCAAGATTTTGAAAATGCTCTGGAATCCCGCGATCGAGGAGAAAAAAACTCGCATGGTCGTTGTCTGTAGACTTGTCTTTCCTAAAAGCATTTCCAAACGTGATATGATGAATGAGAAAATAAGGTACAATATGAAAACAAATTAGGGGTATAATAGTACACTACTTTCATTCATTTACAATTTATATCATAGGACTTTATGAAACATATTCCTATTTAAATACGATTTCAAACTCTAAAAGGATATTCATAGAACTTTACATTAAATAAGTCTTCCAAATAAGACTTATAAATATATATATATATATATATATATTTTGAATCTCAAGACAAAGATAGTTATTTTTTTTAAATTTTGAACGAACATTTTTTTTTAAAGGCTTTTTTTTTGGTTGAGAAAAGTTAAATGTAACGTTGATCCGAAACGTATTACATAACTCCAACATATTACATATCGAGTATGGGAATTACATTATGGGGCCTTCCAAACTGGGGGCCTAAAGCAGCTTTGGTGGCTTTATGATGAGCCACTCTTTGGTTATTGTTTGGTGTTTTTGGTATTAAGTCTAAGGATTGATTTGTTTTAATACAAGAACATATTAATAAAAAGTTTTTGATGAGAATGATAAATTGATTTTTTGAAAATTTTTCTTTTTATTTTTACTGTTGCATTGTTACACCTTCACACACCATCACTGTTAAATTATCAGTAGATCCGAATAGTTGGACTTAATTCCTATCAAGTCCTATTAAAAATAAATTGTCGCTAAAAATAATTTTATTATGACAATTTTTTATAAGTCCACTTATTAGGACCTACACGTAAGTACAAAAAAAAAAAAAAAAAAACGCTAGTTTCTAAATTGAAACAGACTAAGCCTAACAAATTCGAACAGCTTAAATAATTTAGTTGTTCCAATTTATGTCTTACAATATTTATATACTTCAAGTTAAGATGGTATCCAATAAATAGTGACTATCTAATTGGCCAAAACTTCTATTTATTTAGTGGTTAACGATTCAAATCTTATCACGGATAAAACTCCTCCACTCCCTAGCAGACTAGTGTGATAGTACTTCATTATATCACTAGCGAAACTATTCGTACCAGAATACACTTTTATTATTCGACAAACAACACTAATCGTTATATTTCTTAAGGAAAATGTCCCGGAGCTCTAATTAAAGCTGAAAAAGGACAGCTCTAATGAGCTGTCACCCATTTAAAAAACAAAAAAAAAAACAGTGAAGTAAAAGACAAAAAAAAAGTGAAGAAAAAAACAAATTAGTGCTATTTTAATGCTCTTTTTTTAGAGCTCCGGAGCATTACTGATTTCTTAATCTTTAGTTATGGTACATAAGACTTTTTTCCTTCTTGTTGTTTTGCATTATATTCAATCTAAACCGTCAATTATGTTTGAACATTTTTCAAAAACTGATAGAATTTTATTATATAGATATAGATGTGTCTTGGCCAAACATTGAATGGGAGAGAAAAGATGAGCACAGCCACTACCACAGAGCTATCTTATCATCATCTCACACCAAATGACCTTCCAACAGAGAACTCACCCACCTCCAAATTCTCCCAAAAGATAATCCTAAATCTCTTGAATACCAAATGCACCACTTCTCTCCAACATCTCAAGCAAGCTCACTCCTTGATTCTCAAGACTAGCCATTTCAAAGACCATTACATGGCAGGGTCTTTAGTGAAGTGCTATGCAAATCCTCATTTTGACAGCCTAGACTGTTCCACACAAGTTTTCAATCATGTCAAAAACCCAAATGTTTTTGTATGGAATACAATGATCAAAGCATTTCTAGACAATAACCAGCCCTGTAATGCCATCTCTTTTTATTATAAGATGGTGGTTTCAAATTCTAAGGCTAATAAGTACACATACCCTCCATTGTTGAAGGCTTGTACCCAATTGCAAGCTGTTGAAGAAGGGGTACAAGTACATGCCCAATTGGTGAAACACGGATTAAGAGGAGATAGGCACATAAAGAGTACTGGAATTCAGATGTATGTGTCATTTGGGCGACTTTTGGATGCCCGGAACTTGTTTGATGAAAGTGGTGAATCAGATATTGTGTGTTGGAATGCTATGATTGATGGGTACATGAAATGTGGGAATGTAGAAGCAGCCAAAAGGTTGTTTGAGCATATGACAGACAAGAACATTGGCACTTGGAACACAATGATCAGTGGTTTCGCTAGGCATGGGATGATTGAAGAGGCGAGAGAGAGTTTTAATCAAATGCCCGAAAAGGATGATATATCTTGGAGTGCGATTATTGACGGTTACAATAAAGGAGGGTATTTCAAGGAGGCTTTGGAAATTTTCCATGAGATGCAGAGGGAGAAAATTAGACCGAGAAAATTTGTTTTGTCGAGTGTGCTAGCTTCGTGTTCCAATGTGGCAGCTCTTGACCAAGGCAGATGGATACATACATACATAGAAAGGAATTCAATTCCATTGGATGCTGTGTTGGGGACTTCCTTGATTGACATGTATGCTCATTGTGGGAGTATTCACTTGGCATGGGAGGTTTTTGAGAAGATGCAACAGAAAGAAGTGTACACTTGGAATGCCATGATTGGAGGACTTGCTATGCATGGTCACGCACAGGATGCAATTGGGCTTTTCTGCAAGATGAAGAGGGAAAATTTGAAGCCGAATGATATCACTTTTGTGGGTATTCTAAATGCTTGTGCTCACTCTGGTTTGGTTGATGAAGGGCTAAAATATCTAAATTCTATGAAACAAATTTATGGAGTTGAGCCTAAAGTAGAGCACTATGGTTGTGTAGTTGACATCCTTGGAAGGGTAGGGCTCTTGACTGAAGCAGAGGAACTAATAAATTCTATGCCAATGGAACCCAATGCAGCAGTTTGGGGAGCACTTTTGGGTGCTTGTAGGAAACATGGAAATGTTGAGTTAGGTGAGAGAGTTGGGAAAATTTTGCTTGAGTTGGAGCCACGAAACAGTGGCCGCTATGCTTTGTTATCGAACATCTATGCCAAGGCCGGGAGGTGGGAAGACGTAGCAAATGTGAGAAAGGTAATGAAGGAAAGAGGAGTAAAAACGAGTACCGCAAGAAGCACAATTGATCTGGATGGAAGAGTTCAAGAATTCAAAGTGGGAGATGGGTCACACCCACAGATGCAGGAAATCTACTTGATGTTGGAAAAAGTCATTGAAAGGCTGAAATTGGAAGGGTATTTTCCAAACACATCCCAAGTTTTGTTCGATATTGATGAGGAGGAGAAGGAAACTGCACTTGGGTATCACAGTGAGAAGCTTGCGATTGCTTTGGGGCTTCTTGAAACAAAGCCAGGTACAACCATCTGCGTAGTGAAGAACCTTAGAGTTTGCGATGACTGCCACTCTGCAACAAAGCTCATTTCAAAGATTTACAACCGGGAGATTATTGTGAGGGATCGAGTGCGGTATCATCATTTTAAGAATGGAACTTGTTCCTGCCAGGATTTTTGGTAGTTTCCGGACAGGACAGGAGAATGACTAAGGAATACCAGATGATGATGACAACTTAATCTACATTTTAACTGGAAGAAAATATGCAAAACCCTCAAGGCCTCAACATCATTACTCAGACCTGCCTAGATCTTGGCAGAGCAGGTTAGGTTATTATTTGTTGAAATACGAGAAATTTGATTTTGCAGTGGAAATAGCAGCCTTATTGTTGATTACAGGTTCACACATCTAAAATGAAGAATCCCAATTTTCTATATTCTTCCATGGTTAATATTGTTTCTTATATGGGTTAAAATAGTTGTATAATTTTGGCACTAATGTTGGAAAATAGTTGAAAAATTGCAACCTGCAGTGGGGCATAAAATACTGACCTTTTAACCTACAATGGGGGGCAATCTACCCGCCTATTTGGTGTAGTTTTTCTTCAAGTTGAAAGTAAATATTCACTATGCAGAAACTAAAACCACCGCTCCCTCAACTTCCAAATAATTAGTTTTGTTTTTTTTAGATTTGTAAAGTATTTTTGTCTCATAAACTATAAGCATAAATTACACCCCACACTCGGGACAAGCGACTTATTGAGATCAACACTTTCACTAACTGTAAGTTGCCATTTATGTCATTTACATATTGTCTTTTACATGAAAAGAGACAATATCTAAACCGAACCAAACCAAACCAAACTAAATTAAGTCTTGTGTTCTAATTGAAGAAACTTTATCTAATAGAAATAAAATAAATAAATAAATAAAGAGACACTATCTAATAGTGTTAGTGGGGATCCTAATCAAGTTTACATTAGGATTCCACAAGCTTAGTTCATATTAAGTTCTCTATTGATCATCATTTTCCCTGTTATCATGGGGCATGATCTACACACTTTGTGGTGGGTACTGTAAAATTATCTTGACATTAATAAACTTGCATCATGATGTTTTCTCAACATTCTTTGCCCGGAAAAAAATGTCTAGTTATCCCCTTAATTAATCATTTTACAGTAGACAATAATAGTACTAAGCATTGTGATGAGAACTTTATATAGGTCATCAATAGTCATATTTTATTTTCTTGAGAAACTGAGCAAAGGTCTTGGAGATCTTTATGTTGAGGCTCAGTTTGATTTAATTTTAAAATCATAATTTGAGCGTAAAATTGTGTTTTGAAAGATAAGTTTTTTAAATGAGTTTTGAAAACAGAAAATTTATTTGGTTATGAGTTTTGAAAAGAGTTTTGAGTTGTATTTTGAAATTGTTTTGGGATATTTTTTTTAGATATAAAAAATTTCTTAATTTAATTTTTTAAGGGTAAATATTTATTTATTTATTTTAATGTGCATTGTATTTACTACATTTGTGTGCTATATTTTTTTAAAAAATATTTTAATATTTAAAGTTTTTTAAAAAAATTATTTTTTTATTTTAAATATATAACTTTTAAAAAAATATTTTCTGATTTTTTATTTTAAATATTTTTATTTTATTTTTTAAATATTTTAAATATAAAATTTGGATGACCCATATATATCTAAATCATAACAAATTATTTGGCCAATACTTGAAAAAAATAATAAAAACAAATCGTCGGCTCTCTTCTTTTGAATGTTATTTTCATTATACCTGCTTAATTAATTGGTAAATTAATTTTGAATTAATCTAATAAATCTTCTCCATTAAAAAAATCATGTTAATTTCTAAATTAAAAACAATTGGTTATTTACACACTAACTAAAACTTGTTTTTCAAAACCTGCATCATTCTTTTTGTTTGACCCCAACTTCTGTGATTTTTTTATTTTATTTACCATTGATAATGTGCTTTCTTTCACACTTATTAATACCTAAGAAATAGAATCACTGAAATATTATTATAGCAAACCTTATTACAGAATTGTCAAAACAAAGAGCTTTTATTTATTTATTTAACTAAATTTTTATTTTTTGATTAATTAGCGAAAGTCAACTGTTCGTCATAACTGTGCCTATGATTATTTACTTATGCTATGTAAGCAGCGCGACACCACTAAAAGTAGAGGATATTCACTTTAAAAAAAAATTCTAAAAATTTAATATTCATAATATATGTTTTGATTGAAATTAAATTCTCATAGGGATAGATGTTTGATTTTATCTACCCTTTTGTATTTGTTTGAGTTCTTTCTTATACTTATTAGATTTATTGTATATTTGTGATTGTATGCTGGACTTTCTTTCGTAGTTGAATATTTAGTTTAATGTAATTCTCATAATATTTGTAATTTATTTTCTCTTTATTGATTAACCAAAAAAATGTTTATCTGAAGAGAAATTTCTAAAGCCACTACTAAAAATAAGCATTTCTTGCATAAAATTTAGAATATTCAAACTTTTATTAGAACAAAACTTAATGGCATTAATTTCTGAATGAGAATTTCATATATATTCTCCCCTTAGAAATGATGTCATGTAAGTGACAATATATCTTTTGGCAGGCTTTTTATGATATATAATGATGTTTTTAAAATTGAAAAAATGCATTCATTAATTCCATTTGTGTTGTCCATCTGCATAGAATGTAAAATATGTCTATATATTTCGCTGTTCATCATATATCAAGGAGCAAAGGATCAACTTTAAGATTATTCCTAAAGAAATGGTTTATACTGCTTTGAAATCATTTATGGCATTGGAACGATTATGCTGTGTTTGGTTGGGAGTTTTGAGGGGAGATTTGGCAAGAGAAAGGGAAAAGTTAGGTGAAATATGAATAAAATATACTTATATTTCACCTAGTTTTACACACATTTTCCCTTTCAATTTCCAAATCCCTCCCCAAATCGCTCAACCAAACACATCATTAGAGTTCTCTTTCACTAGTTATTATGTATCACATTAGCTAATACGCAACATACTCAAGTATCAAAATTTGGTTTCATTGTGTTGCATGATTATGGTCAAAAAAAAAAAAAAAATGTGTTGTTTTGATTATCACGAAAACATAAATATTTTGAAAGCGTTTCAAAAACATTTTGAAGCGACAAAAAGAATTTTAAAATATATAGAAATGTTTGGAAATATAATTTGGAATCTATATACATATATTACATCTAATAATTGATTAATTAAACTCATTGGGATTTATATAGAAAAGTTCGGAGAAACATAAAATTGAAATTTATGTAATTATAATAAAGTTTAGTTATTGATTAATTAAACAAATTGGGATTTAGATAGTTTCTTGTAAAAGATTAAGCATAAATTCAATGTTTCTATTAGAAACTAGAAATATTTCGGCCATTTCAATAGAAATAAATGGAAATTTGTTCATTAAACATACTAACAATGAATGCATACAAAACAAAACAAGATAAAAGAAAACCAAAGTGTTGCCATTCTACATACTCAAAAATTTCAGAAACATCAATGTGTGATCCAGATTCATTTTATGCATGAATCTTACTAAACACTAATTGAATCTTAACCACATTTACTAATGTTGGGCAAAATTTCTTGATAAATTTTTAGGCGAGTAGTTTCATTGTCAATTGAATCTCAAAGTAGCGTGATTCATGAAACTACTACTATCATCCCTGCATTAATTCACTCCATATATTAAGCTAGCAAGCAAACAAACCATGCATGAGACCCGTGGTTTTTTTTTTATATTTTTATTTGCACACAATTTGAAGTTTTGAACACAAGCACACACTAGGCCTACAAGCCATACACTCATCATATACAATAAGACAATTAATTGGTAGAGCACACACATAACCATTAATTATCTCATTGTTACATACACTTTGATGCATGGAATAACATGTGAACCTTAGGCAACATAGTTAACTAGGGCATCACAATGTTTCCACTTTTATTTTTCTCCTCTCATACTATATAAATTCACACAACATTAATTATATCCCACTTGATAATCAACGTATTTAATGGGGAGGGCGACGATCATCTGGGTAAACATGGTGAGTATCAGTAGATGATCCAGAAGCATTACTGTAACTTCCATAACTATTGTTCTTCTCATCAGCGTTGTCATCACTACCGTTATTGTTGTTGTCGTTGTTATTCACGTCGTTATTGTTCTCATTATTATTGGCATCAACTGTTGGCACTGATATTGCACTATTTGGATTCCCATAAGTGCTTGATTTTCCGGGATAATTGTTCTGATTGTTAGCTTTCTCTTTCTTACCTTCCTCCAAAATAAACCTTCTTCCATTGGCTTGAAGGCACAACAATGAGTAGTACGATTATCGTCTTCATAATCAAACTGTCTTTTTTCAAAGTTAGAAGCAATAATTGAAAATTAGTAGTTAGAATGTAATCAAAAGTGCATGATTAAAAAAATAGTTTAGAATGAACTCTTCTATTTAGATTGAACTAGTAAAAGAAGTGTATTGACATACCTGTTTTCTTCTTGTGGTTTGGTAGAATGAGGGATGAGCATTGCACTACTTGAAGAACAGAATTTATAGAAGATATATATCTTGGCTTAATCATGATTAATGGGAAGTTAAGATGAAAATGTTAGGGCACTAAGAGCACAAAGGCATAGTGGAGCAATCACAAATTGTTGGCCTTATTGGAAGAGTTAACTTGTATAAAATGTACAGAGCAAAAATGCTAAATATACATAATTTTTGTAAAAAAAATTTTACACAAAATAATGTGACGGTGATATTTTTATAATTACGAGTCACTTGGATGGACTTCTGTTTTTTTAATGAATGGATCTATATAAATACATCATTCTATTTGAAAATTTTGTACGTAAATATCTTTGTGCAATATTACCCTTTTTAGAAATTAGATCCACTTGGTGTTGTTTAATTTTAGAACAGTGCTATACAAATAAAAAAAAAAATTATAATAAAAATTAAAGGTCTTGCTAAAAGTGCCCAAGAGGCACAAGAGATAAAAAGTAAATAATACAAAACACTGTTTATTGATTTCATAATATTTTTTTTATTGATTTGAAAACTTTTTTATTAATATTTTCATTTTCAATAGTAGATAATGTTCGAAAGACACTTATTAGCATTTTTCAAAAATTAATACAAAATGACATGGTAAACTTTGATTATTATCACTTTAAACTAAAAGACACACATTAAGGTGGTTTATGTTTTTTAAAATGCTATAACCACATCATTCTTATTAATAATTTAATTTATATATATGTTGTAAATCTATAAATTTTTACATTTTAATAGATTGATTATGTTTCTTCTTTTGGATTCAAATGATGTTCCACTAGGAACAAGTTTCCCTGACTATATGCCAACCATAACGATGATGATTGGTGAATGACAATATCACAATGTCATAATTAAAAAACTTTAATGATTTTTCTAATTATTTCCAAATCCCACTTGCATGCATGGTAAAAAGAGGAACTTTTAACGTGGAACAATCAGTAAGTACTGTAAATAAAAATGGAAAAACAAAGTTGGTGAATCCAAAAGGGTTTAATTTCAGTGGAAAGAGATCTAGAATGGGAACATTTTTATTTTTTTGTGCAAAAAATAAGGTATTAGTGGGTTAGATTACAACGGAAAAGGTGCAGTTGCTCCATTGATTTGAATCCTGAACCTCTGATATTCTCACTATCCCAAGACACAGTTACATGAACCACTAGACCAGCTGTCATGTCCAATGAGAACAATATTCTTATCCATTATTTTTCATATAAATGGCAACTTTAGTTTTATTTCTAACAATCAATAGGAGAGAAATATGAAAAGGGAAACTTACATCGTACAATGATATCATAAGAATAATTATTTAGTAGTTTTAAAATAGCATGTGGTATTGTTTACATAGTGCTTCCAACCTTTGATGTAGCAAAAACTTTATAGGTGAAACAATATTTATTTACTTTTGTCAAGTAATTGGGAGACAAGAGATAACTCACCTGATATATTTTGTGGTTTTTCATTTGCCAAAGTATACCATGTAAACAAATACCACATAATATTTCAAGACTACCTCATAATTTTACAATGAGGGACTCAAACACGAACATCACACTTGAAAAGTAAATTATTTCATCCACTAAGGTAACCTTTAGTTATAAAATGCCCTCTTTTGATAACTAGAAGGGCCTATTTTCATAGATGTGCAATTGCATATTCACTTGCAAAGTGTAGCAAATATTTTCTTCGGATTTTGGAAAATACAAAATTGATGAAAAGAATTTGAGATTCAGAGATAGAGAGGTTTGGAAATTTTGGTATGTTAAATACTTACGGAAATTCTTAAATTTTCACATTATTCAAACTACATATAACACATTTTTTACATTTTAAACAATATATATAATTTCACAATATTTAAGCTGACCCACCCATATGTACACATTACAAACATAATTACACTATTACATAAGTACATGTACATGTTAAATATATATTTATATATAATATTTAATTTAATTTGATGATCCACTCAAAATATTAATAGCCTACACATCTCATGATAGGCTAACATACTGCTGAGTCAATAATGTGTTGTGTTATGAGATTCTAGTATTGTGTGATGGGAGGGACTCTTCACGGTTCAAAATAACATAGTTTTATAAAAAAATGATATATATCACCAGTTATCATCATTATTTTGTATCAATTTTACATAGATATTTATAATTAATTTTTATTTAAAAATAATCATTAATAAAAAAAATATATTATTCTTTTGCAATATGACACGATGAAAAAAAGAGACTTATTTATAAGTCCTATTTCAGACACTTATGCTATGTTAAGTCTCATGTAATTTCTTATAGAATTTTGAAGTCCTATTTAGATACGAATGTATTCCACAAGATCTTATGAGTTGTAAATAAATGGTATTAATATACTATTATACACTATAATGGCAAAACCATATATAGGAAATTGAATGTTACCATAGATCATATCTATATGAATGCGAATTTCAAAATACACAAATAAGTAACATTTTCACATTCAATTTAAAAAATCAAAAACCTAGTAAGTTTGCGAAACGTAACGTGACACGTTACGTTACGTTTATGTAGGTGTCACGTCACGTTACGTTTATGTAATATCTCATCTGATATGGTCATGTTCCGTTACATTTATGTAAGTGCACGTTACGTTTCGCAAACTTAATCTATGGTAACATTTAATTTCCTATATAAGAAATTGAATGTTACCATAGATCATATCTATATGAATATGAATTTCAAAATACACGAATAAGTAACATTTTCACATTCAATTTAAAAAATCAAAAACCTAGTAAGTTTGCGAAACGTAACGTGATACGTTTCGTTACGTTTAAGTAGGTGTCATGTTACGTTACGTTACGTTTATGTAGGTGCCACGTCACGTTACGTTACGTTTATGTAATGTCTCATCTGATATGGTCACGTTACGTTACGTTTATGTAGGTGTTACGTTACGTTTCGCAAACTTAATCTATGGTAACATTCAATTTCCTATACATGATTTTACTATTATTTATGATATTAACAACTAATATTGAGGGTAAATGTGTCAACAAGCTTCACACAGGACTTATGGAAACATAAGTTTTTTAGTAGGACCATATGTAGCATACGTCTCCCTAATAGGACTTATAAAAAAAATTTCCCAAAAAAATTGACTATATATTATTTTTTCATATAAGAGAAAATTAATTTAAAAAACCAGATAAAATTGGACCTGTTGAAATTAACTAACTGGTCGTATGTTACTTATATGGGCCTACTTATTGGACTGGGCCAAGTATAGCTTTGTTTGAGTTGAAGTTGGTTCAAACCTATTCCTTTGGGTCTAAGGCTCGGTTTGGTATCATTTCCAATTATGATTATATTTTTTTACATTATTAGTTTAAAAAAAAATTAAATAAGTTGTAAATTTATTTGGTGTAACTTTTGAAATTTGTGACAAAAAAATTGAACATATTTGGTTAAATACTCTGGCACATAATTTTTTTTGTTGTGCGGATTCAAAGAATGTCCTAAAAAAATTATTATTAAGATAAAAAGAGATGGTTTTTCTTTGTCCATGTATACTTATTTGAGAGTTTTGATTAAGCTGAAAAATGTTACAAATTGTAACTTAAGAAAATATTTTCTTTTCTTTTTTCTTTTTGTGTGTGTGCAGGACGGAACCAGAATTTCATTATCGAAGGGGTCAAAAGAAAAATAATTTTTTTCACTATATATACACAAAACACACATATATGTATATATGATATATAAATCATATATACATAAAAAAAAATTAAATACCGTAGAAGCAATTTCTAATAGGATGAATAAGTTTTTTTAATGTAAAATAGAAAGAGAATTCAAGATGAAAGAAGAATGACATGTATTTTTTATACTGGGGCCATTTTATATAAATAATGATATATATATTTAAAGTTCTATGACAAATAATAATATTCATAGAAACAAGAGAGTCATGACTCCTCATAGTCTTCTCTTAATTCCGTTTCTGTGTGTGGGGGGTTAAATAAGCTGAAAAATTCAAATAAGTTATAATTTAAAATAACAACAAACAAGCTAAATAAATTTATTTATAAGGGCTCCCAAATGAGACTTCAGAATGATGAGATCAATTCTCCAAGTCTATACTATAGCAATTACTTTTCATTGTGGCCATGTTAGTTTTTGCAGATATGATAAAAGAGGGGATAAACTATTCTTTGGAGGGAGGGTATTTTAATTATTTGTGATAAAAATCATGCTAACAATTATCCCAAGTATAAGAAAAAGAAAAAGATTATGAGACATTCTTCACTGATTTCAAAACATTTTTCAGGAATTTCATTAAACTTTTAACATTTTAATCTTTTTCAAAACACTTTTTATTTCAATCCTGAAATTAGCTAGTGACTTAGAGATACCTGCTAGCATTTTTTTACCTTGTAAAATTTATTTATTAATTTTTTTAATAATCATGGTAATAAATTATCACACCCTAAAACCAAATTATCCATATTCAACTGATCGATATGATATTGCCCGTTACGTATTAAAATTTTGAAATTTTTAGATATTGATATATATATTTTGATATGTTATTTTGATATATTTTGATATGTTATTTTGAATATATATAAATTACAAATCATTATGCAAAAAATGCGAAGTGGATCAATAAAAAATAAAAATAAAAAAAGGATTTATGAGTAAGTAGGAAGTGATTGTTTAATAGAAAATTACAATTCAGGACATATTTTTAAAAAAAAATTTAAATTAGTGATAAGTCTTATTAACTTCACTAATTAAAGTTATAAATTTTTTCATAAATTTATAAATATTTTGTGAAGGCACCACTAATTTATAATTTTGCCTTGTTTAAATCTTCTGTTTAGATTTTTTTTTTTTGGGTGAATAATCTTCTGTTTAGATCTTCTCTAGCCTTTGATGTTATTTAGGATAATTATTTGGGGAAATTAATTATCAATGATAATTTATAAAATAATATTACATATTTATAAAAAAAATATAGGGGATTTTTTTTAAGGTCCCTGGTATTAAGATTTTATAACATAAAGGACACCAAATATTTTCATAATATCTAAGGTCCCTCAACATCGATCCAAAGAAAATTTGATCCGGAAAATTTCTCTAGATTGTCCAAAGAAAATTCAATCCAGAGAAAATTTTACATATCTCCGACACGAATTTTCTCTAGACACATCATAGAGAAAATTTTACACATCATAGAAAAAATTTCTCTGGACACATGATAGAGACACATTTATACATCTCTAACACCAAATTTCTCTGGACACATCACAGAAAAACTTTTACACATCTCCAACACTAAATTTCTTTGGACACATCACAGAGAAAATTTTACACATCACCAGCACTAAATTTCTTTGGATAAATTACAGAGAAAATTTTACATATCACCAACACCAAATTTCTCTAGACACATCACAGAGAAAATTTTACACATCACCAATACTAAATTTCTCTAGGCACATCAAAGAGAAAATTTTACATATCACCAACACCAAATTTCTTTGGATTAATTTTCTTTGGACTTAAATAAAAGTCCAGAGAAATTCACTTTCAAAATCATAAAAAACAAAAACACATATTTAGGTAAGAGAGGTAATTCAACCCTTTGGACAAATTTATTGAGGTATTTTGGTGAACTTGGAGAAGATTGCTCAAAAGAAGTCAAGAAAATTTTGACTTACATTGAGAGGGATAATATCTTGCCTCATATTATTGTTCTTCAGACTCTGTCCAGAAATCCATGCCTCACTCTCTCTGTCATCAAAGATTATATAGCCAGAAAACTTGAATAGAAATCAAAGCTAATTGAAGAGAACAGATGATCTATTGATAAGTATCAGGTTGGTGTTCAATTATTTCACAGTCTAATGAAAATTTATATATATATATATATATATAGACAGAGACAGAGAGAGAAATTCAAATGCAAGGTGTGGATCGAAGAATTACATACACTATACATATATATGTGTGTGTGTTTGTGGAAAAATTTTTTTTTTGGGGGCAAACTTCACTTTACCCCCCATAGTATAGGCCATATGCGGATCACCCCCCTGACGTTCGAATGTCACCATATAACGCCCTTGTAGCTGATGGAGTGAAGTGCACAGTTAGTTTTTCATCTATTCTAACAGGCTGTGCAAGACACGTGAGGGCTGTGCAATTGGTTATGGAAAGATGATTTTTTATCCAAATTAAATGACTAAAATGCCCTTATCTTCATCTCCAATTTCCAAAGCAGCCTTTCTTCTTCATTTTTCAAAACCCAGATCTGGAAATCTTTACCCAGAAGAAGAAAAAAGAAAAGAAAAAAAAGAGTAAAATCACAAACTCCCACCGGTACCTCCATAATCAAACCACTCCCAATGAAAGTAATCAATTACAAATGTTTAACAAACAAATGTTTAAGTTTGATCAAATCTATTGGTGTTAAATTATGACAAGTAAATAAAAAGGAAAACAAAATTTGAATCACCAACTCTAACATACATATATATATATATATATATATATATAAACCTGCAAATGTATATATATTATCCAATCATTCAATATTCTACGAATCAATTTTAAATCTAAATACTAAATTCCTAAAATCATTCACAGCGATGGGTATCTCTTTTCTTTCTCGTCCAAGACATTGTCATTTTGATCATCTTTGTACACTTCGTATATCACCTCTAATGGTGCTAGCACATCCCATTCGACGAACGATTTGGCATAAAACGGGTTTGAATCCAAACCCATTTCTATTTTGAACTCAGAATTTGATTCGATCGAGACCCATTTGCAATCTTCGACTATCAAATTATGATGATGATAGGTTTGTTCTGGTTCGGTGGAAATGAAAGTAGAGGTTCGATTGTCATCAGTGGTTTATATAGGTCATTATGATTGTATATAGGTTCGGCCATGGATGTTACAGTCCATGGTTGCTGTGTTTTGTTATGTAATATGGATTGCTTTTGTTAGTTTTGATTGGTTCTTGATGGTGTAGAACTACTGACTTTGTTTGGTGTTTTGTCATTATCTACCTGATAACTTGGGTGCTGTGTATAGGTGGTCTCGCCGTCTATGGTGGCGGTTTCAGTTGTCCACTGTGTTTTTCGTGGGTTTCATCCGTCCATGGTTATGATTTTGTTTGATTTTAGAGAAACGGTAGGGTTATAATTTTAGAGAGAGAATGAGGAAGAACATGGCATGTCTTTGTTGTTTAAATTAATTTGTTAAATCAAAACCCTAATTTCATATATCAAAACCCTAAGTTCTCTCTTTTGTTCTTCTCAATTGCATAACTATTGAAGAAGAAATGTTAAACAAAGGTTATATATACAAGGGCAAAATAGTTTTTTCTTTTTTTTTTACTTCTGATGTTAACGGTGTTAATTGTGCACTTCACTTCATCAACTACAGTGGGGTTATGTGGTGATATTCGAACGCCATAGAGGTGATCCGCATATGGCTTATACCACAGAGGGGTAAAGTGAAGTTTGCCTTTTTTTTTTTTTTGACATATAAGGAAAATTTATAATTGTTCAACTTCTCCAAGTAACGCAAGATTGATAACAGTAGAAAACAAAAACAAAATCTAAAACCAACATATTTCTCTCTGTCAATCGTGATTTGTGGTTGTAGTTGGTCTCAAACTTCTAAGCTAATTGATCCATTGATCTTCAAGGGCTTGATCCGCCTAACCAGGTGCCAATCCACTGAACAAGACACCGCACATGGCCTCTATCACTCTTGTTGTTGTCTCTGGCACTAGCAGAGCATTCTGACACCTCTCATGCTCGTGAGAAGAGATGTAGGAGAAGATGGCAGCAGCAGTATGGAAGAGTTATCGACGACGACGATAGATGTGGAGTTTGTTGGAGAGAGAATAGCAAAGAGAGAGGAAGATGCGGGTTTGATTTGAGATAACCAAATTTCTCTGTGATATATGGGTATCAGGGGTGAGGGACCTTACATATCAAAAAATAATATTGTGGATCTCTTCCATTAATAAAAATGGCAGAGGGACCTTAGACTAATTTTCTAAAAATATATATATATAATTATAATTATAATTATTAATATTTATAAGAAAAAATTGGTGATAAATCCAATCTAAGGAAAGTATAAGGCAATAGGTCCAGTGGATATTTTCTATTAGTGAGAAGTCCATTATTTGTGAAATAGTTTGGTGAGAAGTCCTTTTATTTGTCTTGAAGGACATTTTGTTTCTAATTTTACCCCTTAATTTATTTGTTGAATTTTTTTTTATCTGTTGACTTTCGTCAACTAACTTTTTAATTTTTTCCTATCTATTCAAAATTTACATCTATTTGTTCAAAAAAATTTCCTTATTTGTTTAATTTTTTTTTCTTATCTATTCAATTTTTTTTACCCTATCTGTTTAATTTTTTAATATTTTCAATTAAAATTTCCCTTATCTGTTTAGATATTTGAAATTCTTGTCCTATATTTTCCTATTTGTTAAAATTTTTATTCTAATTTTTTTATTTGTTGAAATTCAAACTTATTTTCCTCTTTTTGTTGAATTTCACAAGCGTATTTTTTTCTATTTGTTTATTTTTTTATTTGTGAAAAGTCATTTTATATATTTTTATCTGTTGAAATTTAAATCTTTGTGATTGAAAAACACTAACCCTCTATCTGTTCAAGTTCTGAATAGATCTGACTTATTTGTCAATTTTTTTTTAATATGTTGCAATCAATTTTGATGGGTCGTTGAACACACCAAAATTAAATACTAAACTATACCAAATTCAATTAGAATAATGGCAAGTCCAGGTATCGATCCACAGGGACTATTGTGAAATTAAACTAATTTAATTGTTAAATTCCTAAATTAATTTTGATAAAAAGATTGAATGATCATAACCTAATTTAATAACGAATAAATTAAACTAAGGAATTAAATTATCAATAATAAATGAAATTGGATTTACTAAATTTGGGGAAAATCCTAGGGTAGAGAATTCATCACTAACCACATAATTATGGTTTCCAATTGAAATCAATTATGCTATGGTTTGAACGGATTAATGTTTCACAACTACAAGCTCGAAGCATTTGACAAGAAGATCATCACATTCAATGTACGAGCACGAACCATCTCAAGTAATACGAATCGTTCACTCTAAACTAAGGTAGTAATACGACTTGTTCCTCGTAGCATGGTTCGTCTCATATCTTGAATGTGAAGGAATAGAAAACACATGTATGGATAACATTCAACAATCACAGAAAGTCAAATATTTGAAGAGATAATGAAAAATATATAAAAGAAACTTTTAAATCACCATACAAATGTTCAAACCTTTACATAATTAAAAATAAAAAAGAAAACAAAATAATTACATGGTTAGGGTTTCATCAAAACCCTAGAAAAGAAGACTAGCCACTCATAGAGGAGTGGAATGAGGTAGATGGAGAAGAAACCACCATGGGAGACATCCTTGAAGCTTTTGTTTCCCTTTCTTTCCCAAACCCTGGCCTCTCTCTTTAGGTCAAAACAATTTCAGAACCCTAGAAAAGTCTTTTTCTTTTCTTTTTATACTTTTACTCACTTCCAAACAGGTTTAAAACGTCAGTTTGACTTTCTAGAAAAAAGTCAACTCTGTCCAAATTTTGTCTTTTTGCCCATTTTATGCTCCGACGATGTACAACGTGATTGACATTCAACACACATAAAGTATTCAGTTTGACTAACAAGTGAAGTTAAGATATTCTAATTAACGACCTCAATGATGTACATTTCGGCCTTAATCAAATTTCATCATCATTTTCGTCATTAACAACAACAACAACATTAACAACTACAACTAGCAAAAAAAAAAAAAAAAAGAGTTATACATTGAGGAGGAAATCAAGATCTGGATCTAACCCCCTAAAAAAATAAAGTAATATGTATAAAAGATTTGTTGAAAACACTATCTGTTGAAAATATTTGTGGCATTTTCTAAGCTAGATCTTTTTTATAAAAAAAAAAGAAAAAAAACTTGATACAACTTTAACACACATTTATGTTCTCCACTCATAGCTCCTCCATTACTACCCAAATCACTACAATAACACACTTCAACACCATAACTTCTTTCGCCACTGGCAGTGGCAGTGGCGATTGTGTGTCTTCAAGATGGTTGTCGATAAGTGAAGAACAACGAAACGACGAAGGTTGTGGAAAGTTTCAGACAACAAGAGAGAAACATCTGAGAGTGCGAAACGGTGAATTATATATCAGATCGGAGCAAGGTTTTAAAAAGTGGCTGCAACCGTTACATAACACCGTTACGTAATCGTTGTGGTGGTTATCGCCATCTGTTACGGCCGCTATAACGGTGTGATGAAAATTCACATGTACAACAGCCGTTTCGGTGTTACATAACGGCCGTAGCAATACCATAACGACCGTAACGGTCCATTAGACAGCGTTATACCATTTTACAATACTCTGAATAACTTCCTTTTCCCACAAAAAAAAAAAAAAAAAGGCTTACAAAAAAGGAACAAATACAAGTGATCCAAGTCAAAAGAAAAAATCTTATATGAAATTTTTTTCTTTATAATTTTTTTAAAATTTTTGGTACAAATTTTATTTTATAATCCTTTTATTTAATAATTGTGAATATTTTTTATTCAGTTAGTTCAGGTATTGGTAAAAAATAATTTGTAGACATTTAAAATCAATTATTTTTAAAATCATTAACTTTTGAAATAAAATGTAAAAAGTTCATTTTATAGTGATTTGAAAATATGAAATATATTGGATCATACTTAAAAATTAGTAAAAATTGATTAAAATTTATTTTAAACCCTAATAAATGTGATTCTGAAAAGAAACAAAAATGTGTATCAGTAAGTTTTCTTCAAATTGTGCCGAAAAAAAATCACGGTTCCGGTTACTGCAGCCGTTACGCTACGGCCTTTACATATCGTAACTGCTACCGCGTCCCCGCAACCATTATGGTGACCGCAACCACTTTTCAAAACCTTGGATCGGAGGTTCAAAAATCAGATTATATATTAGATTTAAGAGAGAGAGAGAGAGAGTGCAAACCCTAACCCTTGCTACCATATCCTTACCCACCGTCGTCGCTTTCCTTGTTTCTCTACTGCGAGTCTCTCAGCGAAGCCATCGTGCTTATCATTACTTTTCGATCATCGAAAAACTGAAGAAACTACTCACTCTTTTTATCTCTCTCTATCTCTATCTCTATCTCTATCTCTCTTTCTCTCTCTTCTTTTCTTCTGATTTTTTCGAGTTTGATGATGAAAGAGAAGAAAAACTAACAGAAAAATGAGACAATTGATAGTGGATCTCGATCAAATCTGATCAATCTAGCCACGACACCGAAGAGGTAGGCTCTCATTTCCTCTACTATTGTGCCGTTACGCTAGTCTGGCCATCAACGGCGCTGTCGTTGAGATTGACGGCAAAAACAATCTCATCATTGAGAGGAAAGAGAATGAAACCCTAGCTAATTGATCAGTAGAGAGTGTAACATGCTCGGGGGGTACTTGCGCGTGTTAAATAGTTCGGACTCCCGAGAGCTCTTTGATCTAGTCTCACTAGTGCAATGTAAAACATAGATGAGAGTCTAGATTTGACATTTTTAGAAAATTCATTTTATTGTAAAACCTTTTGCAAGAAATGGATCGAGTCATCAGATCTTAGAGTCGCCACCTAATATTTTTGAAAAATTAGGAAACCTATGACTCGTGCCAAGGCCACTGTTCGTCGTAACTAAGGATGCTTGGTTCGGAACCTTAGGTATGAAGGGGGAATGTCATTAATTGAGCACCCCCGCTCACCCGATCAAAAAATCGGCTTCTACTAAACCATGATATGACTTTTATTTTCTTTATATGTTCATGTTCTGATTATTTAATAAATCTTAAAATTACTATGTGAAGCACACAAGGTATAGATTAGTTTGCTCAAATTAGAATAATTCAATTTCATGTTCATTTTTTAAAGGGCTTGAATTTGCCACCTCAAGTGGGCTTAAAATTTGTGAATTTGCCACTACAAAGTGGGCTTAAAGTTTGTAAATTTGCCACTTAACAAAGTGGGCTTAAACGTACATTCATGAAATCATTTCAATTCAAGCAACAAGCTTTCATCCACAGGCATTCAAGCAATTATATCAAGTAAGTAAATAGCCATATGGTAGGGTGCTAAACATAATAAGAAAATTATGTACAAGCGGGTGTAGCTCGGCTTTTCGCGCCCCTTTCGGAAGAATGAAATAGCCCTTACAGTTCGGACTCCACTTGTGTGTTGGTTCTGAATCTGATTTCACAAGTGCAATGTGAAACAGTGGAAACACAAAAAGAGTCCAAATCCGGCAATTATTTTTGGAAAATCGACGTTTGAATCAAATGCCAAAAATGGACTGCTTTGCCAGATTTCAGAGTCGCCACCTAAATATTTATGGGAAATTTAGGAAACCCGTGACTCGTGCCAAAGGCCATTAGTCCGTCGTTACCAAAGTGTCTTGGTTCGGGAACTTAGGTATGAGAGGGGAAGGTCAATAATGAGCACCCCACTCACCCGATCAAAGATCGGCCTCTACTAATTATGATGTGATTCTTATGTACAATATGTTCTATTCTGATTATTGAATAAATCCTAAAATTTATTATGTGAAGCATACAAGGTATAGACTAGTTTGCTCAAATTGGAACAATTCAATTTCATGTTTGTTTCTCGAATCGAAAAGGGTTTGAATTTGCCACCCTTAGGTGGGCTTAATGTGTGTGAATCTTAAAACGTACATTCGTTGAATCATTCCAATTTAAGCAACAAGCCTTCATCCACAGGCATTCAAACAGTTTATCATTTAAGCAATTAGCCTCATGGTAGGATGCTAAACATAATAAGAAAATTATGTACAAACGGGATGCTAAAGCATAACAACTCACATATTTACCGACGTCCCGCGAACAAGCTACAAAATAAAGTTAGAAAATATGCATGATTCCTAACTATACAACACATGTGATATGTAATTACTAGACTCGGCTACTAATATGACATATGAGATGAATTGGTCGCATGCGATCGAAGCATGTATTCAAAGAAGTATTGAAATGACAATGCGAATTGGATGATGAACCGAGTCTTGGTGCATGCAATACAAGTGGATGCAAACATGAGTATGCTAAATTAAACATGATGCCTCTAAACTAACCATCATAAGCTGATAAATAAAAGGGAGAAAGACGTGGGGTTGGAAGACATACACACACACGCACACTTATTACAAGTTTGTTTGCCCTCGCGCAGGAGGGTCCGAATGAATTAATGCGCCCTCACGCAGGAGGGTCCGAATGAACTAGCTAGCTAACTAAATTACTTAACTAATTATTACAAAACAAATCAATTAACTATACTAGCTACAACATTACAATTAATCTAACTATTTTACAAAGTAGAAGTTAGCTAATTAATTACACTAATGAATGCATTATAAAAGTCTACTTCACTAACTAATTAATTACACTAATTAGTTAATTACACTAAATTAATTATAAAATTCACTATCTAATTAACTAATTACCAAATTAATTAATTATAAAATGCTAATTAACAACCTAATTAACTAATGAATTAATTATAAAATTCTATTTAACGACCCCATTACCTACTTACCTAATTAATTAAAATTCTAATTAACTTAGCTACCTAATTACACTAATAAATTAATTATACAATTCTGATTAATTACTTATAAAATTTCAATTAACTAATCTACACTAACTAATTAATTACAGTGTAACTAATTAAATTACAACATGAAGTAACTAATTAAATAACTAATCTAAGTAAATAACCAATTAAATAACGAAGCTAAATAATCTAATTAAATAACTAACTAATTTTAATTAATTATAAAATGCTAATGAAGATTAATTATACTAACGAATTAATTAAGTATCCAATTCTAATTAACTAAATTAACTAACTCAACTAATTAATTCTAGGACTACACTAATTAATTAACATCAATTAGTTAATTGAGATGGTGGCTCGGTCATGGAGTTGCAGCGGGGACGGCCCGGCTTCTCAAAATCTTCGTGAAGCTTTGCATCTACGGTGGTCTGAGCTATAATTCTAGCACTGTATTTTGATCACCCCGAACTGCCGGAAGACTGGCTAGGTACTGCAGACGACATATTCACTAGGTACTGCAGACGACATATTCACTCAACCTGAAAAGAGAAACACACAAGAGAGAGAGAGGTTATGGTTTTGGTCTCTCGGTTTAGAGAGAGAGGTTGGTCATGCATGCATATACTTGTGTGTGATAGGAGAGGCTCATCATGTGTGCTGGGTGTGTGTGTTGTGAATGGTCTGTGGGTGTATGGTGTGTGTCTCCCGTGAGTGAGAGAGAGGTTGATGGGGGTGAGAGAGAGAGGTTGGTGGGGAGTGTAGCTGGGTTTGCTGCCGTGTGTGGATTGGTTTGTTGCCGTGAGTGGCTGCTGCTGTGTATGGATTGGTTTGTTTGTGATGGCTACGGTGGGAGGTGTGAGTGGGTGGCTGCTGCTGTGTATGGCTTGGTTTGTTGCCGTGGGTTGTGGGTCTGGTGTTGAGTGATGCCGAGGGTGAGAGAGAGAGGTGCCGAGAGTTGTGTGTAGCTGGGTTTGTGTGGTGGTGTGGTGTGATCGGGTTTTTTTTTTTTTTTTTTGTGCTCTACCTTTTGCCTGGGTCGCCCTTTCAGGTTTTCGGCCCAGCGAGCCTCTCAAGGGTGGTACCTTATGGAGTTGCCTCCATTTCAACTATGCAAGCCTCACACTTTTGCCCCTAGTTCAAGGGCTGTTTCAAATCTGAATCACATTCGACCTTATTGCCCCTAGTTGAAGGGTTGCCTTCATTGGAATCACATCATTGCCCCTAGTTCAAGGACTGTTTCCATTTGAATCATGTTCGACCTTATTGCCCCTAGTTGAAGGGCTGTCTCCATTTGAATCACATCATTGCCCCTAGTTCAAGGGCTGTTTGAATATTTCGAATCATGGTTTGAAAGCTAAGGAGCTAAGGAGGTCAGACCTTGAGTCAAGAGGGACCCTATGCTGTAGAATCAATTCTAGGCATGTTTTCGTAGGACCATGCAAAAACAGTTTTTTGAAATCTTTTCACAAAGTGACTAATCACTCGTACTCTTACGAAGACAATACAGAACCAATTTGGACCAAGCCAGGATCCTTCTCAGTACCCACATTAACAAAAATGATTTTATTCATCAAGGGCTTAGCACACCTCTCTTCTTCTCAGTTGATCAAAATTTGCAAATCCCGAGGAAATTCTTCCTCTTTGTTTTTATCAGAGTTTTGGAAAAAAGTTTTTAAAAACTTTGGTCAATGCAATGATTTAAAGGCACAGAGAAGTAGGCAGACTCTATGGCATTTTGTTTTTTTGTTTTTTTTTTGTTTTTTTGTTTTTTTGTTTTTTTTTTTGTTTTTTTGTTTTTTTGTTTTTTTTGTTTTTTTGTTTTTTTTTGTTTTTTGTTTTTTTTGTTTTTGGGCTTTATTGGAAAGAGACTATGACTCAACACAACAATGACAACAGACTCAAAAGAAAAAGACAAAGAAGATCTAGACAGGACAGAAATGTCTAGGTTAGCACTCTCGAAATCAACAGACTTTGACTCACTAGAATGACTCGAGTCTGATCCCAACTCTACAAACTTGGTGGAATCAAACTTAGACTCAATACTCAATTCAGAACTCAAAATAAAATCATTCTCAAATTGCCAGTCAACATGTGGGCCATCCACAACATTCAAAATAAAGCATCAACAGGTGGTCACTCCCCAATTACAAAAATGGTTGGATATCCCACAAGTTTTATTTATTTACACTGGTGGACTTGTGGGATATCAAAAATTTTTTTTTTTTTTTTTTTTAAATATATATACTCAAAAAACAAAAACACATTTTATATACACAAAAGAAAACAAACCCCATTCCCATTTTATTTATTTATTTTTTTTTTTTGAAATTTTTTTTTTCGAAAAACAACAATTACTAAAACGATACAAACAAAATGATTTGATTTTTTTTTTTTTTGTTTTTTGTTTTTTTTTTTTTTTTTGAAGCCATGTTTGCCAACTAAAAAACACAATGGGACCTCCAATCAGAATTTTAGCAGCGTTTCGACTCAACTGATCACTGAGTACTGCTACCTCATACTGACACACTGAACTCAATCCCACAAACTGAAATGCCTGAACCACTGTTCAGAATTTGAGAACCCCTGTATAGATCCAAAATTGCACAGAACACATAGCAGGAAAGAGAACAAACACCCCTATGGAGGGTGGGGTTATCCTGTCCTAGCTTTTGAAATGATCTAGGGTTCACTATTCAAACAAGCGGCTTCATAACATCCTACAAATGGGTGGCATCCTGTCCTAAGTTGGAATAGTCACTATGGCTTTACTATATGCAGCTAGGCCGATTGGTCAAAAAGGGTACCTCAGCAAGACTACCTAATATACCTCTCACACCTAACACCGAGAAGTGAAAAGAGGATCAAACAGTACAGCGGTAGTCCAGATCCAAGGGTTGTGTTCCCAACATGGCAGAGCCCATGACCGGTCAGCCTTTTGGCAAGCTTTGTAGGCAAGCCTCCAGCAAACCGTCCAGGAATAGCAGATGGCAAACACAAGGACTTAAGCGCACCAATGCAAATGCAATGCAAAGAACATATAAGTGTACATAAAAATTCACATCATAAATTTCAAGTCAAGTTCTCTAAATCCCCAGCAGAGTCGCCAGAAACTGTAGCTCGGCTTTTCGCGCCCCCTTTCGGAAGAATGAAATAGCCCTTACAGTTCGGACTCCACTTGTGTGTTGGTTCTGAATCTGATTTCACAAGTGCAATGTGAAACAGTGGAAACACAAAAAGAGTCCAAATCCGGCAATTATTTTTGGAAAATCGACGTTTGAATCAAATGCCAAAAATGGACTGCTTTGCCAGATTTCAGAGTCGCCACCTAAATATTTATGGGAAATTTAGGAAACCCGTGACTCGTGCCAAAGGCCATTAGTCCGTCGTTACCAAAGTGTCTTGGTTCGGGAACTTAGGTATGAGAGGGGAAGGTCAATAATGAGCACCCCACTCACCCGATCAAAGATCGGCCTCTACTAATTATGATGTGATTCTTATGTACAATATGTTCTATTCTGATTATTGAATAAATCCTAAAATTTATTATGTGAAGCATACAAGGTATAGACTAGTTTGCTCAAATTGGAACAATTCAATTTCATGTTTGTTTCTCGAATCGAAAAGGGTTTGAATTTGCCACCCTTAGGTGGGCTTAATGTGTGTGAATCTTAAAACGTACATTCGTTGAATCATTCCAATTTAAGCAACAAGCCTTCATCCACAGGCATTCAAACAGTTTATCATTTAAGCAATTAGCCTCATGGTAGGATGCTAAACATAATAAGAAAATTATGTACAAACGGGATGCTAAAGCATAACAACTCACATATTTACCGACGTCCCGCGAACAAGCTACAAAATAAAGTTAGAAAATATGCATGATTCCTAACTATACAACACATGTGATATGTAATTACTAGACTCGGCTACTAATATGACATATGAGATGAATTGGTCGCATGCGATCGAAGCATGTATTCAAAGAAGTATTGAAATGACAATGCGAATTGGATGATGAACCGAGTCTTGGTGCATGCAATACAAGTGGATGCAAACATGAGTATGCTAAATTAAACATGATGCCTCTAAACTAACCATCATAAGCTGATAAATAAAAGGGAGAAAGACGTGGGGTTGGAAGACATACACACACACGCACACTTATTACAAGTTTGTTTGCCCTCGCGCAGGAGGGTCCGAATGAATTAATGCGCCCTCACGCAGGAGGGTCCGAATGAACTAGCTAGCTAACTAAATTACTTAACTAATTATTACAAAACAAATCAATTAACTATACTAGCTACAACATTACAATTAATCTAACTATTTTACAAAGTAGAAGTTAGCTAATTAATTACACTAATGAATGCATTATAAAAGTCTACTTCACTAACTAATTAATTACACTAATTAGTTAATTACACTAAATTAATTATAAAATTCACTATCTAATTAACTAATTACCAAATTAATTAATTATAAATGCTAATTAACAACCTAATTAACTAATGAATTAATTATAAAATTCTATTTAACGACCCCATTACCTACTTACCTAATTAATTAAAATTCTAATTAACTTATCTACCTAATTACACTAATAAATTAATTATACAATTCTGATGTGGTGTGGTGTGATCGGGGAGAGAGAGGTGGCTGATGGGTGTGTGAAGTGTGCCGTGTATCTGGGTGTGGTGTATGTGAGAGGATGGGTTTGTGGTATGTGTGTGGCTGCCGTGAGAGGGTGTGTGTGTGTGGGAGGTGTATGGGAGGTGTTTGTTGAATGTGTTGAGTGTGTGATGGCAGCGGTGGCTGTGTGTTTGTTGAATGTGTTGATTTGTGTATCAATGGTGTGTGTAAATGGCTGTGTGTGTTCTCCTCCCAACTCCAGAGAGAGAGAGCTGCTTGTTTATTTTTATTCTCCTGTTCTCCCTCTCCCACCCAAGAGGGAGAGAGTGTTCAAGTGTTTCTCTTTTTTCCTATTTTTGTGCTCCGCCCAAAGGCCCCCCCTCTTTTCTCTCAACTAGTGATTTCAATATATGCCTCTATTTTATCTCTCCTTTCTCTCACCTTTCTCTCTCTAAGCCGACAGAGAGAGAGTCCCCCCATGTGTGTATATGGCCCCCTTCCTCCTTTAGTATGTGTTGGGTCTCTCCCCCAAATATTCTTCACCACCTCATTCTTTTATTTTCCACCACTCACCTCCCATAATGACCTGAGGCCCCTTTTTTTGGTTTTAAACAGCTATCACTTATCTCTGTAGGTGTAAAGTGAACTTAGAAGTGGAGAGCCAGAGAGGTGTCTCAACCTTTCTTTTAAAAATTAATACTTCACCCAAATCTCTCATCATGACCAGATATTCCGTCCAAAAAAAAAAACAATAATCATAATAATATATTATCTATATATATATATACAAGTTGAATCTAGCATCTTTCTTTTCTTTTCTTTTTTTTCTTTTTTTGTTATTTTTGGTTTTGATAAAAACATCTAAAAATATGTACACACATAAATTTATATGAAAATATAAAATTATAAAATACTACACATTAATAAAATATTAGTGATGGCCAAAATGGGCGAGGTTTGGGATTAAAGCTTCAATTTGATTTTTATGCTGAGAAATTCATAAAATAGCACATTTCAATTTTCATCATGGGGTGGTCAAAACAAAGTGTCCAAGTCTTAGGGGCGGTCAAAAATGGGGTGTCTACAGTTGCCCCTCTTTGACAGAGCTCGAAGTCATGAAGTGACGTGAGTGAATGTCAAAGCCCGAAGACGACCCTTTTTGACAAGGCCGTAAGACTTGAGCAAACAAACAAAATGCAGATGCAGTTGGTTGAACCCGAGGGTTGCCTACGTATCCCTTTACAAGGAATCAAACCAGCGTAGTTCAGGGGCAAGATGCTAATGATATGAAGAAAGATTTTGAGAATTGGACTTATACGCTTACGCGAAGCCGGTTTGAAAATTGGACTTATACGCTTTGCGAAGCCGGGTAGTTTTGACAAACAAACACTTATGATTATGCAAAACAACCTAACGCGTCTCATGCGAAAGGAGGAAGAATGGTGTGAACAGACAGGCGCACCTGCTGTTATTAACCGATTTGGTGGTGTGAACAGACAGGCGCACCTGTTGTTGTTAACCGATTGAGGTAGCCATGGATGCCGCTTTTTCTGATCATATTTACAACTTTCCCTATTCTCCAACGGGGTGACAGACTAGGTTGGTTCAGTTTCCAGAGTTGAGGCGCATACAAGCTACCTCAACCTATGGGGCTGCCATACAGATTTCAAGCCGAGAATGCACCCCTGGATGCACCTCTGGGTATTTAAACCAGACTTTAGTCTCGGAAATCCCGAACCTTTTGCGTTCTAGGCATCGCCATTCGAACTCTAGTTTCCACCGTCGCAGTTGGTCTCCTAGGAACTCATTGCAATCACAGGCAGGCGGCTATACCAGACCACCTAAAGTCGTTCGGGCACGACAAACACCAAAGGAATTGCACCTTTATAGGATTTAAGGTCTCCTAGACCATTGAAGTCGTTCGGGCACGACAAACACCAAAGGAATTGCACCTTTAGAGGATTTAAGGTCTCCTAGACCAGAAAAAGAAAATCAAGCGTACCTGCTGTTTTCCAAACGCGTCTCACGCGAGAGGAGCATAGTGAACTTGAGATCCAAACGCGTCTCACGCGAGAGGAGTCTGTGAACTTGAGATCCAAACGCGTCTCACGCGAGAGGAGGATAGTGAACTTGAGATCTAAACGCGTCTCACGCGAGAGGAGTATGTGAACTTGAGATCCAAACGCGTCTCACGCGAGAGGAGTGTAGTGAACTTGAAATCCAAACGCGTCTCACACGAGAGGAGTGTAGTGAACTTGAGATCCAAACGCGTCTCACGCGAGAGGAGCATAGTGAACTTGAGATCCAAACGCGTCTCACGCGAGAGGAGCATAGTGAACTTGAGATCCAAACGCGTCTCACGCGAGAGGAGCATAGTGAACTTGAGATCCAAACGCGTCTCACGCGAGAGGAGTGTAGTGAACTTGAAATCCAAACGCGTCTCACGCGAGAGGAGTGTAGTGAACTTGAAATCCAAACGCGTCTCACGCGAGAGGAGTGTAGTGAACTTGAGATCCAAACGCGTCTCACGCGAGAGGAGTGTAGTGAACTTGAGATCCAAACGCGTCTCACGCGAGAGGAGCATAGTGAACTTGAGATCCAAACGCGTCTCACGCGAGAGGAGCATAGTGAACTTGAAATCCAAACGCGTCTCACGCGAGAGGAGCATAGTGAACTTGAGATCCAAACGCGTCTCACGCGAGAGGAGGATAGTGAACTTGAGATCCAAACGCGTCTCACGCGAGAGGAGCATAGTGAACTTGAGATCCAAACGCGTCTCACGCGAGAGGAGTGTAGTGAACTTGAGATCCAAACGCGTCTCACGCGAGAGGAGCATAGTGAACTTGAGATCCTAACGCGTCTCACGCGAGAGGAGTATTTGAAATCCAAACGCGTCTCACGCGAGAGGAGGAAGCTGAGGAATGTGCTTTCCAAACGCGTCTCACGCGAGAGGAGGAAGCTGAGGAAGGTGCTTTCCAAACGCGTCTCACGCGAGAGGAGGAAGCTGAGGAAGGTGCTTTCCAAACGCGTCTCACGCAGAGAGGAAGCTGAGGAAGGTGCTTTCCAAATGCGTCTCACGCGAGAGGAGGAAGCTGAGGAAGGTGCTTTCCAAACGCGTCTCACGCGAGAGGAGGAAGCTGAGGAAGGTGCTTTCCAAACGCGTCTCACGCGAGAGGAGGAAGCTGAGGAAGGTGCTTTCCTAACGCGTCTCACGCGAGAGGAGGAAGCTGAGGAAGGTGTTTTCCAAACGCGTCTCACGCGAGAGGAGGAAGCTGAGCAAGGTGCTTTCCAAACGCGTCTCACGCGAGAGAGGAAGCTGAGGAAGGTGCTTTCCAAACGCGTCTCACGCGAGAGGACGAAGCTGAGGAAGGTGCTTTCCAAACGCGTCTCACGCGAGAGGAGGAAGCTGAGCAAGGTGCTTTCCAAACGCGTCTCACGCGAGAGGAGGAAGCTGAGCAAGGTGCTTTCCAACCGCGTCTCACGCGAGAGGAGGAAGCTGAGGACTGGTGCTTTCCAAACCCGTCTTACGCGAGAGGAGGAAGCTGAGGAAGGCGCTTTCCAAACGCGTCTTACGCGAGAGGAGGAAGCTGAGGAAGGCGCTTTCCAAACGCGTCTCACGCGAGAGGAGGAAGCTGAGGAAGGCGCTTTCCAAACGCGTCTCACGCGAGAGGAGGAAGCTGAGGAAGGCGCTTTCCAAACGCGTCTTACGCGAGAGGAGGAAGCTGAGGAAGGCGCTTTCCAAACGCGTCTCACGCGAGAGGAGGAAGCTGAGGACTGGTGCTTTCCAAACGCGTCTTACGCGAGAGGAGGAAGCTGAGGAAGGCGCTTTCCAAACGCGTCTTACGCGAGAGGAGGAAGCTGAGGAAGGCGCTTTCCAAACGCGTCTTACGCGAGAGGAGGAAGCTGAGGAAGGCACTTTCCAAACTCGTCTCACGCGAGAGGAGGAAAGGTAAAATTTTTTTTTTTTTTTTTTTTTTGACAAGGGGTAAGTTCTACATGTAGAAGTCACAGATGCCCCTTTTTCTTCCTTATTTTTCTGGGCTTGTTTTTTTTTTTTTTCTGGTTTTGTTTTTTTTTTGTTTTTTTATTTTTTTGTATTTTCTGTTTTTTTTTTTTTTTTTTTTTTGTATTTCTTTTTATTTTTTTTTTGTGTATATATGTTGGTTTTTTTTTTTTTTTTTTTAACAAGGGGTAAGCTCTGCATGTAGAAGTCACAGATGCCCCTTTTCTTCCTGATTATATACACAGATATTTACATATTACAGACATATACACAGATATATACAGTATATCTACAGGTATATACGACACAGACATATACGGACCTATACACAAACATATACGGATATATACATAGACATATACAGTATATCTACAGGTATATACGACACAGACATATACGGATAGATATATAGAGGGAGAATATTCCGTTTGCAACCGTCAGTGGGGGTAGATGCCGTTATTGAGAAGGCATATTCCGTTTGCTGACGTCAGCACACGTATGCAAAACACGCAAAAAGAAGAAAGGAAATTCACAAAATGGGTGGACATGGGATACGGGGTTTCGAACCCCTGACCTCAGGCCTGGTCTTCAAGTCCTCGACCACTGAACCACGCCACTCTGTGACAAGATAGGCAAAGAAATATATATACATATATGAGACACGTATGTAAAACACACACAAAAAAAGAAAGGAAAATCACAAAATGGATGGACATGGGATACGAGGTTTCGAACCCCTGACCTGAGGCCTGGTCTTCAAGTCTTCGACCACTGAACCACGCCACTTGGTGACAAGATATTCAAACAAATATATATATATACTATACAAGACATATATATACATAATACCAAAACAAACCCAAAAGAAATACTCAATGTGGGGTTCGAACCCCTGACCTCAGGCTCAGCCTTTCAATCCTTAACTCACTAGACCAAACCACTGAACCCAAGTCACACCTGTGACTCAAATGTTCAAACAACTATATAAGACATATTTATACATAAAACTAAAACAAAAGAAAAGAAACACTCGATGCGGGGTTTGAACCCCTGACTTCGGGCTCAGCCTTTCAACCTTCAACCATTGAGCCACACCACTGAACCCAAGCCATACTTGTGACACAAATGTTCAAAACAATACCTATAGTACATAGCTATACAATATATATACATATATGCATACACAATTCTCCCGCGTCCCTTGCCGCGGTTGGCACGTGGGCTCTGCTTTTGTGTCGATGGCCGACAAAAGCAGCCCCATCGATTTGCAAGCCTGCCTCGACCCTCTCCATCTCTTGTCTTTCTCTCTCGTCTTCTTCTTCTCCTTCGTATCTCTTCTTCTTCTTAACCATTCTTTTCTTCTTCTCCTTCTCCATTACTCTTCTTCTTCTCCTTCTCCATTACTCTTCCAGCTTCGTCCACCTTCTTCTTGTTCTTCCATCTTCCTCCGCCTTCTTCTTTTCCTCTTCTATTTTTCCTCATCTAGTTTCTGCCATTCCTCTGTGACTCCCTTCTTTTCTGCCATTTTTGCCTTCTCTGCTCTTACACATGGCTTCGTCTCGCCCCTTCTCTCTCTTTCCGGATCTTAATGATCCATCAAGCTCCTCTGGGCCAAGTGCCCCTGCTCTCACTCATCCCAGTCTTCCCACCCTAACAGTTGAGCAAGTGATGGCTGCTCAAACTGATATTGATGCTAACCACCTCACGCTGAAGTCGTGTATGGAAACAGTGGCCGCGGTGACTAACATGTCTCACCGTCTGCAAAACAGGACGAGTGAGCTACATCGGGTTAATGCCCAACTCAATCTGCTTCAGCAGATGTACAAGGATGCACGAGCGGAGATTTGTATGCTGAAGGCAGAGAAGAAAGAACTGAAACGGAAGACTACCTCCATGGAGAGTAAAGAGGTAAAACGACAGGCCACTTGTATAGACCAGTTCGGAGTGCCGGCGTATTTTTCCTTTGATGGTCGGCGAAAAGTTAACTCTTTTGTTGAAAACACTGAGGTGGGGCCTTCGAAGGCTGATGACAAAAAGAGGAAGAGCTCGGCGACGGAGGAGCCGAGTAAATGAAGCTGGCATGTGGTCGGCATCTGCGAAGACGAAGAAGAAGAACAAGATTTGTTTTTTTCTTCTTTTTTTTTTTTTAAATTTTATTTTAAATTTTTTTTTCTGGACTTTGTAACTTTTTTTCTTTTTTTATTTTTTTTGGGTTTGTTTTTTGTATTTCTGTTTTTTTTTTTTTTTTTGTATATATGTTGGGTTTGTTTTTTTTTTTTTTTTTTTTTTGAGTCTCTGTAATCGGGGATGTCCTCCCTTAACTTCAATGAAATCAGTTTCTTTTTTTGTTGTTTTTGATCACTGGCATGACTGGCATTGAACTTGAGAATGATTGAATTTTTGAAGTCTGAATTAGACATTGACTCTTTACTGATCTGAATCAACAAAAGACCTAACGAACTGAAAAACGAAGCAAATTAATCCAAACACACTTATATACACTGATTGGTATAAATACACCGACTGGTATAAATATACTGACTGGTATGAAAGGAACACATTTATATACATTGACTGGTATGAATACCCTGATTGGTATAAATACATTGACTGGTACAAATACACACTCATATACACTGATTGGTATGAATACCCTAACTGGTATAAAATACACTAACTAGTATGAATACACACTGACATACACTGATTGGTATGAATACCCTGACTGATATAAATACACACTCATATATACTGACGAGATGACTCGAGCGGGGGAGAAGATAGAATCACTGACTCAACCATGCCCCTAATTCCTTGCCTTGATCTTTTTTATTTTTTTCTTGATTTTTTTTTTTTTTTGTAAAAATATTTTGATCAACACGAGAGTTAGATTAGCCTACTTATTCCATTTTCTGTTTTGAAATCATGTAAGCTAAATTGTGAGCACTGAAAATTTTCCTTTTTCAAATCCAAAGAATGGTCCAAGTTTGGCAAAAATGGAATAATTTTCGAGAAAAATTAGTCAACTTCATTCAAATTAATCAAAACTTATTTTTACAAATGGCTACTACTCAAATAACATGGAATCAATCGTTGGGGTGCATAGTCCCAAACCAGGTGCATCCTAAGCCAGATAATCAATGGTGATATCAGAACCAAACCAACCAAACCAAGCCAATCCGAACCGACTGAAGCCGAGCGGAACTGGACCGAACCGAACCGAACCGTTGAACCGAACCGAACCAAGTTGAATCGAAACCAACTGAACTGAGCAGAACGAAGATACACCAATCAAAACACGGATAGGACAACCAAGTCGACTACATATACACCAATCAAACATGGACAAAATGAATGAGTTGAAAACTTATTAGGGCCGAACTTCAAGATGAAGCTACCTACGTATCCTCCAGATAGGAATCAGGCCATCGTAGTTCCGGCCAAGGTTCACTCGGGTATTGACACTCTCCTTTTTGTTTATCATCATTTCATTTTTTTCTTTTTTTTTCTATATATTTTTTTCATTCATTTTTTTTTTTTTTTTTTTTTTTTTTTTTTACTCTAACTTTTGCCTGGGTCGCCCTTTCGGGTTTTCGGCCCAGCGAGCCTCTCAAGGGTTACTTTCATTTTACTTTGTCCATGTTGATTGGGTGTGAAATCTGTAGGCCATCTATAAGAACGACTGCTACACTTGACCAGTAGATATGATGATGTAGGGACTAGGCTCATTGAGTCTGAATTTACCCCTAGTGTTGCCCCTAGTGTAGTGGATAGGAACTCGACTGTCCTTCAATAATAACATTCATTCTCTCAAATTCTGGGTTTTGCCTTTCTAGGCGGTCTTCATTAGGAAACGATTCAATTTTAACTCTTTGATCACATCCAACCTTTTGCCCCTAGTTCAAGGACTGCTTCAAATCTAAATCACATCCAACCTTCTTGCCCCTAGTTCAAGGGTTGCTTCCAATCTGAATCGCAGGCCCTACATAGTTGTGGCTAAGGTTCACTCGGGTATTGACACTCTCCTTTTATGCTCTAACTTTTGCCAAAGCCGCCCTTTCGGGTTTTCAACCTTGCGAGCTTTTCATTTTCATTTTTTTACACTAACTAATTAATTACAGTGTAACTAATTAAATTACAACATGAAGTAACTAATTAAATAACTAATCTAAGTAAATAACCAATTAAATAACGAAGCTAAATAATCTAATTAAATAACTAACTAATTTTAATTAATTATAAAATTCTAATGAAGATTAATTATACTAACGAATTAATTAAGTATCCAATTCTAATTAACTAAATTAACTAACTCAACTAATTAATTCTAGGACTACACTAATTAATTAACATCAATTAGTTAATTGAGATGGTGGCTCGGTCATGGAGTTGCAGCGGGGACGGCCCGGCTTCTCAAAATCTTCGTGAAGCTTTGCATCTACGGTGGTCTGAGCTATAATTCTAGCACTGTATTTTGATCACCCCGAACTGCCGGAAGACTGGCTAGGTACTGCAGACGACATATTCACTAGGTACTGCAGACGACATATTCACTCAACCTGAAAAGAGAAACACACAAGAGAGAGAGAGGTTATGGTTTTGGTCTCTCGTTTAGAGAGAGAGGTTGGTCATGCATGCATATACTTGTGTGTGATAGGAGAGGCTCATCATGTGTGCTGGGTGTGTGTGTTGTGAATGGTCTGTGGGTGTATGGTGTGTGTCTCCCGTGAGTGAGAGAGAGGTTGATGGGGGTGAGAGAGAGAGGTTGGTGGGGAGTGTAGCTGGGTTTGCTGCCGTGTGTGGATTGGTTTGTTGCCGTGAGTGGCTGCTGCTGTGTATGGATTGGTTTGTTTGTGATGGCTACGGTGGGAGGTGTGAGTGGGTGGCTGCTGCTGTGTATGGCTTGGTTTGTTGCCGTGGGTTGTGGGTCTGGTGTTGAGTGATGCCGAGGGTGAGGGAGAGAGGTGCCGAGAGTTGTGTGTAGCTGGGTTTGTGTGGTGGTGTGGTGTGATCGGGGAGAGAGAGGTGGCTGATGGGTGTGTGAAGTGTGCCGTGTATCTGGGTGTGGTGTATGTGAGAGGATGGGTTTGTGGTATGTGTGTGGCTGCCGTGAGAGGGTGTGTGTGTGTGGGAGGTGTATGGGAGGTGTTTGTTGAATGTGTTGAGTGTGTGATGGCAGCGGTGGCTGTGTGTTTGTTGAATGTGTTGATTTGTGTATCAATGGTGTGTGTAAATGGCTGTGTGTGTTCTCCTCCCAACTCCAGAGAGAGAGAGCTGCTTGTTTATTTTTATTCTCCTGTTCTCCCTCTCCCACCCAAGAGGGAGAGAGTGTTCAAGTGTTTCTCTTTTTTCCTATTTTTGTGCTCCGCCCAAAGGCCCCCCCTCTTTTCTCTCAACTAGTGATTTCAATATATGCCTCTATTTTATCTCTCCTTTCTCTCACCTTTCTCTCTCTAAGCCGACAGAGAGAGAGTCCCCCCATGTGTGTATATGGCCCCCTTCCTCCTTTAGTATGTGTTGGGTCTCTCCCCCAAATATTCTTCACCACCTCATTCTTTTATTTTCCACCACTCACCTCCCATAATGACCTGAGGCCCCTCTTTTTTGGTTTTAAACAGCTATCACTTATCTCTGTAGGTGTAAAGTGAACTTAGAAGTGGAGAGCCAGAGAGGTGTCTCAACCTTTCTTTTAAAAATTAATACTTCACCCAAATCTCTCATCATGACCAGATATTCCGTCCAAAAAAAAAAAACAATAATCATAATAATATATTATCTATATATATATATATACAAGTTGAATCTAGCATCTTTCTTTTCTTTTCTTTTTTTTCTTTTTTTTGTTATTTTTTGGTTTTGATAAAAACATCTAAAAATATGTACACACATAAATTTATATAAAAATATAAAATTATAAAATACTACACATTAATAAAATATTAGTGATGGCCAAAATGGGCGAGGTTTGGGATTAAAGCTTCAATTTGATTTTTATGCTGAGAAATTCATAAAATAGCACATTTCAATTTTCATCATGGGGTGGTCAAAACAAAGTGTCCAAGTCTTAGGGGCGGTCAAAAATGGGGTGTCTACAGCGGGATGCTAAAGCATAAAAACTCACATATTTACCGACGTCCCGCGAACAGTTACAAACAAAATTAGTAAAATATGCATGATCCTAGATATAGAATCCTAATGCAATTCACTCATGAGATGCAACTAAAGATTCTGCTTCTAAAATATGACATGTGAATCATCTCAAGAACATGGAGTAGCGCATAGAATCACATAAGAATTGATTGAATCCACAAATACAAATTTAACCGAATCTTAATGCATGAAAGATGGATATAAAGCATGGATATGCATGGCATGCAGGTATATACATATGTACAATAAAGAAAGCGATTAAAGAATGTGATAGAAAAAAAACGGGGATGAGAAATTATTACAACACTTTAAATATTACAGATCCAAGGGAGATGAATAAAATAAAATTCTTACAAACACTCAAAATAAAAATAAAATGAAGAACTGCATGTTCTTTGGGGAAACAGACTGCCCATGAGTCCACTGGCACATTCCACTCCTTTTCTCTAATGAAAATTGACCCCTTGAGCTTTGATTGCTATGAAGATTATCAGATCTCTGTAATGACAGTTTAGCTTCAAGGCATGTATAATGATGCTTCCACTAGAACCCCCCCTCCCCACCTTCTGCAGTTACAGATCCATTTAAAACAAAAAGCATGCCCTTCACTTCAAGCATAACACGTCCTCCACAATTCCCTCCAAATTGATGTTCAGCGGAAGTGCTACCACCCTTACTCCCATAACACCATAGCGTAGCCAAAGTAGACCAAGCATAAACTCCCCCCCCCCCCCCAGAAATTTGTTCGATTACTTTTCAAACAGGCTGCACCTCGGCCACCATGCTCACAGTCGTGTGATCCAGCAAGCCTCGTACTTCTTCTTTTATGATCTCAATGAAGGAAACATGCAATCGGAATTCAGTTTGATGCTTTAAAGTCTGGCCATAAGCAAGAATAGTAGCATTATATCCTTGGAACAAACCGTCAATAAGTGGAGCAACGCACTCTTCAAACGTGGCAGATGGGGGAGAACTAGTACTCCCATAGACATGATGTTGGGCTCGATACGAGTTTCGGTTTCTCAAAGCATTTCGGTAACAAGTATGAGCTTGGAGAGGAGGTTGGGAGGGGGGATTTGGGGTATAAATGCAAGGCCAAGTTCAAGAAGGGTGAGCTTAAGGGACAAGAAGTAGTGAGGTCATCCAAATAGTCAAGATGACCATTGCCATAGCCATTGCAAACGTAAGAAGGGAAGTGACAGTGTGATGTGCAACTGATTTTTCATCAGGTACACCACCATGGTAATGAGAAGATAGCCACCGACTCAGCAGCCCAAAACCAGGTTCAGAAGCAAGGCTCCTTTGTATAGGGAATTGATTCCCAACTCCAGAGGGCCTACGATAGTTCTAAATCGCGGGATCGGGTAACGTAACGGTATCAATCGCGGAGTATCGGTATCGGTAGTGGTAGTATCGACCAGTACGTATCGGGTATCGGGCGTCGCGGCTGTAAAATTTCAAAAATCATTAGCAATCCATCTAAAACTCAATTTTATGCATTTTTTTTTGACTCTTTTAGCCTTAATTTATCACATTTTCATCAAAATTTTGATATGTAGAGGCACTTTTTTGACTCATTTTCAACTAAATAATATGTATTTATTTTAGTCTCAACCTTTTATTTGGCATATATGTTAAACTTTTAATATAAAATTGATGTGGAAATATTTTTTTACTTATTTTCAACAATGAAATACTTCCATATGCACAACAAATTAATAAGAGAAAGAGGGACATGAAAATAAATCATTCGCTTCAGTCATAATCGCATACAAACAATCTACTACAAATCAACAACTCTAAAACTTAGTAATAAAAAGAATTACGTGGTGATACAGAAGAATCTTTATATCTCACATCACTTTGATCATCACTATGAATTGGTTGGCCTATTTCTCCATATTGATATTCTTGGTAGTAGTTATTGAAAGTGGATTGATCATAAGTAGTGTTGTTGCTGCCACTGCTACTTGATTGTTGTTGTGTCATTGCAAGCTCCCCTGTACCATAATTGAAACCCTCTATATATGGATATTGATAAGGTTGTTGAGAGTAGTTCCAATTTTCCATGTAAGGTGGTTGATAGATGTGTGGTGGTGGTTGACTTGGAGGAGGGTAATAAGGATATGGTACTTGGCATATTGGTCGCCAATGTTGAGTTCCCTTTCCATCTTCTTGTCTAACTCTGAGATGTCCAAATTGATTTATAAGGTCACGATGACATTAAATATTATCAATATGTCGTGAACGCCCAATTGATACTTCTACATCAGGAGTAGAAATAGAATGTCGTCGTTGGTGTGTAGAATCCCTGTTCCAATCATGATCAATATGATGAATACTGCGTCTACAACCATGTGCAGAACCTGCAGACTCCCATTGTCCACCACTACCACCACCTGTTAGAGGACGACTGCCATCACTATTATCTCCACTACCACTAGGTGGACTCAAACCGCGACCCTCACTAGAGCCACTTCCAGCAGACCTTGCTCTTTGATGGTGTTGAGGTACTTGGCTATTAGTTGCATGATCTCCCTTATCATCATCATCATCAACAATCAACCAACTTGAGTTATCTTCATCATCCAAGACTGCATGTTCTCTCTCTTGAAGCCATGGAGTTAATAGATCATCTTCTTCAAATATATAGTCAAGATTGATGGGGTTAAAAGATTCCTCTCTATCATCTTGGCTTTTTCGTGTTGCATGTCTGATCTTTAGCCTCATATTGTAATACACATAAACAAGTTTATTTAATTTTTTATACTTCAACCGATTCCTTGTCTTTGTATGTATCAGGCTAAATGTACTCCAATTGTGCTCATAATTAGAAGAAGACGTGGTTTGGCTCAATACTCTCACAACCACTTTTTGGAGCACCGGAGCCGATGTACCATAATGGATCCACCATTCAGCTACATACAAATCAATCAAATATTAGTGATTATGTTATAATTTGATATAGAAGTGTTGACAATGTAACAATAATATGTAATTAAAATAGTTAATAGTTCATTGAGTATATAATAATTACCAGGATTTGTTGCTTTCACTACTCTTTGTGCTAACACAGCACCAAAAGAATCTTCTTTATTACAAAATAAAGAGATCTGCAATGAACAAAAAGCAATAAGCAGTTTTACAAACATAATTCAGAAGTCAAATAATAAGTTATCAATTTAACTAATATTAAATAATGACTAACTTGGTTTATCGCCTGTATTTGCTCGTTTAAATCTAGTAGAAGTCTCGAAATCACATTTCTAACTCCACTCATCACTTCTCGATGATTAGAAATGTGCTCCCCATATTGGAATATGGGATTTAAAAAATAAACTACGTTCAAATATAAAATAATAATAAAAGTGAGACAAGGAACACATAATTTATAATTTAAATAAATTAAAAATTACTTACCAGTAGCATGCAAGTCCATGTGTAGTTGGAAAGCCCATCGATTATCAATAATCTACATAATAGCGACAATTTTGTTTGATGGCCAACTTTGCTCTATCCATGGATTCATATATAAAACCCATTGTGGGCTTTTCATCCCCATCTACAAGTCTAAGCACCTTTAGAAGTGGTTCTTTACTTTGTATAATTTTTTTCGCTTCTTTTGCATCATCCTTTTTGGACCATTTGTTGTGCTTCCACTCTTGAGAATGAAACATATCCTGTAAAGCAATCTTATGTTTAACAATGCTTTCCAAAGTAATGAAATTGGTGGCAAAGCGTGTGATGACAGGACGTAACAACTCTCTATCTCCTGTGAATCTCTTCATGAAATCAACGACCCAATTGGAGTTGTAAATAAAGCGTGTGATTACTTTTGCACAATCCAACACCTTTGCTACATTTTTTTCTTCCCAATATCCTCTAACATAAGATCAATAAATGAGTTGCACATCCTGTCCAATACAGATTCTCCCTTTTTTGCATGAGTTTGTAACCAGCAGCCTTTATCGTAGCTTCGTTATCAATTACGATTTGCATAACATATTCTTCTCCAATTTCATCCACTACCTTGTCCATGAGGCCCAAGTAATAATCAGTTGTCCTACTAGGTACATCAGTTACATCCACAGACTTTTGAAAAATTGTTCCACGATTGCTATACACAAGAAAATTAACAATGTGCTTTCTTGTGGGCCCAGACCATCCATCACACATAATTGTAACACCTCTCTCAGCCCAACTAGATTTATGAGATTTTATCCAATTTTGTAAAGCTTCATACTCCATTGGTAAATACACTTCAGTTACCTATTTAATAATAAATAACAAACAAAAACTATTAAGAAGCATCTTAATAATTTATTTATTTTTAAACATAGATAGAGTTTTTTCAAACTTTAAGTTAGAGGCTTACTTCATAAGAAGTAGGTAACTTTGTTCCTTTTCCAACCTCCTTGCAGTATCCAACATTGGTTCTAGCCATTTAGAATTAATAACATTAGTAGGCACTGGAGTGAACAATACAAACTGGCTAACTGCTCTTCCTAATTTTTTCTTTGCTTCTTTCAAGAATCTAGAGGAGAGTTTGGATTGTTTGTTGCCTTTGGTCCTATGAAGATCCACATCTATGTCTAATAATTGAACTTCTGGAGAGGATGTATCACTATTTCCTACCTGTACTAGCCTCATGAACACTATGACTTCGCCGAGCAAAACCAGGAGGAGGTGCAACCTCAATATCACTAGCCCTATTTTGTCGGGCCATAACCACTTCTAAGTCCTTCTCATCGTTTTCATCATCATCACACTGACTGGCTCTAATTTGTTCTATCAATTTCTCATTCATCTTCCTTTTGTTAATCTTTTTGCCCTTATAATTATTCAAATGATCCATCATTAGTGTTCGAACTTCACCACTGACATTAGCACAAGGTGCGACTTGACCTTTCATATGGGCCAAATGTTGCTTCGACCTAGTTATACCACCATTTAGCTCTTTTCCACAAAATTTACACCTAATTTTATGCCTATTATTTTCTAGTGGAATTCCAAATTTCCAACCAATATCATCACTTGGAAGTTTTCCACTAGAACTACCTCTGTGCGCCATTATAACTTTCAATTATCTACAATAACAGTTTTCAATTAACAAATATTGTAATTCTAATTTAGTTAGTAATAATAATGCATTTAAAATAAAAATAAAAAATCTAAAATATTAAATATCTTTACTTAACAATTAAACCTCTTTAAAAAAATCTGACAGATTAAACCTCTATAAAAAAAATCTGATATAAAAATAATCTGAAATAAAAAGATTTGACAGATTAAAAAATCTAAAATAATAAAAAAAATCTGAAATAAAAATCTGACAGATTAAATCTCTTTAAATAATATATATATAAAAATATAAATTGAGCATATGTGCATTTAAAATATATATATAAAATATTTTTATATATAAAAAATTATATTCTATGTCGATAACATATATATATATATATATATAATTATGAGAGAACAAACCTGCTCCTGAATTATAAAATTGTGAGTTCTATTAAGCTTCTGAACTTATGTGCATTTAAAATTATGTAAAAAATTGCTCCTCAGTTCTATTCAACCTCAATAACATATATAAAAAAATTATGTGCATTTAAAAAAATAACCATAGAAAAAAAAAAAAACAAAAACCATGACTTAAAACAAATAATAAACAAACCGATGACTTCTTCAGCCAAAAGAAAAAGAAAAACAGAGCATCACATATACTTAAACAAACTATAAACAAACTGAACATAACTTAAAACAAAACCATCACTTCTTCAGCCAAAACAAAAAAACAGAGCATCACATATACAAACAGAGCATGAGAGAACAAACCTTCAACGAAGAAGCTTGAAATCGGTGATGGGTTTGGGTTCGATTCGATGCTTCTCCCTATAACACTTCACAAGATCGCTGCCCCTGGGAGATGGATTTGGGTTTGATTGAGGAGTTGGATTTGGTCCGATTGAGGGTTTTTCTTTAGAGGTTGTAACACATTTATGGTGTCCGTGAGTCTGTGTGTGTATTATTGCTTGAAGAAGACAAAAAATTTGAAGTGAAATAGTTGAGTCCGTGAGTTTGTTCCTTCCTTTTCTGCTTTTGCTTTTATTTTTGCAGGTACTTTGGTCCATTATTTTTTCTTTTGCAGGTGCTTTGCTCATTATTTTTTGCTTTTTTAGGTGCTTTGTTTTACTTTTCTCAATTATTTTTGCAGGTGAATTTCAGCCGTATCGGACTGTATCAGAAACAAATCGTTTACGTATTGGATTCGGGCCGATACATGTCAGGAATTGGCCGATACGGATGTGAAATTCATTCTCGCCGGTATACTGGTGAGTATCCGACTCGGCCCTCTCATTTTCCGGTACGAACCGGCCGGTACGGGACGTACCGGCCAATATTTAGAACCTTGGGGCCTACTCGGTTTGGATTTCGAAGGGGGGTTATGAAAGATGAGAGCTTGGCATAGTTCTAAATCGCGGTATCGGGTAACGTAACGGTATCGATCGCGGAGTATCGGTGTCGGTAGTATCGACTAGTACATATCGGGTATCAGGCGTCGCAGCTGTGAAATTTCAAAAATCATTAGCAATCCCTCTAAAACTCAATTTTATGCATTTTTTTGACTCTTTTAGCCTTAATTTATCACATTTTAATCAAAATTTTGATATATAGAGGCACTTTTGACTCATGTTCAACTAAATGATATGTATTTATTTTAGTCTCAAGCTTTTATTTGGCATATATGTTAAACTTTTAATATAAAATTGATGTGAAAATATTTTTTTACTTATTTTCAACAATGAAATACTTCCACATGCACAACAAATTAATAAGAGAAAGAGGGACATGAAAATAAATCATTCGCTTCAGTCATAATCGCATATAAATATTTGAAGAATTATAAATATATATTAAAATATATCTCATTCCCATTCCATACCATAATATAAATAAAAAAATAACCACAGAAAAAAGAAAAAAAAAGGAAAAAAAAAAAAAACAAATTATAAACAAATCGAACACAACTTATAAGCAAAACCGTGACTTCTTCAGCCAAAAGAAAAAACAAAGCATTATAAATGCTCCTAATAAATAGAGCATGGGATTGGAATGTATCGGAGCTGTATCAGAGCATGGGATTAGAAAAAACAAAGCATTATAAACAGAGCATTTTTGCAGGTGCTTTGCTCCTTTTTAGCCGTATCGGACTGTATCGGAGCTATATCGCTCACGTATCGGATTCAGGCCGATACGTATTGGGAATCGGCCGCTACGGACGCAAAATTCATTCTCACCGGTATACCAGTGAGTATCCGACTAGGCACTCCCATTTCCCGGTACGAACTAGCCGATATTTAGAACCTTGGAGCCTGGGCTTCTTGGAGACATGGTTGTTATTTTTCAGAATGGTGAGAGAGAGATGGACCTGTTTTGCTCCTATGTGTGTGTATCTGTCTGTTATCCCATGGGAGAGAGGTTGGTTTGGTGTGTGTTGTTTAGCTCAGATCAATCTTCTCTTTGCCCATGCATCGAGCAAAAAGATAAGAGAGAGACAGAGAGAGATCAGGCCGTGTCCATAGAGAGAGATTTATGAATAATGTGTGTCTTGTTCTTTTTTTTTTTTTTAGCTCCCTTAAAATAAAAATGAAAATGTTGTGTTATCTCTCCCTCAAGAGAGAGCTAGTCCCTCTTTTTCTTTTTTCTTTTTGTATTCCCATGGACCGTCCTTCCCTTTCTATCATTTTGTCTCTCTTTTTCTCTTTTTTTTAAATTGAACCCACCGAGAGAGATGATGGCCCTATTTGGTAGAACTTATAAGCAGTTTATTTCAGTTTTTAAGCTAAAAACATGTCTTTGACTTAGCTTATTTCACCAACTTATAGCTTAAATGAAGCTAATTTTCAACTTATTTGGAAAGTGGGTCTGGGGATGCTTAAGTTTATAGCTTAAGTGCGCAACTGCATATCCAATGCTAAAATGACTTAAATCCCCCTCCTAATCTCCATTATTTACAAAAATGCCACTATATATACACCACATCTCAACACTGTTCACGAACCAGAGAGAGATGAAGACGATTTCCGGCGTGCACAGGCGATTTTCGGCATTGACAATCCTAACCCTAACCCTAACCACCGCCATCGATGACGTGAGGATCTCAAACCAGAGCTCATCGTCACGATCTCAAACCAGAGCTCACTGTTGCATCGTGATCTCAAACCAGAGCTCACCGTCATGATCGATCCACACTGTCGCAATCTAAAACCAGAGCTCACCGTCATGTCACGATCTCAAAGTAGAGCTCTCTCTCTCTCTCTCTCTCTCTCTCTCTCACGAACTAAAAGCAGTAGCTAGGGCACGATCTGCTCCGTCGCTGCCTCCCATCACCACAGCCATCGACGTCGTGATCGCGATCTAAAAACCTAACCACGATCACCATCGTCGCCTCCTCTCTTTCTCTTCGCGATCTGACCGCCGCCGTCGCGATCGCGATCTGCGATGTGAAACCCTAGCCACCGGCGGCGGTAGCTAGGGTTTGTAATGGAAAAAAAAATAAAAAAAATTTAAAAAATGAAATACAAAAAAAATGAAATTAATAAAAATTGAAATTAATAAATTATTAATTGTAATGAAAAAAATTAATAAGAATAGAATCACAAATGAAACTATTAATTTTTAAATGAAATTAATAATTAAAATTGATAAAAAAATTAATAATTAATAAAAAAAATTAATGAAATTAAAATTGAAATTAATAATTAAAATTAATAGTTTAATCACAAATGAAATTAATAAAAAAATTAAAATTGAAGAAAAAAAATGAAATAACTTATATTAAATGAAACTATTAAATTTAATTGATGCTTATTAATGAAATAATTTTTTAAAGAAACTATTAATTTTAATTGGTGCTTATTAATGAAATAATTTTTTACAGCTTATGACATAATTTTAATTGATGCTTATTAAACTAATTAAACTATTAATTTTTTAAAGCTTATTAAACTATTAATTGATGCTTATTAAACTAATAATTTTTTACATTAATAATTTTTTACAGCTTATTAAATTATTAATGAAAAAAATTAATAATTTTACTATGAATTGATGCTTATTAAACTATTAATTGCCACTAATTACATTAACTACTAATTTAAAATGATATTTTATTAATGAAATAATTTAAAATGAAATGATAATTTTTTTAATACCAATTACATTAACTTTTATTAATGAAATAATTTTTTAAAATTAAAACTGAAAAAATGACAAAATAATCATTTTTGTATTATATAAGGGCAAAAAAGACAATTACACAGTAAAAAGTTATTTTACAGCTTATCAACCAAACACTAGTCTACTGCTTAAATCCATAATCCCACAGTTGCACCAAACAGGTTAACAACTTATGTTCACAGCTATAAGTCATAATCTGTTAAGCTATAATCTATAATTACTTTCCCACAGTTCCACCCAACGGGGCCGATATCTTCATGCTTTCCCACTCACTCACTCTTCATCATAACCCAAACAAATAATGCTACGCATCATCATCAAATAAATATCATGAAAAGTTTTATGAAATTAATTCAAAAATAATTGCATAACATACAATAAAACATTACAAACACTATAAATTAAAAATAATATTAGGGATCATGAAAATAAATATCATAAAATGTATCATGAAAATTTTTCATCCTTTGATTAGTGTGTGATATTTTATTGTATGTGTAATCCAAAGGTAGAGAATCTTTCATGATCATTTTCGTGATAATTTTTTTATGATCTCTAACATTACTCATAAATTAACCCAAGAGTAAAGAATATTTATGAAGACTTTTTATGATATTTCTTTCATGATCCCTGACATTATTGAACCCAAACCCATGTGACCATCTCTTTCTCTAACATAATAATTCTCCGCACTTTTTTTTTTTTTTTTGGTTTTATCATTCTATCTTCCACCAAACAAAACATAATCATATCATCTTCCTACCCCAAAACTTCTTTAACTTCTTCATAAAAATACCTTGATCATACCATCTTTTTTTTTTTTTCTTTTTTTTAATTATTTTCTATTTATAAAATATCAAAAATATATTATTTATATCAATTTATATAAAAATATCTAAAAAAAATATGTACACACACATAAAATTATAAAATATTACAAATTAATGAAATAATAAAAAAGATTTGAGTGATATAAAATAATTTGGCCAAAATGGGTGAGATTTGGGATTAAAGCTTCAATCTGATTTTTCTGTTGAGAAATTCATAAAATGGCATATTCCAATTTTCATCATGGGTGGTCAAAAAAAAGTGCCCAAGTTTTAGGGCCGGTTAAAATGGAGTGTCTACAGAGAGAAAGAATAAGTGAGAGAAAAAGTGTGGATTGGTAATAAGAAGAAGCGTGACTCCATCGATGGGGTAATTTAGTCATTTTACAAAAGGATGTTCTTATGGACAAAATGAAGAAGCACGTGGACCTCTAGACTAAAAAAATTCAAATTTAAACTTTTTGTCTGAGCCCTATTTATAAACTTTATGACTTATGTGGGAGCTGAATAAATAGAAGAGTCGGAAGGTGCGTACCCCAGAAATCAGATATTATTCGACTCCATATTGCGTGACTAGGATGCCGAATACCTTAGGAAGGCCAAATAGCTGGAGATCAGTAGCTCCGAATAAATAAAAGGGGAATGGGATAAAAGTAGGCTCAGGCCCCGAGGCCCAGAAAGCAAGTATAAATACAAGAACCACAGATTTAGAAAGGTATGTAAGAATCACTTCACTTAACTTAGTAAACAAGCTATCCTGAGTGTCTGAACTGACTTGTCCGTCGGAGTACTAATTCCGGCACCCCCGACCGGAGTGTTTGTATCTTTTCAGGTGACTAGCTGAGGATCACTAGCGCCTCCCAAGATCTGAAGAGTATTTCCAAACCACTTCTCCACAATTGGCGCCGTCTGTGGGAATACTCAAATACATCCATGGCAGGCGTGACTGAAGATCCTCCGATAGCCACTGACGAGACCACACAGAGAGATGACCTCACTCCAGCAAACTCGCTTGGATCAAAAACCATCGCAGCAAGACTTGCCTTGGACCTCTGCTCATCTTCAAACCCAACACAAAAGACAATACAAGCGATCATGGCACAAGCTAGGCAAACCAAACAGAGGTTGAACAACATCATCGCTGAGAACGAACGCCTTCGTCGCGATCTGGCCTCGGAAATAGCAAAATCCAAACAAACAGTGCGCCAGGCTTCTAAGCGACCCCCGAGGGCAGATGATCGACGATCTCAAGCCCGACAGCAAGAAACTGACGGCCGCTATGCCTCAACAGATCATCTTGAGGAGTTGGCAAATGATGAACGTCTCCAACAATGCGTCCGGAGGAGTGCGATCAAAACACCTGCCCTTCCGAATGATGCATTTCCGCTTGACACCGTCCACATGATATACAGTCTGTCAGCAGCCCCGGCCGTACATGCGATCCAATCACATCCAGGCCCCCAACAGCAACTCACGCTAGCAAAGCGGCTCCGAGAAACGCCAAGTATCACCTTTGACGACTCTGATTTGATCGGCGTAACACTCCCTCACATCGATCCATTGGTTGTTGAGCTACGCGTAAACCGGTTCACCGTCGAATGCGTTCTTATCGACCAGGGCAGTACTTCGGAGGTTATGTATTATAAAACCTTCATCAAACTCGGATTCAACGAGTCAGACCTGACTCCAGCTCCTTATCCACTATTCGGCTTCAATGCCAATCCAGAGTACCCATTAGGAAAGATCAGCTTACCCGTTCGAGCAGGTTCCAGAACGGTGGATGTGGAATTCTTGGTCGTCAGGCTGTCACCGCCGTACAATCTCATCATGGGACGATTGTGGTTGCATACCTTGCAGGCCGTCCTAAGCACCTATCATCAACTGCTACGTTTCCCAACAGAACACGGCATTGAGCAAATCCGCGGCTCCTAGAAATCGACACAAGCATGTTATCTCCTTGCCACCAGAACGCCAAAGGAACTGCAAGTAAACTCCATTGAGGTGCCGAATCGGGAGATCCTTGATGACGTTGGGCGGCATCCAAATGAGAAGGCCACGGAAGGTTTAGACCGAGTTGACATCGATGGAAGCCCAGAAAAGTTCTTCATGATCGGCGCCTCTCTGAATCAGGCCGACAGGCTGCAGCTGATCTTTTTCTTGCTCAACAACCTCGACGTCTTTGCGTGGACTCCGTACGAAATGCCGGGAATAGACCCATCAGTTTCATAGCACCATCTGAATGTCGATCCCAAATGTAAGCCGACCATTCAGAAAGGCCGGTGGTCAGCCGCGGAGCACACTACCGCCGTTGTTGAGGAGGTAGACAGACTGCTTGACGTCGGGGCAATTAGAGAAGTCACTTACCCTACGTAGCTCTTCAATACAGTGGTGGTGAAGAAGAAAAATGGGACTTGGCGAGTGTGCGTCGATTTCACGGATCTGAACAAAGCTTGCCCCAAAGACTGTTTTCCTCTACCCAAAATCGACCAGCTTGTCGATGCGACGGCACGCCATCAACGCATGAGCTTCCTCGATGCTTACAGAGGTTACCATCAAATCGCCATGCATCTAGATGACCAGGACAAAATTGCATTCCTTACCCCAAGAGGAACCTACTGCTACAAAGTTATGCCTTTTGGGCTGAAGAATGCAGGGGCAACCTACCAAAGATTGGTCACCGCCATGTTCAAAGAGCAACTCGGCCACACTATGGAAGTATACATCGACGATATGGTGGTCAAGTCCAAAGAAGAACAGAATCATATAGCCGATTTGGAAAAGACATTCAGCATCTTACGCAAATACAGAATGAAACTGAACGCTTCCAAGTGTGCGTTCGGAATCGGCTCTAGCAAATTCCTGGGTTACATCGTCAATCACCGAGGAATCGAAGCCAACCCGAGGCAAGTCACAACAATCTTGGAACTTGGCTCCCCCCATTCAGTAAAAGAAGTCCAAAAGTTGATGGGGATAGCCGCTGCACTCAACAGTTTCATCAGTCGGTCTACAGATCGCTGCCGATAATTCTTTCAGACACTACGACAGGGTAAGGCTTTTGAATGGTCCGCCGAATGCGAACAGCTTTCAACGGACTCAAGACCTACCTCCGCTCAGTACCTCTCTTGACAACACCCGCCGCTGGTGACCCACTCATTCTATATCTGGCAGTTTCCGATGGGGCCGTCAGCGCCGTACTGTTGAAAGAGGAGGAGGGGGAGCAACGGCCAGTGTATTATGTGAGCAAGGCAATGGTTGACGCCGAAACACGCTACCTTCCGCTGGAAAAACTCATCTTAGCCATGGTCATGGCAGCAAGAAAACTGATGCATTACTTCCAGGGACATAGCATTGGGGTGCTAACAGATTATCCCCTCCGATCAGTACTACGGAGTGCAGAAGCATCAGGACGTGTTTCAAAATGGGCTCTTGAACTCGGCCAATACGACATTCAGTTTTTACCTAAAATCGCAATCAAGGGGCAGGTGTTGGCCGACTTTGTTGCCGAATTCACCGGCAAGCTTGCCAACCTCAAACCTAACGAAGTTCGACCAAAGGCTGATGTTCGACCAAAGCCGAACTGGAGAATTTATGTCGGGGATATTTGGCAATTATACTGTGATGGATCGTCTAACCAAAGGGGCAGCGGCGCCGGAGTTGTAATTATGTCTCCAGACGGCACAGTAATTGAGCAGGCCGTCAAGCTTGGCTTTGAAGCATCAAATAACGAAGCTGAATACGAAGCCTTTCTAGTCGGTTTGCGGAATGCGCACCTTCTCGGCGCTCGGCGTCTGCTTGTGTTTTGTGTTTCAAAATTGGTAATCAGTCAGCTAAAGGGGGAGTACGCGGCAAGAAACGACCGTATGGCGGCTTATATGAAAACGGCCAATTCCTTGCTGGCAAAATTTGACCATCACGAACTGAACCAAATAACACGCGACCAGAACACACACGCGGATGCCTTGGCGTGCCTAGCCTCCGCCATCAATTCTGAGATCAAACAGACCATCGAAGTAGGTTTCATCCCGGAGCCGAGTATTGGCCCTTCGGAGGAAATCCATGTCAACGTTATAGAATCCGCACCAAGCTGGATGGACCCCATTGCTGCATTCCTCTCTTCTGAACAACTCCCAAACGACAAAAAAGAAGCACACAAGCTGCGAAATAAAGCCCTGCGATATTTGGAATACGTGCACCCCGACAAAGTGGAGGAGCTTCTAATAGAGATACATGAGGGCAGTTGTGGTGCCCATTCTGGCGGACGCTCCCTGGCCCATCGAGCTATAACACAGGGGTATTATTGGCCGACAATGAGAGCTGACGCGGAGAGTTATGTAAAAAAATACGAACAGTGCCAAAAGTTCTCCCCATTAACCCATCTGCCTGTCGAAGGGTTGAACTCTATCACCAGCCCCTGGCTGTTTGCTCAGTGGGGACTTGATATCGTAGGACCATTGCCGAGGGCCCCAGGGAACAAGCAATTCTTAATCGTCGCAACAGATTACTTCACAAAATGGGTCGAAGCGGAGGCTTTAACACATATACAAGATGCCGACATTAAACGCTTTGTATGGAGAAACATCATAACACGATTCGGCATTCCGAGAGCTCTCATCTCAGACAATGACACCCAGTTCGATTGTGGCGTATATCGAGAGTTATGCAGCAAATATGGCATTCGGCCTTACTTCTCTACACCGGCCTACCCCCAAAGCAATGGTCAAGCTGAAGCCTCTAACAAATCCATCTTGGACGGCATCAAAAAGAGGTTGGAAAAAGCTAAAGGCAAATGGGTCGAAGAATTGCCGAGTGTATTGTGGGCTCATCGTACTACGCCGAGGAGATCCACTGGAGAAACGCCGTTTGCTCTATACTTTGGAACCCAGGCAATCTCACCCCTGGAAATCAGCCTCCCAACTCTGAAATCGCAAGTTTTTAATACGGGCCGAAACGACATGATGCTTGCCCTGGATCTGATTCTAATCAAAGAACGAAGAGACCACGCCCTGGCATCCATGGCACGGTATTAGCAGCAGCTCGCCAAGTCGTATAATCAGCGAGTTCAGTTGCGCTGATACACGCCAGGAGAGTTGGTCCTAAAGAAGGTACTTCCAGCGGACCGGAGACCGGCCGATGGAAAATTGGGTCCAAACTGGGGCGACCCCTATCAGATAGAATCCATCGCAGGAACAGGGGCATACTGGCTCTCAGACATGTCAGGAAGAAGCCTGCCACGGCCTTGGAATTCAACACATTTACGTAAAATTCTGTCATTGACCTGACTTGTGGGCTTGATACTTGTACATATTCCACCGTTGCAATACAAACCTTATCGTTTTCTCAAGCTCGTTGCCAAGCCTTTAAGGGCTGATTAAGCCTTCTAAGGCCGAAATAAAGTCTCCGGATTCGGAGCGCCCTTCGTAGACATCACGATTGGCCAAAATAAAGTCTCCGGATTCGGAGCCCCTTTTGGTGCATGACACCTTAGGGTCGATTTAGACTCCGGATTCGGAGCGCCCTTCGTGGACATCACGATTGGCCAAAATAAAGACTCCGGATTCGGAGCCCCTTCCGGTGCATGACACCTTAGGGCCGATTAAGTCTCCGGATTCGGAGCACCTTCGTGGAAATCACGATTGGCCAAAATAGTCTTCGGATTCGGAGCCCCTTCCGGTGCATGACACCTTAGGGCCGATTAAGTCTCCGGATTCGGAGCGCCCTTCGTGAAAATCATAATTGGCCAAAACAGTCTCCGGATTCGGAGCCTTTGTGAGTGACGCATTCGGACCACACCACAGGCCAAATAAATATTCACAGAATTGTTTTTAATTCGAGCCGGTTAATCCATGTTTAAACATTTATACCACGCAACACAAAACTTGCCAGAAAGTTGAAATAATACGTTTAATTAAGCACATAACATTTCAAAACCAAATACGAATGTTGAAAATAAAAGAAATTCTATTTGTTCGGCACGAAGTCTGTTCTCGCGTTCCAAAGTCTATTTATTCGACACCCTCATCGTCGTTCTTCTCAATTTCGAAATCGGAATAGGGTAAGTAGTGACGATGATACAGGGGCGAAGCCGAATCAATGCCCACGGCTTCGAGAGCTTTCTCAGTTTGAAGGGCCTTGATCCAGCTGTGCTTGAATCCACGATTTTCACATCGGCAGACCTCCTCGGCAAGGTCTCATTTGGTCTTCTCTATCCCGACCTTCAGGCCGTCCTGAAACCCCTTTTCATAACCCGAGGTCCATTGGGTCACTCTCTCCTCAACGACCAATTTAGATTGACCGGCCGCCACCGACGCGCTCATTTGAACATTCTTCAGCTCCCGAAGCTCACGCTCAGCCTTTTCCGTGCGAATCTCCAGACTGCGATTCCTTTCGTTCTTTTTCTCACTCTCACGTCGCGCTTCCCGCAGACGCATGCCAACTTCGTAAGTAGTATATAGTCCTTTCACGGCCCCATGTATGCCGTCTCGAAATACTTCGAAATCTTGACGTCCGACCATCGATTGTTGGACTTCCGGCGGGAAGATCTGTCGAGCGAACTCGACTGCCACACTTGGGTCTTTAATGATAGAATCCGCCTCCGTCATTGGTTTATTCCTCACAAAAACCGTAAAACTCAACCGTCGTGGCGTCGCATCAGGCTCGATTCTCGGTCTCGGGCGCGGAGAATTTCCCCGTTGTTACCTGTCCTTTCAGGGCGATCTGCTTCGAGGACTAAGGGGCTGCTGTGTTTCCCGATCCTTGGACGTTCTTCTTCCCGTACGCATAGGCTCGCTACTGCGACTCATTGCGACGTCTAATTCAGCCAATCTTCGTCCCTCCCAAGTTGCCTGAATGGAAATAAGTAGGGCCTCTGGCGTGCACCCGCTCTATTTATCCTTCAATGTATGCAGCTCTCCCGAGGCAACGTCAGTAATCCCAAACGTCAAAAGTCGGATGACAATTGTCCAGCTCACGAGTTAGGTCCATTCGGCTTCTCAAGTTTGCACCCTAGCTAAGGCAAGGGCGGATTTACTAATCTGGTCGGCCATGTTTTCAAGCGCAAGCGCCGATCAATCTGTGCCTCAGCCAGCCCATGAGTTAGGCCCATTCGGCTTCTCAAGCTCGCGCCCTGGCTAAGGCAAGGACGAATTTACTAATCTGGTCGGCCATGTTTTCAAGCGCAAGCGCCGATCAATCTGTGCCTCAGCCAGTCCACGAGTTAGGCCCATTCGGCTTCTCAAGCTCGCGCCCTGGCTAAAGCAAGAGCGGATTTACTAATCTGGTCGGCCATGTTTTCAAGCACAAGCACCGATCAATCTGTGCCTCAGCCAGTCCACGAGTTAGGTCCATTCGACTTCGCAAGCTCGCGTCCTGGCTATGGCAAGGGCAGATTTACTAATCTGGTAGGCCATGTTTTCAAGCGCAAGCCCACGAGTTTGGCCCATTCGGCTTCTCAAGCTCACGCCCTGGCTAAGGCAAGGGCGGATTTACTAATCTGGTCGGCCATGTTTTCAAGCGCAAGCGCCGATCAATCTGTGCCTCAGCCAGCCCATGAGTTAGGCCCATTCGGCTTCTCAAGCTCGCGCCTTGGCTAAGGCAAGGGCGGATTTACTAATCTGGTCGACCATGTTTTCAAGCGCAAGCGCCGATCAATCTGTGCCTCAGCCAGCCCACGAGTTAGGCCCATTCGGCTTCTCAAGCTCGCGCCCTGGCTAAGGCAAGGACGGATTTACTAATCTGGTCGGCCATGTTTTCAAGCACAAGCGTCGATCAATCTGTGCCTCAGCCAGCCCACGAGTTAGGCCCATTCGGCTTCGCAAGCTCGCGCCCTGGCTAAGGTAAGGGCAGATTTACTAATCTAGTTGGTCATGTTTTCAAGCGCAAGCCCACGAGTTAGGCCCATTCGGCTTCGCAAGCTCGCGCCCTGGCTAAGGCAAGGGCAGATTTACTAATCTGGTCGGCCATGTTTTCAAGCGCAAGCGCCGATCAATCTGTGCCTCAGCCAGCCCACGAGTTAGGCCCATTCGGCTTCGCAAGCTCGCGCCCTGGCTAAGGCAATGGCAGATTTACTAATCTGGTCGGCTAAATACCTAAGCTAAGCAGCCGATCTAACCATAACCGAAAGCAATATCGTTCATCAACAACATTTTCTTTACCAAGTTAAGCACAACTCATGAAATTTTATATACGCAAATTACTAAACAAAAAGCAACAAGCCCGCATGAAAATGCCTAGCAAAAAATGATGACTGTAGCAACACATGAAAAATACCAAATTAAAAACTGTAAAAATACATTCGACATCCTAAAAAATATGTCAGTCGCCCAGATCAGTCATCGGAATCAGACTCCAATGGCTCAACATCCACTTGCTCATATGGTATTGACATAATCAATGAAACTTTAGCAGCTGCAAGGGCTTTGTGCCAGCCATGTTTGAATCCCCGATTTTCAAACTTGGGGACTTGGTCCAAATACTCGGCGAGTCCAGCATTTTTCCCGGCTTCGAATACTTTGGAAGCCTCCGAGTCGGCTTTTTCCTTCGCCGCCTTCATTTCAGCTAACTCAGCCTCCAGTTTGGAGACCGCCTTCTGGGCCAATTTGAGCGCATCTTCGCTCGCGTCCGCCTCCTTCTCGGCATCCGATCTCAATTGATCCGCGCTACAAGCCCTCTCCACCTCGGCCTCAACCCTTGAGGCTTCCTTGTTCGCCCTCAAAGCTTCGACCTCGGCCCTTTTCCTCTAGCCCTCAACTTTCTTTCGTAAACGACCAATCTGTTTGACGGCGTCGTGATGGCGACGGCCCATATCGGCTATCCTTCCGACGATTTGCAAAGCAAGAATTTAAAACCATAACTTCAACAGTATTTGGATTAAGTGAAGCAAAGTCCGAATATGTACCAAAAGTGCCGATTGGGCGGCTAGTGCTGTCGCATTCAGATCTGGTTCCACCCGGAAAGCCTCCCTGTCAGACGGCAACGACACGGACGTAGCCAAGCTGAATGTGACTTCTGGATCTTTAAGCGCCGAAGCATCAGAAGAAACTGGCATGTTTTTTATCATCGGCTGAATGACAAAAGGAACGATCACATTTGATCCCTCTAATCGAAGACGTTTGCCGTCTTGTTTTTCTGAGCCGCCTCAAACTCGGCAGGGCGTTTCTCTGCCTCTTCCTCAACTTCTTGGCTGGCCTGCACGATCAAAGTAGATTCGGCATTTCGATTTTTTGCCGTCTCCACCTCAATAACGCGCAAGGACTCTAATTCGCTAACAGGCAGGGAGAGTTGAGATTCGGTGGCGGGTGGTACTTCAGACGGAAGGGCCTCCGCTCTTCGCCGCGCGGCCAACCTTTCCGCATTCGCCTTCCTGGCAAGTTTTGTCAGGCTTAACCCGGCCATGTCTTCGGGGCTTGCGGCGGGAAGATCCTCTAAGCCGTGAAAAATGCCGTCAAGTGAAAGATCCCCTCGGCCCGAAGTGGATGGAGGATCGACCGAATTCAATACCTTGTCAGACTCGGTTTCGGACTGATCTGATTCGGTAACATTAGCTACATCTCGCTCCGAATCAGACCCTTCAAAACCAACCTGCCTCAAGTTTTTGAAGTCGTACAAAATAAAAGCGATAAGAGAATCTTCACCCTCCGGAACCGGGATATTTTCCGCCGCTGAGAAGGTCGTATATGTCGGCTCGTAACGAAGCAGAACGTGGGCCACCCTCCCTTGTTTCTGAAGACTTCGACGGCCGAAATACTTGAGCGCGACTTTGATATCCGAAAGAACGGCGTCGTCAGTTGAAGACAGGACTTTTTTCAAATCGTTCCCTGCACAAGCCAAGCCGTAACATTTCAAAGAAGAGCCTTTACAACAAAAATGAACAAATAATAAAAGCGAGAAGGCAATCGGCCACCTGGCTCGCCCTTCCGTCTAGGAATAGGGTTGATGTGATCCTCCCCTTCGCCAAATTCCCAGTTACCCTAGACAACGACCATAACATCATCAACTCGTTTCCCAGAAATGGAAAGCATAATAATTAGCTGATGGTCGATATCCTTGGCCCTAAGGAAGAAACGCCCGTGTCGACCAGAAGACTTAGCCAAGGCATAGCAATGCCGGATGGCTGGAATGCCAAGGTTAATTCTAAGGCAACGGTTGAGCGCTATAACCCCCATTATAATTCTAAAGAAATTCACATTGGATTGAGAAGGGATTAAACCCCAATGGCGAAGCACAACCCTAAAAAACGGGTGAAGGGGAAAACGGACTCCACCCTCTGCGATTGACAAAAGAGGAAAGACAATCGTGGTTTTGTCCTCCCTCTCCATATCAAGAGTGCCGTTTGCCACAAACGACAGACGGACATCATTAGGAATGGAGAAATGGCGTTTAAAACCAGCAATTCGATCTGACGAGAGAAGGTCTTTTAAATGTTTCACCATACCCTGTAGTTTATAAGAATATGCCAAGGACGGAATAAACCAGAAAGAGTCTTCGAAGAAAGGAAGGAGAGAACTTACAAAGGACGAAGAAGATATCGGAGAAGAGAGTTGCAGGGACGATTCAAAAGGCAATCCAGCGACGAGCGTCATAAAATACATACTCGAAAGGACGTCAAAATTTTAAATCGCAATAAATAGACACGTACGAGGGGGCGGGAAGTCGACACGACAACCAAAAGGGGTGCGCTTAGATATCCGCATAAGGATGAGGCCAACCGCCGAATTTTGGCTCTGACTTTTCGAGATTCGGAACCAAGCACTCCAGCCAACTATCGTTGGTAAAGTGCTTGGGGGGCAATTGTGGGAGCCGAATAAATAGAAAAATCGGAAGGTGCGTACCCCAGAAATCAGATATTATTCGGCTCCATATTGCGTGACTAGGATGCCGAATACGTTAGGAAGGCCGAATAGCCGAAGATCAGTAGCTCCAAATAAATAAAAGGGGAATGGGATAAAAATAGGCTCAGACCCCGAGGCCTAGAAAGCAAGTATAAATACAAGAACCACAGATTTAGAAAGGTATGTAAGAATCACTTCACTTAACTTAGTAAACAAGCTATCCTGAGTGTCTGAACTGACTTGTCCGTCGGAGTGCTAATTCCGACACCCCCGATCGGAGTATTTGTATCTTTTCAGGTGACTAGCTGAGGATCACTAGCGTCTTCCAGAATCTGAAGAGTATATCCAAACCACTTCTCCACAACTTATTTGTAATTATTATTTAAATTTTACCTTCACATCAAATTTCTCCTAATTATTTACTTGCGGATGTGTGATTGTCTCCTTCATTCATACATGCTTTTAAGTGAAAAATATCTTCTACCGCCACTAGAGATGGAGAATAAATATCACGTAATAATTTCTTTATTTTGCCTTTTCCTAGTCATCAAGATTTTTTTTTTTTTTTTAATTCTGTTGGCTTTTTGGCTTTTCGAAGGGTAATTTTGTAAATGCGAGCGTGCCAGCAAGGATCAATCAGTTCTTACAGAAATTATAATTGCCAACCAATTATCAGACGATTGTGTTTTAGTTCTTTCAGCCTCAATGAAGAGGACTTTTACTGGTGGCTTGACTTAGGAGAATTTAAGAGAAATAACAGTTAATGTGAAGAACAATCGAAGTATTTCATTAAAATGAACACTTACAATAATTCAAACTCAGCCTCGAAGAGGTTTACAGCAACAGTCTACTTGAGTCTACTTGAAACTACTCCTATGAATCGAAGTGCAGTGCTGGTATTAAAGTGCAGGTATTTAAAGTGCAGGAAATGTAAGACTGGAAAGGAAAATATGAAATAAAGACTGGTTTGTATGATCTGAGTCTGGGGTCTTTTCTGAGGGCTTCCCTGCTATTTATACTTGTCAAAGATGACCTTCGAACTTCACTTCGAACCGTCGAACTACTCCTCCATGATCGATGATCATGCTGCCTTAGAAGTAGCCCCACTATGCCATCTCTTGCAGTTGAGCTTCCCTCCTGTATTTGAATTTGAATATTGAGTAACTGTTGGAGCCACGTCACTTTGTATCTCCTTACTGATCCAGTGCTACTCAGATCATGTAAGTACCAATGTTCAATGCCACGTGTTCGATCAGGATCGAAGACTTGAATTATCTTCCCATAATACCCTTATTCTGCCACGTGTCAAACTATGATTTGGTTTTACAAAATATGTAGCCAACATTACCCCCCGCACTAATATACCCAATACTTGGAAATATTAGTGGATCAAAAGCTTTTCCCGCGCTTTTTGGAATGTGCATGGAATCTATCTTCAGGAAACACAACCGTCACCTATTTGATGATCATTCGCATTAACTCTCAATTTAATGAACATCCCAATACCTTCAGCATTCGAACGGACTATGGCTCAATCAACTTCGCACTCTACTGATCAAGCATACGAAGAGCCATTGAGTAATGCTATTTCCCCTCGAAAGAATCTCCACGCATTCATTAGCCACCTTTACCCACCCTTCTATATTCAGGTCATGGAGGCTTTTGCAGATTATCAACCTTTGGACTACGACCACATTGCCCTTAACCCTTCGATTTACAAATTTACAGATACAAGAAGTTCTTCCTCTAAACTTCCTTTGTACCTTGAACGAACTACACTCAAGCCTTTGCTTCAACAAGTCGCAAATATGGACTTAGGAAGTTCTTCTTCACAAACCTTTACTTGGGATGAAGCTACAACTTCTTCATCTTCTGGGGTTTCCGGATGGACAAATTGGTCAGCACCTGAGTCCTGGGACTTGAGGGAACGAATTAATCACCATTTTGTTGAGTTCACTGACCCATTGAATTTTCCTTCTTACGTTCGAAGCTCTGTGGTCTATCCTTATGTGCCTATTGACCTTCGTCGTAGTTTGGAGGAGAATCTGCTTGTAGCCTGGTACACATCCTCTATGCCCACAAGGACAATGCACACTGCCCGGCATCTGGAAGAATCACAAGGGTATACTCCTTCATTTTTAGCCAAGAAGGCAAAAATTTGCTCTTCTGACTGGCTCGACTATATTAATGCCTTTGTTCCTTCCGCTCCAGTGCCTAGTCCTCCTTCTTCACCTTCTGGAATAGAAGCATCCACACCTTCTTCTGAAGTAGAACCATCTACTCCTTCTCCATCTTCTGAAGCAGAACCATCTACTCCTTCTTCTCCTTGCACTCTTTCCTGGATAGAGAAATTAAGGCTTGCCCTTCCTATGGACAAAATTTTTCCACCTTACAAACCTCCATCATCTCCCACTCCAGCTGAACGGAAACAAGCTCAACTTCTGCTTGCGGCTTTCTCTCACTTACCCTTCAACGTTCTTGAGGATGACATCCTTCTCAAGAACTTTCGATGGGCCTGTGATATTCTGACTAGGGGCCATGTCCTCAATCCCATTGCCCAAGCAGAACTTCACATGTTTTTGGACCAACTTCCGCTACTTCTCCACTGGCATCAGAATTCCAAGGCCACCATCCAATCTTTGGATCAACTTTCATCTCTCCGAATTCATGCCCAGTACGAAGCAGAAAACTTCATCGAAGACTTCGATGACTTCAAAAATAAAGATTCTGCATATTGGGATGATTTGGTCATAGATGAATTGGAACAAAATTTGAGGGAAGAGGCCTTCGAGACAAAGGCTGAGGAACTCTACTATGAAGTGAGAGCACATCAACTTATGCAGCCAGCATTAGAGGAGATAGAAGATATAATAAAGAAAGAACAAATATTCATTGATCATTGTTGGACAAAGTTCCATGATCTTGTTATTTATTCTATTCCTTATTTTTATGAGCTTGAATTTGTACCCAAATGAGGATACTCAATATAATTGTCTTGGCTTTAACACAAACAGAGTCTCTTTGCATTTGATATTGTTTGCCTCTGTTTCCTTTTTGTCTTCAAAAGCCAACTTATAGCTTCGAATTTGAACAATCTCACCTTTCGAATCTAGACTCAATTGTTCAATGAAACGCTGAAAAAACCAACATGTCTTTTTCCAACTTATGGAGTATAATTGACAATTCTGGCTGATATCATCTGGAACTAACGCTTTGAATTTTAACAACATTACTCTTCATAAAATAACTATAACCAATATATGGTCATGGTTAGTATAGCCAATAAATTTCAAATTGACTATTTTGCTTCGAAGAATAATTCACACTGTTTTAGGTTCAAAAAGCAATTCCTTCTTGTATATATGGAGACCAACAATTGGTTTTAATGCTTCGAACAGTGCTCATCCTTAAAGGATCCAATAACACTTAAACAGGTCTTTAAACCCTTTGAAGTGGACCAATAATCGAGCATTCTAGCAATTATGTAGTACACTTCGAAGCTGACTTATGTATTTCGAAGCCGTTGTTATTTGATTTTTTGGCGCCAAAATCTCATTTCGAAGCCAAATATCTTGCTTCGAAGCTGGCGTCAATATCCGGAGTGTGCTTTTTCCCTCCAAAATTATCAATATTGGAAGAGGCTCCTCGTATTCGTACTTTTAGTACTTAACGACTCACATAATATATTTTTCAGACACAAAGGTTTTAAAACCCCTTTGTTTCGGATTCTGAAATTACTTACTCTTTTAGCACACAAACCCTACCGATCTCCTATTAACCCTCTCTTCCTTACTATTCGCTCTCCATGGATCCTTCTTCACTGAAAGTGCTTGCTGGCGACCGTCTCAGTCCCACCATGGCTTTGAAGAAATGTATTGATGAAGAAATAGCCAAGCTCACGACTAGTGAGCCAAGCAACATAGATGGGCGTCTCTTCGTCCCTCGCCGCAGCCGCCAACAAGAGTATGTTCTAGGACCCATCTTTCGGGAAGCTCCTGACCAACTTCCAGCTTTGTATCCTCGTTTGGAGGACCACTTTCTACTATATGAAGGAGGGCTTGACTGGAGCAACTGGAGACTGACACGGCCCCATCGCTGCTGGCCGACATTGAGAACCGAATGGGAGGAATGGTATGATAGGGTTGTACCTGCGAGAGAAGATGATCTACAAGAGCTTTACATCCTCGACGCTCTTCGCCTTTCCAGGTTCATTATTCCTGAGGATCCCTTTTTGATTCCAGCCGCTTTATGTTTTTGGAATATGGCTTTTAATTTTTCCAATTTCGGTGTGGCATGATGGCTCCCACCGTTCTCGATATTTGCCATCTTCTAGGGCTCTCCCCCCATGGCTCTCCTTTTACTCCCAACTACCCGGATCTTCCTGTCAAATTTTCCCTTCCAGCCCTAACCTCTTCTTACAGTGACTTTGTAAAGGCTGAAAATAAAAAGGAAGGCCCTGTGAAAGACAGAGAATTCTTTTCTTTCATTTTGTACTGGCTGTGCAAATTTCTTTTTTGCACATCATCTCAGAGGATTATGCCTGAGTTTGCTCCCCTCGCAAAGGCACTTGTCTTGAGAAAACATATAGCTCTTGCTCCTTACCTGTTAGGCCATATATACAGAGCTTGCTCCCAATTTTGTGAAAGACCACTTGATGTTAACCAAGGAGGTCCTTTCTGGGTGCTCCAGCTCTGGCTCTTCGCCTACTTTACTGATCTGCATTCTAAATGCCTCAGATTTCTTGTCGAGGATCCTAGCACTTATGGGGAGAAGTATGCTAGGATTGCTCTTTATCCTGCTTCCTTTGTTTATTACTTTACCTTCTTTTATCAACTCCCTGTTTCTCCATCTGCCTCCTTCTTTTGTCCTTTTGAATCCAATAAAGGACCAGCCTGGCTGCAGACTTTTCTGGCTGATAAAGAGTGCTCCACATCACCTCATAAAGATATGTGGGCTTCCATACTGCTACCAAGGGAGTTGTTCATTGGAACTTTGCACCCTCGAGCCTATAAGTGTATATCTGAAGTGTATTGCCCTTCCCAATTCGCAAGACAATTTGGGCTCACTCAAGGGATCCCCGTTCCACTTTGCAGTCTCTCGAACGTCCATCTTACTGCTAGAGATTTGAGAATATCCAAATCCAAGCTAGAGACGGCGATACTTAAACTGTTGAAGGAATCGAATGAATTCCAATTTGTTCCCTTTCTTCAATCTGGCTTGGTTTTAAAAGATTTCAGAACTGGTGGACAGCCAATATGGAAGTACGCCTGGCTATGCATCCTCATGACTTGCTAGTGAAGCTGGGAGTACCTTCAAAGGCCAAATCAGCAGCAGCTGAGGACATTCCCCCTCCTCCTGAATTTGTCACAACTATTCCTGCAGCTTCATCCCCTCCAGCCAGAGTTACTAGAGCTGCTTCGAAGAAGGGTAAATATGTTCAGATTTCCCTTTTCCTTGCTCTTGAATCTTTTATTCGTTTCGTTATACTTTATGTTCTTTGGTGTAGGGTCTCCGCAAGAAAAATCTCCCAAGAGAGCTGAGACTTTAGCTCTTCTCAAGAAGAAACAACAAAAACAGAAAAGGAAGCTAATCCTTCCTTCTGTGGAATCTGAATTTCTGGAAGAAGAAACAGAGGTTGAGCAAGAGCAAGAAGTGTTCTTGCAGAGAACAAAGAGACAAAAGGTGGCTGTCTCACTCTGTGAACCTCCTTTCCCCGAGACAACCACTACTGGAGAAAGAGCCTATCTGTGAAGAATCTGAATCCCCCATCGAAGAGAGAATGGTCGAAAAAGAGCCAGTAACATCACTGCCAAGAAGGAAAAGAAAGAAAGTAACTGTCCCTGCCACTGACTTGGTTGAAGACCCTATTCATGAAGCAGCTGCTAAGGCAGTAGAGCAGGAACATTCCATGGAAATAATTGTCTTCGAGAGGCCGAGAAGAAACGGCCAGCAACAATTTGAGGGATGAGGCAGCTACTGCTGATGCACTTCGAGGGAAGCTGTAAGAGAAACAGACTGCCGAACATTATTCTCTTCGCAGCTCCTCCATTAGTGTCAACATCTCTAGAACAAGTAAGTTCTTTCACATTTCTATTGTTTTCCTTTGTCAGCCTTTTATTTGAAGCTTGACATTGCTTTGCATTTCCTCCTTTTGCAGCAACAATTGTCTTCCCCAGGAGGCCTATTCCAATTTCAGTTGAAGTTGACCAATTGCAACATGTGAAGGCCATCCAAATCATGCTTCCACTCCCCAAGTCTATATTCGACACACCTTCTTTGAGTCCAAGTATCCCTGCATCCCTTTTCCTTGGTTTAGAGCCATTTCTCCCTTCTTTGACTTTTGATCTGTCTCAAATTACCTTTTCTTCGAACCTTGCTCTTCCTCCTCCTGTCTCAGAACTTCCAACTGCTGCTTCATTTCCAATGACAGTTGATTCTTCCATAGAGGGTGCTGGTAGTTCCCCAATTCATGGTTCATCACCTGTGCCTACTTCCAGCCCCTCTTCTCTTGATTCCTTGGTGCAAAGACCATAGAGGGCTAAAGATGCTCCACCTATTTCTCCTATCCCCATGCAGTCTCCTGTGTTTCCACCACAGCACTCTCCATGCCCTTTATGTCTAGGGATGAGGTGGACATCTTCGAGGGAAGGCTAGCTAGTCTATTTGACACATCCTCTACCTCCCCAACTTTCAGTGCTGAAGCTAACCATTAACCTTGGTGACTCCTTGCTGAAAATCTTTGAGAGCTCTTCTTCCACCAGTAGCAAGCCTTTTGCCCCTTCTATAGACTTAGACACTTGCTTGGAACTGCTGATCTCCTTTTCGAGGATCCCCTTCGAGGCTCTACAAAGCCTATCATCAGAAATGGGTTTCTTTCAGTGCTGTAAAATCGCGGAGCAGTTCGGCATGGATGTCTCAAGTCATCTATCCCAGGCTGCAGCTACTATTGATTTCTACATCAACATTTGTCATGCTGCCAATGCTGCGAATGAGAAATTGGCCAGGGATCAGAGTTTTGTCTCTCAAGTGCATACTGAAGTATCAGATCTCAAGGAACAACACTCCTCTGCCTCCCAGTTTCGAATTCAGTTGCTGGAGAAGAAAGCTCAACTTGAGGAGGAGCTAGCTGCAGTAAACCAAGCCTTGGTTCGAACTGACACTAAACTGCACATCACCAACCAAGAGCTGGCTGATCGAAAGGAGACATGGCTGCAGCTATCCAACTGTTTCCAGCACTTAGCAGTAAGAAATCTATTGTACAAAAACAATTAAGACATTGTAATGATTTCTGGGCCAATTTATGGGCAATGTACTTGATTCTTTATAAAAGAACAAATTTTGTCTTATCATTCGAGCAGTCTTGTGTTTTTGTATGTTTATGTTATCCCTTGTGTTTCCCAAATGGTTGGAAAATAAGGCTTCAAATATCTGCCATTGATCTTTTTAGGATGTACATACCCATTCAAATTTCTTAAATGGTAGGCCCCAAAAGGCAGAACTCTATGAATTTGATATGGTCCTTCCCAGTTAGGTGACCATTTGCCAAACTTATGGCTTTTAATTCCTATTGGGAGTATTGTCTTCCACACCAAATCACCTTCATCGAAGCCAATGTGTTTGACTCTCTTGTTGTATTCTTAGCTGCTTTCTTCTTTTGGAAAGGATGCTATTTAATGCCAATATTCTGGCTTCATCTATGCCCTCTAACTCCAAGCACATACTTTTGATGGTATTGCTCAGATCTAACTGATCTTGACATCTTACCCTCAAGATTTAACATTAATTTCTACAGGTAGAATGCATCATCCATATACTAAGGCATAAGGAGTAACTCCTGTGCTTGACCTTGGGAAGTTTGTAAGCCCACAAAACATCCAACAGAAGGTTATGCCAATCCCTAGGATTATCCTCCACAACCTTTGTATACCCTTTTTCAAGATTATTGGATGACTCAGCTTGACCATTGGTTGTGCATAATAGGGTTGGAATTAACAAGGCTAATTCCAAATTTCTGCTACAAAGGACTTCACCAATTTCCCATCGAAACACAGTCCCATTATCTACAGTAATGTTTGTGGGATGCCAAATCTATGGATCAAGTCTTTAATGAACCCAATGACCTCTGTTTGGTCTACAGCTTTATATGGTTTGCTTCGACCCATTTGGTGAAGTGTCAGGCCACCTAGAATGAAACAATGATGTTTCGAAGAAGGTGGGTGTATTTTTTTCCCATCATATCCATGGCCCACCCTCTGAACGGCCAAGGTTTCACTACTACTGCATGTAGGTCGTTTATGGGCACATGTCTTATTGTACCATGCTTTTGACATGCCTGGCAACCCTTTGCATATTCGATGCAGTCTTTAAGGATAGTTGGCCAATAATAGGAATGTCTTCGAAGCAACCACCTCATCTTTACACCAGGCTGATGAGCACCACAGATGCCTTCATGAACCTCAGCCATAGCTGTTAATGCTTCTTTCGGCCTAAACATTCCAGCAACAAGCCATCTCCTCCCTCCCCTTTTGTAGAGAGCGTTACCATATATCATATATTGCATAGACTGCAATTGATTTTCCCCTGCTGGCCTTCGAAGATGGACCAGCCAAGTACTGCATTATTGGATGCCTCCAATCTTGTTCTTTGTAAGTCATTCTGATTAACTTCCAAGACCATATTCCTTTTAATTCTTCAAAGGTTGATTAATCTTTGATATGTTGTCTGA